>JAYJMM010000087.1:0-732500 GCA_037349105.1 Limnomonas spitsbergensis | reverse complement strand
TTCCTGATTTTTCTCTGGTGCTCGTGTCGGTTTTCATTTGTGGTTTCCTCCCGATTCGCACTGCCTGGCCCTTTCGCGAAAGGCCGTGGGTGGTTGCGTCAACTTTGTAATGAGAACAGTGGCACCACAGACACTTTCTCAATTGCTGCTTCAGCCTAATGACCAGTGTTGTAGCAAGGCAGGGGGCAACAGGGTGTGTGGGTGTGTGTGTGGGGGGGGGGATCTAGCTTTTGACCAATACAGTGGTCCCAAGCACACAGAAGTTCCTGGCTTAATCCAATGACTAGTGTTGTAGCAAGGCTGGGGGGAAACAGGGGGGGGGGGGCTGCAGGTATCTAGCTCTGGACCAAGATAAAAGCTATGCCCTGTGAGATGTGTGAGAGTTTTGGAAAGAGAGCAGCATGGGCCGAAGCCCTATTCACGCTGTTAATGTAGCTCTGGACCAATACAGTGGCACCACGGAAACAGTAGGACTTGCTCGCTTCCGTGGTGGTGGTCTCGCTTGGTTCCGGTCTGGTGGCATCCATGGTGGGTGAGCCATAGCAATGCTGGGGAGCAGAAAGAAAGAAATAAAACAGCTGCGTCCCCCTAGGGCGTGCGGGTTCAGGGAACAGCGCAGCTTGGGGCCGGAGCCACATCCGCACCGTTACGATGCTGGGGAGTAAAATGCTCACTACATGTCCGGTGTGAATGCCTGTGGTTTCAAAAGCCCCCAATTGCCTCTATCCTCTCCCGTTTAGGCTGCGACAATGTGGCATAGTGCTAACCACAGGTCCGGTGTGTTTCACAAGCCCCCAATTCGCGCTGTCCTCTCCCGTTTGGGTTGCAACAATGTGCCACTGACCTGTCCGGTGAGGGTCATAACCATGCAGATGATCTTGCCTGATTTTGCATAGCCCCCCCTCCCTTGAGCCCTTACATTCACAGCATATCCCCTCCCCCCCCCTTCCCCCCCCTCCTTCCCCTCCTTTAGCCCATACTGTTTTTGCTAATTTCTCCTAATTTCCTCACTTGGCTCCATCCTCTCCCATTCAGGTTGTGGCAATGTGCTGCTGACCTGTCCGGTGTGGGTCATAGCCATGCAGATGATCGCCCGGCAGACCAGCCCCGACCCGGTGGTTAAGCAGATGACGGTCATGCAGGTGGGAGGGTGGGTTAGGGCTCAGGGTTTGAAGCCCCCAACCCCAAACCATGGATCCATTGGTCAAGCAGATGGCGGTCGTGGAGGTACTGGGTGGGCGGGTTAGGGTTCAGGGCATGCACTTCCTTAAGTCTGGAGTCTGAAGCCTGGGGTTGAGCAAATGAGTCTTACAGGTGGATGGGAGTCTGTTAGGGTCATTTGCTTGACCACCAAGTTGAGGGTTACGGGATTGAGTTGAACCCCCCTAAACCCTCAACTCGGTGGCCAAGCAATTGACGGGCATACAGGTGGGTGCAGGGGTTTGGAGGAATGCAGGTTGAAACCCCAAATCCTGAATCCGGTGGTCGAGTAAATGACGGTTAAGCTGGTGGGCGGGTGGGCAAGGGTTCAGAGTTGAACCCCCAAACCCTTCATCCTCTGGTCAGAAAAATGGCAGGCATGCAGATGGGGGAGGGAGGTGCAAGGGTGAGTCTTCCACAGGCGTTGGGGTTTGGTGTGTGGGTTCTCGTAATTAAGGTACATGTTTGGGGTTTGGGTCTTCCTAAGGATTTAGTACTTCTTCAGGGCCTGGGTAAACCTTTCAAATTTGGGGGTTTTACAAGTCTTTATGGTTGGGGTCAGTGTTGGGGTTTTCCTTAGGGTTTTGTTGTTACATCTGGACCCACCATCAAGTTTTGGGGTAAACTTTGTCGTCAGGGTTCAGAGTCCCGATCCGTTTTTTCTCATTCTCTCGGGTTTATATTGGTGTTGACATGATGTTGCAACATCTGTCCTTGTTTGTGTACCAACTGCCATAATTGGTGTGACATTCGGCCGCATTTGTGTAACACCTGTTGGCAGCTGTTGTCGTGAGCGGGCTATCCTACCAACCTGGATAGAGCTGTTGTGGGTCGAGCGGTTCTCACGCCTCCTGCTTCGGCGGAGGAGTAGTCTTTTTTATTTCTTGGCAGCTGTGGGACACGTGATGTCATGTGTAACATCTGCCCTTATTTGTGTAATATATGTTGCCGTTTGTGTAACATCTGCCCTAACGTGTGTAATATTTGGTGTCGATTGTGTAACATCTGCCCTCCTGTATGTAATTCATGCACGGCGACATTGTGTGGGGGGATATGTGTGAGGGGATATGTGTGGGGGGATATGTGTGAGGGGATATGTGTGGGGGGATATGTGTGGGGGGATATGTGTGAGGGGATATGTGTGGGGGGATATGTGTGGGGGGATATGTGTGGGGGGATATGTGTGGGTTCCACGGGGGTATTCTGGCTCGTGTCGTGTACTTCGTCCTAGGAAGAGGAAGATGCTTAGACAGGGCTTCTTTGTGATTTGAAAATATCGCCCGGTTGTAAAGACATGAAGCAGTGACCGTGGCCTCTGGATCAAATGTCATCTTT
Organism: Limnomonas spitsbergensis; assembly: GCA_037349105.1. Classification (NCBI taxonomy): domain Eukaryota; kingdom Viridiplantae; phylum Chlorophyta; class Chlorophyceae; order Chlamydomonadales; genus Limnomonas; species Limnomonas spitsbergensis. The sequence goes on along the minus strand of JAYJMM010000087.1, from coordinate 729,965 downwards.
GCAGCAGCTGCAGATTGGAATCAGCCACTGATAAGCACCCATACAATACGCCATAGAGCCCTGTTACACCACCTTCGTGTTCTTCCTCGATTGATTTCTGCACGAACCGGGGGGGTCTGGCTCGTGCCGCGTTCTCCATGCAAGGAAGAGTAAGGTGGTGTAACAGAGCTTATTTGCAATTTGGAAGCATCGCCTGGTTTTAATTGTCTGATACGGGATATTTCAATAGCGTGATCTTCCAGCAGCGTTTGGTTGGGGAGGTTGTTAGGCAGGATGGCTGTGTCTTCCTTGGAATTTTGCGGGACGCGATGCATTGTGTATGGTGCTTGCAGAAGGTACGGTATTCGAATCGATAGAAAGGACGAAACATTGACCCCATGTTGAAACCTACACTTTCTGTATCACAAAATATTTATGTGCACATGCCCGCGCATGTGTAACACCTGCCCTAATTTGTGTAACATCTGCTGCCGTCTGTGGAACATCTGCCCTCATGAATGTAAATCATGCCCTCGTGTGCATAACATATGCCCTTAATTGTGTAACATCTGCCCTCGTGTGCATAACATATGCCCTTAATTGTGTAACATCTGCCCTCGTTTGTGTAATATCTGCCCTCATTTGTGTGACGTATGTTGCCATTTGTGTGACCCAGGTCATCAGGCAGCTGTACAAGGACAGCGGTATTGGAGGATTCTGGAAGGTGGGTACTTGATACACTCTTTCTGAGGCTGTCCCACTTTTTCTTCAAGAGACTCTCCAGCTACAATTAAGCTACATCACGATCCACAGCCGCAGTGGCTTGGTGCAGTAAGCCCTGCTGCTTGGGCCACCAACTGCAGGCAGGTCCAGGTTTGGTCTCCTATCTGCTGAGGGCTGGCTTGCGGCTGCCCAGCGGCCCGCTGAAGGTGGTCTCACGAGATCTAGATTTTACACCAAATGTGTCTCCATCCCTCGACGATCTCCCGTGAGTCCATACCAGTCCATACCTCGTTCCTCCTCCCACCCTTCTGCCTCATGGGGGCTTGTGGCCTTGAGCCCTCTTTGAGTCCATACCAGTCCATATCTCCTTCCTCCTCCCACCCTTCTGCCTCATGGGCGCTTGTGGCCTAGTTTCCTCTTTGATGATGGTGATGAACAACCAGTAGTCCATACTTGTCAGCAATACTTCATACCAATTAATACTAGTTAATACCCAGTCCATACCTTGTTCCTTTCAGGGGCTTGCCCCGCCCCTGGTTTAGGGTTTATAGTTCAGGGTTTAGGGTGGTATGGACCAGTATTGGCCAATACTGGTCCATACCACTTTATACTAGTCCATACCTTGTCCACACCTTGTCCCTCGTAGGGGCTCGCCCCGTCGCTGGTGATGGTGATGAACCCGACGCTGCAGTACATCATCTATGAATGGCTCACTGCCCGCCTGCTGGACTCCAGACGTGCGGCACGCTCACTCACGCCCGCAAAACGGTGTGTGTGTTGAGAAGGGGAGAGCAGTGAAGTTGTGGCAATTGAAAGTATTGTATATAAGAACATGCATGACAGACCGATGTCGGGCAATTTTAAGTTTTGTATATTAGACATGCTTGGCAGACCGATGTTGGGCTCAACCCTTGAAGGAGGGGGGAAAGAGGCACGCTCACTCACGCCGGCAAAACGGTGTGTGTGGGGGGGGGGGAGAGCAGTGAAGGTGTGGCAATTGAAAGTATTGTATATAAGAACATGCATGACAGACCAATGTCGGGCTGAACCCTTGAAGGAGAGGCGTGCTCAGCCACGCCCGCAAAACGGTGTGGGTGGTAGGGGAAGAGAAGTGAGCGTGTGGCCATCTAGTATCGCGCATAAGGCTACGCTTGGCGGGCCATTGTTTCGCTAACCCTCGAAGAGGGAGGTGGAGTCGCACTCAGTAATGCCTGCAAATACTTGGGTGGGGGGGCATTAGTAGGGGAGGGGTGGGAGATCATTTGGGGGTGCTGGGAGGAGAGCGGAGAGATGGGGTAGGTAGTGCAAGGGGGTATAAATAGGGGGGTCAGTCATGCACTCAAAACGGTGGTGTAGGAAGGAGGGGAGGGGGTAAAGGCACACTCAATCTGGCCCACAAACCAGTGGAAGGGGGAAGGGGGGGGGGGGGGGAAGGGGGATGTACGCTACGACAGCCCTTGTACGGCCAACACCCTGCTTGTACTGCCTGGTGACAGGGTGACCCCCCCACACACACACATAGACACGGTGTTTGTATTGTCTAGCACACACACACACACACAAGCACACTGATTGTACTGCCTGGTGACACATGAAGGCAAGCCCTGCTATCCTCTCACGTGATGTCTTCGTCCTGTTAGCCCAAGCCAAGATGTCCGATGCATCAACACTAGTACCTCATACACTCTGTTTGTACTGCCTGGTCACACATACAGGCAAGCCCCATCTCTTCTCACTGCAAGTGACGTCTTCCTCCTGACCGCCCTGGCCAAGATGTACGCTGCAGCGACCCTTGTACCTCACACACCCTGTTTGTACTGCCTTGTCATACATGCAGGCAAGCCCCATATCGTCTTACTGCGGGAGACGTCTTCCTCCTCACAGCATTGGCCAAGATGTACACTGCAGCGACCCTTGTACCTCATGCACTCTGTTTGCACTGCCTGGTCACACATGCAGGCAAGCCCTATCTCGTCTTACTGCGGGTGACGTCTTCCTCCTCACAGCCTTGGCCAAGATGGGATCGACGCTCTGTACCTACCCCCTGCTGCTTGTCAAAAGCAGGCTGCAGGTCAGGCCGTGATGTAGCTGATGTGTAGCTGGTGTGTAGCTGGTGTGTAGCTGATGTGTAGCTGGTGTGTAGCTGGTGTGAAGCTGGTGTGTAGCTGGTGTGAAGCTGGTGTGTAGCTGGTGTGTAGCTGGTGTGTTGCTCATGTGTAGATGAATTGTAGCTGAGGTCTGGATGAAGTGCAGCGGATACTCCCTTACGTTGACCTGTCAGGTTTGTTGATGGTGTGGGGGAGGAGTCATCTGTACCAAACCACTGCTGGTGTGTAGCTGATGTGTAGCTGGTGTGTAGCTGATGTGACCCAACCACTGCTGCTGGTGAAAAGCAGGCTGCTTATTCAGCCCCCAATATTGACTGGCCAGGAGTCCTGCTAAGTCATAGGTCTAACTCTTCACCAGGACAAGCCCTGAAGCTTCCCGAGTCACAGGTCTAACCCTTAACCTGGACTAACCCTAAATATGTATCGCTGCCGAGTCACAGGTCTAACCCTTAACCTGGACTAACCCTAAATCTTCAACGCTGCTAAGTTACAGGTACAACCCTTAATATCCACTTACCCTAAACCCTGCTGAGTCACAGGCCAAACCCAAAACCCAAAACCTTGACTTATCTTAAACCCACTGACTGAAAAGCATGAGCCCTGTACCCTTGAACCCTAACCCTGCAGAGTCAACAGTGCATACCCTCAAACAGGGGCCCTAAGTGACTCTTAAACCTGCTGAGTCACAATTGCATTCCTGGAAACCTGAACCATAACTGAATCTAGACCCTTCTGAGTCACAGGCCATGAACAAGGAGACGGACAGCGAGGCGCAGTACCTGGGTGTGCTGGACGCGGCAACACGCATCCTCGGCAAGGAGGGGCTGGCGGGCTTCTTCAAAGGCATGCGTGTGAGTGGGCCTTAGAGGATAAAGGCATGTACGTGAGTGGGCATTAGAGCAGTACCTGGGTGTGCTGGATGCCGCAACTCGCATCCCGGGGAGGGGCTGGCGGGCTTCTTCAAAGGCATGCGCGTGAGTAGGCCTTAGAGGATAAAGGCATGTACGTGAGTGGGCCTTAGATCAGTACCTGGGTGTGCTGGACGCGGCAACACGCATCCTGGGCATGGTGGGGCTGGCGGGCTTCTTTTAAGGCATGCACGTGAGTGGGCCTTAGAGGATAAAGGCATGTTCGTGAGTATGCCTTAGATCAGTACCTGGGTGTGTTGGATGCCGCAACTCGCATACTGGCCAAGGATGGGCTGGCAGAATTCTTCAAAGGCATGCACGTGAGTGGGCCGTAGAGTACAAAGGCATGTATGTGAGTGAATCTTAGATTGTTAAGACTTGTAGTCAGTGAACCTTAGAGACCTGCATGTGAGTGGACCTGAGAGACCTTATAAGGGACATGTTAACATTTTGGAGGGCAGGGGTGGGTGCTTGATTGGCTGCAAGGGGCACGTTTGTGAGCACTGAACAGTGCAGTCAAGAGGGTAGGCGCAGAAGAGGTGCAAAAGGACATGTGGGGGGGGGGGGAATACAAGAAGGCAAAGGCATGTGGAGGAGAAGGTTTAAGAAGACATGGACATTTGTGTGTGGGGGGGGTGTTGGAACTTAAAGACAATGTCAGCAAAGCAAAGGAAAATTCTTGAGTGGGTCAAAGGGGGCAGATACATGTGCGTGGACAGGGTACCTGACCCTGACCCTGACCCTGACCCTGGCCCTGGCCCTGCCCTGTACCCTATCCTCTCACCTCTGACGACCCTGCCCTGCCCTACCCTACCCTCTCACCTATAACGACCCTGCCCTGCCCTATCCTGCCCTACCCTGCCCTCTCACCAGATCAAGATGATCCAGACGGTTCTCTCTGCAGCACTGCTGATGACGATCAAGGAGCAGGTATACCTTGGCACCCGCGCGCTCCTCGTGGCGCCCGCAGCCGCCGCCGTTGCTGCTGGCGCTCACCTGCGGCCAGCTGACCCGGGGCCCGAGGCACCAACGGCAGCGGCATCATGTCCCATGCCGGCTCCGGTGCCGAGATAGAGCCGTGTTCGGGAGCTTTCCTCTGTTCTTATTATTTGTGAGGGCATCCGGTTTTGCAGGCCACGATTGGCGGTACAAAGCAGCACCTGGATTGTTTGTTCGAAAACATGGAACACTGTCGGGGCGAAATTCCCAGATCATTCCCCATATTATCTTCGGCCACCTATGCTCAAGGGTTTGCCTGCTCAGGTCTCTGACGTAAACCTCCAGGGCTCTGCTAAAAAAAGCTTGCCCAAGACAGCACGATACGGCAGATATTGAATTGGATTGTACAATTAAAGTAGCACGGTACAGCAAGATATGGTACAGGTTTAGCCGGATTGTGGGGTGAGCGCCCAACAACCCGCTCAGGCTGTGCCTCTCGTCGCCATGGTCTGATAGAATCTGAACCCCGCAACTTCTTATGAATAAGGGAGCCCTGTGGATTTCGTGCGGAAACCATGTGCAGGATATCCGAAATTTCCTGCCAGGCAGAGCTCACACCATGAGAATGCCCCCTGCAAAATCACAAAGCGGTATGGCTTACATAGTTACATGCATTTGGGTTATACAAGTTCGCATTGCAAGTCATACCGTATTCAATCCACACGTTAAGGCTGCCACAACAATTGTTTGAAGTTGGCAGGCATAGGCACAGTTTATTGCGAGGTGCTACAATTTTAGTCCTATCTCATTAAAATATCGCCATCTTTTGGAAATCCCAGGCTCGGATTTATTTGTCAGCTCTGATACTGCGGACGTTGCCCAACTCAAGACCTCATGCCCTGGCAAGGTCCTCCAAAAGTGCCTAATGGCCGGGCTGTCTGGGCTGTTAAAGTACAGGTAGCTGTATACACTCGCGTTATGCTGGAATTTCGGGTAGATGTAAGTTCTAGAGATCTCTGCTCGTAAGGATAGTTCACGTTGGATTGGGGATCCATCCTTGTGCTGTCCCACCAATTTTGAATCAGCGCCACTCCTGCCGGAGAGTTCCGCACAACCCAAGTGCCGGCGCAAAGGTAGTCAGAATTGGTGTCCAGAAACGTCTTTGGGAAGCCAATGCCGCCGCCCATCTCAGGCTCGCCCCCAGAGACGCCGTTCATGCCAATTATGAAATGCATGTGCGGCTGCTGTCTCTGCGGCACGTGCCCATGCATCAGCATGTGCTGGACAGAAGACAGGAAGAAATCGCGCGAAAGCTCGTGCACAGTAGTGATGGCAAACATTGTCTCGAGGCGGACGCGGTGGTGGTCCATCCAGAGGAAGGCGTCGGAGTCGAGCCACATCAACCAGCGGCAGTCAGAGCGGCCGGCAAGCGAATCCCGAGCCGCTGCCACCTTGACCCACGACCAGTGCGCGCCTGCGGCAACACGCTCTGCTTCGTATTCAAACTATGTGGTCACCAGGAGCGGGTACCCTTGGCGCAGAGTGTAAGCGACGTTTAGCCATAAGATGTGGCTCTGGAGGGTCTTTGAGGCATGCACGGCCCAGGCCGCCTCTGGGCCCTGCGTTAACATGACGTTACACCACGCATGCCCCAGTGGTGTAACGTCATTTACAAGTGTGTGGATTCAGGAAGTCACCCATTTGGCCGATGGGGCATCACTACTGTCAGGGTGTTTTATGTGGTATTCTCTGTTGATGCATTGCAAGACGTGCACATTAACGAAAACTTGCGAATGCTAAAACCATGCAGCAACTTAAATGAACGAGTGATAGCTAATTCAGTTAGCGAAGAGGGCGGGGCAAATAATATAGCCGCTGCAAAACGAAATTCACACTACCGAAATCAATTAAATGAACGGGAGATAGACACTCTGACATAGCGCGGTAATACGGCAAGCAATTGCACCGCCGCCAATCGAAAGCCAGAAACGAAATTAAATTTAAGAGATGTAGATTTTTTTAAACGGGGCGATTGTAGAAGAAAATAATTTCACGACACCCCCAATTTCCCCCTGCTGCAAAGCAAAAATCAGAAATTGAACAAGATTGAATGGACCCGAGATACTGAAATACACACTTGGAAGCGGGGCGGTTAAGAAAGTGATAGCACTATCGCTGTGCCATTGAGTTGATCTTCAGCCGGAACCCCAACGCTTCCATCAATTGAAAACGGAATCAGCCAGCCAGCCAGCTTAGGTAAACAAACTCAGGTGTGAGATGCAAGGACAAGAAAAGAGAGTGCCGATGCGGTGTGGAAGGAGCAGCATCAAGGGCAAGGGAGCACCGGCTAAACCTGTGCCGTAAAACATGCTATATCGTGCTTATTCGGTTGTACAATCCAGTTAAATATTTGCCGTAGTACTGTATCGTGATACCTTAGATGTGTCAAGGCTGCATGTATGAAATCTTTATGCTCCAAGTCTCAACAGCTTCAGTGAAAATTCCCGAGGTTTTTTATCAGGTCGAACGGAGCATCATATTTGACGAGCGGAGCATCATATTTGATAAATGGGGCACAAGATGCCAGCAAATCGCTTTGAGCAGTAAAAGAAAGCCAGACAGAGTGGTAGTAACCTGCCCCCCCCCCCCTCGACTTCCTACCAGGCTCATTAAGTATGAACCCCGCAGGTAAGAATCCTACACAAGTATGAACCCCGAACATACTGGTAACCCCCTGCTGGTAAACAGGTAATCCCCCGAACTGTTGCAACCCGACACCCTTAGGGTCAAGGATTTAGGGTTAAGGCTTAAAGGTTTTGCAACCTTAGCCTTTCACCCTTACCCCTGTCACCGGGTACTCACGCTTGTTTGAGGTACACCTCTGGAGCCATGTACATCAGAGTCCCGGTGCGACCAGACAGCATCGCGCCCGGCGCCGCGATACGCAGCTGGATGCTGCCGGCCACCTTTGCGCTCATCGACTTGTTCAGAACGCGCCTACCTCCCGCTCCATCCATCGCGTCCGCCAGCTCAAAGGACGACGCGCCGAACTTCCCCTCCGCAGACACGATCTCAACCAGCGTGGGCAGCGCCGCCGCCGGGTAGTCACCGCCGCCGCCGCCAACGCCGCTGGACTGCTGTATTGTCTCCGGCACCACCTCGTTTGCCCCAAAGGTGACGGACTTGCGCACTCGCGTCTGCGCGAGACGTGTCCAGTCTTTCGTCAGCTCGCGCGAGGAGCGGCGGACCCTGCGGCCGCCGCGTGGCTTCTGCGCGCCGCCGCGCAGCAGCCTCGCTAGCTGTTGGGCTCCGGCTTCTTCTTCAGCGGCGGCGGCATCGTCGGACGGCCTGACCGCGGAGGCGAGGTTGTGGCTGACGAGGGCGGAAAGGCCGAAATCGGCAATTTTGGGCTCTAGGCTGGCGCACTCAGTACCTGAAGAACTGTGCTCGTTGTTTTTGCTCCTGTTTTTGTTGCTGATATTCATGTCTTGGTTACTTTTGTTGTCAATGTTTTATGCTGTCACTTGAATGATCGCTGCTGCTGTCATTGTTGTTACTTTCATAGTTCCTGTTTTTTTGTTGTTGTTGCTTTGGCCGGCGGGCCATGCACCATGGCATGCCACCCCAGGACCCCTCGACTGCAGGCGCATGCAGACAGCAGCTGAAATGTAGCTAAATGAAGCTTAACTCTGGTTGAAACGTAGCTGAAATATAGCTGAATGAAGCTTAACTCTGATAGAAACGTAGCTGAAATGTGGCTGAATAAAGCTTAACTCTGGTTGAAACGTAGCTGAAATGTGGCTGAATGGAGCTTAACTCTGATAGAAACGTAGCTGAAATGTAGCTGAATGAAGCTTTACTCTAGATTCAACGTACCTGGAATGCACACCGCCACCTGCCTTGCAGCACAATGGGCTCAAGGGCTTACCGTGTGCCCTGATCCTAACACATAACCCGATACCCCATAGTAAGCATTATGTTATCCACCCTAGGGTTTAGGGTTTGGAGCAGATACCCTGAACCTCACATTTCTCATCCATAAGTGACTTGAAGCATAATGGAGGCCATCTAAGGGTTAAGGGATGTTATGTTCAGAGACAAAGGCTTGGAGGTTAAGGGATAAGGGTAGCACGTTGAAAATACAAGGGTTGGAAATTTAGGGTTAATGCTTAGGCTCTGGCTTTCATATGCACCCACCTGTTCCCGTTGTGTTAGAAAAGGTGTAGGTTGATACGGTATGTCTAGAGCATAAACCCTGACGTGGGCTCACCTTGCAACATAACGTTATCCAGCTTCAGGTCTCGATGAAACACCTGGTGGGGGGGAGGGGGGGGGGATGCCACTCTCTTCAAGTGGTGGTGGGGGGGAGGGGAGGGGGGGATGCCACTCTCTTCAAGTGGTGGTGGGGGGGCGGAGGGGGGGAGCAGGATGCCACTCTTTTCAAACAGTGGTGGGGAGGGGTGGGGGGGGGGAGCAGGATGTCACTCTTTTTCAAACAGCATTTCAGGTCTCGATGAATCAGCTGGTGGGGGGGGAGGGGGGGTAGGGGAAAGGGAGGGGTGTGGGGAGGGGAGGAGGGGGGCTGGATGCCACTCTTTTCAAACAGCATTTCAGTCTTCTCAAACAATAAACCAGATATATTTTGAAACATGGGAGCTCACCGGGTGCTACCGCCGAACGTGTGGCTTCCTTCATCCACGCCTCAGTGCCACGGATACTGTCGTTTATTTATTTATTTATTTTGAAACATTTTTATGTGAAACACGTTTCACACTTTTCCCCCTCCAACAAGGTTCCACAATGACACATTAACAAAGTAGAAGGTCCCTTTGTTTGCTTCCTGTCCATGGGCCACCATGCCGAGAACTACCTTGGGACTTCAAGAGTATGGGACTTTTCTTACGGGTTAAAAGTTTGTCATCCAGGGCTTATGATTTAGGTTTTAATGATTTAGGGTTTCAGGGTAAAGGGTCTGAGGATTAAGGGTTTAGGGTGCAGGGTTTCAGTATAAGGGTTTAAGACTTCATTTGGAGGTTTCTAGCCTTTTCAGACGAGAGGCCCACCCTAGTGCAAATACTGCCGCATGCTATCCTGTACAACATCATTAAGCATGCGGTACAAGTCAGGTCTAGGTTTGAGGAATGTTGGAGACCTACCATTGTATTGCTCCCATGCAATACCGTGGGGCAATACCGATGAGCCGCCGTACTGCATCACGCATGCAGTACAATTATGGTTTAGGGTTAAGGGTCATAGACACCCACCTTTGGGTTGCTGTCATGCAGATACACGAGACCACGGGCAATACCGATGAGCCACCGTACCGCATCACGCATGCGGTACAAGTCCTTGGATGTCTTCATCTGCCGGGATAGCAGGCCCTTGAGCGTACCGCCGCTCGTATACTCCTCAACCTGGAGGGGGAAGAGGAAGCAAGCCGCCGATAAGGTACCAGATTTTAGGTCACAGGCTTTCAAGTCATCGGATTTAGGTCATAGGTTATAGGCTTAGGCTTTAGGTCATAGTGGTTCGTGCCCTTGGATGTCTGTAACTGCCGGGACAGCAGGCCCTTGACCGTACCGCCATCTGCATTCCTTAACCCAGTAGGGGTCAGGGAGCATGCCACCAGGTGCGCTCCAGGTTTCAAAAGCTGCCTCTAGTCGGTTGCTTCTACCAGTAAACAAGCGTCATTCCACACACGGTTGCTGAATTGCGGCATGATTGCATGGCACGGAGGTCCCAATGCGCCCGAGAAGAAAAAAGAGGGAACCAGTGCCCATAGGGTTGGAGGCAGTGCTGTGCAATTGTGCCGTAATTCAGAAACCGAGCAGTAATTACGGACCCTTACGGGTAAAAGTAGCTGAATTTGCCTTGAAATTATTACTTTAGCTGAAACTCACCTACGTAATTCAGCCACCGTAAGGACCGTAATTGGCACAGCACTGGTTGGAGGGCACCTCCGTCGGCACCTACCAAGAACATAGATCTCTCGGCCTCCTCCTCCGATTCCATGTTGAAGCTGCCAAAGCCGATGAAGTTGATGATGTGCCTGCCGTGAATTCAACATTTTAAATTCGAACAAAGACAATGTGTGTGTGTGTGTGTTTTGAAGCTGCTAAGCCTGAAGAAGTTGATGCTCTGCTTTCAAAATTCGAAATTCGAACAAAGCAGTCATGCAGTATGGAAGCCTCTAAATCTGGAGAAGTTAGTGATGTGCCTGCCGTTCAAAAACCAATTCAAAATTTCATAAACTCAAGTCAGTGCAAACGGTAAGCTGCTAAGCCCAAGGCAGCTGAGGACCTGCTTGCTGAGAATTCAGAACTCAAATTAGTCATAATTTATCCCGTGCAGAAGCTGCTGCTGAGGCTGTTGAAGTTGATGATATAAAACTCACGGGCTGTTGAGCTTGTTCACCAGTTTCAACACCTTAACCAACTCGCGGTATGTTGGTTGTTTAACAAACCTCAGGGCCTAAACCAACTCACGGGCTGTTGAGCTTCCTAAGCAGCGCAATCTCCATCTTCAACGCCTGCTCCGACGAAAACAAACAAAGCCAAGTGAGCGTTCAGGGTTAAGTAAAATGTTCCTGATTATTGTTGAGCTTCCTTAGCAGCGCTATCTCTATCTTCAAAGCCTGCTCCGACGAAAACAAACAACGTGAGGCGAATAATTTCATTTATGTGGGGATAATGTGGGGATTCGCTCCGACGCAAATACACGAAACGAGTTACGGTCAAGGGAGCGTTCAGGGCTCAGTAAAAATCCCTGATTATTGGTGTCATTATTATCGTCCATCTCCTCGCCCATCTTTATCTTAAGCACCTGCTCCTAGGCAAGCGAACAGTACAGGCTGCAATTAAAGCGAGGGTTCACAACTCCCTCATTTCAGCGAAAATGTATGACGGGTTTATTTTTACCATTCAGGACACTGCTGCAACACCTGTCACAAAACACACAATCCAATCGAGCGACCAATAAAATAGCAGAACTTTTTATTGCCTGTCCCCGCAGGAACAGGCAAAGAGTCATGGGAGTTGTCACAAAGTTGACGCAACCAACCAACGCCTGTCTTGAGCGAGGGCCAGGCAGAGCCAGCTGGGGGGAAACCAGGGACATGAGCCAAACCCCAAAACCCTTAGCCGCAACAAGGAGACACAAAATGGAAATCAACACCCACCTCGACTTCCCACGCCCTCCTTCTCCATAATTTAGTTAGGGTTTCGGGTTTCGGGTCAAGAACCCACCTCTACTTCCCCCTTTTTCTGGCTGATTGAGGTGTCAGGGTTGCTGTTTTAGGGTTTCGGACCTACCTGTCAGGCTCCCCCCAAATTTCCAATGATTCCAGCTTCACTGATAAAGGGTTATAAGCTTTGGAGGTGTCGGACCCCCCTCGCCCCCCCCCCCCCTCTTCTCGATGATTTGGGCGAAGGCCTCCTAGAGTTTAAAGGTTGAGGGATGAAGCGCTTTTAGGGTTTTGGTGTTCAAGGGCTCAGGGTTTAAGGGTTCAGGCTCTGGACCGACCTCCACTTCCCCCCTCTTCTTGAAGGGTATGGACCCACCTCCAACCGAATTTAGACCCACCTCCACTTCCCCCTTCTTCTCCAGGATGGTGTTTGTCTTCAAGTGCTTCACAACCACCACACGCTGCTTGGACTTGATGATGCAGCAGTCCACCTCACCAAATGCACCTGCAAGGGGGGGAGAGGGGGACGGGGGTCAAAGATCGGACTTTGTGTTCAGGCTACCGCACGTTTTTTTCCTGCGAGGGGTGGAGAGGAGGAGAAAGTCAAATATCCAACCTTGTGTCCAAGGTACCGCAGCTTTCCCCCTGAAAAGAATCACGCCTGCCTATAAGGGTGCTTTCTTTTATCCTTCCCTGAGATTGGAGTCTCAAGCTGGCTTAAGAAACCAAGATGTTTGCATTCATGTTCAGTACAGACGCACGGTTGTAGGGAAGAAAATGAAGTGCGCATTGCCCTGATGTTGATGCAGCAGTCTAGCCGCTGGGGGGCAGGGGGGTCAAAGATTGGAATAAAGGCTGGCTTACGGGATTCGGCTATTGCATGCGATGTGGTTTTTAGTTCTTAGTGCGTAATATGTGCGTTATTAGTTCTTAGAGCATGCGTGTGGTCATTGGAAAACAAATGTGCAAGCTGCCATGCATCGGGGGTACATGGTAATCCACCTCGCCAAACACTCATTTCCAGGGTCAAACAGGTTCAGGCTTTAAGCAGGGTTGAGGGTCAAAAACGTGAAATGTATGAACTTTTCATGACCACTGCAGCTTTCAGGCAGCGCTTAGGATTGCAGCTTTATATATAAATGTAGCACTCAGGATTTTGCTCAAAATTGCAATGTATCGGAATTGTAGCTGAAGGATTGTAGATGAAATGAGCAGTGCTGGTCCATGACTATTTCATGGATCTTCCTTTTTTGTTGTTGGATCCCGAAATCTTCGAAAAAATCCGGATCCTCAGTTTTTCCGCTTGTTTTCGCGATGTTTTGTGTACTGTGACTGCACTGGACCCAAAGGCCAATCATTATTCGATACCGATTCAAAACACTGGTGATGCAGATGCACCAGTAAGTCTCAGCAAATATGCCAACCTGGGGCGTCCCCAGTGCTTGCAATATGATCGTTTCTTCTTAACTTGCATGCCTTGGAGCAAAAAGCAATAATTCAGGTTATGAGAAAATAAACAAACAAACAAATGTTTTGTTTTTTGCCCATTGGCTTATTATTGAGTTGCTCCGACTGCATGATTGGCGCCGGAAGATTTCCGCCGGAGACAGACAGAGCGTGCTACGATTCAGCTATATCGAAGCTGAAGGCCAGGGGCCGGTGGCTCAAGCCGTGAGACTGGCTGCGACAGGACCCCACGTCAGATCCCGTAGCCAATCGACGGACGTGTCCTACTCAGCCCATCAGATGCGCACAGCCGGACTCCCCAACACACATAAAAATGCGTTTCCATGTGCACTGTCGTGCATGGGTCGCTGATGGTACTACAATCCACAAAAAGACTGACCAGCATATGCCCCCGTGTGCCATACTGCCATGCCCATGCACTTTCACAGGAGCCTAGAAGGGCCCGGTCAGCCAATCGGCTGCCGGGCCCAGGCGAGGTAGGCGAGAAATTGAGGTACCGAAGACCAGCATGCCTGTATTTCTTGTTCATTAGTACTTTCGCAGGCTAGATGTACTTCCACAAGTTATATGTTCTTCCACAAATTAGATGTACTTCCGAAGTTTAGATGTACTTCCACAGGTTAGATGTACTTCCACAGGTTCTGGGTGTACAGATCAGGTCACAAGTTTAAAGCTAATGGTTTAGGGTGTAAGGTCGAGGGTTAAGGGTGAAGGGTTTTGGTTCAAGATTCGATGGGGTTAAAGGGTAGGAGTTGAAGGTTAAGGGTGTAGGGTCAAGGGTTTTAGGTTGACAGTGATCGCGTACCTCGACCGAGCACTTTCACATGTTTCAGGTCTTCCGCCAGGATCTCAATCGCGTCATAGTCCCGCAAGGTCTTGAAGCCCTGTCAGCAGTCAAGAGGATTGCAGGGCTCAGGGTGAATGAATTCAGATTGGAGGTTTCAGGATGCATGGCTTCAGATGCCGTAGGAGGTAAAAGGATACAGGGTACCGGTAAGCAATTTCTTCAGAATGTCGAAAAGTTACGAAACCCTATTTATTTTGTCCGTTATCATCAGAGGATGACGAGGAGGCGAGCATGCGAGGTTGGGCGGCGGATTTCCCATGCTTTGCGCAGAATAGGCCGCAACAGTCAACCCGTGCTTTAGGCGGTATTACTTAAATTTTCAGTTGTTTGCGAGGGGGGGCAAATCTTTTTTTACCCCATGCCCCTTTTTTGTACAGCTTAACGAGAACGTTCCATAGCTGTTTTATAAATATTGTTTGGCCCAGGGGGGTGGGAGAAATCGGGGGGCAAAGTTGGGGGGGAGGGAGGGGGGTGGTCTCCCGAAAATCCAATATTTGGAAAATTACGTTTTTTTCCTGAAGGTCTGTTGAGACTGGCAGCGGCACCTTGGCACAGCGGTGTTCTTCTTGCCAATATGAGTCCATTTACATCCTAAAAAGTTGTTTGAATTACCACATGACCCCCTGGCCCCCCACACTGAGGGTTAGGCTCCATTGGACACACCCCGAAACCAGCTGAGCCAGCCTTAGAAAGAACTGTATTCCACGCAGCAAAATTTAGTGTTGGTCTGGTGGATCATGAATGAACAGATCACTTGTGGTCGTTGTGGCAAGGTCCTCAAATCCGCTGACCCTGAAAACGTCAGATGCCACCAGAATGGGAGGTAGTGCATGACAGCTTCCGCAATACCACGCGATTCGAAGTGGCAGAGCACGCTCGGATTTGCTCCCGTTGACTGTTGACTGTTGGCATAAATTATGATCGCTAGCGAGCATTAGTCGGTACTCGATAGCCTGGCTGAGCCCAGTACCAAAATTGACTGTTGGCATGTCATCACCTGACGAATTGAAATATACCAGTAGAAGCGCCTTGACGAGCTGATAGAAAAAAACTTACATGCCCTGTAATTTTGAATTGTGACTGAGATAATTGAATTTCAATGGATTTCGGAGGCGGTGGGTGGGTGGGGGTGGTAGGCTTGGGTGCTCGTTTTTGGTGGGGGCATGGGGACCCTGGCTTTTTTCGTTGCCCCCCCCTCGTTTGTTACTGGTAATTCCAAGCAGCATTATCATGGAAAACAAAGGAGGCTGGCTTTTGCTCAGTTTGACAAATTCCTGTGCAGTCATATTCTTTTTGTAGCATGCCCTTCATAACTTGTATGGATCTGCTCAAGGGGCAGGTGGACAAGACGTCTCTTCTGAAGCTGAGAAGGAGAAAAAAAGTGGGGGGGGAATGTGAGGGGGGAAGATGTGAGGGGGAGATGGCTGTGCCCATCCAGCTCTGGCGAGCCATCCAGCAGCCACTAAAGGCCTGATCAGGGCCTTGACCAGCTTACAGACAAAGGGCTCAAGCAGCAAGGCTGGCCGCGTATGGGGCCTCTGGCTAGAGGCCAGCAGGTAGCTGACATGTATAGCTGACATGTGTAGCTGATCTGTAGCCGAGCCTTTGTTTAGTTTTTTTTTAGGCCCGGAGGTGTAGTGTCATTTCCTGGCTTCAATGGAATTCAATAATTGGACAAGGTCGTGCCTTATGCAAAGCGCTAGTGGAATCCCAAATTGAAATAAATCAATATACCGTACCTATTTTATGTAAGTGCGATTCAGCTACCGGTACATTCCCGTAGATCTGATTTGCCTTCCCTCGGGATTGAAAAACGATTTGTTTTAATGCTGCCCACAGGGCAAACTGTCATCAGAAACTCTTAATGTCCGCCTGAAAACTGGCATCGACAATCGATGATCAGTAAATGCACGGAAGCCTCAACCCCAAACAACATTAATTATGAGGGAAGGCAAAGCAAAGCTACAGCACACAGCCTGCGGCCAGGAGGAACTGGTGCCCTGCCGCCCGGTCAAGGTTTGCACCAGTGTTGCTTTTTTCGTGACTCGTGTCAGGCTGTCAGCTACCTCCTGACCGCTGGCCGGAGGCCCCATTTGCGGCCAGCCATTCTGCTTTGGTCACCAGTCATAGGTCGGGCAAGGTTGGGTCCCGATCAGGCCTTTGGCGGCCGCGGGGCGGGCGGCCTGCCGAAGGTGGCCAAATAGCCAAAAAAGAAACACAAGTTTGCATCTGGCCAATTGGCCGAGTAGTGGCACCAGGGGCCCGCACAAGGGTGGGGTCTGGCGGGAACCAGAACAAAAACACAGGACAGTCCAATCCGCCAGGCTGTCATGCATGATCGAGCTGTTGCTGCAACGAGGTCTACCCACCCACCCACATACCCACCCTAAATTGCTTTCCGACATGGCCAGACGGCGATAACAGGAGCATGGTGCGAATGAGTTGCTGCGTTATAACGGCGCAAATGAACGCACCTGTGACGCTCCGTACGAGGACCTAATGGCGGTCACGCTCCGCTTAAGCGCTAGTCTGTGCGACATGCTGGAGCGCCTGCTGCTGGTGATGTCATTGCTAGGCCTGATGACGTCTCCCTCAGCTGAGATACTAGTGGGAGTACCCGGTGCGCTGCGTGGCGCACTTAAGCTGCTGCTTCGTATCCGCTCTCTCTGCTTCTGACCGAGGACGAGTAAGCTGGGTCTCCGCTCTCGCTGCTCCTGACCATAGCCGCTGCTGTGTGTCTGCTCTTGCTGTTCCTGCTGATCATATGCGCTGTGTGCACGCCCTCGCCGCTCCCAACATAGCCGATGTGTGTTCGCCCATGTTGTTCCGGTCCACAACCGCTGTGTGTCCGCTCTTGCTGCCCCTGCTGCTGTTCCTGCTTGTCCCGCCCCTCATGTAGTTGCTGCCCCCGCTGTTGCTGCTCCTGCAGCATTTGCATCTCTCGCTGCTCCCGAAACCGGCTATATGTCTTTGTGAAGCTCTCATTTAAATCAGAAGGGCAACAGGCTATCAAAGATGACGCTGGCTTCGTCGAATCCATCACTAACATATGCATCATCCCATTCACCACCACGACGGGCTGCCCTCGTTTTTGTCTAAGCGGTGTGCCAGCTTAACTGTCATGCCACTGCTCGAAGTGTGATCATCGCGGTTGCTATTGTTTTGTTGAGCCTTGAAAAAATGTTTCAAAACGACTCCCTGTATGTGTTATTGTTCTTCTGCCACGGTGCATGCCGGCCTGCCAGTGAGCAAATTGGTGCCCTATCGTCATTGCGTACAGCACACAACTGATCTAGCTTAGATGTTCATGTTTAGTAAAATTTAGAAGATGCTCTCCGGCATTGAAATATTGCTGGCATGACGTAAGGATAGTCCAAGGGCAAGAAAATTCGCGATAGCAAGGGATGTAGAGAGTATAACAATTTCCAGGGGTTTCCACTGGTCGGTTGGTGTTTAGGCCTAATATCAACAGCGCACAAAGGAGTTAACAGACGCGGGCGTCAACCGTGGCAACACAGCATGCGCACTCGTATGTAAGTGCGCTCGAGTCGGCAGAGGCAGAGGAGGGATCACGGGATGCTCGTCAGCATGTACGTGCCATGACGGGCATGGCATGGACCCTTCACAACGGAACGAGCAACCGACATACCCACCCAAATAAGCCACCCCGCACCCCGCCCCCGAGAAGGAACATATGAAGGAGCTGACGACAATTTGGTCTAGCATCAATGAGACCAAACGGCGCACAGCCGGCCCATTCTGCAAGAGCATGCACATGCCATATTGCCATGGACGCCGCCAAAAACGTGAGGCAAGGGATATAAATTTAAATAATGTGGGAAATGAACCTCGAGGATTGAGGTTCATTTCAAATTCTGGGAATTTAAATCTACGGGGGAAAAAATTAAACATTATGACATTGGGTCGCCCAGTGGGGCTTCCCCATCTTCATCATCACTTTGCTGGACAGTCAGTCCCTCTCACGAGTCCCTCTCGCCGGCATTCATAAGAAGTTTAATCGAGGGCGCTGCTTACTTTGGTGCCCATAGGTGCAACGTTTTTGTCTCGTTGACTATTGTGCGCTGCAGCAATAATGCAGAGGGGGCAGAGTGCCATAAGTTACATTCAGGACAAGGATATAAAACTTGCATATAGGCTCCTTCATTTGCAACAACGCCATTGACTGAGGGGCCTTGGATAAAGATAAGCCCTACTTCTACGGCCTCTGGACGAAGGCCAGTCCGGGATTTATCCTCGCCAGTCCAGCCATGACCATTCTGCCCCTCCTCGGTAGGTGACCCGAAGGTGGACTGGCGCATTACCGGTGAATAAGCACTGAAGGATTCTCAGAGTCAGCTAGACATAACTTCTATGCCCCTGTAAGCTGCTTTGGTGTATTTCCAAATGTCACGAGGCATTCGATTCATCCAATATTTACAAGTGGTCATGGAATGACAGGTTCAAAGTCCAGGCAGGGATTGGGCAACTACATGCAAGAACTGTAGGCTTAAGTCTTGCATCCCCAAAAATCAGGGGTCTGGCGTTTGGGAGGACAGGTAATTTGTTCCAAACGGACAGCAGGGCCTCCAGGATAGCTCATACAAGGACCAGCTTGGAGACACGACGATTCGTCACACACATTGCTCGGTATGTTTTCTTGGCAGTACTCTGGACTGCAAGGAATGATAGCAATTGTTACTAGAAGAAGATGGCAAATACTCGGCTCGCTTATGGGCATCATCCAGCTCTCAATGAGAACAGTGTGGAGGCAAAAGAAAAGTAAAATACATGTACTCATTACTGCTACCAGGATACTGGTTATAACCAGAAATTCAACCTCAGACTATCTACAAAAACAACGGTATAAAATACATGATCATACAACATACACTCTAGGCACTGTGTCTTTGCCACGCGGCCGAGCCTTTTTGAGCAGGGCCCAGAGGAGTAATATAATGTCACTGACTGTGTTTTTTCATTGCATCGGGACTGATTCAGACGAACGCAATACTAAAGCATCATAAAGGGTGACATAATGGCGTGGCAGGCCAAGCGGTACATCATGCAGGACAGCGCACTCCCGCAGCGGCTGTGCGCAAACAGAAACAGTGGGACTGGATCGCCTCCGTGGTTCAAGGGAGCGCAGTGGGCAGTGCACGCAGCTTGGGCCACAACTAAAACTTCCTCGTCATCAGCTCGGTCCGGAACCTATCTTCATCAGGTTGTATCCACAACTCAAGTTCCCTCGGAGTTAACCAAGCCTTTTCGCTCTGGTATCCATCATCATCATAAAACTTGAAGAGGCTGCACCATCATCACAACCTGTTTCGACAGTAACAGCCTCTTCCGCTGCAGGGGCGACTTGGCCTGCTCTGCATCAAGCAGCGCAGCTTCATCTCCTCCAAATCAGACAGGCCATTCCTCCCTTGGCGCGTCCCAGCGTCCGATCTGGTTCCTGCTTTCTGCGCGTTGTGGCGGTGCCGCGCTCCGTCCCGCTCAATGTGTCGCAGCTTCCGCTTTGTGCGCGGTGTCGCACCCCTCCACACTCAGCTCGTCTACCAATGTATCCAGGGCAGGGCCCAAAATGATGTCCAAGTCAGGCAGGACCATACCGCGGAACTTGGAGTCTGCGAGCAAGCGCCAAAGGTAATCTGTTCGGGTTTGAAT
Source organism: Limnomonas spitsbergensis (assembly GCA_037349105.1). Taxonomy (NCBI): domain Eukaryota; kingdom Viridiplantae; phylum Chlorophyta; class Chlorophyceae; order Chlamydomonadales; genus Limnomonas; species Limnomonas spitsbergensis. The sequence goes on along the minus strand of JAYJMM010000087.1, from coordinate 710,144 downwards.
GTCCGCTCATGAAGGCACAAGACAGAGAGGACTGCACTCAGTCATAAATCAGAATGGATGCAAACAGAGCTTGCAGTTCCCATGGCACCATTTTTCTGCAAATTGTCTTTTTTATCAGACTGCAAAAGGTGCCAGGTGCGAACTAAAAGAAAAACATGTTCCTTATACTTCGCAGCATGCCACCTTTCAATGATTCCAACAGCGGTGGGACGCCCATCCTGTGCCCATAATCGCACCCCCGACATCATAAGGTTAGAAGACGGGCTCTGAAACCATTGTAGCGCTCTTACCAGTTTAAGCTGCCTAGCAGGTGCCTGAATTGACCAGGTCACACAAGACACACACCTGCTCTCAGAAGCTGCCTGACTGTCGATGCAGCTAGGCCACTGCCGCCAAGGATGCCCTCCACGCCAGTTGACGTCACCCTCTCTAAAGACACCCGCTCAATCGAGGCCGCCAGCGACGTTGCTCGGGCCGAGGCGGTCAAGGCTGGCGCCGGGGTGGCGGCGAACACTGAGTGCATGTTCTGCGTCATCTGCTGCATAGCCTGATGTGTTGCCAGGTCCATCTGCTGAGACATCTGCTCCATTGCAGCCAACGGGGAGTGGGCGCCCGGTATGCTGCTCTGGACAAAAGAAGAAATGTCAGACGCGGCCGCCGAGCCGCCGAGGTGCACAGCACCACTCATGATGACCGACAGAAGCAGGGACAGGGCCTTGTCTGCACAGCAGCAGAGGCAGCCACTTGTCAGTACAGCAGCAGGAAAGCGCAAGGATCGGCTCATGTATGAGGGGCAAAGACAGTGCTGCTCGTGACAGACAGCATCTCATGTTGTCGTTTAAGTTTCAAGGGCCGCGCTGGGGCAGATGTTGGGATTCATGTTTGGGCATTAGGAACCACTATCTAAAGGGCAGAAAAGGCAAGGAGTGGAGTTAAGGTCACTGAGAAGGCCCGCGACACACCATGAATACTATTGATGCGAGGTCTCGGAAGGTCCCAGTCATCCTTGCTGTGGGAGCAGCAAACGCAGGTGGGCGTCTTAGGAGCATCATCCGACCAGGACCAGAACGCCGGGAGCGGTGACGAGGCGATGTGCGCGTCAATGTCGCGTGCAGCGGCGGCGCTGGCGAGCGCGGCGCGTCCTGCAGCCCACGTCTGCTCCGCCTCGGTTTCCTTGCAGCATGGCATACACGCATCGTCCGTGCCTTTCGAGGCGATCAGTTGCTTCGAGAGCATGTGGCTCCCCACGTCGGCCAGCGCGTCCGCGAATCCGCTTGCAGGGCTCTGGAAGAACTGCGCGGCCTTGTTGGTGTCAGCAACACCACGGGCCAGGAGCTTCACCAGGTGGCGCTGCGGGCCAGCAGATTGCAGAGGAGGAGTTCAATTGTATTCAGTGAAATTCAAAATCTGAAATACAGGCAGGATGTGCGACATCCAGGGGGTGGCGCCGCAGATGAGCAGGGTGCAGAGACAATCTTGTATTTAATTCCATCAAATTCAAAATATGTTTGCAGTGTCGGAGATGCAGGCGGACAAATGAATCCGATATGTTTGGATTCAGATTTGAAATGCGGGCTGGGTCAGCACTCAGCAAGCAGTGGGCAATATTGAGCACTGAGCAGCAGGTAGCAGGATCATTATCTCTTCCTGCGTTGGTATCGGTCGTTGCACGTACGGTACAAATCAACTAGCAGAATGAGGCGGAATTTCCCTCATTTGCCTAAATCCATCAATACATAGCTAGATCCAAAGTGCCTCACCTGCATCGATCCGTTGGAGGAGGTGCACTCTGCCAGCAGAGACAGGTAGCCCTCAGCCCAAGCTGGCATGCTGGGAGGGTCATTGTCTGATCTCTCCCTGGTCAGCGGCCGCAGCAGCTCTGCGGAGGACCCAGGGGTGGGACTGGGGACCTCATTGCGCATGCTGGCCACCACATAGGCGGGGCGGGGCGGGAGCGGAGGTGTCTCGACAGTGGGGATGACAGGGGCTGGGGGGGCCATTTGAGCCATGAAAGGAGTCTGAGGAGAGCCGAATGCCCCGGAGAACAAGTTTCGGGAGGAGGTTTTGAGTGGCACTCCTGTAGTAGTAGGATGATGATGTTTCAGGGTTTTCATACTGGCAGCGTCTGAGAGAATGTCAGGGCGTGAGACTGCCACATAGGCTGCTAAAAAGTCTGGGAGCAGCCATGAAGAACCGTACAAACAGTGTGGTGGTAGGATTTAACAACCATGCATGCGTTGTGCGGCAGGCTAATAACCCAGCTTGTGAGCCGGCCGGAACAGGGTCACAATCTGCTGATGTAACGACGATTTCGTCGCATCCATTATAAGGCGGCATATGGGCAACGTGGAAGGGGATTGTTCGGCGGTTCCATCTTCCCAAAGATGCAGGATGCGCCTGGATGGCCTGCACCCGGCCGCACTCACCTTTGCTGGGCCTCACATTCGCCAGTGATACGTTGTTCACGGAGGCAGCGACAGACATGGTTGCAGATAGTAGGCGTTTCTAGTTGGAGGTCTTTGTATAATTGATGGAAACGCGTTACCAACGGCTGTGACTTTATATGAGCTTGGCGAGCATCGCAGCCGTACTGCCAGCTCCTGCGAAGTTTGGGTCATCTGGGGATCTCCAAAAGCCATCAATCACCCACCCCGTGAAACGCTCGGCTACGAAGGTTGAAGCAAGGCATGAGGTCATAAGGCCCACCCAGAGAGCCTCCATCCACGCCCACCCATTTATATACCGTACTTCTGGAGATCCACGTTAGTTTGTTCGCAAAACATATCTGCGTGTTCGTGTCTTTCTTTGACGTGCATGCATGACCAGGCGAAAGCACATCGGTTAGGCATCCACGCCAACGTATGACAGTGCCAGGAAATAAAGCGAGCGTAGGACAAATGCAAGGACGTGCGGGCTGGGTGCGGGCGTGCCCAGCGTGCCGTTAGTTGTGGATGTAGTGGATGATGATCTTCATCAACATCAGCGATGTTTCTTACAAGGCACACCCTTGACAAGCCAGTCTTGGCAAGCTGCCTTTCACAAGCATCTGGATAGCCACCAATGTTGTTATTGCGACCAAACCGTCACCGCTCCTCAGTCGACCGGTAGGTGGCCCTAGCTACATGGTTCAATTGATGTACCGGGCTTTTGTGCATGGGAGTCCCGTCCGGAAAACCTTGATTAGCTGAACCATACGTCTACTTAGTTAAGACATTAACTCATAAATAGTGGCATGGCCACCCCCACCAAAGGGGCAACACAAGAGTATTCATTGTTTCGATTTTCGAACAGAAAGCAGTGTTCACTTCCAGAGTGCGCAAGTAGCGCCAGGGTTGGAGGCCCAAAGCCTCCCTCGCATGCGCACTCATAGGGTACAATAGTATACTTTGGCCCCCCATAATTTTTAAGAGGTTGACGAGATCATTCTAAAAGTCGTGTAAATTGTGCCTGGCCCACTGTTTGCAAGTTATGAGGGAGAAAGTAGGGGGGGACTGAAGGGATGCAAAACATTTTCCAGACAAATGTATGTTGCCCGTATTTGAGAATTGAGACATTACTGATTCAGTCTGAGATCAAAATGAGACGACGGACGAGAGCCGTTATATTGCAAAACTCTGGGTTGCCCAAATTTCCCATTATTGGCTAGCTGGATGGGGAATTTATCTCTTGGACAAGTGGACGCCGTGAATTATAAAATTGGCATGAACATGTCTCTAAATTTAAATTGTCTTGTACATTGGAGCATGGATTTTGGAAACACCAGATGCAAAATAATAAGCAACAATGAAGGCACAGTCAACTGAGTGCTTATCGGTAAGCTACTCTTCAGATGAATTGTGTATTACCGTAAAACCATTAAGGGTCCGCACCCCACCCTACCCACCCCCTAGTTAATTTAAAATTTCGTCGTACCACTACGCCAAAAAGTTATGTTAAAAAAACGGGCGCGCTACGGCGAATTTTTTGCAGATCATTTAATTTTACGTTGTGCATCATGTGCGATAATATTAATTTCACTTGGCTGACACTCCGCGCAACAACAATTGTTTAATTAATACTAGCGCGCATCCAGGTCCGCGCACCCCAATCATTGTTTAATTTTGAGCGAATTCTACCCGGCTTCGAGGGGGGGCAAAGAGGAAAGTCAAACACCCCATCCTAAAAAAATGCCAAACGACCCCTGCCTGGCTACCCCCCCCCCCCCCGCCTCCGGAACCTAGTAAGATCTTAATTTCTCAGTCAAAACCAGACTTTAAGGAAGGGAGCGGGGTCAATTTCAATCAGCTCATCAGTGTGCTTCTAATGGTGTCGATAAATGTAGATGGTTCACAAATGTCAAGCGGTGAAACAAAATAAAAAACAATGCTTAAGGTACCCCCTGCCAGCTACCTATCCTCGCTAGAGACCACAAGGCTCCAGAAACGAGAGGATTCACGCATGTGTGGCATCAAACCAGCATCTAACTTGAGCGTGCTGATGTGCTGCTTCAGAAGCCTGGTATTCTGCTTCTTGGGGAGCTCCTTGCCCACCCTCCCTTCAACTCCTCAGCGCTGATGGCATATCTCGTTACCTCTGGCTCCGTCAGCTCCTACCAGCCGGGTGGGCTGACTCCATGTGATCTAGGAAGTGATAACTCCAGGCATAAGGGAGGGTGCTACCCACGATACTCCTGCAGATGGTGCAAGCCACTGGTCTGTTGGTGCAAGGATTGTTGGCAGAACCCCTGTCAGCAGCAGCCGCATATGACATTTTGTACTTCAGGGTGCAGCGGGACTCAACTGCTAGCGTGCCGCAGGTAGAGCCTCTGCCCAAGTTCGTTTTGCACAGGCTTGATGTCCTATCGTCACACACAATGCCACAGAAACCGCATGCCTCAGCACCATTTGGCTCCAAGGTACAGGCTTCCCCACATTGGCGCAGCAAGATGTGCGCTCCGACGTGCAACCGCATGCATAGCTGATAGCTTGATTATCTTCCCACAGCCATGCACCTTGCACACCGTCGACGCATCCCCAGCTGCTGGTGCCTGGTGGTCCATATTCTTGCAATTATCGGGGGGGAGGTCATCGCAAAGTGGCCAGGGCTTGGCATCATTGCCCCTGCACTGGAACTCAGCTGACATACTCAAGCTGTGGCTAGAAGCTGGTGGAAGCTGACCAGGGACCCCTACCAGCTGGGCTAGCAGGCAGCTGAAGATGACGCCAAGGGTCGACACCTCGCACGTCGCAATAATACCCGGAGAAGGGGAGGCTGACATTTCAAAGGGGATGGCCCTGTCGACTGGCACCTTGAGCAGGACTTTCCCACCCCAAGCCAAGGACGCTGCTGATCCACCAGCGTCTCATCCTTCAGAGTACGTCAAGTGCATGAGCACCCCTGTCACTACAGCTGCCTCCATCATCAGCTGCTCCGGTGTCAACTCGCCCACGTTGTACAGCCCCCCTTCAGCAGTAGGGACCTGGAGCATGTCCGCCCTGAGCACGGCCAGTGCTGACACACGGTTGCATGAGACTGACACAGCGAATGGATCGCGAACACTTAAGGTAAACAGGTCATGCCAATCACTTGCTGTCACGGACGTGTTGGTCCTCGCCATGCCTAATACCCGCTTCAAGCGGTCTGTTGACCTGGGGTCCGAGGAGAAGGTTACCGTAGGCGCAGAACTGTGGACTTGTCAATAACGTTACACCTCTGGGCCCGCTCAAAGCTGTGGGCTTGTGCACCGGCTTGCCATCGACAAGGACGGTATTGCAGTGCTTGACGGCCGTTACTGCCTCCTTCAAAGCACAGTGAGAGCTGTCTCAGCTGTGGCCTGCAGCTGCATTACAATCTCATCACCATGACACCCCCCATGCTATAATTGCATGCCAAGAGGGGTCTGGTATTCAATGTGGAATATTGTATGTTGCATATATGTAGCAAATGACAGTAGAAATGCAACGGTGTAGCTATCTTCTCAATCTGATGCTTAAAAAAAGATACAAAATTTCCAAACAAATATTTTGGGGGTTACTACTCCCCTCCCCCCACACACTTGACCCTCCATATCTCCCAGCACCCTGGGCCAAAAAAAAATGTAAGATCTTATATGGAAAGCTCTCGTCAAGCTGTACAACTTTCAAGGATTTGGTTTTTGTTTGCCCCCCCTCGCAGTCTTTTTTTCCTCTCCCAACGGGCAGGCGGGCGCCCTCGCGGCCGAGCCTTTCTGAGCAGGGCCCAGAGGTGTGATGTCATTGACTTTGGTGGACAACTACAACCATGGTCAGCCCTGTGGTGATGTTCTTTCCCTATAACGAGACCAGTGCTGCCGTAGCCGAGGCGTTGCAAATAAAACCGGGAGTGGAACTAGGGATACATACCCAATACGGCCGTTTGGAAAGGAGGTCCTTGCCGACAACTGTCAGGCAATTGAGTTCCAACGGGAACTCAATTGCCCAGGTTGGTCCCTATCTCATGCATCAGTCCAAACCAAGGGTGACTGCATTGGTCAGTCTCATCCATGCAGTCACCCTTGGTTTGGACTGATGCATGAGATAGGGACTAACCTGGGCTAGTGGAGGTGGTGGCTTCCACTAGCCCAAGCTATTTGAGTTGAAACCACGCTCTTTGTACTGACCGAGGACCGAGGGGGGGGGGGGGCAAAAAAACGGGATACACCCCATTCTCGAAGAGTAGACAGCTTGACGAGAGCTTTTCATATCTGGTCTTAACACGATTTTTGGCCCAACGGTGACTGAGGTACAGAGAGCGAAGCAATGAGGATTTCGTGGATTTCACAAAAGCTTACGTTGCGAATAACTTCTCAGCCCCGAGAAAACTGCATGATATGAAGATCTCACTGCATAGGGTAGGGCTAGGGCTTACCCAAGATCCCCTAGGCATGGTCAACGGTCAACGTTAAGTACACGGTCAACGCATGTCAAACTAGGAGGGGGGGGGTCCAAGCCCCTAAAAACATTTTTTTCTTCTTTAAGCCGAAATACCTCCCAACAGTTGTTAGGTGCAACTCCCATGTCAAACGGATGCGTTTTGTAGAATTAGGGGGGGGGGTCCTTTGTTTGCCCCCCCCTCGCCGAGGACTACAGGACTAACGATGCGTATTAGTTACATACGTACAGTATGCAAGCTCCAGTAGTCAAACTATCGACATGTTAGCAGGTTCTGTAGCCATCCGTGTAGGCAGCAGGTATCCACCAAACACCTAACACAAGTCCTTATTTCCGTACATCTTCCCCGTTGCATGTCCATACTCGATACCTGACGTATTTCCTTCGCATTACATGGTGTAACGTCTTTGATATGGTGCTCAAGCCTTCATGCCCAGGCAACTGCTTCACTTCCACTGAGGCTACAAAGCGTCCTCGTCAGCATACGTTCCGTCCACTTTTAACTTATTTTGATTGCGAAACTCAGTGGCAAATTAAGGGAACAAACAAAACACCCAGTCCGGTCAAAAGTCTGAAAACACTACAGGCTTCCAAAACCCGCACGCCTCCCTTCCTCTTCCTCCCCTTATCCTCCTCTATCTTCGCTCTCCTCCTCCCCCCTCCTCGTCATTGGTATTGCGGGGGTGGCGGCAGGCCTCCACCCGCAAAGGAGAAGCCCGCGGCCGTCAGAAAGTCTGGCAGCACCACGTGCGGCACCGAAACTGGCGGCGGCTGCAGCACCGGGATGAACGTGCCGGGCGGCAGCCCAGGGATCGTGATGCCTGCGGGCGCCGCGCCACCAGCGGGCGCCGTGCCTGTGGGCATCGGCACGTGCTGTATCAGCGGGCCTGCCGTCGTGAACCACTCGCCCTGTTGGGCGCGCGTGAAGTCGTACTCGTTGGAGAAGCCCGCCTTGACGACGCGGTCGTCGAACGTGCGGCCGTCCATCATCTCCTGCGAGTTGGCAGCAATTAAGGTTTGGATCTTAAATGGTTTGGGGTTCAGGATTTAGGGTTCAAGATCACAATTTAGGATTTAGGGTTGAGGAATTAGGGCGCAACGTCAGCACTCTAGACAGTTTCTGTCCACCTTTTAACCCAGAGCCTGCTTGGAGACCCCCTCGCGCTTTTCAGAAACAGTGTGTGCCGCATTTCTGGTATCGTTGTAACCTGTATTCATGGTTGCGACCATCCATTACCTCCTGGTACAGACCCCCCCCAGTCTCAAGCAGCAAGGCTTGCTGTACCAGCCCCCCTAGGCTGCAGGCTTTGGGACAGCTGAGTTGTACCTGAGTTGTGGCTGAGTTTCAGGTGAAAGGTAGCTGAGTTGTAGCTAAACTGCAGGCACCATGGCACACGTGGCCGCACCTTGCACCGCTTGGCGTCCTCCACGCTGTGATACTTCACATAGGCGCGACACGCCTCCTCCTCGGGGATGTCCGGTGAGGGCACAGGCACGGCCACGCCAGCCACAGGGCCGCATTTCGTCGCCTCTGCAAATACGTCGTCGTAGATCTGCGAGTGGATCCAGGGGTCCGGGTTAATGGTTCCGTAAGCATAGGTCTGTTGGTGGATCCAGATGTCCGGGCTAAGGGGTCAGTCAAGGTAGATCTGTCAGCGGATCCAGGGGTCCGAGTTGAGGGTCAGGCAAAACGGATCTGTTGGCGGATCTAGTCGTCCGGTCAAAAGAGTTCAGTCCTAATAGATCTGGCAGCGGATCCAGCAGTCCATGTTAGAAGTTCAGTTATAACCTTATAATATATCAGCAGGCCGATCCAGGGGTCCGGCTTCAGGGTGGAGTCATCCTAGATCCAAGGTGAGGGTGCACAGGAAGATCTAGAGATCCAATCTGCTATCTCAAGAGTCACTGAAGCTCTACATAGGGTCCGAGACTTAGAGCAACACGTTACACCTGGGGTGACCAGATCTGCCCATAAGATCCAGGATCACCAGATCTGCCGATCAGATCTTCAACTGCCCCCCCCCCTAAAGCAGCCCAACATACTGCCCCCTGTCCTGCTCCAAGCACACCACTGGTTATGTAAGGTGCTTCAGCTACACTTCAGTTACATTTCAGACACACTTCCACCACACTTAAGCTACAACCAGGCCTGCTACGTAAAGCTCGTGCCACCGACCCTAGGCCGGTGAGGGTCTGTTCCCCATCGGCCCAGCGGGGGCTGCCCGGTAGCCCGCCCCCCCAAACTTGGCTGCCTGGTAGACCCCCCCCAACATGGCTGCCCGGTAGCCACCCCCCCGACATGGCTGCCCGGTAGTACCCCCCCAACATGGCTGCCCGGTAGTACTCCCCCCAACATGGCTGCCCGGTAGCCACCCCCCCGACATGGCTGCCCGGTAGCCATCCCCCCGACATGGCTGCCCGGTAGTACCCCCCAAACATGGCTGCCCGGTAGTACCCCCCCAACATGGCTGCCCGGTAGTACCCCCCCCAACATGGCTGCCCGGTAGCCACCCCCCCGACATGGCTGCCCGGTAGTACCCCCCCAACATGGCTGCCCGGTAGTACCCCCCAAACATGGCTGCCCGGTAGTACCCCCCCAACATGGCTGCCCTGTAGTACCCCCCCAACGTGGCTGCCCGGTAGTACCCCCCCCAACATGGCTGCCCGGTAGTACCCCCCCAACATGGCTGCCCGGTAGTACTCCCCCCAACATGGCTGCCCGGTAGTACCCCCCCCAACATGGCTGCCCGGTAGCCACCCCCCCAACGTGGCTGCCTGGTAGTACCCCCCCAACATGGCTGCCCGGTAGTACCCCCCCGACATGGCTGCCCGGTAGTACCCCCCCAACATGGCTGCCCGGTAGTACCCCCCCAACGTGGCTGCCCGGTAGTACCCCCCCCAACATGGCTGCCCGGTAGTACTCCCCCCAACATGGCTGCCCGGTAGTACCCCCCCCAACATGGCTGCCCGGTAGCCACCCCCCCAACGTGGCTGCCTGGTAGTACCCCCCCAACATGGCTGCCCGGTAGTACCCCCCCAACATGGCTGCCCGGTAGTACCCCCCCAACATGGCTGCCCGGTAGTACCCCCCCCAACATGGCTGCCCGGTAGTACCGCCCCCAACATGGCTGCCCGGTAGCCTACCCCCAACCGTGGCTGCCTAGTAGCCCTCCCCCCAAACGTGGCTGCCCGGTAGTATCCCCCCCAACATGGCTGCCCGGTAGTACCCCCCCAACATGGCTGCCCGGTAGTACCCCCCCCAACATGGCTGCCCGGTAGTACCCCCCCCAACGTGGCTGCCCGGTAGTACCCCCCCCAACATGGCTGCCCGGTAGTACCGCCCCCAACATGGCTGCCCGGTAGTACCCCCCTAAACGTGGCTGCCCAATAGTACCCCCCCCCAACATGGCTGCCCGGTAGTACCCCCCCCAACATGGCTGCCCGGTAGTACCCCCCCCAACGTGGCTGCCCGGTAGTACCCCCCCCCAACATGGCTGCCCGGTAGTACCCCCCCCAACGTGGCTGCCCGGTAGTACCCCCCCCCAACATGGCTGCCCGGTAGTACCCCCCCCCAACGTGGCTGCCCGGTAGTACCCCCCCCAATGTGGCTGCCCGGTAGTACCCCCCCCAACATGGCTGCCCGGTAGCCTACCCCCAACATGGCTGCCCAGTAGCCCTCCCCCCAAACGTGGCTGCCCGGTAGTACCCCCCCCAACGTGGCTGCCCGGTACCCTACCCCCAACCGTGGCTGGCCAGTAGCCCTCCCCCCAAACGTGGCTGCCCGGTAGTACCCCCCCCAACATGGCTGCCCGGTAGCCTACCCCCAACCGTGGCTGCCCAATAGCCCTCCCCCCAACTGTGGCTGCCCGGTAGTACCCCCCCCAACATGGCTGCCCGGTAGCCTACCCCCAACCGTGGCTGCCCAGTAGCCCTCCCCCCAAACGTGGTCCAGTGCTAAAAAAAACATCTCCCTCCTGCTTAATTCAAACCTCAAAGAAATTAGAAACCACCCAGCCGAAAACCACCTGTCGACCTTCAGAAAAAACCTCCCCCAACAAAAAAACACCCCTCAACCTTTAAGGCACCTCCCTCCTCTCCATGAGATCCATCATGCTGTCGGCAGACATTATCGGTTATGACTTTGACCTACCTGGATTGACCCCCCCCACACACACCAAACGGCCCTGATGTTCACACATCCTGCCCAAACCCACGCACCTCCCGCCTCTCAATGAGATCGATCATGTTCCTGGCAGACATAACGGCATGATAGTTACGGCCCCCTGATTACTACTATGAGTAAAAATACAACCTTATATCAGTTATCACTTTGACCTGCCTGGATTCACCCCCCCCCCACACACAGACCAAACGACCCTGATGTTCACACATCCTGCCCGAACCCACGCACCTCCCGCCTCTCAATGAGATCGATCATGTTCCTGGCAGACATAACGGCATGATAGTTACGGCCCCCTGATTACTACTATGAGTAAAAATACAACCTTATATCAGTTATCACTTTGACCTGCCTGGATTCACCCCCCCACACACACAAACCAAACGACCCTGATGTTAACACATCCTGCCCGAACCCACGCACCTCCCGCCTCTCCACGGGGTTGATCATGTTCCGGGCAGGCATCATGTTTTCCAGCATCACCACGTTGGTGGGGCCACCTGACAGCTGTGCGCAACATCAGCAACAGGACAGCAACATCTGGGTATCAGCAACAACAGGACAGCAACATCTGGACATTGTATTTCCAAGCATCGCCACGTCTATGAGGCCACGTGACAGCTGTGCAACAGCAGCAACAGGAAAGCAACAGGAAAGCAACAGGAAAGCAACATATACCATGAGTAGCAACAAACGGGCATCAGCAACAGCAGGAAAGCAACATCTGGGAATCATGTTCTCCAGCATCATCATGTTGAGAGTCCGCCTGACAGCTACACAACAAGAAGGCGACAACTGGGGGAGCAGTCCCACACTTGCCTCACACTTGCCTCACACCTGTCCCAAGACTGCCTCACATGTATCCCACACCTGGCCCACCCCTGATCAGCAATTAGATAGCAAGCTTAGCTTAACCCTGACCCCACACATATTTCATACCTGTCCCATACCTTCGTCCCACCCCTGTCCCACCCCTGCCCCACCTTCGTCCCACCCCTGTCCCACCCCTGTCCCACCCCTGTCCCACCCCTGCCCCACCTTCGTCCCACCCCTGTCCCACCCCTGTCCCACCCCTGTCCCACCCCTGCCCCACCTTCGTTCCACCCCTGTCCCACCCCTGTCCCACCCCCGTCCCACCCCTGCCCCACCTTCGTCCCACCCCTGTCCCACCCCTGTCCCACCCCTGTCCCCACTTCGTCCCACCCCTGTCCCACCCCTGTCCCACCCATGCCCCACCTTCGTCCCACCCCTGTCCCACCCCTGTCCCACCCCTGCCCCACCTTCGTCCCGCCCCTGTCCCACCCCTGTCCCACCGCTGTCCCACCCCTGCCCCACCTTTGTCCCACCCCTGTCCCACCCCTGTCCCACCCCTGCCCCACCTTCGTCCCACCCCTGCCCCACCTTCGTCCAACCCCTGTCCCACCCCTGTCCCACCCCTGTCCCACCCCTGTCCCACCCCTGCCCCACCTTTGTCCCACCCCTGTCCCACCCCTGCCCCACCTTTGTCCCACCCCTGTCCCACCCCTGCCCCACCCCTGTCCCACCCCTGCCCCACCTTAGTCCCACCCCTGTCCCACCCCTGCCCCACCTTCGTCCCACCCCTGCCCCACCTTCGTCCCACCCCTGCCCCACCTTCGTCCCACCCCTGTCCCACCCCTGTCCCACCCCTGCCCCACCTTCGTCCCACCCCTGCCCCACCCCTGTCCCACCCATATCCCACACCTGAGCAGCAAACGTTTGCGCCATGGTGAGCTTCTGCTGCGACTGCAGCTTGGCTGCCTCCTCCTCGTAGCCCTTGGGCCGACCAATCTTCAGTGGCCGCCCACACACCTGAGCGCCGAGGGGGTTGGGGGGCAACAGGGTTGTTTTGTGTGCTGGACTTTTGAAGTAAATCCCAAGTCGACTAGAAGTGGGGCGCGTTCCAGTAATAGCGGCCGCCCATACATCTGAAGGCCAGGGTGGGGGTGGGGGCTTAAGGTTGGATCAAGCAGGACTTCTGAAAAGGACACAATTCACCCGTTGAAAAGAGAGGGTTCGAGCTAAATAACAGCGGCTCGAAAATAGCAGCTCAATAATAGCTGCCGCCCACGCACTTGAAGGCTGCGGGGGTCACAGGTGGGACTTATTTTGCTGGCCTTATGAAACAATACTTAACTGCGAATGTTTATTGTTGCAGTCCTAAAATAAAAGCTGCCGCCCACACACGGAGCACCGGGCGATTGTCAGTTGGACTTGGATAGAAGTGAAGCCGTTTTTTAGATTATAGTTTTATTTCCTGAGTGCGCAGCCCTTAAGATATTTTTAATGAATGTCCGCGCAGCTACTTTGCGCAGGGCAAATAGCCACTACCGGTACTGTCAACTCAAGCAAAAGCATAGTTGGGTGACTGAAAGAACAGTAAATGGTCAACACAACTTCAGGTAGTCATCCTCCCCCTCCCCCTGCCCCCGTGTGCAACTCGACAATGAGCGGTGCCATGCTTCCACCCTGCCTAAACACATACGATGTGTCGCACGTGTGCCCAAGGTGCCCAGCTGTTGATCAGGAGGTGGAGGAGGAGGTGGAGAAGGAGGAGGAGGAGGAGGAGGAGGACACGAGGCCCTGGATCGGCGACTACAGGCCTTGGTCGTGTGTTTTCCGGCAGAAGAAGAGGCCGACTGCCCTGAACTGAAAAGCTAGATAGTGCTGTTAAATATTCGACATCGGTGGTCGACAGTAGCGTTATGCCGACTTCCTATACAGGTCGGGATATTTTTGATATTTGGAATATCGGAAATTTGTCCGCGCACCCCCTAAAACATATCGTTTGCTCTGTGACTGACAAGTTAGCGCAGCATGAATTCTTGAATTATTTTTACAACTGCTGTATGCTGTTCGCGCACCCCCCAGAATAATTAATTTAAAGTGGAGTGAAACCGGTTCTACGGTAATAAGGTTTCACACAAAAAACAAATTCAACATGAAACGAAAACCGACTGATACTACCAGGGGACCCTGGATACTACAGTACGTTAAGAGCGGGGTCGCGCAAATTAAATTAAACCAGGTTATGTTTTGTACAGTTGGACTTTCCAAGTAGTGACTTGCCTCTGCTAAAATTAAGTTTGCAAGGGGTGTGGGATTGATTGTGGGATTGGCTGTGTAAATTCCGGATTTTTATCATGTCGGGGCTGCTCCGGGCGCACCGTTTCTTCATTTGCTGGACTCAAACAACCAGGGTAGCCCACGTAGTCCTTCGGCCAAACGAGTGGCTTCCTGAATCCGCGCCCCAGGGCGCACCGTTTCTTTATTTTCTGGACTCAGACATCCCACACTATTCCACACCTCCATCTTGTCGAGTGACGTCATGTGGCCTGCCAGCTCCAGAGTCCGCATCTCCACAAAGCAGAACCGGCCTGGTCAGGGTGCAGGGTACAGGAACTTCATCAGATCGGGTTCCGGGCTTTGGGATTATGGTTTAGGGTGAATCCACGTCATGTGGCCTGCCAGCTCAGAGTCCGCATCTCCACAAAGCAGAACCGGCCTGGTCAGGGTGCAGGGTACAGGGTATAGGGTACAGGAACTTCGTCAGATTGGGTTCCGGGCTCTGAGATTAGGGTTTGGGGTGAATCCACTACATGCGGCCTGTCAGTTCCAGGGGCCTGCCAGCTCCACGAAGCAGCAGCAGCAGTAGCAGCAGCAGCAGCCTGAATATGCTCGATAAAGGGTTCAGGGCTCAGGGTCCAGTGGTTTGAAAGAGTGAGTCTCAGGGTTAAGGTTCGGACCTAACGGGTCAAGGGTTCAGAAATTGACCAAACAGGTTCAGGGTTAGGGTTAACACAAACCCTAGAATGGGCCCCAATGGACAAGCCCGTGCCTCCCTCGGAATTGCGAGATAAACCATACACAAGGGCTCAGCAGCTACCCTGAATTGCAGCCAGCGTAGTCTGTTTGGGGTTAAGCTACAGGTCAACAAGTGGCCTTTGAGGGTTCGCTGACTTAAGCTACGCTTCAGCTACCTCCTGGCCTACAGCCAACATAGTTCAGCTACAGGTCAGCAAGAGGACTTTGAGGGGTTCTCTGACTTCAGCTACGCTTCAGCTACCTCCTGGCCTCCTGACAACAGAATTAAGCTACACTTCAGCTACCAACTGGCCTCCAGCCAACAGAGTTGAGCTACAGGTCAGCAAGAGGCCATTGAGGGGTTCTCTGACTTCAGCTACACTTCAGCTACCTACTGGTCTCCAGGCAACAGAGTTAATCTATAGGTCAGCAAGAGGCTTTTCAAGGGTTCTCTGACTTCAGCTACCTCCTGGCCTCCAGAGTTAAGCTACACTTCAGCTACCTCCTGGCCTCCAGAGTTAAGCTACACTTCAGCCACCTCATGGCCTCCAGAGTTAAGCTACACTTCAGCTACCTCCTGGCCTCCAGAGTTAAGCTACACTTCAGCCACCTCATGGCCTCCAGAGTTAAGCTACACTTCAGCTACCTCCTGGCCAACAGCCAACTTGCCCTCTAAGCCTGGTGGCTCCATCACCGAGATCTGGTGCATACTAAATAATAAACAAACCTGCCCCGTGGAGTTTTTTTCTTTTCTTTGACTGGTGGCTCCGTTATCATGCTCTAGCCCGTTCCAAAATGGAAGGCAAAAACATAGCCCATGTCGTCCATTGTGTCTTGCTCGGCGGCTCCAAAACTGTCATTTCGATTTCCATATCAAATATTCGAACCACACCAGACTTGTGTAATCCATCTTGACCTCCATGATGGGCAGCTCCGTCACCAACATCGCTATTCGTACCGTAAAACGGATTTGACTCTGCTATTAATTAATTATTTTGAAGTTGCGCGGAGTACAGCAAAAAGTGTGCGCGGCCGGTCAGTCAATGACCAAAACAACTATTTTTCGGGTGCGCGTAGTTTTTCCGTACCATCAAAAAAGGCGCGCGCTAGCGCGCGACTGATTAATTCGACATCCATTCACTGATTATTGACCGTGTACTGATCTTTCAGGCATCAAACTAAGTTTTTGATTGAGTTGACGATACGTTGTGGCTGTAAGAGCAGCGCGGAGTCGATTTTACGACTGACGGAAAGCGTTGCGCGGTGTTTAATTAATTGTTTCGGACCAGCAGCGCGATATAGCAACTATAACAAAAAAAATCAGCTGCGCGTGCGAGGAGCACGGTACTTTTTTGCTGCGCGACAAATTTGATATAAATTTTCCGAATCGGGTTGCGCGGACCCTATACCGTTTACGGTATTCATAATTTCAGTTTATGACGGAAGGTGTTTTTCGCGTTATTAAACCCCGGTAGATATTTTACCGCGTGATTAAAACCCGGTAGATAATTTACCGCGTTACGAAAACTCTGTACGGTAGGTATTTATACCGCGTTATTAAAACCCAGCAGATAATTCCTGGTCCCTACCTGTGGAGTCCATCTTGACTTCAATGACGGGCGGCTCCGTGACCGGATTGGCGCAGAAGTTGGCCAACGCCGCGTTAAACAGCTCTCGCACCTGAGGCGGAGAGGGGAACATCGATTGGTGGTCGTGGAAACAAAGCAGCTGGCAAAGTATATCATTTGGTGGTCGTGGCAACAACGCAGTTGGCCAACGCTGTGTTAAACAGGTATTTAATCCTGTAACGAAGGGAAAACAAACAAGGTTGGCAGGCTTCAAACGAGCTTTGGTGGTTGAGGCGATGAAGCAGTTGATCAATGCTGCATTGAACAGCTGTCCCAATCCCACCCTTGGCGGCAAAAAAGTCGTTTAATTCCCAAATCTGTTTTTAAGACCGGCCTGGGAAACAAAAACATAACTCCAATACATAATGTCTGGGAGGAATGGAGGCTGATGGCAGGTGCTTGGTGGCAGGTGGCAGGTGGCGGGCAGAGGCAGGTGGTGGGTGGCAGGTGGTGGGCAGAGGCAGTTGGGTGGTGGCAGGTGGCGGGCAGAGGCAGGTGGTTGGTGGTTGGTGGCGGGCGGAGGCAGGTGGTTGGTGGCAGGTGGCGGGCGGAGGCAGGTGGTTGGTGGCAGGTGGCGGGCAGAGGCAGGCGGTTGGTGACAGGTGGCGGGCGGAGGCAGGCAGATGGTGACAGGTGGCGGGCGGAGGCAGGTGGTTGGTGGCAGGTGGCGGGCAGAGGCAGGCGGTTGGTGGCAGGTGCCGGGCGGTGGCAGGGGGTTGGTGACAGGTGGCGGGCGGAGGCAGGTGGTTGGTGGCAGGTGGCGGGCAGAGGCAGGCGGTTGGTGGCAGGTGGCGGGCGGTGGCAGGGGGTTGGTGACAGGTGGCGAGCGGAGGCAGGTGGTTGGTGACAGGTGGCGTGCGGAGGCAGGTGGTTGGTGACAGGTGGCGGGCAGAGGCAGGTGGTTGGTGACAGGTGGCGTGCGGAGGCAGGTGGTTGGTGGCAGGTGGCGGGCAGAGGCAGGCGGTTGGTGGCAGGTGGCGGGCGGAGGCAGGTGGTTGGTGGCAGGTGCCGGGCGGTGGCAGGGGGTTGGTGACAGGTGGCGAGCGGAGGCAGGTGGTTGGTGATAGGTGACGAGCGGAGGCAGGTGGTTGGTGACAGGTGGCGGGCGGAGGCAGGTGGTTGGTGACAGGTGGCGAGCGGAGGCAGGCGGTTGGTGGCAGGTGGCGGGCGGAGGCAGGTGGTTGGTGGCAGGTGCCGGGCGGTGGCAGGGGGTTGGTGACAGGTGGCGGGCGGAGGCAGGTGGTTGGTGACAGGTGGCGAGCGGAGGCAGGCGATTGGTGATAGGTGGCGTGCGGAGGCAGGTGGTTGGTGACAGGTGGCGTGCGGAGGCAGGTGGTTGGTGGCAGGTGGCGGGCGGAGGCAGGTGGTTGGTGATAGGTGGCGGGCGGAGGCAGGTGGTTGGTGACAGGTGGCGGGCGGAGGCAGGTGGTTGGTGGCAGGTGGCGGGCGGAGGCAGGTGGTTGGTGACAGGTGGCGGGCGGAGGCAGGTGGTTGGTGGCAGGTGGCGGGCGGAGGCAGGTGGTTGGTGGCAGGTGGCGGGCGGAGGCAGGTGGTTGGTGGCAGGTGGCGGGCGGAGGCAGGTGGTTGGTGATAGGTGGCGAGCGGAGGCAGGTGGTTGGTGACAGGTGGCGGGCGGAGGCAGGTGGTTGGTGGCAGGTGGCGGGTGGAGGCAGGTGGCTGGTGGCAGGTGGTTGGTGATAGGTGGCGGAGGCAGGCGATTGGTGACAGGTGGCGGGCGGAGGCAGGTGGTTGGTGATAGGTGGCGGGCGGAGGCAGGTGGTTGGTGGCAGGTGGCGGGCGGAGGCAGGTGGTTGGTGGCAGGTGGTGGGCAGAGGCAGGTGGTTGGTGGCAGGTGGCGGGCGGAGGCAGGCGGTTGGTGACATGTGGCGGGCGGAGGAAGGTGGTTGGTGATAGGTGGCGGGCAGAGGCAGGTGGTTGGTGGCAGGTAGCGGGCGGAGGCAGGTGGTTGGTGATAGGTGGCGGGCGGAGGCAGGTGGTTGGTGACAGGTGGCGGGCGGAGGCAGGCAGATGGTGACAGGTGGCGGGCGGAGGCAGGTGGTTGGTGGCAGGTGGCGGGCGGAGGCAGGCGGTTGGTGGCAGGTGGCGGGCGGTGGCAGGGGGTTGGTGGCAGGTGGCGGGTGGAGGCAGGTGGTTGGTGATATGTGGCAGGCGGAGGCAGGTGGTTGGTGATAGGTGGCGGGCAGAGGCAGGCGGTTGGTGGCAGGTGGCGGGCGGAGGCAGGTGGTTGGTGGCAGGTGGCGGGCGGAGGCAGGTGGCTGGTGGCAGGTGGCGGGCGGAGGCAGGCGGTTGGTGACAGGTGGTGGGCGGAGGAAGGTGGTTGGTGATAGGTGGCGGGCAGAGGCAGGTGGTTGGTGGCAGGTGGCGGGCGGAGGCAGGTGGTTGGTGACAGGTGGCGGGCGGAGGCAGGTGGTTGGTGATAGGTGGCGGGCGGAGGCAGGTGGTTGGTGACAGGTGGCGGGCGGAGGCAGGCGGTTGGTGACAGGTGGTGGGCGGAGGAAGGTGGTTGGTGATAGGTGGCGGGCAGAGGCAGGTGGTGGGTGGCGGGCGGAGGCAGGTGGTTGGTGATATGTGGCGGGCGGAGGCAGGTGGTTGGTGATAGGTGGCGGGCAGAGGCAGGCGGTTGGTGACAGGTGGCGGGCGGAGGCAGGTGGTTGGTGGCAGGTGGCGGGCGGAGGCAGGTGGCTGGTGGCAGGTGGCGGGCGGAGGCAGGCGGTTGGTGACAGGTGGTGGGCGGAGGCAGGTGGTTGGTGATAGGTGGTGGGCAGAGGCAGGTGGTTGGTGGCAGGTGGCGGGCGGAGGCAGGTGGTTAGTGACAGGTGGCGGGCGGAGGCAGGTGGTTGGTGACAGGTGGCGGGCAGAGGCAGGTGGTTGGTGATATGTGGCGGGCGGAGGCAGGTGGTTGGTGGCAGGTGCCGGGCGGTGGCAGGGGGTTGGTGGCAGGTGGCGGGCGGAGGCAGGTGGTTGGTGGCAGGTGGCGGGCGGAGGCAGGTGGTTGGTGACAGGTGGTGGGCGGAGGCAGGTGGTTGGTGGCAGGTGGCGTGCGGAGGCAGGTGCTTGGTGACAGGTGGCGTGCGGAGGCAGGTGGTTGGCGATAGGTGGCGGGCGGAGGCAGGTGGTTGGTGACAGGTGGCGGGCGGAGGCAGGTGGTTGGTGATAGGTGGCGGGCGGAGGCAGGTGGTTGGTGACAGGTGGCGGGCGGAGGCAGGCGGTTGGTGACAGGTGGCGGGCGGAGGCAGGCGGTTGGTGACAGGTGGCGGGCCGAGGCAGGTGGTTGGTGGCGGATGGCGGGCGGAGGCTGATGGCAGGTGGTTGGTGGCGGGCAGAGGCAGGTGGTTGGTGGCGGGCAGAGGCAGGTAGTTGGTGGTTGGTTTGCTGGCGGCGGGCGGAGGCTGATGGCAGGTGGTTGGTGGTGGGCTAAAGGTTCATGGATCCCCTTGCCTTGTTCCTTTCGACCAACCTGATTGCCAAGTTCCCAATGTAGATCTCCTGGACATTTTTCGTGGCTTGGGTTCAGATCAGGTCTTGGGGTTCAGGTCTTGCGGTTTTAGGGCTGAAGAGTGAATGTAATTTTTACCTCCTTCACCTTGACTGCCCCAACCGCTTAGCTCCCGATAAAGTTATCTCACACCTTCATGGTGGCTTAGGGTTCAGGGCTTAATGTTCAGCCGGTTGAACACGAAGTCCTATAGCGGCGAATCTAAATTACCTCACCTTGTTCACCCCAATCCCGACCGCCAAGTTCCCGATGTAGATCTCTTGCGCCTTCTTAGTGGCCAGAGGGTTCTGGGCTTTGGATTCAGGCGGCCAAACCCTAAATCCTCAATCCTTCTGGGCTTAGGGTTCAGGCGGTCAAACCCTAGCCCCAGATCATACTGCTGGTATAGTGAATATAATTCGCCTCACCTCGTTCACCCCAAAGACCCCAACCGCCAAGTTCCCAATATGGATCTCCCGCGCCCTCTTGGTGGCTTAGGGTTCAGTTCTTATGGTTCAGCCGGTTCAGCACTTAATTCAATTGCTGTGAATGTGGATTGCCTCACCTCGTTCACCCCGATGACCCCGACTGCCAAGTTCCCAATATAGATCTCCCGCGCCTTCTTGGTGGCGGCAGAGGGCCCGGCCGCGGCCGCGCCGCCCGCAGCTATCACCCCAGCGCCAATGGTCACGCCTGGGATGCTGGCCAGCGCCTGCTGCTGCAGTAGCAGTGACTGGAGCATCTGCTGCCGCTGCAGCTCTTGTTGCTGCTGCTGCTGCTGAATAGCCACCACGGCCTGCACAGCGAAATATTTCGTAAATGAGTGTATACCGGTAAATGTGAATGGGCTCTGATGGCAGCGGCGGCGTGCGTCTGCTGCCGCTGCAGCTCTTGCTGCTGGATGGCCACCACAGCCAGCACAGGGTTGGGTGCATTATTTATTAGTAAAACATAATACAGGGTTGAATCAGATGCTCTGGTAGCTGCACTAGAATCTTATGTAGGAGGTAAATGAAGCTAAGGTAAATGATGCCAAGCCACATTTCAACAAGTCTTAGGTGCGCGCAGGTTGGCATGCATACAGGCCCATGCGTGCACCATGCATTAAGCATGCAACACGGCAAGAAACACCATGCATGCACCATGCAAGAAGCAGCATGCAACACGGCATGCGTACATTACCAAGAAGCATCAATGCATGCACACAAAGCGCAATGTCCAGCAGCAGACCACACCCTGCCTGAGAGAGTAAAGTATGCCACACATTTTGAGGAACGCTCGGGTGGCCATGCATGCGACACCATGCATGCACCATGCAGTGTGCAGGCAATTCCATGCAGCATGTACGCGTACCGCCGAAAAATACCGAATAGGACCATTCAATTCCCAAGAGGGTAGATGATGCCTGTCCACATGTCAACAAGTGCGTAATCTGGTCAGCATGCATGCACCATGCAGCTTGTATCCCCATGCGATATGCACCCCATGCAGCATGCATCCCCATGCAATATGCACCGCCATGCAATATGTAACACCATGCAATATGCACCACCATACAGATTTTGCGCAATCGTATACAATTTGACTTAAGAAATGGATGCAAGTCGGCTGCCCCCTAATGACGCCGGCTTACCAGGCACTGGAAAGAAGTTGCAACAGTTTGTGTGCTTAAAGGCTTCGCTAGAAAACCCCCCAAAAACAAATTGCCATCACTCTTATCACTGCCTCGGCACTTATAATCCCCATGCAATATGCACCACCATACAGCATGCATCCCCACGCAGCATGTATCCCCATGCAGCATGCATCACCAGGCAGCATGCCTGCAATATGCACCACCATGCAATATGTTATATTTACCACCATGCAGCATGCATCCCCATGCATCATGCAACACCATACAGCATGCATCCCCATGCACATGCACCATCATGCAACAATCATTACCATGCAGCATGCACACAATCATTACCATGCAGCATGCATACATCGATGCACCTGAAGGTAAGCAGCCTGTGGCAGACCTTGCCCAAAATATTTGTCTGCTCGCCCTTCAAAGAGGGGCAATCATCAGCTTCATTTCAAGCGCACTGAAGCTATACTGGTATTTCAGCTACAATTTGGCTTAATCGTAGCCTGCTCCCGGGGGAGACCCAGTGCAGCACACCCTGTTGACTGAGCCGGCAGCTGTAGGTTGCTTATGGTTTTCTTTTGTCTCGATGGGCCCATGAGTAGCAGCCTGGTAGACACCTAAATGTGTGCGTCTACTGACGGCACGCCAAAAATCCTTTTGAGTAAGGCTAATTTTGAATTCGGGCCTCCTGCCTAATGACGCACCAGAGGAGTGTGTGTGCACATGAGAGGCATACATGCATGCTTATGAGGTACTGGAGGGGTGTCCGCACAGAGGGGGCATGCACACATGTTCACATGCCTCCAAATTTTCCATGTGCACATGCGCACAACTCTGACGGGATTAACCGAGGGCTATGCGCACATGCCTCATGCAAGATGAGACACCGGTGTGCATGCGTGTACATGAACTAGCACCCCCATCCCATGGTCTCCCCCAGAGGTAAAATTCGAGGCGGTGCGAGCGTGGCAGCGAGGCTGTGACGCGACACGTGCAAGATCCAGATAGAGAGTGGGGTCAGAGCTACGGGACTCGCGCGGAGCTCGATCGATGTGGGGTGAGGCCCGGCAGAAGCACCATGCCTTACCTGCATGTTCGCATCATAGCTTGCCGCGGCTGAAATCGCAGCAGCGGAGCTCTTGTCGCGGCTCCGGCTACGAACAAGGACATCAATGGCAGACGAGGGGGCATGGGCAGGCTCGTCCCAAACCTTGCTGTGGATCTTAATTCAGAACGTTGAAATTTATTTTTGAAATCAGAAAGCAAGTTATGACGCAGCAAGCTACTCTGGGGAGAGAGCCGTGGAATACCTTCGACGCCGGTCTCTGGACCTGGATCGGTGACGCCGCTCCCGAGATCGTTCGCGTGACCTGCTGCGGCGCTCCCTTTCTCTGCCCATCGCAATTCAGATGTACCTAGGACACTGAGGATGCGGCGATGCAAGCTAAAAGGAAGCCAGCACGTTCACACATTTCACACTCAGTCTTACCCTGGTGAGATCCAGTGTTGTTAATAAAAGTGGTGCGCAACAGAATAATAATTAAAAACTATTCTGGGGGGTGTGCGGAGTATTAATTCCTGCACTAAATATAAAAACACCACAAATTTCCAGCGGTGCGTGCGTGGAGTAGGGTACATTTTGCCTGCGCGATGTATTTGATATATTTGTTCTCAACAGGGGTGGGAGGACCCTATCTCGTTTGACGGTACCAGTAGTTGGGTTGAATATTTCTAAGCCACACTCACTAACTGCCGATGTCAGTATTTTTTCTTTAATGAGCAGTTGAGCATACATTCACTGGTACTTTCTTTTGCTTGGACTTCACGAAGTAGGACGCCCTAGAAAACTGGTACGAGTACTTCCCGGTATTTTCACCCAGGAGTCAGTCCGTCCTTGCACGGAATGCGCGTAACATTTAAGATTTTATTTGTTGAGAGTGTCACTCACTCACCGCCAGGTCCAGGGGACATGCAATCGTCGCGGTAAATACTGTAGTATGAGTCCGATTTTGTTTTAATGATCGTTTTCCAAGAAAACGAATGGCTGATTTCCACGATAATATCGACCTCAACTAGAAAACGAACCCAAACATTCCCCAAACCATGAAAAAATCGCCTCGCAAAGAAAGTGTCGCTCGTGTCGCAGACACGCTCCCTTCGCATCTAAATGCTGCCCTTCAGAGCAAAAGGTACCGTAGTCACGGACGTACCGTATTCTGTTTTTTGCATCGTTGTTCAGGGAGCAACGAAATCAAATGTATTTGACTGGGATTTCAGATTAAGGGGCAACAAATAAAAAAAAAACGCCAAAACAGCGACATTTAAGCAACAACGAACCTCGAAAACAACCCTCTGAAAACAACGAAATGCGTCTGTGACTACGTTAGTCTAGACTGAGACATTTGCTAGAGCGAAGGCACGGGCTGCTCTGGCACATGATTCCTATTTCAGTGGTTCTGGGGTAAAAGCGAACCAGGGATCGTAACAAGAATTCAGCGTCCAATCAGAAAAACGAACTACTTAAACGAAACTTTTGTTTTCACCCGGTAGAGGGTTTCCCCCAAAAAATACGAAATTCAATACAAAACGAATTTTGACTGATACTTCGATATCCGAGTTGGGCAATAAACTGCTGGACAGCATTTTGGTGAAATAATTTGCTGTCCGATGAGTCCTCAACCGATCTGATCAGGGACTCCCCGCCGGCTCTCTCCCTGGCTCTCCGTGCTGGCTCTCCCCTGGGCCTGATAGTCGTGCAGCGGCATTGGAGCGGCCGACCGACCGGACAGTGTGACGATTCGTACGAATGACCAGGGTCGGGTGCTCGCGCCCCCGTCGGCTGACGACCTCTTCCCTCTCTTGCGCACTCCTCTGTCACCCTACCTAGCTGCTTACCGAATCTGACTGGCATAACCTCGAGCCTGTCACCATAACATAGCAGGAGAGCAGGACCACTCGACTGGTAACGTTCAGCCCCGCCACCAGAAACCACGAGCGTTTCCCCCTCATTATTCCATTTTACGAATTTGACAACCCCGTGTTCATCGCCATTAATTAATACAATTGGAATCTTTCCCCATCAGCCTGTGCCATCCATCGCCACGGGGGGGATTTCCACCCAGCGTAATTAGCTTGCCCTTCGCTCCGCTCCCGAGCCCCGATGCTGGGAACCAGCCCTGACACCGAGGTGCGGCTGCTGCCACCGCTGCTGCCAACGCACCTTCTGTTCCCCCAGCGAGGCGCATCCTACCGCTTCCAGCCTCCGCGCGCATCCGCTGACACGTCATTCTCAAATGCTGGCGTTGGATCTGCCTCGTCATCGAGCTCTTCTGCCCCAACAACTGCATCCGCGTTCCCTTCCTCCACGTCGAGCAATGTATCTTCGATCAGCCTGCCCGCGATCAAACCGCTGGCGTTCAGCATCGGGCTCGGCGGCACTGCCTTCGTAAGTAACTGGGATGGACGGCTGCGTGTATGAGAGGAGGCGTTCATGCAGGGGGGCGGTAAAAGCTTGAAACCATGCAAAATGCACACATGTGCACCTGAGGTGCTGCTGACAGCGAGAATGGCTGCCTTGGCAGGAGCGCCAGGCCGCACTTGCGGGCGCATGGTGGGCATGGGGGTGCATAAAGGCGCGCATAGTGGTGCATGGATTGACATGGATGTGCGTGGAGTCGCAGAGTGGTGCATGGAGGTGCATGGCTGTGCGTGGGAGTGCAGATCCTATGCAGTGAACCCCAACCAGAGGGTTGCTAACTGGTTTGGCATGCCTAGGGGATTTAAATCCTGAAACTCGCATCAGAGAGCGCTTCTGTAGAAATCGCACTTGTCCTCACAGGTCCTTATTTAGAGTGCACCAGGCTGCCTTTGGGGTGCTCTCTCCTGGCCACCACTGGGCCGTTGGGGCTCAAACCTTGGATGGCCTACGGCCGGCGTCCCGATGTAGCAGATCCGTGACGGATACGCTTCAAAAACATCAGTACCCACCAAGCTTTGTTTCCGCTGCAAGTCGTCACCTCTCCTCAGTCTTGGAGGTCTTGGCCAGGTGTTGTGCTTGCTTGGATTCAGCCATTTGCTCTTGAGTCATGCTGTTTATATTTATATACGGTATCGGGTTTAATTGACCTTTGGGACCCAAAACCCTGTGGCCCGAATCCTCAACCCTTGCCTCTGCGCAGTTTGGAGGCGTTCCGGCTTCAAAAGCGCTCTGCTTGTGGCCGTTCTGTGGACGGCAACGGAAACCCGGTGCGCCTTGGGAGTGCTTCGCATGGGTCATGAGGTTCGGGTTTAGGGAGGGCCACAGCAGGTTCTCATTACATGCTGCACATTTTGGAGGGTGGGGGAAGGCTCCGGGTTAACTTGGGAGGGCCCGGAAGGTTCAGGGCGGTTGGTTTGGGAGGGATGCCCATGACCATGCCCAGTTATCCGATTTCCCATACCCATGCCCATGCCCACAGCCCACACAGCAACGTGCAATAATTTGTCCAAGCTTGTTGCCTTAGTCCCCTCACATTGTTCCCTCCGTTCTTCTATCCTTGTCCCAGTTGAGCGTAAGAAGCTGTGTAAGCGCATCCTCATCATGATGTCCAACCTGCATCCCACCCAACATGCATCCCACATTGTTCCCCCCGTTCTTCTATCCTTGTCCCAGTTGAGCGTAAGAAGCTGTGTAAGCGCATCCTCATCATGATGTCCAACCTGCATCCCACCCAACATGCATCCCACATTGTTCCCTCCGTTCTTCTATCCTTGTCCCAGTTGAGCGTAAGAAGCTGTGTAAGCGAATCCTAATCATGATGTCCAACACGGGCGGCGGCCACAAGGCCAGTGCGGAGGCCATCAAGGACGCCTTCCTGGAGAAGTACGGGGACGACTACGAGGTGCTGATTGAGGACATCTGGAAGGATCACACGCCCGCTCCTTTCAACAGGCTACCGGACAGGTATTTGTCTCATGCCTAAGGTTATATAAGGCTTGGAGGAGGCATGTCTGTGGACTTACGGGAAAGGGAGGGAGCTAGGGATCACAAGCCCGCTCCTTTCAACAGGCTACCGGACAGGTATGTGTCTCGTGTATATGGTTATATAAGGCTTGGAGGAGGCATGGGTGTGGCCAGGGGGAAGGGAGGGAGGGAAGGATCACACGCCCGATCTTTTGAACAGGCTACCAGACAGATATTTGTCTCGTGTATATGGTTATATAAGGCTTGGAGGAGGCATGTCTGTGGACTAAGGGGAAAGGGAGGGAAGGAAGCTTCCTGGTGCGGCACTCGTCCCTCTGGTTGCTGTGCTACGTCATCATGCAGCACCAGTCGAGTTCCTCCCACACTCTTAACCTTCACACCTCGACCCCCACATGTGTAGCTTCAGCTTTCTGGTGCAGCACTTATCCCTGTGGTAGCTAATATCACACACAATCTTCACACCCTGACTGCCACCTCATTTGTCAACCCTAAACCCTGAACCTCAAACAATCTTGATCCTTTCTCCCCCATTGTCTCCTACACTTGCAGCTATAGCTTCCTAGTGCGGCACTCGTCCCTCTGGTGGCTGAGCTACGTCATCATGCAGCCCAAGTGGGTACACACGCCCTACCTGCGCATGCTGCACCTATTCGTGAACAAGCAGATCAACCAGTCCTTCAGCGACATCAACCCAGATCTGGTGGTAAGGGGGGGGAGAGGGAGGGAGGGAGGGAGGGAGGGAGGGAGGGAGGGAAGGCAGAAGCTTCTGGGGGCTGAAGGCGCGTGTGCCCAGACCCCCTTCCAAGTGTTTTTCTACTTAAAGATTGGATAGTGGACGTCCCCCCCCCCCCCCCCCCCCGGTTGGCTATCTCAAAACCCTCCTCACCTATTTTGGCGACATCCGTGCAGGTGTCTGTTCATCCGCTCATGCAGCACATCCCCATCCGGGTGCTCAAGTCACGTGTGCGTAACGGGCAGTGTCAGCCGCTCAACTTTGTGACTGTGGTGACGGACTTCACTACCTGCCACAACACGTGGTTCCACCCAGAGGTGAGGGGGGGGGGGGGGGCATACTAGGTTCATACCCTCTGGGTTCATACCAGATTCCAGCCACTCTACATTGTGACTGTGTCGACGGAGTTCACCACCTGCTCAACACTTGGTTTCACCCAGAGGTGAGGGGGGAGGGGGGATAAGGTTTTAGTCATTTTATGAAGGTCAAAGGCCCTAAAGGGTACTGGTCAAGCGGGATCCTATTTCGGCACTTGGTTTTGCCTACAGGTGTGTGGGATTGAAGGTTCAGCTAGTTAGTCCTGTAGATTGAAGGGTTCAACTGTTTAATCCTAAACC
Source organism: Limnomonas spitsbergensis (assembly GCA_037349105.1). Lineage (NCBI taxonomy): Eukaryota > Viridiplantae > Chlorophyta > Chlorophyceae > Chlamydomonadales > Limnomonas > Limnomonas spitsbergensis. Next base: position 682,185 of record JAYJMM010000087.1, on the reverse strand, counting down.
CTAAACCATGTCGATTTAAAGATTCAGCTGTTAAATCCTTAACCCTAAACCCTGGAGAGTTGAGGGTTCAACTATTTACTCATAAACCCTAAACCAAGTAGATTTAAAGGTCCAACTGTTTTTATCCTAAACCCCAAACCCTTTAACCTTAAGAGTTGAGGGTTCGACTGTTTTATTATATACCAGATCACCAGCCAGAACACGAAGTTCCATACCGATGTGAGGGTGTGGACGTCGGGTGGGGGGGTAGCGAGCGAGCTCAAGCCTGTGGCGTAAGAGATGTAGCCAAACCCTTGACTACCTGCCACAACGCGTGGTTCTACCCAGAAGTGAGGGACATCAATGCCGGGATCAGCTTAAGCTAGCTAAACCCTAGACCAGCCACTCTACATTGTGAATGTGACGACAGGCTTTGTCTCCCGCCAATCTGCCATGCAATGTGCTTTCACCCAGATGTGAAGGGGGGGGTATTAGGGCTTAGGTAACCGGCTAACTATCGTCCACCAACTGCTACTTGCTAGCCACCAACTGCCTCACCGGCCACTCCCCAAACGCTGTCCACCAATTGAAGATTGATTCAAACCAGCTGCCACACAGGCCACCTGCTAAACAACCAAATCCTTCACAGACCATCTGCAAACCTCTTCCCGCAAATTTTGAACTGCTCACCACCAACTGCTGCATAGGCCACCCTCCAACCACCCAACCATCAACTGCTGCACAGGCCACCCTCTAATCACATAATCATCAACTGCTACACAGGCCAGCCACCAACTGCCCTCCGCAATTTCCCAACTGTTGTCCACCAACTGCTGCGAAGGCCATCCGCTAACCGCTATCCGAATATTTCTGACTACTATCCACCAACTGCTGCACAGGCCACCCGCTGTTTTGTCCCAACTGACTTCTGCAAGGAGCTGGCCAAGAGCAATGGGTTGCAAGAGAAGCAGATCATACAGCACGGTGCGGCAGAAGATAGGGGACGGTGGCAGGGGTACGGAGGGGGAGGAAGGAGGGGGGTGGATGGGGACGGAGGAGGCAGGAAGGGAGGGGGAGAGAAGGATTGAGGAGGAAAAGAAGAAGTGGGGGGAGGAGGGAGGGGGGGGGAGAGAGGGTAGGAAGGTGGTGAGGGGGGAAGAAAGGTGAGGAAGGGGGGGGGGGGGGGGGGAAGGAAGGGGAAGGGAGGGGGGAGGGAGGGGGGGAAGGGAAGGAGGGGAAGGGAGGGGGGGAAGTGAGGGGGAGAGGATTGGGAAGATGTAACACACTTTGCGACAGCTGAGAAGTAGGGATGTGCAGGGATTACGGTCTGCCGATCTGCTCCATCTTTGCACACACCTGCTGCTTTTATACAGGTCCGTCGATCCACTCCATCTCTGCACACACCTGCAGCCGCTGCACAGGTCTTCCGATCGGTCCCATGTGCACACTACCTCACCCCGCTGCTGCTGTTCATGTCTGCTGATCTGTCGTCTTTCTCCACAGTGTATGTGCGGTAATCGCTGATCCTTCCTCTGTCCTGTCCCACAGGTCTGCTGATCCGCCCTATTTTCTCCAAGGTGGAGATAAAGGAGAAACTCGGCCTCGACTCCAACCTGCGAGCGCTGCTGCTCATTCCCCCATCTTAACCTCATAGTTTAACCCTAAAAGCCTTCACCCTAAACCCTAAAAAGCCCCATCTTACCCTCCCTGCTTTTGTGAAGGTCTGCCAATCCGCCCCATCTTCTCCAAGCAGCTGCCCTCCAAGAAGGAGATGAAGAAGAAGCTCGGACTCAACTCCAACCTGCCAGCGCTGCTGCTGGCGGGAGGCGGTGAGGGCATGGGCAAGCTGGAAGACACCGTTGACCAGATCGCGGAGAAGCTGGGCAGCAGCTGTCAGGTGCGTGTGTGTTTGTGTGTGTGCGCTGCAGGGGGGGGCATGGGCAAACTGGAGGACACCGTTGACCAGATCGCGGAGAAGCTGGGCTGCAGCTGTCAGGTGCGTGTGTGTTTGTGTGTGTGCGCTGCAGGGGGGGGCATGGGCAAACTGGAAGACACCGTCGACCAGATCGCGGAGAAGCTGGGCTGCAGCTGTCAGGTGCGTGTGTGTTTGTGTGTGTGCGCTGCATGGGAAGGGCATGGGCAAACTGGAAGACACCGTTGACCAGATCGCGGAGAAGCTGGGCTGCAGCTGTCAGGTGCGTGTGTGTTTGTGTGTGTGCGCTGCATGGGAAGGGCATGGGCAAGCTGGAAGACACCGTCGACCAGATCGCGGAGAAGCTGGGCTGCAGCTGCCAGGTGCGTGTGTGTTTGTGTGTGTGCGCTGCATGGGAAGGGCATGGGCAAACTGGGTATGTGTGGAGGAGTTCAAGGGTGCTGGACGGGCCAGCTGAAGAAAATGGTTGAACACATCGTGGAGGAGCTGGGAAGCAGCTGTCATGTGTGTGAGGCAGAGGAGGGCGGGGGGCAAGAGACTTTAGGTCATGGTTGACGAGAGTCTGAACAGCAGCTGCCAGGTGCGTGCATAGGGGGGGGGGGGGCCTGACCACGGCCGGAAAGTGTGCTAAAAACCCTAAACCCTAACCATTCTGTGGGAAATAGGTGTCAGGCGCTCCTCTTTCTTAGCCCCTGCCCTCCCCCTACCCCCCCGGAGGGATTCATCAGATTTTAAGAAAGAGGAGCGTGCGTGTGTGTGGGTCGGGGGCAGGGGGAGAGCCTAGCTGGGCAGCAGCTGTCAGGTGCATGTGTGTGAGGTGGGGGAGGGGAGGGTCAGGAAGTGTGCCATGAAGCCTGAACCTCGAATGCTTCACCCTGAGTAGGACAGCTGCCTACAGGGGCGTCTTCGTGAGGGGCGTGGTGCTGAGGAGGGCTGGGGGGGGTCAGGGCTGGAGAATGTGCTCTGAGCCGTCAACCATTAATTGGACTCTGCAGCAGCTGGCAGGTGCGTGTGTGTTTAGTTCGGTACATACCCGCTGGGCCCTGCTGAACGCTCGGCCGCGAGGGGCTGGTTGGGAATGACTAGGCTGGACCATGGTGCAGCCATGCGACACTCCTATGTGAGGAGGCAGGAACGGTCCCATGTCGGTTCGAGCCCGACACATCCCTCATGTTGGGCCCGATCCCTCAACCTCTGGGTACAGCTGTCTCCAGCATTATACCACTGAACCATTTCCCCCAGTCCCATGTGTGTTTGTGTGTGGGTATCTGTCCGTGTGTGTGGGGGGGGTAGAGGCAGAGGGATGGGGATAAGAGAATCAAAGCACCCTCCTTGCAAATCACGTTCCATGCTGCGCATGTGGTGGTGATCCGTGGATGGTCACCCTATCACCACATTCATTCTTCAATACAAACGTGAACCCAAGCACCCTGCTCTAGAACCCCCAATCGCGGCTCTCAAACATTCCGTCCTGTGCAGGTGATCGTGATTTGCGGACGGAACCGGCAGCTGCTGGAGAAGCTTGCATCTAAGAGGTGGGCCATTGTTATCCATCTATCTGGTAAAAGTAATAACGTCGATTTGTATAGCCGAGTCTCAATGAAACGCAAGGGATGGTTCAACCATCTTCAGTCAGATCCGCGTCGCTGTTTCGAAGTCAGCGTTCTCGTCCGTCTCTTTAGCGTTTGGCCCCGTTTTTGCCCTTGCACCAGACAGCTGCTGCCCAGCTGATCTCTCTACCTGCCCCCCAGGCTAGCAGTGTCTGTTGCCTACTAGATTCTGCCCTGCTCATGTTCCTGCATATTGCCTACTGCCCTGCTGCCCAGCATATGTTCCTGCCTAGACCTGCCTTTGGCCCTGCTCCCCAGCTTATGCTCCTGCCTGCTGCCCTGGTGCCTGCTGCCCTACTGCACAGCTTCTGCTCCTGACAGGTCCCTGCTGCACAGCTTCTGCTCCTGACAGGTCCCTGCTGCCCAGCGTTTGTTCCTACTTGCTGCCCACTGTTCCTGCTCCCGTCCTGCCTGCTGCTCCCGTCCTGCCTGCTGCTCCCGTCCTGCCTGCTGCTCCCGTCCTGCCTGCTGCTCCCGTCCTGCCTGCTGCTCCCGTCCTGCCTGCTGCTCCCGTCCTGCCTGCTGCTCCCGTCCTGCCTGCTGCTCCCGTCCTGCCTGCTGCTCCCGTCCTGCCTGCTGCTCCCGTCCTGCCTGCTGCTCCCGTCCTGCCTGCTGCTCCCGTCCTGCCTGCTGCTCCCGTCCTGCCTGCTGCTCCCGTCCTGCCTGCTGCTCCCGTCCTGCCTGCTGCTCCCGTCCTGCCTGCTGCTCCCGTCCTGCCTGCTGCTCCCGTCCTGCCTGCTGCTCCCGTCCTGCCTGCTGCTCCCGTCCTGCCTGCTGCTCCCGTCCTGCCTGCTGCTCCCGTCCTGCCTGCTGCTCCCGTCCTGCCTGCTGCTCCCGTCCTGCCTGCTGCTCCCGTCCTGCCTGCTGCTCCCGTCCTGCCTGCTGCTCCCGTCCTGCCTGCTGCTCCCGTCCTGCCTGCTGCTCCCGTCCTGCCTGCTGCTCCCGTCCTGCCTGCTGCTCCCGTCCTGCCTGCTGCTCCCGTCCTGCCTGCTGCTCCCGTCCTGCCTGCTGCTCCCGTCCTGCCTGCTGCTCCCGTCCTGCCTGCTGCTCCCGTCCTGCCTGCTGCTCCCGTCCTGCCTGCTGCTCCCGTCCTGCCTGCTGCTCCCGTCCTGCCTGCTGCTCCCGTCCTGCCTGCTGCTCCCGTCCTGCCTGCTGCTCCCGTCCTGCCTGCTGCTCCCGTCCTGCCTGCTGCTCCCGTCCTGCCTGCTGCTCCCGTCCTGCCTGCTGCTCCTGTGCCCCCGAACTCGAATCTAAATAATTAAAGTGTTCTCCTGCTGAGTCTCGATGCTTATCGTGTTTGGAATTTGTTCTCTTCAATTGCTTCGCAGGTACGCGAGTGGGCTGCCTGTGACCTCCTCGAGTCTTTAAAATCCAAGAGTTCTGCCGCTGCGTCTTGATGCTGATTCCCCCCCCTGCAATTTCTGCGCAAATTTCTGCGCAGGTACGCAAGTGGGATGCCTGTGACGGCCACGGGGTTCATCGACAACATCCACGAGTACATGCACGCAAGCGACGCCATCATCACAAAGGTGTGGAGGGGTGGAGAATGTTTTCATACCATATCGACAATTACTTGCAGGCAAGGCGACACCAATGTAGCGAATATGTGGACGGACGGGGAATGTTGATGCATCTGATGGTCATTATAAACAATTATTCATTATGGTACATTATACCGTAAACAATTATTCATTATGGTACATTATAAACAATTATTGTATTATTCATATATCAAATAAATAACCTTTTACTGCCTGTTTGGCTGAACACTAATTCACTGCGCACTTCATTGCTTGGCCGTTTTGCCTAACGCTCATATCATTTCTCCATTTTGTCAGCCCGTCTCTTTTGCTGAAGGCCCGTTTTTTTTCTGCCGCTTCATTTTAACCCAGCTACTACATTTTACCCCCTAGAGTTGACTTGTATTTTTTTATTGATGTTCTCTTGTGCGCGCAGGCCGGGCCGGGGACCATTGCTGAGGCGCTCATCAGCGGCCTGCCCATTCTGCTGAATGGCAACGTGCCCTGCCAGGTGAGAGGATGGGTAGAAAACATGAAACTGTCAGCCATGACCGTAAACCCTCAACCCTGCGCTCATCAGCGGCCTACTTATTCTGCTGAACGGCAACGCAGCCTGCCAGGTAGGCGACGCCACTACCGGTAGGGTCATCAAGTGTCAATCAGATTTACCGGGGTACCGTACGTTTGGAGCGGTTCTGCAGAAAAATAACGTTTAGGAGGGTTGCACGATAGGCCATGCAGGGAATTTAAAGTGATGAATTTGGAATGTATATCATTGAATTAAAAGTAATATCAAGGGGATGCTCAATACTGGCACTGGTCAGAATCGGTTGACATTGGACACGAGGAAGCAATGAAATTCTCTTTGCGGGGCTTGTACATACCCCTAAAAACGCCCTGCGCGACTTGGATAAGTAATATAATTATCCGAGGGGTCTAGGAAGGCCCTCGTGATTTCAAGTACCGGTTGTAATCAGTCCTGTGCGATTACGCCGTAATCCGTTTTATGTGTAAGTGATTACGGTCAGTTACGGCGTAACCCGTAATTGCGCGCAAGTAAGGCTTTTTAGCTTACACGTAATTAAGAGCGAGCTGTAATTTAGACCGCAAGCCACGTTCAGGTGGACTCCTGGCTTTTAAGGGCATACATTTTCGGCGGTGGCAGGTTGCACATCGTTGTGCGTCACCTCGTAGGGGGATATCGGGACGATCATAACAACTTTTTGTCACGACTTTTTGTCAATTGGCGGGTAGATTCCGAGCCGAAAACCCCATTTGCGGTCCGTCACCAGGGTTTCGCCTGTGGTTACGCCGTAAGCAACTTGCAGTAATTGCGGTGCAATCTGGGCGGTCCTGGTAAGTTGAGCGCAATTGGCACCTTCAGCGCAAACCGTAATTTCACGAGTCGTAAGGAAGGACTGGTTGTAATATATATTTCATGACTCTTAATGAGTCGGTAGACACCGACACATGTATTCAAATTTCGATTGGGTGATCGTGAAGGCGCAGTTATCGGTTACGTGGCAAGGAGCAAGCCAGGTGGATGGCAACCAATCTTGGCAGCCAAGCTCATTATATTGAGATTCCATCCTCCCTCATAGCCAGGGCCTAGCTATTCAAATTGCAATCAAACAATCATGGATGCACAGTAATGTGTCAAGGGGAAAGCCAAGTGGAGGGATCTGACAAAAATTCTGGTAGAGGGCTTGGTCATGCTAAACCCTAACCCCTCAACCCTGACCCCTGGCAAAAATGCTGGTAGAGGGCTTGGTTGTGCTAAACCCTAACCCCTTGACCCTGACCCCTGACAATAACTCTGGTGTAGGGCTTGGGTATGCTTAACCCTAAACCCTTAACCCCGAACCCTGACAAGAATGCTGGTCAAGGTTGGTTATGCTTAATCTTAACCCTAAACCCTGAACCCTGACAAGAATGCTGGTCCAGGGCTTGGTTATGCTTACACTTTGTGAGCCTCATCAGGGATTTGCTTCACACCCATTCCACACCCATTCCACACCCCACCAGAGGAGGCACATGCTGCATTCCTCAGGAGGGCAACATTCTTCACTCCCCCCCCCCCCCCCCCCACTCCCATTCCATCCACCCCCCATCACTCCTCAGGAGGAGGGCAACATCCCATACGTCGTTGACAATGGCGTCGGAGCCTTTGAGACGAGGCCCCTGTACATCGCTGAAACCCTAGCATCGTGGTTCTCACTGGAGGGCAGGTGAGCTGTCCAAAACGAAGCTAGTATGGAAGTGTGGAATATCCAACTTGATGGCATGGCAGGTGAGCTTTCCACCTGGTACAAAACAAAGTGAGTAAGGAAGTGTGGATTATCCAGCTTGCTGACATGGCAGGTGAGCTGTCCACCTGGTACAAAACGAAGCGAGTATGGAAGTGTGGAATATCCAGATTGATGACATGGCAGGTGAGCTGTCCACCTTGTACAAAACGATGCAAGTATGGAAGTATGGAAGTGTAAAACATCCAGATTGATGACGAGGCAGGTGAGCTGTCCACCTGGTACTCAATGAAGCCAGCATACAAATGTGGAAGTGTGGGACACCGAGGTTGATGATATGACAGGTGAGCGGTGCACCTGTAAAACATCAAAGTCTGTGTGGAAGTGTGGAAGTGTGGACCCCCTTGGTTTAGCAGGCAATTTTGATGAAACCTGGCTTCAAGTCGGGGACTCCTTGATCTAGAGAACAGGCACTCTGTCCAGCTGAACCCTGGATCTTAGAATCTTCAACAACCCGAAAAACTTCACCTGTACCTAAAAATTGAAAGGTAGCTGACTGGTAGCTGAAAGGTAGCTCAGTGCCATCACATGTACACTGAGCCATCTGCCAAGCAGAGAAATGCTCTTTCCTATCAGTGGGCATACCTTACTGGTGTTGTTTTTAGTGCACCCTAGCTTTATGCCAGAGACGTCGGGGCTGATGTCGGAGCATGTGGCCAAAAGGGGTCTGATGCACCATGTCCTGTGAGCAATAGTAGGGCCTGGTTTAGGGTTAACTAAACCCTAAACCCTTCACCATAAAGCATTGTGGGCAATGTCACAGCCCTCGGCCAAGTGTTGCTTGGGACAAAGGCCGCAGGCCGGTCGAGGTCTGGCCCCTTCTGGCCCGGTGGTGGCTGCCCGGACGCAACCGACGGTGGCCTAATGCACTACTCTCGATATAGCACTGGTTTGTAATAAATAAGTTTAAATATCGGTATGAAACACTGGTTCATAAATATCAATATAGAACACTGTGTTACAATAAATAAATGTAATTGTGCCGGAAAACACTGGTTTAGAACATATAACATTTCATGTCATCGAAAAATGCATTTACAAGGATCTCATTATTTCCGACGAGTTGTTGATCATGGATGTTTATAAAAATGTGCAGCACTGCCCCCGCCCCGCTCGCCGGGCGGGGGCAGGCAGAACATATTGCGCCCACCGTCGCCCTCACACAAAGAAGAATGTGGGCTTCACTCAAAAGTGTGTCTGGCTAAAACCCTGAACCCCTTAATCGTCAGCCTCGCGACAAGAACAACTGCCGGTATTTTCCAATCTATACTCCAGTGTTGTTAGTGAAGCTTAGCTGTACAAATGCTGTGCACTGTTCTGTTCAGGAACACGGTACCTCATGAAATTGTGAAATTTTACAAACAGGCCCGAGTGCCTGATGCGGTGCACATTGCTGAAGCTTATGCTTTATGCCTGTGCTGCAGACCCGTGTTTGAGCTGTTAATGGCGCGATCCTAGGCGCTGGGGGGCAGGCCTGAAGTCCCGAACCCTAAACTCTATACAATATTGAACCCTTGACCTTTGACCCGCGTTGCAAGCCTGAGTTTGAGCTCGAAAAGGTTCTAGGCGCTGGGCAGGCCCGATGCGTTGTACATGCCAGAACCCTGAACAATGGAACCATAACTCTGAATCTTGAACCCGTGCTGCAGGCTCGAGTTTGAGCTCATGATGATAAGGTCCAAGGCGCTGGGCAGGCCTAAACCTCAAACCTTAATGATATAACCCTGAACCCTGAACCCCGAACCCCGTGATGTAGACCTGAGTTTGAGCTCAAGAAGGTGCGGTCCAAGGCGCTGGGCAGGCCCGCTGCGGTGTACAAGATTGTGGAGGACTTGGCGCGGCTGGCGCACACCCCTGACTTCAATTACGGGCCTGCCAGGGTGGCGGTTGAGGCGGGGCGTGTGCCCAGCCCGATACTTGCCTAGAAGCTACCTGGTATCTGCATAGAAGCTGTCCGGTAGCTGCCTGTTAGGTGTACAGGATATTGAATACCTGGTGCTGCTGGCGCACACCTCAGAGATCGAGCCTGCCAGGTTGACTGTAAAGTGTAGAGACTTGTCGCTTACCCAGCCCAGCTGCTGCCTAGAAGCTGTCCGGTGGCTGCTTGGTAGCTGTACGTCTGAGTGCTTGACATCTGAGGATCTGGGGAGGCCTGCGCACATCCCTGACTTCCAGTACACTACATTGCAAGGTTATGCTGGGGGTAGATGGGGGGCAGGTGGTATGAGACCGGGGTGAGAGGCCTAGAAGTGTGGGGAAAGAGTGTGAGGCTTGAGAGAGGCGAGTGTATGTTTGACATCGAGCCTGTTCGTATGGGAGGATGGGGGGGAATGAGTACCGTTGTGTTTCAGAATTATGTCTTTGTTGCCTGAGACGGCGATGTGATAGTCAACCGTTTAAAACCTGACCTGAACCTTGAGATACTGTGGCACCATCTCTCTCTTTTCATGGTAACGCTCTGCTGCTTGTGACTAAGTGACACTGGTTATATACTTGTTAGGACTTAGGAGTGCCGGCTGGCGGAATCTGCTGGTTGCCTTAACCCTTAACCCGTGTCTGCTGGTTGCGTATGAACATATGATACAGAGTTCAGGCAGAGGCAATGCAGAGTTCAGTTTAGGATGTCAGGATAACGAATTGGGTATTCAGTGTATGCAGAATTCAGGTTGGCATGATAGCGAGCTAATGATGCATGGGAATGGCGGGTACACACCTGTCTTGACTTGTTCAGGGCTTGACAGAAGAGGGGATGGAGAATCGGCCTCTCATTTGTGTCTGGGGGGGTAGGAGTCAACGACGTTGCACCTCTGGGCCCTGCTCAAAAAGGCTCGGCCGCGTGGGCGCCTACCTAAAAGGGGCAGAAAAAAAAAGGCAAGGGGTAAGTGAAATGAAGGGACAGACAAAAGGCTAGAAAGGAAAGGCACAGAGAGTTCCAGCCTCTCAGAACGTCTACGCCTCAACGATGTCGACCACGTCTTCCACAAAAACCAGGGCGTCCCATCCAAGCTTGCCCCGGTACAACTTGAAGAAGCTTCTAGCACCGTTCGGAGGACCTGCCAGTCCCTAGGGGGTGGGAGGGGTATTTCTTTCGTCTCTCTCCCTCCTGCTTCCGTTCTTCTTTTTAGCTCCCAACTGGACAGTTTTTCTCCTGGCTTCCAGAGGGAATCGCGAGCTTGGGGCGAGGGCTGTATTGCTGTTCAGGTTGGCCTGCTTGTACACCATTGCCTTATCCAGGGCATCAGCGTCGGATGCGCTCAGAGGCGGAGGGGACACTGTCAGAAACTGGTAGGCCTTGCGGGGAGCACCATCAACAAGTGCATGCTTTGAAGGGTTTGCTCGAGATAGACTGTGCCAAGCGTCCCGCTTAAGACGGGGACCACCTTTGGAGAATCTCTCACCTCTTTTACCTGTCAATGACGTTACACCTCTGGGCCATGCACTATAGGGCTCGGCCGCATGGGCACCCTACATCTCAGATGGGAGAAAAGAAGAAACTAAAAGGTAGAGGGGGCATAAAATAAAGGAAAAGAAGGAGAGGCCAGGAAGGCAAACAAGTCCGGCACCTGAGCTCCTCCAGTAACTCTCTTACTTGTGACTTGTTGGAGGCTGGACTCTGAAGGGACTGGTGAATCATATCTGGGACTACCACGGTCGAAGATGTTGAGATGTTGTGCAGTGTTAAGAGATGCATTGCCATTGCCTTGTTGAGGTCTAGATTTTTTGAGGGGCTATATTTCCTTGTTTTGTGTATGGCTTTTCCATTCGTCTCACCAGGGGTCTCACTTCTCTTTTACTTTATCTTCCTTTTGATGCATGCCTAAGAGATGGGCAGCTGGGCGAGCCTTTGCTTCAGCAGGGCTAAGATGTGGCAATCATTTACTGGTAGTTATTTTACCGATAGACAAAATTAGAGGAAGAAAACGTCCACCAGCTGCCTGGCATGACCAAAAAGATTCTAGCAACTCAGAATTACGAGGGGTGAAACATCCGCTCAACCATGAAATACCACTCCGGAGGACTATATTCTGGTTGTTTCAAACTTATAAATTACGGGCTACTTTATACATTGTAGCCATACCAGAAGCTGGCACGCAAAGTAGGCCGCAATCATCGGCCTTCATGCTTCCCATCCACTACCCAACATTTTCACAGCCACAGCAACTTAAACGGTATGTTCAGAAAGCGGAAGTTCAATCAAAGTCACCAAATTGAAGAGCACCAAAAGCATTGTTGCATGCATGACATCCCAGAGTAAACATAGGTCATCTCCACTTGCAGTATAGAAGATCCCATCAACATCTGCGACACACACAGCCACTAGACCACATTAGGAACAAGCCCAGCTGGCAATCCAGATCCTCCACCCTAGCATTCGAACCCAGCCACCCCACCCTACTGGGACTTGATGCCTGTTGACAACAAGAAAAAACAGTAGGCATTGGTGAGGAAAGGGGATCACTTGCCAACCCAAGGACATGACAAGTGCCTATATATCTACAACATGTTGCATATCCCAACATAGGGACAGTCTCAGTGCCTTGGGTCGTTATATCACCACCAATGAGTGCACGTGGGTACATATGAAGGTCAAGTCACAGTGGCACACACTCCTGGATAATATGCAATCCAATACATGCAGCCAAGGGACTCAAGTCCTTCACTCCATGACAAATCTTTAAGCTGAGAGTATGCAGGCTAGGACACGTAGCCAGAGGGGTCAGATCCTTGACTCCATCACACAGGGTGAGGCTGAGAATCTGCAACCTAGCGCATGCAGCCAGAGCGGTCATGTCCTTGACTCCAGCACAATTGCTAAGGCTAAGGGTATGCAGGCTAGAGCACATACCCAGAGGGGTCAGGTCCCAGACTTCAGGACAGTGGCTGAAGCTGAGAGTATGCAGGCTTGGGCACGTAGACAGAGGGGTCAGGTCGTTGAATCCATGGCAATCCTCGAAGCTGAGAGTATGCAGGCTAGAGCACGCAGCTAGAGGGGTCAGGTCCTTGACATGAAAACAAGCGTTGAAGCTGAGGGTTTGCAGTCGAGCGCACGCAGCCAGAGGGAAAAGGTCCTTTATTCCAGGACAATCATTTAAGCTGACAGTATGCAGGCTAGCGAACGTAGTCAAAGAGTGTAGGTCCTTGATTCCATCACAACGGCTGAAGCTGAGTGTTTGCAGTCTAGTGCATGCGGCCAGAGGGGTCAGGTCATCGACTCCAGGGCATTGGTAGAATGTGAGAGCTTGCAGTCCAGCACATACAGCCAGAGGGGTCAGGTCCTTGACGCTATCACAATAGCTGAAGCTGAGAGTATGTAGTGTAGCGCATGCAGCCAGAGGGGCCAGGTCCTTGACATCATCACAACGTCTGATGCTGAGAGTCTGCAGTCCAGTGCATGCGGCCAGAGGGGCCAGGTCATCAATTCCATCATGTCCTTTCCACCCGTTGAATCTGAGCGTTTGCAGTCTAGCGCACGCAGCCAGAGGGGACAGGTCCTTGAGTCCACGACACCCGTCGAAGTCGAGAGTTTGCAGTCTAGCACACGTAGCCAGAGGGGTCAGGTCCTTGAGTTCATCACACCATTTAAAGCTGAGAGCATGCAGGCTCAGGCACATAGCCAGAGGGGCCAGGTCCTTGAGTGCATCACACCTGCCGAAGCTGAGAGAGAGCAGTCCAGCGCACGCACCCAAAGGGGTTAGGTCCTGTACTCCATGACACATCTCGAAGCTGAGAGTGTGCAGTCTAGCGCACGCAGCCAGAGGGATCAGGTCCTTAACTCCATGACAATTGCATAATAAGAGAGTTTTCAATCCTGTGCACGCGGCCAGAAGCGTCAGGTCCTTGACCCTAACACCAGTGAGAGCCGTAGTTGAAATGTTGACCATATTGCGCAAAGTGTGATTGGTTGCCCGTATTGAGGCCCTTTCGTGCCTTGGGACCTTGGAGAGGATGATGGCCCATACTTCCATTGGGAGGTCCAGGATGCCTGGAGGGCGGGGGGAGTGACAACAAATCAGGTTTGTATGTACAGGTACTCAAGTCCCGAAAAGGCAAAGTAATATACACACCCACTCACATGATGCATTGTACATCTGACAAGTGACAACATACTGGCACCTATTCCACTGAGCACCAGGGTCACGAGATGCATTGGACAAAGGCTGTTTCAAAAATCACGCCTCGCTGTTTTGTAAAGGCGGTTGACTAAATGCCTTTCTCAGGTCATTTTTTACTCAGTTTTTCCTGCAGTAGAAGAAGAATGGTGAAGAATGATGGAGAAGAATGGTGAGTGTCGTAAGGGACAGCGTTAGATTCTAACGCGTTAGAGGGTTTCAGGGTCCGGAGGGGCGCGTTGGGCGAGGAAGAGTGACGGACTTCTAAGGAATGTGCCCGTATATGTTCCTTAAAGCTAACAAATGACATGCCGGAAACAGGACCATAAGCTAACGTGCTGATATGAACGCCAACGAGCAGGAAGGCCGCGAGTGGAGGTGGGCACCGTCGTCGCATCCGCCATGCATGGCGACACTGTTGACGCATCGGTGCCTCGGATGTGACTAGGTGAGGCGCAGAACATGCGCTGCGTGAAGAGTGGAACAATGCGGCAATGTAATATTGATTATTTTGCACAAGCTGTCTGGTCAGGGCAGCAAGAGGTAGGTCGTTAAACAAAACCTTCCTTCTCTTCAGACTCCTCTTCAGACTCCACCCCAACACAAAAACAAATGTTGTACATGGCCAAATCTCAGAATTCGACATTTCACTCATTCACTCAGCCGTATTTCTGCAAAGACGGGTGGCTAATGTAACAAAATAGCCTTATTAGCGCGGTCTGGCATCGGCTAGCGCCAAAACTGAATTTCGGTTTGGTCAGACATTTTACCCCAGCCATACTGGCGTCAAAACCAGGTCAGTGTACAGTTTTCTGCTGAGCACTATCGGTTATTACCGGAAAATGGGCCCCTGTGTTTTCTCATGTTTTGGATTTCGTTGAGGGGTGTCCTTTGGTTTTCAGAGGGCAACAAAGCACCCTGGTGGTGAGAATGAACGTGAGAAATTTAAACTAGGTCTGTACACACAAAATTGCTTTCCAAGTCTGGGGAGGTGTTATTCACGGAGATTCATTAACAGCTAGTACTCATGACGAGTGTGCACTGCGTGATGGTTCATATATGCTTACTTAAACAGACATCGCAGCTCATCCTGCAATGCAAGCAACCAGGGTCCGGGGGGGCCTTTGATTTTTCTAGATTACTGCCAAACTCCTCTGTCGGCTTAAACAAGAACCCTGTCCATAACGGTGTTATTCTGATCGTACCGTAGTTCTTGTTTTTTTAACTGGAATGTGTAAAAATTTTGACACTTGGTTTCAATATGTGGTTGATTAGTTGCCGGCGCCTTAACGGCTGACCAAAATCAGGGGCCAAAATGTAACCATTTACCTTTTTGTATGCTGCGGTTCAAACAGGGGATATGACCTTGTCATCAATTACAATGGGGCCTTCCTGTATCTTAAGATTTGACATTATTGCTAACTGGTAAGCCAATGAGCCGAGTTGCTAGTAAGATCTATCTCACTTGGCCGAGCTGTGGGTCTAAAATGGGTTGTCTGGTCAAGGCTGGCGCCACGACCATGGTCTTACTGAGTCCGTTTTTTTCTCCTCGGCAGATCTGGGCTCAGGACCTGACTCGCCCCCAATTCCCTGCAAGCTATCGATCCCCTACCCAACCTAAATAATCTATCACGCAAAGAGAGGGCTAGCTCCAGAGGAGGCTAGCTATCCCCATGGCTTCAATTACGGGAATGTGGTGCGGTGTAACAGAGTTGGGTCTAACAGCCATCAAAAGCAATCCTATGTCTCCCATCCATGAATCATTAGTGCTTGATCCATGATCCACCCATACATGCTTACCCACATGTCAACTTGGCGTCTGATCCTCCAGCTCTGGGGGCTGCAGCCTCATACCGTGCTGGGTTTGTGCCTGGAAATGCCAAAACACGTGTCACCAAATATGTCTCTTGGGATGGATCATCATGGTAGCAGCTCTCATTACCATACCAAATGTTGGAACATGAGTCGTTAGGCATGGAACTGGCATGGAACTGGTGAAGGATTAGCTCCCATCACTGGAAATAGTGCATCATGGGTCCTATTGGTTGGGATCCCCATGCATCACGACTCTCTCTAAGATAACGAAAGTACAATACATGGTCCTTGGTGAGCAGGTGAGGACCACTGTTTGAGAGTCAAGGAAGGGTGCGAAGAAATGAGCAGCACCGACCTAGCATACCTAGATATGAGCCAGAACGAGTTCGCCAATCCATGATCCTCCTCGCAAAGCTGAATGGCCTTCAGATACGGGAGGAAACCTATGTCTGACGATACAGCTGTTCGAGGCGCCCAGGGTTCGTTTGAGATCCGTTAATGTAGACCCGGATCGCTGGAATGACAATCGTGATGACACTGATCAATTCCGTGAATTATGCAGTTCCTTGAAGAGCGTATGGATATGGACTTCGAACAAGCTGGGCCAGCGGCTGAGCATTCTTTGCTCCAGAACCATCCTTGGATCAGGGGCTTCCAAGGGTCCCCTGATCCAAGCAATTTTTCACCATCCTGACTTGGGACCACTGATATTGAACTGTTGCAGCAATATTTATCGCCAGCACCAGAGCGATAGAGGGCCCATAAACAGTTGCATGCATGCATGGGACAATATGTAGCCCATGCATGCAGCCATGCAGCCAATGCAGCCTATACATGCAACCCATGTAGACAACTACGCATTGTATACCTACATGGTATTGAGGCAACTGCATAGGCAAGTAGGAAATTATGTAGCCCATGCAGCTCATCCAGCCCCACCAATATTCTCAATTGCTGCTTTCATCATTATGAATTTGAATACCGGTAAACAAATAGTTGCATTTGGCACTGTCCTTTCTATGCAACGATCCAGTGACTTGTGGCATTGCCTTATATGGTATGGGTGTCAATCCCCCTCAACCCATCTTATCATGCCCCCTTTTGCCCACATGA
This sequence comes from Limnomonas spitsbergensis, assembly GCA_037349105.1. Classification (NCBI taxonomy): domain Eukaryota; kingdom Viridiplantae; phylum Chlorophyta; class Chlorophyceae; order Chlamydomonadales; genus Limnomonas; species Limnomonas spitsbergensis. The sequence goes on along the minus strand of JAYJMM010000087.1, from coordinate 665,799 downwards.
AGAGGGAATGCTGCGATGATCCCACTGCTTGATGAATCAAATTTCTTGATTCATGTTGGTCTCGGAGCTGCAAGAGGAGGCAACAGTCATGCATGATGTTGAAGGAGGTAGGGAGGCCAATGAGGATTACAGGGCAAGTCCAACTGGTTTCAGAGCTGGGTTTCAAAAGTGCCTTGTAGCTCCTTACCATGTGGCTTCTTGCCACCTTCCCATTTTCTGCCTGCCAACCATGATACGCCCCCAGTGTGTAATCCTTCTTTCTCATCCATTCCGCTGACTGCCTATAAGCCGTGATATCCCTGTGCCCCATGTCTATACCTCTGGCTCTATGCCAGTTTCATAGAGCACACAATGCCACCTTTGGAGGATTCCGTAGGGGTCAATTGGAAATGAGGCATGTCTGTCCCATGGCCGAAGACTCAGATAACGAAGCATGGTGCGCTTGGATGCCCTGGCTGCAGGCTAGCGCATCATAGTACTATATATATATGAATGTTACCTGAACGTGGTGAGAATAACGCTTCCCGCAACTGCGCTGAGCGAGGCACAGTCGCCGCAGTCAGCCCGGGGGCGTGCTCGTACCATTCCAGTAAACACTCCATAGCATGGACGGGGCTGCCACAAGGTCACAAGCGTCTCGCCGGCCTGGCAGTCGGCGCGGCATTCATGCGCCTTTGCCTGTGCACCCCCTGTCTCCTCTGCACATCATCAGCAGCCCCATTGCCCCAGCAAATCCACTTATAGTCCTCAGCAGACTCATGTGATCAGCAGCTAGCCCTGGGGCCTGGGTTGCTAATCGGATCCACCTATTTGAAAAACCGACAGCTGTAGACAGCTTGCATAGGTGCATCAGTAAACCACCACATCTCCTACTGGTTTCAGCTTTAAAAAGTGTAAGACAAAAAGAAACCCTGTCATACTTCGTCATCCTTCAAGTTTCAGAGGCTATGCCCTTTGTTTTGTATGTGCAGTTTCGTTTTGTTGACAGAAAATCCGAATTCCTAAATTTCCTTTTCCACCGTCCAGATGACTGACGCAATGACTGCAGTTTTGTAGCACGTTGCTTCGCGGTAAACGAAAATGCTGGTCGCGAAAGTAAGTCAAGGTGGGTCTGTCTCCCACAGAGCCCACAAGGGTGATTTGCACAGCAGACCACCTTTAGGTGGCTGCAGCCGAGCGGCCGCCTCTAGAGGTCGAAACGGCCTGCAATTGCCAGGCCTGCAATTGGGTCCAAAGCAACAGGGCTTGTTAAACTCGGGGACAAGGCTGTGCTACGGCTGATTTGAATATGATGCAGTTATATAATACGAGTATAAACATGCCGCGTAGAACATGGACGTGACAGCACTTCAGTCTGGGCCTCAGTCACGCCCTCACAAGAACAAAAAGGGAGAGGAGCGAGCTTCGAGCGCTATGACTGGATGCATGGCGTAAGGGGTGGCATATAGAGGGTAACTGATCACACATGAAAGGAACGTATCTTATATGGCGGGTGAGTGATGGAGCACGTATGGAGGTCGACATTGGCAGAGGGCGGTTTCTGATTAGGACCCCTTGAACCTGGGGGCGGCTGCTCGGTGGCTCCTCGCAGGTGGTTTGACACATCCACCAAAAGCACAGCAACAATATTTTTATAAAGCACTGCTCCAATACCGTACCTTACTTTCAGATTGACTTCACGCAAAAACATTGTTCCGAAGGGTGCGCGATAGGCCGCGTGGACCATCCAATAATTAATGATCGGGGTGCGCGGTGACAACACTGGGCGGACTCGGTTAGAATCAGTCAGAATCGGTTGGAATCGGGCTGTGCGTGACTGCGTGGACGAATAAATACCAGTGATGAAATTTTACCTTGCGGAGCTAGATAAAAAATTATAAAACACCTGCGGGGCTGATTAAACAATTATATTTTTCCGAGGGGTGCGGGAAGGCTATTCAAATGAGGGAAAATATCGAAACATGCAGTGCTAAGGTCGCTCTTTATTTTTCACTACAACTCAGTCTAAATGCATGACGGTTTTGCGGACGAGCAGGGGGCCTTAGTACAGCAAGCCCAACAGGCAGGCAGGTCACTGCCAAACGCCTGCGCCCGGCTGAGTCTGATCGATTACAACAAAATGTTAGGCAGGCTGGACAGTTTTTTTGCTGATGCTGATCTACGCGGACGTGACATTGGCCCAAGGCTCCACCTGAATTGGCATATTTTGAAATTTATTTAGGTCAATCGGTCTTCGCAAACGCGTGGGGTTCACTTTATCCGCCCCAGCATGACTTATTTACGAGCAGCCCTAGATTGGATCACGCAACACTTAATTGGATCACGTTGGGCCGAATTTCATTAAATTCTGATCCACGCGCTGCATATGAAAATGGCTTAAAAAACTGTCAGATCCCTGTTCTTGAGGCATAACGTCATTGGCGCACATGCACTGACAGGTGGGACACTACTAGATTCATTTCAAATGAACAAAATCTCTGTTATTTTGGCACTGACACATTGAATGCGTAAATTGTGTGTATGCTTGCGCTTGGCGCATAATCTGATGCCTGTTAGCGCCTGATCATCACCAACTCAACACCCTCTCTCTACCTTTCTTTGCGCGTCGCACACCACATGTTAAGGCAAGGCCGAATTGTAGATGCAGTCTCTTAAACAGTACAATTATAAAAGTATTCCATGTCTAGGTCTTCTCTGGCAGATATACGTTTCAACAGCAGGCTCCGAAAACTGACTTCCAGCCATGGACAGCTTAAGAAGGAAAGTCAGGTACATGACAGCTTACGCACAGCCTATGGGCAAGCACAGCTGAATGTCACCGGCCGGGGAAGCCAAGGGCCCTCCCAAAGCGTGACAAGTGGCAAAGCCTGTCATAGGTCAACTCCACTTGTATAGAAGATCCCATCAACATCTGCGACACACAGCCACTAGACCACATTAGGAACAAGCCCAACTAGCAGTTTAAATCCTCCACCCTAGCGATCGAACCCAGCCACCCCAACCTAACAGGACGTGATGCCCGCTGACACCAACAATAGGCAGTTGTCAGGAAAGGGGATCATCCGCCACCCTCAAAGTACGTGACACATGCCCATGTATAGATTGTCCGTTTACTAACATGCAATTGAGGCCAACAACGGGCACACCAAGCATTCATCATCAGTGGTCGGGGCAGAGACACAATGTCTTGAGTCCTTATATCACGCCCTACGCATCGAGTGCACTTGGCTACATAACAAGGTCAAGGCACACACTCCTGGATAATCCGCAATCCAATGCATGCGGCCAAGGGGGTCAAGTCCTCCACTCCAGAACAACCCTTTAAGCTGAGAGTATGCAGGCTAGGGCAGGCAGCCAGCGGGGTCAGGTCCTCGACTCCATCACAAAAGCTGATGGTCAGAGTCTGCAGTCCAGCGCATGCAGTCAGAGGGGTCAGGTCTTTGAGTCCACGACACCACTCTAAGTTGAGAGTATGCAGTCCTGCGCCCAGATTTCGAGTCGTCAGGTCTTTGACACAATGACACCCCTCTAAGCTGAGAGTATGCAGCCCAACGCACGCAGTCAGAGGGGTCAGATCCTCGGCTCCAGTACACGATCTGAAGCTGAGAGTTTGCAGTCCAGCGCATGCAGTCAGAGGGGTCAGGTCATTTACTCCATAACACCCCACTAAGCTTAGAGTCTCCAGTGCAACACATGCAGCCACAGGGGTCAAGTCCTTCACTCCATCACATTGCCTGAACCTGAGAGTATGCAGTCCAAGGCACGCAGCCAGAGGGGTCAGGTCCTTCACTCCATGACACCACTCTAAGCTGAGAGTCTGCAGTCCAGCGCACGCAGTCAGAGGGGTCAGGTCCTTCACTCCATGACACCACTCTAAGCTGAGAGTTTGCAATCCTGAGCACATGGCCAGAAGCGTTAGGTCATCGACCCTATAACCAGAGAGAGCCGTAGTTGCAATGTTGACTAAATTGCACAAGGTGTGACTGGTTGACCGTATTGAGGCCTTTCCGAGACTTGGAACCTTGGAGAGGATGATGGCCCACACTTCCGGCGGGAGGTCCAGGATGCCTGGGGGGGGCGGTGAAACGTAACAAATCAGATTTGAGTTGATTTATCTCCTCGTCCGTAACCGGTATGTGACGTATGTCCATACTTCCAAGCCATTGACAAACAGGTATACGGTACCGTATACTTGTTTTGCCTTGGCGAACGAGAAAGAAATGTAGTTTTTGGCGAGTGCGTGCTTTACTAGAGAACATTTTTTGACGTCCCCAAAGTGGCATTTTCCGCCGATTTGAAGTTTTCATAAAGCGCAACGGTGAAAAACATAGATGTCTTGCGGAGGCAAAGCACATTTACGGTATGCACACCCAATCACATGATCCATTTAACTCCTGTCAACATACTGGCACTCATTCCATTGGGCACCAGGGATGTGGAATGATATGATAATGGCCGAGTCAAAACGTCCCTCCATTTGCATTTCAGTCGGCTGGCCAGGTGCTTTTCTCATGGCGTTTTTCACCTCGTTTTTTTCCAGGCGACAGAAAGAGTGTGAAAATGTGATACCGTACAACGTTTTAGGGTCTGCGCACCCAGATTCGAAATAATTACGGTATAACAAATTCGTCGCCCAGCAAAAAAGTACCATACTCCGCGCACGCGCAGCTGATTTTTGTTTAAATACCGTAGTTGTTTGCCATATGGCACAGCCGGTCCGAAACAATTAATGAAACACCGCGCAGTACTTTTAGTGACTGTCGTTTGGGCCCCGCTGAGCGTTGCCTGCCGCCCCGATTCACCTGGCTTGCAATAAGCCCGGCCCTCTAGCAGGGACCAAAGGGCCCCTAGGCTGGAGTTGCGTGTACCTCCCGTGGTCAGTGTTTTCATCGAACGCGTACCAGCCCCCAGCAGCAGATTCGTTCAGCCCCTTGAAGAGGCCCTTCTGAAAAGCGATTTGGGCGCGGGCATTGGCGTGATGCTAAGCACGCTTTGGGGGCGTCCAACCGGCCTCTTTGTTGCTAGCCTTGCTGCTTCCCTCGCACGCTGCCCCCCCGCATACCGAGCAGCATCTGCAACATCCCTGGCCTCACGTCTGATTCGCTCCTCAGGGCTAAGCTCACTAGTTTTGCGGAAAAGTGCTGCTATGGAAGGGGCTGTTTCAGAGGCCTGTTTTGCATTGCTGCTAGTGACAATGAGATGCAGCAACTGTTCGGATTGAGTCACAGTGACCAGTGCTACCGTTGATACCGTAAGCAGTACTGTTGTTGTTGGACTCAACGGGATTTATCACAGCAAAAAATTCTCAGCTGCCGACTACAAATGGCATCGCCTTCACCATGCAATGTCGCTGTCAGGCCTACCCGTAAGCTACCCCACTCCATGATCGTAAAACCCAAAATCTGCCCGGTGTGCTACTTGACGCTGAGCGGTGCCATGTCCCCCCCATGTCCCATCATCTACGACAAGTCGCACATATGCTCGAGGTGCCATGATGCTAACCAGGAGGAGGAGGAGGAGGAGGAGGAGGAGACGGAGGAGGAGAGGGAGGATGTAACAGGACAGCCGATAGGCTGACCTCGTTATTAGCCTTTGTTATTGCGCTAGCCAATGCGCGTGTTTGACTGTCCCTGTTGACCCCTATTTGTGAACCGACTGCGGTCACTGTCATCGTTGTACATGGCGTGTGTCATGCGTGTGCCATGTACCTTGCAGTTTAAACCGCGTGCACCTGTCGGTTACCGGCTGCCTGTCCTATTTAGTATTGATCTTTGTGATGTTCTATTAAGAACAATGTAGTCTGATTTGTATCCCGTTGTAATAAGAGAGCTTGCCTACGTCCCTCGTCTCCCGGATCGGTCCCCGAGTTTCCCACAATGCAGGCAACAAGTACGTTGCAACACAGGAGACGCTCCTGTGTCAGAGGAGGAGATGGAAAAGAGGGAGGAGAGGGAGGAGAGGGACGCCGCGTATGAGCGTTGGCCAGCCCGGGTTTTTAAGCCCCCAGCCATGAAAAAGCCATGCAAGCTACCAGTAGTGTTCTGCAGTAGTACTTGATCAGACTTGCCAAGGATCACTGAATGGTTGTCGAGTCAAACAGACGCGCGCTAGCGTGTTTGTTTTTGGTGCCGGAAAAACTACTCTGCGCACCACCCAAAATAATTGTTTTGGTCCGTGACAGACCGGCCGCGCACACTTCTTGCTATTATTTTGTCTATCGCGCATACACTCCGCGCAGCTCCAAAATAATTAATTTATAGCAGAGTCAAACCGGTTCTACGGTAGTGATGATTTTGCAATGGCTGCCCAGTCAGGGCAGCCAGAGGCAGGTTGTTAACATTATCTTCATCCTCCTCAGACTCCTCCTTGGACTCTAACTCGACACCAACACAAATCTTGTCGATGCCCATGTCCGTGTCCAGGGCCTTCTTGAATCATCTCAGCATTCGACATCTCACAATTATGTAAAACACTCGGCTAACGCCGACTATTAGCCTTGTAAGCGCGGTCTGGGATTGGCTAGCAACAATGCCGAGTTTTAGTTTACTACTCAGCCCTGGCCATTCCATCTAGCATTGAAAACATGTGCGTGCCCAGTTCCCTTATAGACATTTCCCCAGGTGGGCTGCTATGTGCTCCCATGCTTCATTGGCAATTCTTACTCATGATGAGTGTATGGCATGATCATAGATAACCAGTTTAGTTACAAAAACACAGCCCGTCCTTCAATGCAAGCGCCCAATCCCTGACCCAACCTACAGAACCATTCCTCCATGGCAGAGGGTGAGAGGGGCTAGCCTTCCCCTTGCTTCACTTACTGAGAGAGAAGAGTGCAAGAGAGCAGTCTAAGCATTATTATATCACTTCATAATGCAGACAACATTCATTACAGGACTATTAGACAAGAGCCAGCAGGCATGGAGGAGCCATCTCACCACAGAATTTACCCAGTACCGAAATATGGTGCAGTGAAACGGATTTGGGCCCAACAGCAATCCGAGGCAATCCTGCTCCTCACGTCGGTAACATGGGGCCGCTTGAAATCCGCTTGAATGGGAGAAAATCCTGCTTGAAATAGGGTCTTGAATCAAACCGGAGATCAAGCGGGCTATCGCTTGATTCAAGCCACTGAAACCAGCGTTTGATTCAAGCCGAAATCAAGCGGGTATCAAGCGGATTTAATCAAGCCAAAATCAAGAGAGAATCAACCGCATTGAATCAAGCCGGAATCAAGAGAGAATCCAGCGCCTTGAATCAAGCCGGAATCAAGAGAGAATCCAACGTCTTGAATCAAGCCGGAATCAAGGGGGAATCAAGCCCATCGATTGAATAAGGCGCGTTGAATCAAACCGGAGATCAAGCGGGCCATCGCTTGAATCAAGCCATACGAAACAACACTTATCATTCAAGCCGGAATCAATCACGTACAGTCATGACAACATCAGCAAATTAAATCGAAGCCGGAATCAAGCGTTATTACACGAGCCAACGTGTTTGAATCAGTCGTACTAACCGTGGCCACATGCACTCAACCTAGGCCACCCGCATTAAACGCTGGCGCAACCCTCGGCCTATGACCCAATACCAAGGGCCAACAACCCAACATCATTGTTCACCTCCAAAACGACAATCATTCACAATCACTCCCAAGTCACAAGACCCCAATGTTCACAAGTGTTCATAACATGGAACACAGTGGCTGACAGCGGCCAACTACACAAAGGCGCTAACAGTTCTTTCCATACACACGAATTATCATGGTGGCCCATCCGTATGTTTCACCGACAGCCTGCACAATCGCGATCTCCTCCACAATCCACTTCGCATGGCTGACTCCCTGGTTCCCAACCTTCTTTTGCAACCTGTTCTTGACCTGAATAAAAAAGATTAGGAATGTCTTATGACCATCTGAATACAGATTTTTGTTAAGAACTGTTACGATATGATGTATGAGTGTTTCTTGAATTGCTATGTAAAGAATAATCTTACCTTGAAACTGAAGAACGCTACTAGTTCCATAGCAACTGTCACATTGCTGACAGCGTGCCGGGTCTGAGCGTTTATGCTGGATGCGTTTATCGGCTCAAGGGCCCGGGCGATGCCCGCCAGAAAGGCATGTTGGTCAAAGGGGCCACCGTTGGGGAGGGCCCTGGTATCGAACAAAGGGAGGCGTGAAATAAGCAAAAAATCACAGCAAAAAATAAAAATGCCATTGGATGATGTGAAGTGAAGCTGTAATTTGCTGGCAGTAGGCTCAACTCAATGAAGCATGTTAAATCAAAGTGACACACCAGTACAGATCGTTAACCAGCATCCCATCAGCCCATGCCCTGAAGGCATCCACCTCAGCCTTGCTGGCGCTCTTTCCCAAGGTTTTGCAGAAAGCCTCCCGGAAATGCGAATTGGTGTGCGAACATGGACGCACCTTCAAACATCATCCACCATGATCCCATGCAGGTGTCCTCCCGTCCTGCAGATACTGTAAATGACAAAAACACTCAACTCTCTGTTAAGAAGAAAAGGGGATACGTGCAGATTTAACTTGGTATGTGTTTGGTTGATGGTGTTCTCGCGTGATGACCAAGGCCCATGCGACAAAGCCCTTGCATGAGCTCGCAATAGATGGCCTTACCTGGGCCCTGCTGCCTGAGAGACAGCATACTTAATGATGAACCAGAATTCGCAAGGAAATATTTGATGGCCTTTGGCTGATTTCCCTGCAGCATCAGAAGTTAGTAACGAGGTAGCAGGCAGCCATGTAGTAGTAGTCAGGCTCAGTCAAATTTCGCAGTGCGGGGGCAGACCATCTGACATGTTTAGCATTTCTACAAGTCGCGGACATCCTACCTTTCATCGTTAACGTGTCCTCTGTCGCATCTCCACCGTCAGTTTGAAGTGAGGTTCACGCCAGATCTGAGACAGAGAACGCATTCGCCAGGTTTGCTTCCCCGTCAGCTTCAAAGAATCCATATTCCACGTAGGAATCAATGTGAAATCAGGCAGCGTGAGGACGAGAGAACTATGACGAGTTCCCTACCGTTGCTCCCGGATCTTGAGATTTTGGGCACATCCCGCTCCTGGCAGCTGATGCATGCCTAACCCTTGCGATATTATATCCAGTTGTCGTCAGGGATCATTTGAGACTGGTGAGGTCATGAGGGGCAGGCTCTGACGGCACAATTGGCTGCAAACCTCGAGCCCACACATCGGTGCGGTACACAATATTTTCAACGAAAAAACATCGTCAGCGTACAGTGAGGGGCTCACAGAGACGAGCATGTCCATTGGTACCTTGCAAGCTTATACCACTGGCCGTTCGCCTGTTTTGGTTTTGTCACAGTCAGGTGTGAGGCCGGCCTAATGGAGAATGGATACGTCTGACGATTTCGTCATACCGGTACCCACACAAATTACACTGTGTGACCGTGACCAAACGACAAATTAGCCGTATGGGTCATGCCTTACAGGCGCGGGCGTGGAACCCGGTGGGTGGACCCCCTAAAAGTGAAAATGTGTTATGCACCGGTAACATACGCATTCAGTCGAAATTTGAGCTAATATAATCATCGATGCAAATGAGCTCTTTGATGACGCCTTCAAAGCTCAGAAATGGCTGAACCATCCAAGGATACCGAGGAGGAGGAGGACGAGGAGGAGTATATTTGATAGCGCCCGGCACCTCTGCGGCGCCCTAATGCCGATGCCGGCCTTCGCGCAGGAATGGCCTTGAGAACAGCAACAAACACGTTTCAAGCAGGTTATAATTCTTTGCCTACAATGCAGGCAGAGCAGCAGGTATCATATGTCATGAGAACAATGCATGCAGTAGATCCCCGCCAGCGCCCCACCCGCACGACAACACCATGCATGCACGCATGGCGTCATGCCGGCACGACAACAGTACAACACCCCGCATGCATGCAGTAGCACCCTACCGGCACGACTGCACCATGCCGGCATGCATAGCCAACAACAAAGCGCCACGATGACATGACCCGCCCTGCCTCCTCGTAGAAGCGCACTAGCGCCCCGCTAGCACGACATCATCGTGCATGCATGCAGTAGCTCCATACTGGCACGTCATAACCATGCATGCATGCAATAGCGCCCTGCCGGCACGACAACACCTTGCCTGCCTGCATTAGTACCCTGCCGGCATGACAGCACCATGCGTGCATCATGCATAGCGCACTAGTGCTCCGCCCGCTCGACAACAATCTGCTTGCATGCATAGAGCACTAGCGCCCCGACGGCACAACAACACCCTGCTTGCATGCATAGCGCACTGGCGTGCCGCCAGCACGACAACACCTTGCTTGCATGCATTGCGGACTAGCGCCCCTCCGATACGACAAAACCTTGTTGGCATGCATAGGGCACTAGCGCGCCGTCGGAACGACAACACCCTTTTTGCATGCGTAGCGCACTGGTGGATGTATTTCCACAAAGCCTTAAGTAGCGGTACCAGCAACAACAACGCTAGTGACAGTGTTTGTACACAGCCTGAAGCAACAGTACCGGCAAAAACACCGCTAGTGACAGTGTTTGGACACAGCCTGAAGCAACAGCACCGGCAACAACACCGCTAGTGCATGTGATTGCTAACAACCTGAAGCAGCGGTACCAAAAACAAAACCGCTAGTGTCAGTGATTGCACACAGCATGAAGCAGCGGTACCGGCAACAACAACGCTAGTGACAGTGATTGCACACAGCCTGAAGCAGCGGTACCGGCAACAACAACGCTAGTGACAGTGATTGCACACAGCCTGAAGCAGCGGTACCGGCAACAACACCGCTAGTGCATGTGTTTGTACATAGCCTGAAGCAGCAGTACCGGCACCAGCACCGGTAGTGAGAGTGCTTACAAACAATCTGAAGCAACCATAACGGCAAGAGCACCGCTAGTGACAGTGTTTGCACACCTTAGCCTTAAGTAGCAGCACCAGCAACAACACTGCTAGTCTTAGTGTTTGCATACAGCCTGAAGCAGCGGTACCGGCACCAGCACCGCTAGTGTAAGTGATTGCTAACAGCCTGAAGCAACAGTACCGGCAAAAGCACCGGTAGTGAGAGTGCTTGCAACAATCTGAAACAATTATAACGGCAAGAGCACCGCTAGTGTAACCGGCAACAACACTGCTAGTCTTAGTGTTTGCATACAGCCTGAAGCAGCGGTACCGGCACCAGCACCGCTAGTGTAAGTGATTGCTAACAGCCTGAAGCAACAGTACCGGCACCAGCACCGGTAGTGAGAGTGCTTACAAACAATCTGAAGCAACCATAACGGCAAGAGCACCGCTAGTGACAGTGTTTGCACACAGCCTTAAGTAGCAGCACCAGCAACAACACTGCTAGTCTTAGTGTTTGCATACAGCCTGAAGCAGCGGTACCGGCAACAACACCGCTAGTGTAAGTGATTGCTAACAGCCTGAAGCAACAGTACCGGCAAAAGCACCGGTAGTGAGAGTGCTTGCAACAATCTGAAACAATTATAACGGCAAGAGCACCGCTAGTGACAATGTTTACACACAGCCTTAAGCAGCGGCAGCAGCACCAGCACCGCTAGTGTTAGTGCTTGCACAAAGCATGAAGCAGCGGTACCGGCAACAACACCGCTAGTGTAAGTGTTTGCACACAGCATGAACTGGTGGTACCGGCAACAGCACCGCTAGTGTCAGTAATTGCTAACAGCCTGAAGCAGTGGTACGAGCAACAACACCGCCAGTGACAGTGTGTGCACATACCCCGAGGCAGCGGTACTGGCAACAGCACCGCTAGTGTAAGTGTTTGTACACAGCCAGCCTGAAGCAGCGGTGCCGGCAACAGCACTGCTAGTGACAGTGTTTGCACACAGCCTGAAGCAGCGGTACCGGCACCAACACCGCTAGTGAGAGTGCTTGCAAACAATCTGAAGCAACCGTAACGGCAAGAGCACCGCTGGTGACAGTGTTTGCACACAGCATGAAGCAGCGGTACCGGCAACAACACCGCTAGTGTTAGTGTTTGCACACAGCATGAAGCAGCGGTACCGGCAATAACAACGCTAGTGACAGTGAATGCACACAGCCTGAAACAACGGTTCAGGCAACAGCACCGCTAGTGACAGTGTTTGCACACAGGCAACCTGAAGCAGCGGTACCGGCAACAACACCGCTAGTGTTAGTGTTTGCACACAGCATGAAGCAGCGGTACCGGCAACAACACCGCTAGTGTCAGTGTTTGCACACAGCCTGAAGCAGCGGTACCGGCAACAGCAACGCTAGTGACAGTGCTTGCACACAGCCTGAAGCAGCGGTACCAACAACAACACGGCTAGTGTCAGTGATTGCTTCCAGCCCTAGGTACTTAATGCACTCAGTGGCATCGAGCTGAACAGCCAACAACCTAGCGGTGTAGTGCATATGATCTCAGGTCAATGGGCCAGAAGCATGGACATGGCCTGAAGGAATTGAAGATGGGGTGGGGATGCGATGGGAATTAAGAATGGGCACTGAATGCAATGAGATGAAGCTATATGTTCCAGCCATAGATTCTTAATGCAATCAGTTACATCGGGCTAGACAACCAACAACATTACAACACAATGCACATCTTGGACATGCTTAAATAATAAATGCTAAAATAAGACGAGGCACAGCTTAGTCACCGATGTACCGGCCAGGAGCCACCGCCACGCTCCAGCCTGCGCATAATGTCAATGAATGTAATAAGCGGGCATCTGCAACACAGCAAGAACAAATGCGCATGGAAAACAGCCAGCATGCTAATGAACAGCATGGGCTGGGTAGTGATTTAGGGCCCACAACACAGATCAGCCACTGAATTACTGGATGGGAGCCGCCGCCGCGCTCCAGCCTGCGCATTATGTCAATGACTGTAATTATCAGGCATCCGCAGCACAGCAAAAACAAATGCGCATGGAAAACAGCCAGCATGCTGATGGACAGCATGGGCTGAATAGTGGTTTAGGACCCACAACACAGGTCAGCCACTGACTCACCGGCCGGGAGCCGCCGCCGCGCTCCAGCCTGCGCATAATGTCAATGACTGTAATTATCAGGCATCCGCAGCACAGCAAAAACAAATGCGCATGGAAAACAGCCAGCATGCTGATGGACAGCATGGGCTGGGTAGTGGTTTAGGACCCACAACACAGGTCAGCAACTGATTTACTGGATGGGAGCCGCCGCTGCGCTCCTGCCTGCGCATTATGTCAATGACTGTAATTATCAGGCATCTGCAACACAGCAAAAACAAATGCGCATGGAAAACAGCCAGCATGCTGATGGACAGCATGGGCTGGGTAGTGGTTTAGGACCCACAACACAGGTAAGCATCTGATTTACTGGATGGGAGCCGCCGCTGCGCTCCAGCCTGCGCATAATGTCAATGCCTGTAATTATCAGGCATCCGCAACACAGCAAGAACAAATGCGCATGGATAACAGCCAGCATGCTGATGGACAGCATGGGCTGAATAGTGGTTTAGGACCCACAACACAGGTCAGCCACTGACTTACCGGCCGGGAGCCGCCGCCGCGCTCCAGCCTGCGCATAATGTCAATGACTGTAATTATCAGGCATCCGCAGCACAGCAAGAACAAATGCGCATGGAAAACAGCCAGCATGCTAATGAACAGCATGGGCTGGGTAGTGATTTAGGGCCCACAACACAAATCAGCCACTGAATTACTGGATGGGAGCCGCCGCCGCGCTCCAGCCTGCGCATTATGTCAATGACTGTAATTATCAGGCATCCGCAGCACAGCAAAAACAAATGCGCATGGAAAACAGCCAGCATGCTGATGGACAGCATGGGCTGGGTAGTGGTTTAGGACCCACAACACAGGTCAGCAACTGATTTACTGGATGGGAGCCGCCGCCGCGCTCCAGCCTGCGCATAATGTCAATGACTGTAATTATCAGGCATCCGCAACACAGCAAGAACAAATGCGCATGGATAACAGCCAGCATGCTAATGAACAGCATGGGCTGGGTAGTAATTTAGGGCCCACAACACAGGTCAGCCACTGAATTACTGGATGGGAGCCGCCGCCGCGCTCCAGCCTGCGCATTATGTCAATGACTGTAATTATCAGGCATCCGTAGCATAGCAAGAACAAATGCGCATGGAAAACAGCCAGCATGCTGATGAACAACATGGGCTGGGTAGTGATTTAGGGCCCACAACACAGATCAGCCACTGAATTACTGGATGGGAGCCGCCGCCACGCTCCAGCCTGCACATGATGTCAATGACTGTAATTATCAGGCATCCGCAGCACAGCAAGAACAAATGCGCATGGAAAACACCCAGCATGCTGATGGACAGCATGGGCAGGGCAGTGGTTTAGGACCCACAACACAGGTCAGCAATTGACTTACTGGATGGGAGCCGCCGTTGCGCTCCAGCCTGCGCATACTGTCAACGACTGTAATTATCAGGCATCCGCAACACAGCAAGAACAAATGCGCATGGATAACAGCCAGCATGCTGATGGACAGCATGATATGGGCAGTGGTTTAGGACCCACAACTCAGGCCAGCCACTGACGTACCGGCCAGGAGCTGCCGCCGCGCTACAGCCTGCGCATAATGCCAATCAATGTTATAAGCAGGCATCTGCAACACAGCAAGAACAAATGCGCATGGAAACAGCCAGCATGCTGATGGACAGCATGGGCTGGGTAGTGGTTTAGGGCCCACAACACAGGTCAGCAACTGACTTACCGGTCGGGAGCCGCTGCCGCGCTCCAGCCTGCGCATATTGTCAATGACTGTAATTATCAGGCATCCGTGGCACAGCAAGAACAAATGCGAATGGAAAACAGCCAGCATGCTGATGGACAGCATGGGCTGGGTAGTGGTTTAGGACCCACAACACAGGTCAGCCACTGACTTACTGGATGGGAGCCGCCGCTGCGCTCCAGCCTGCGCATAATGTCAATGCCTGTAATTACCAGGCATCCGCAACACAGCAAGAACAAATGCGCATGGAAAACAGCCAGCATGCCGATGGACAGCATGGGCTGGGTAGTGGTTGAGATCCCACAACTCATCTCAGCCATTGACTTACCGGCTGGCAGCCGTGGCCGTGCTCAAAGCTGCGCATTATGTCAAATTCCGGTACTGTACCGTAATTAGCAGGCATCTGCATGAACGAATGCGCATGGAAAACAGCCAGCATGCTGATGGAGAACATGGCCTTGGTAGTGGTCTAGGACGCACAACCGCAGCTCAGCCATTAATGTACCGGTATCATGAGGTGCGTCGACGCTGGTTTGTGTGCCTCGCTAGCTGTAGTGCCCGCTCGAAAGGTTGGAAACAGACGTCATAACTGTAAATCGCCATGATAAATCAAATATTATTGAAGCGAATATGATGTTGCGTGCGTGGGTGGATTTATGCCACGGTAATGCAACCCAGTTTGTTAAGGGCTGGGTACCGGTACGGTACGCGCGGGTGTGTGTGAATCGTAGTGTGCGAACCATCGCCTGTCTCATTCACGAGCGAACCTCACTTCATCTAGTGCAGTTACAAAGCTATAGAAAGGCAATTGGAACACAGCTGCGGGTCATTGGGCGGGTATGTGGTCACGCTTGATGGTCGCTTGAAACGAGGTGCGTTCAAGCCTCAGTCTTCCAGTGGCTTGAAATAGGGGGCAAATCAAGCGCCCAAATCAAGCGCTCTCATGTTACCGACGGCTCCCTCCTATCGGTTGAATTACCCACCTGTGTCAACTGCTGCGTCAGACCCTCCCGCTCCTGGGGCTGCAGCCTCAGACGGTGCTTGCTTCGGGCCTAGATATGCCAAACCACGTGTCAGCAAATACGTCGCTTGGCATAGATCATCATGGTAGCAACCCTCTTCAACAGAAAAAAGACTTCAGAACATGAGTCGTTAGGCATGGAACTGGTGAGGGATCAGTTCCCCTCAATGGAAACAAGATGCATCATCGGTCCTGTCGGTTGGGACCCCGATGCATCACAACTTCCACTTCGATAACGAAAGTAAAGTACAATGTTCCTTGATGCTTAAGAGCTGGGGAGGGCCCCTGCTTGAGAGTCAAGGAAGGGTGCGACGACCTGACATACCTAGATATACGCCAGAACGAGTTCGCCGATCCATGATCCTTCTCGCAAAGTCGAGTGGCCTTGGGATACGGGAGTGAAATCTATTTCAGACGATATAGATGTTCTAGGTGACGCCCAAGTTCCTTTGAGGTCCGTCAGTGTCGGTAGACCCTCGCCAGCCGTGCTGCCTGAGCGCAGCAAGAGGTGGCAGGAGGGCACACCCAGCGCGATTGCAGTGCATCTGATAAAGCTATCATGCAAAGCGTACCTCGCCGTTCCTACAGCTCCACGACCATGATTACTACTAGATGGTGTTGCATGATGTTGAGCGAACCCTCTGGTTGATCTTGTAGACCTACACCAGGAATGCCGATCTCAACAGACGGCCATGATACGCCTGGAGACCGAACGTCTCGACGCCACAGCCCTGGGGCTACGTTCCACACTTTGTACCACCTGTCGATGATCTGGAATGCATTTCTCAGTACCACCAGTGTACCAGTCCCTTCTTGAAAGATCAACCAATTCAGGTGAGCTTGGTAGCACACGTAATGCTACGCTCTGATGGCGACCCAGCTTCATCCTGATATGCCCGATCATGCTTTGCCACGGATTGGATCTTGTATGAACTCCTCTGAGTAACGCGTTGTACTCATACGCAATGTAATGTATAAGCAGCATCTTCCTCATGCGTACCGTCAGGTACCCAAAACACCGGGGGCCGACATCCCCACGCATCCCCAAAGCGCCATCGTAAACGCAAGAACAAGGAAGATCGAGAAGCCCAGCAACTACCATCCCTCGTGCACAAGACTCCATCACCTTGCTACATCAGAGCAGAGTCCCACAACCACTCGACCACACGACCACTCGACTCGACCTTCCTGCTGTTTGCTGGATGAAAGGCAAGTATCAGCGTGTCCCTCCAGCATGGCCCTACAGCCTGTGCCATGTGCCCTCTAGCCTGTCCATACCCCCCCCCCCCCCCCGTGCTTACACCCCATGCCACCAGCCACAATTAAATTACAGAGCAAAGTACCAGTACCTGTCCCCGTGCACACGACTCCACCTCCATGTTTTTATCAGAGCAGCGTACCCGTACATGTCCCCATGCATAAGACTCCACCATCCTGATATATCAAGGCAAAGTATCAGAACCCTCTCCCCCAACACCTCTCCCCCTCAGCTGCCTAGCTAATCCATTCCACATATCTCCCTTTGCTGCCCAAATCCCGCAGTCCACCTTCCCCCCTCAGCTGCCCAGCTCTTGCAGGTCAAATATCCCCCACAACTGCCCAGCCATTCAGGGTCCAGCCACTCAAAGTCCAACCAGTCAGGGTCCAGCCACATCCAGTACCTCCATGTGATCTCCTAGACTCTCCCACATACCCTCCCGTACATCCCATGCCATACAGCATGCACCCTTTTTGTCCCTTGCTACCACAGGACTAGGCTGGCTGGCCTACCATGCATCGTGCTCGTCTGAAGGTACCCAAGCCCAGCCTCATCAGCTACAGGAAAATTACAGAGCAGAGGATCATTCCCATCCCCCGTGCACAAGACTCCATCACCTTGCTACATCAGAGCAGAGTCCCACAACCAGCTATAGCGCACACGACTCGACCTTCCTGCTGCTTGCTGGATGAAAGGCAAGTAACAGCGTGTCCCTCCAGCATGGCCCTACAGCCTGTGCCATGTGCCCTCTAGCATGTCCATACCCCCCCCCCCCCTCGTGCTTACACACCATGCCACCAGCCACAAGTACATTACAGAGCAGATTACCATTACCTGTCCCCGTGCACATGACTCCACCTCCCTGTTTTTATCAGGGCATGTAATGGTAATCTGCTCTGTAATTTACTTGTGGCTGGTGGCATGGTGTGTAAGCACGAGGGGGGGGGGGGGGGTATGGACAGGCTAGAGGGCACATGGCCCATGCTGTAGGGCCATGCGGGAGGGACACGCTGTTACTTGCCTTTCATCCAACAAACAGCAGGAAGGTCGAGTCGTGTGCGCAATAGCTGGTTGTGGGACTCTGCTCTGATGTAGCAAGGTGATGGAGTCTTGTGCACGGGGGATGGGAATGGTCCTCTGCCCTGTAATTTTCCTGTAGCTGATGAGGCTGGGCTTGGGTACCTTCAGACGAGCACGATGCATGGTAGGCCAGCCAGCCTAGTCCTGTGGTAGCAAGGGACAGAAAGGGTGCATGCTTTATGGCATGGGATGTACGGGAGGGTATGTGGGAGAGTCTAGGAGATCACATGGGGGTACTGGATGTGGCTGGACCCTGACTGGTTGGACTTTGAGTGGCTGGACCCTGAATGGCTGGGCAGTTGTAGGGGATATTTGACCTGCAAGAGCTGGGCAGCTGAGGGGGAGAGGTGGACTGCTGGATTTGGGCAGCAAAGGGGGATATGTGGAATGCATGAGCTAGGCAGCTGAGGGGGAGAGGTGTTGGGGGAGAGGGTTATGTTACTTTGCCTTGATATATCAGGATGGTGGAGTCTTGTGCATGGGGACATGTACGGGTACGCCGCTCTGATAAAAACAGGGAGGTGGAGTCATGTGCACGGGGTCAGGTAATGGTAATCTGCTCTGTAATGTACTTGTGGCTGGTGGCATGGTGTGTAAGCACGAGGGGGGGGGGGGGGGGTATGGACAGGCTAGAGGGCACATGGCCCATGCTGTAGGGCCGTGCGGGAGGGACACGCTGTTACTTGCCTTTCATCCAGCAAACAGCAGGAAGGTCGAGTCGTGTGCGCAATAGCTGGTTGTGGGACTCTGCTGTGATGTAGCAAGGTGATGGAGTCTTGTGCACGGGGGATGGGAATGGTCCTCTGCCCTGTAATTTTCCTGTAGCTGATGAGGCTGGGCTTGGGTACCTTCAGACGAGCACGATGCATGGTAGGCCAGCCAGCCTAGTCCTGTGGTAGCAAGGGACAGAAAGGGTGCATGCTGTATGGCATGGGATGTACGGGAGGGTATGTGGGAGAGTCTAGGAGATCACATGGGGTACTGGATGTGGCTGGACCCTGACTAGTTGGACAGAATCAAGTCCGTGATGATTCAGCGCGAGGAGAGGGCACGGTGAAGCCCAAGGATGTCCGTCATTGCGGTTGCTTTTCGGGTATGTATCCTTTTGAAGTGTTGTTCTTATGACTTAAACATCGGGTATGTATCAATTGGACTTAATCAACTGTATTTCTGGGAAATACTCAACTTGTTCTGAGGTGCTGAGAATATTGAATCATTTGACTTCAATCATTGCACCTAACATGCTTCTCTGGGGATTCTGCAGATGGTTAGAGATGACCAGTCGGAGTACCTTGATGTCCACTATGGCGAGGTGCTGAGGTTACTGAAGAATACTACTGTCAAGGGTGGGGGAATCAAGGTCAAGGAGCAGACTTCTATACATTGGGATGATGACCATGCAACATTTTAATGCAAGTGGTTTGAGCGGGAGCCAATAAGCGGATCGGCCGGTGAAGATGCAGCTTACCGCGCCTTTACTATGCCATTAGCATGTCATTATGGTTACAACTGGGAGGTCCGGGCCCAATACGGGATGGTTTTATGCCCCGTTAAGATGGTGTGGCGAGAAGATAAAGCACAGTACTGGCTAGATGTGAAGGAGGAGACCCTAGCCCATGAACATGCCATGGCTGTCACTAACCCAGGGGAGTTTGCTGCGGTGGGTGATCTTCGAGTGTTGCCACAGCAGATGTCGGCTCCGGCCATTGTGGCAGCAACCCTGGAGGAAGGTAGAGAGCGTAGGGTGAGAAATTCTCTTGTGAGGAAGGAGCGGCAAGTTGTAGAGGCAGCAGCCAAAGCCAAGGCAATGGAGGCGATGCGAAACGCAGGCACGTTGCAAGCAAAGGAGGGAAGGGAAAGTAGGGCAAAGGCTAGAAATAAATGATTCTGATTGTCTTATGCACGAATGTTGCCGTTTGTTTTCGGAGTGATGCATCACCACTAACATATACAATGGGCATCATCATTTCTGCTCTTTCAAATAATTTTGACATACCGTAGGTTTATGTCCAACCTTTGTGATTTTTTGAGTAGATTAAGCAGTTACTTCGAGTGTAGTCAAAAACACTGGCAGTGGTCTTTTAGGTTATAATGAAAGATACCACCTTTGAAAGCAAGAGAGATATACACCTCGGATATATACCAGGGAAAATGTCGCACAACCTGAAGGAATACCGCACAGCCTGAGCAAATGCATCACAGCTGGGAGGAATGCCGCACAACCAAAAGAAATGCCTCACAGCCGGGAAGAATGCCACACAACTTGAAGGAATGCCTCCCAGCCTAAGGAAAGCCGCACAACCTGAAGGCATGCGTCACAGCCTGAGAAAATGCCTCACAGCCGGGAGGAATGCCGCACAATTTGAAGGAATGCCTCACAGCCTGAGAAAATACCGCACAGCCGGGAGTTATGCCGCACAACCTGAAGGAATGCCGCACAGCCTAAGAAAATGCTGCACAGCCGGGAGGAATGCCGCACAGCTTGAAGGAATGCCTAACAGCCTGAGAAAATGCCTTACAGCCAAGAGGAATCTGCACAACCTGATGAAATGCTGCACAGCCTGAGCATATGCCGCACAGCCGGGAGGAATGACGCACCGCCGGGAGGAAATGCCGCACAGCCGGGAGGAAATGCCGCACGGGATGAAATGCCGCACGGGATGAAATGCCGCACGGGATGAAATGCCGCACAGCCGGGAGGAATGACGCGCAACCTGAGGGCATGCCTTACAGCTGACAAACTTGCTGACATCCGGGAGGAATGCCGCACAACTTGAAGGAATGCCTCACGGCCTGAGAAACTTTCTAACAGCCGGGAGGAATGCCGCACAACTTGAAGGAACGCCTCACAGCCAGAGAAAATGCCTCACAACAGGTTGGAATGTTGCACAACCTGAGGGAATGTTGCACAGCCTGAGAAAATGTCGCACAGCCGGGAGGAATGCCGCACAACCTGAAGGAATGCCGCACAGCCAGAGAAAATGCCTCACAACAAGTTGGAATGTTGCACAACTAACCTGAGGGAATGTTGCTCAGCCTGAGAAAATGTCGCACAACCGGGAGGAATGCCGCACAACCTGAAGGAATGCCGCACAGCCTGAGAAAATGCGTCACAGTTGGTTGGAATGTTGCACAACCTGAAGGAATGTCTTACAGCCTGAGAAAATGCTACACAGCCGGAAGGAATGCCGCACAACTTGAAGGAATGCCTCACAGCCTGAGAAAATGCCGCAGAGCCGGGAGGAATGATGCACAACGTGAGGGCATGCCTTACAGCCTAAGAAACTTTCTAACAGCCGGGAGGAATGCGGCACAACTTGAAGGAACGCCTCACAGCCAGAGAAAATGCCTTACAACAGGTTGGAATGTTGCACAACATGAGGGAATGTTGCACAGCCTGAAAAAATGTCGCACAGCCGGGAGGTATGCCACACAACCTGAAGGAATGCCGCACAACCTGAGAAAATGCCTCACAACAGGGAGGAATGCCTCACAACCTGAAGGAATGTCTTTCAGCCTGAGAAAATGCTTCACAACCTGAGAAACTTGCTGACAGTCGCACAGCCGACAGCCGACAGCCGCAGCTTCAAGGAATGCCTCACAGCCAAACAAAATGCTGCACAGCTGGGAGAAATGCTGCACAACCTGAAGAAATGCTGCTTAGCCTGAGAAACTTGCTGACAGCTGGGAGGAATGCCGCACAACCTGACGGAATGCCGCACAGCCTATGGGATGCTTCACAGCCTCATGCCTCACAGCCTCATGCCTCATGCCTCAAGCCTCGTGCCTCACAACATGAAGGAATGCCTCACAGCCAGAGAAAATGCCTCACAGCCAGGAGGAATATTGCACAACATAAAGAAATGCTGCACAGCCTGAGAAAATGCCGCACAGCCAAAAGTAATGCCGCACAACGTTAATAAATGCCTCACAGCCAGGGAATCTGCCGCACAGCAGGTTGGAATGCCGCACAACCTGAAGAAATGCCTCACAGCCTGAGAAAATGCTGCACAGCTGGGAGATATGCCGCATAACCTGAAGAAATGCCGCACAGCCTGAGAAACTTGCTGACAGCCGGGAGGAATGCCGCTCAACTTGAAGGAATGCCGCACAGCAGGGACACAGGGAACGGGTTACGGTATCACGTTACGTTACGATACGTTACGTTACGATACGGGCCTTTGACCCGATACGGGATTCAATACGACCTCCCCCCCCCCAAATCCCACATTTAAGGTGGAGGTGCCATGGCCCAAACCGGCATGCATGGCTGCATGCCAGCCCCCATGCAATCTTGCATGGCCCCCAAGTAACCCCTAAGGGTCACCATGTGTCCATGTATGCATGCAGATTGACCATGCAGAATGCTAGTTTAAGCAGACAATCATCCGGGCAATGATGGATATTTAACTCATAATTTCACCCAGTCTGTAAAAGCACTAGCACATCCCCTCTCAGTTGAGGACCGGTACTTGAGTCAGTTCCTCTTACGTCTCACTCTCCCACCTCATGATCTGTTACATCTGATTAGCTATGCAGCTGAGCTGCAGGCCTCAATTCCGTGAGCTCCTGAAGTGCTAGTTCATCGGAAGGTTAACATAAGAGACGAATGAAGGATCCCCAAGCGTTAAACGGGTGCATTATCCGCGAAATTTCGAACGGGCTGTCCGAACATGACTTGCGTCTGTTCCCTACACTCTGTGCTCACAAACTCTCAATGCCATTATAAAGTGTAAGCATATTTGTTGCGCGATACATCGCTGCAAATGTGCAATGCACGAGTTGCTGGGCTTATCACTAGCGATGGTCGTGTCGCTGTGTGGAATCTCAGCGCGGTCATTCCACACATACTCAAGAAGTGCGGATTTTCAGTCGGTGCACCGTAGTGGACCGTAACGATACGTTACGTTACGATACGTTACGTTACGGGATTTTTGGCCCATACGGGCCGTATCCTGTGTCCCTGCCGCACAGCCTAAGGAATGCCTCACAGCCAGGAGGAATGTCGCAGAACCTGAAGAAATGCTGCACAGCCTGAGAAAATGCCGCACAGCCGGGAGGAATGCCGCACAACCTGGAGTAATTCTGCACAACCTGAGAAAATTCCGCACAGGCGGGAGGAATGCCGCTCAACCTGAAGGAATGCCTTACAGCATGAGAAATTTGCTGACAGCCGGGAGGAATGCTGCACAACTTGAAGGAATGCCTCACAGCCTGAGGAAATGCCTCACAGCCGGGAGGAATGCCGCACAACTTGAATGAATGCCTCACAGCCTGAGAAAATGCCTCACAGCCAGGAGGAATGCCGCACAACCTGATGAAATGCGGAAGGAATGCCGCCTGCACAGCCAGGAGGAATGTCACAGAACCTGAAGGAATGCCGCACGGCCTGAGAAAAAGCCGCACAGCCGGGAGTAAAGCTGCACAACCTTAAGGAATGCCACATAGCTTGTGAAAATGCTGCACAGCCAGGAGGAATGCCGCACAACCTGAAGAAATGCCGCACAGCCTGAGAAAATGCTGCACAGCCAGGAGTTATGCCGCACAACCTGAAGACACACAGCCTCATGCCTCACAGCCTCAAATGCAATTCCATGCTGGCGCGATAGCTTGGCGACATGTCTAGGCTGGCGCGCAAGCAAGCTGGCCATCAGTACCAGGCTGGTGCGGGAACGTCAATCATGATGACGCATCAATTCCGTGAGTGAACCAAGATTTGTACTTCCTTGAAGAGCGTGCAGATGTGGACTACGGCAAGCTTTGTTCAGTGAGTGAGCATTTATCTGCTCCAGAACCACCCACCGTATCCATGGAACTCGGATCCAAGAAACCTTTTTTACCATCCTTACATGGGAGCAGTCTTGGGACCACTGATCATGACCTGTTGCAGCAAGATCTCTCGCAAGATCTCTCGCCAGCGCCAGAGCGTGAAAGGGCCGATAAATAAACATTTCATGTAGCCCATGCATGTCATAGCCCATGCGGCATATGCAACTCATGTAGGCAACTAGGTATACCTATGTGGCTACGTCCCATGCAGCTCATCCAGCCCCACCAAATTTACAACTGTTGTTTTCATGATCATGGATTTAAAAAGGCAGCTTTCATTTGGCACTGTCCCTACATAGATCTTCATGCAGTGCGCGAGCCAGTGACTTGAGACAACGCCTTTCATGGGTGTCTAGCCTCCTCAACCCATCTTATCATGCCCCCCTGTTGCCCACATAAAGACGGCATGTTGGCATAAACAGTCAAATTAAGCTGAGAGTTTGCAGTCCAGCACATTTAGCCAGAGGGTTAGGTCCTCGATTTTACCACACCAACTGAAGCTGAGAGTCTGCAGTCCAGCGCATGCAGCCAGAGGGGTCAGGTCCTTGACTCCAAAACAGAAGCTGAAGCTAAGAGCTTGCAGTCATGTGCACGCGGCCAAAAGCGTCAGGTCCTGGACCCCAACACCAGTGAGAGCCGTAGTTGAAATGTTGACCATATTGCGCATGGTGTGATTGGTTGTCCGACTTTCCGTATTGAGGCCTTTTCGCTCGTTGGAACCTGGGAGAGGATGATGGCCCACACATCCAGCGGGAGGTCCATGTCGCACCATAAAGCAGTAACCGTGTCAAAATGGTGTAAGCTGTCAGTACTGCCTTAGAGAGGCTCAAACTACTCACAACTAAGGTTCAACACCTGTACACACGTGCCTCTTGTACTAGACTGTGGAGGTACAAGGGCTGTAAAGGGATAACTTGGTACCGCGTACCGCATAAGAGGGAAGGCTGGCCTACCCGGGCGCCCTTAACTGTAGGTACCGCCCCTACTTTACTCGCGATGGTTGCTTAGGGTCCGTGGCGGACTTCTTCCCCACTGAGTGGCGGACGCCTACGGGCGGACTCAGCGCCTACACGCTGGCCGCGAATGCGCTGCGCGTTAAGCTGTGGCTGGAACTTCTAGGTGACCGACGCGGAGCTGGCCGCTTGTAGAGCTAGACTAATGGCCTGACGGGTCGCGACCCCTGTAGGTCGTTATGAGTCACTTACCGCGTGTAGCGGGCGAAGCCGTAGCCGTAGACTGCGGACGACGTAGTCCTAGGTAGGGCTGGGCTTCGGGTTAGGTGTTCTCGTGCTTGCTAGATGGCTGGATCGCTGATCTAGGCTTGACTGACTTAGTGGTGCTGGCTTTGATGCACTTCACTGGGTAGGTCTCCGAGATCTAGCCGGTGCTGGTTACAAATAGAGGCCTGTCCACTTAAAAGGAACGAAGTAAGGGACAGTGGGCAAGCCGGGATACAATGTCCCGGCAGGCCCTTATTACTAGAGTACGGGTAATCCTGGCCTCCGATCTTCCCGAAAGTGGGAAGCTGGGCGTCTAACCCTAAAAAGGGGGCTCCGCAGGGAAGCTGCGGAGTCTACGGGGCCGCGTCAGTGGTCCCTACGGTTTTGGCACGTATACTGCATTATACCGTGACAGCTGTCGCACCATAAAGCAGTTACCGTGCCAAAATGGTGTAAGCTGTTAGTACTGCTTTAGAGAGGCTCAAACTACTCACAACTAAGGTTCAACACCTGTACACACGTGCCTCTTGTACTAGACTGTGGAGGTACAAGGGCTGTAAAGGGATAACTTGGTACCGCGTACCGCATAAGAGGGAAGGCTGGCCTACCCGGGCGCCCTTAACTGTAGGTACCGCCCCTACTTTACTCGCCCCCCGCTCCTCACGAAACGCACACCGGGCGTGCGTGGGGAGCCGGACTAGGGGTGGTACTGAAACTGGAAACGGAAAATATGTACACTCAGAACTTGTCAGTCCCCTAACACGGAAGCCTCCTAAACACCTGACTGCAATGCAGCCAGTCTGCAGAAAATCCACTGGGGATGCACGGCAGGAAAATCCACTGCACGGAATTCACCACAGCAAAAATCCCCCTGAAATCCGTGGCGAGCCCCAGGCCCACCCACGGTACTGTACATTCGACAAAAGGTCTCCGGGAACTGATCCGGCCTGATCGGGGCCCTCAGAATCCGCACCGTCACCAGTGTCATGCTCGGTTGCAGGTACGAAAGGTTCATCCCTTCCGCAACCTTCAGCAACCCTTAGATACCATCAAAAACACATAATCCACCAAAGCCATCAGAAACATTGAATCCTTCAAAGTCATCAGAACCAGAAACACAGAATTCATCGGAGTCATCAGAAACCAGAAACACAGAATCCAACAGAGTCATTAGGAACCAGAAACACAGAATCCAACAGAGTCATCAGAAACCGGAAACACAGAATCCATCGGAGTCATCAGAAACCGGAAACACAGAATCCATCGGAGTCATCAGAAACCGGAAACACAGAATCCATCGGAGTCATCAGAAACCAGAAACACAGAATCCATCGGAGTCATCAGAAACCGGAAACACAGAATCCATCGGAGTCATCAGAAACCAGAAACACAGAATCCAACAGAGCCATGAGAAACCAGAAACACTGAATCCAACAGAGTCATGAGAAACCAGAGACACTGAATTGTCTGGTGCTGCAACACTCAGCCCCTGATTGGGTACAGAGGCTCTGCGGGAAGGCCGCTGCTCTCGCCCCACTGCGCCGTTGACACCTGGCCCTAAGCCACAGGAGATGCTCGCAGTAGCAGCGGTGCCTTGCCTAACCTGGCCCTTCATCTGGTGACTAGCTCAATTGCGATATCTGCTCCCAAAAACTACTGGCGTGCACTTCTACTACTTGAATCAACGCCGCAGCCTCCGTTACTATGTATTCCATCGGCTCGTTGCTCCTGCTTACTACGGTATAATGGTGAAGTTGATTGCTTGGGGCTGGCCCCACTGCCTGCTGCCTACTAGTGCCTATGACGCCTTGGGCTATCCCTGAGGGCCTGCACCGGCTCGGTATTCCTGGTCAAGCGCCGGGATCGGTATGCGCCTAGCGTGGACTGCTGTTCAAGGGAGCTTCTATCCTGCTCAAACCCTTCAAGCTGTCTGCCCCTTGTCGGCTGTCTCTTCTCCTACTCTTGCTGCGTCGATGGCCGCTTTGGCTCTGCGCTGGACTGCCCTGGGGGTGACGTTGGCTTCTCCTCTGCCCGTTGTGTATGAAATGTCATACAGCCCGTTGGGCATGGGCCTGGCGATGCCCCGCTCCATTTGCTTAGTGGCTGGGTTGGTGGCCATGACCTCCACCTCTGGCTTGTCCATGGCTCCGGTCTCCTGGGCTGCTCTGGCTGCTGCCCTGGCTGCCCTGGGCGCTGTCTCCTCGAGATGGGCTGGGCTGCTGGGTACCGTTTCTGCGGCCGGGCCCGCCTCTTGGCCTGGCCTTGATGCTGGCTTGCATCTGGGGCACATCCAATCGCCCTCAGGTATGGCGTACAGCGCTGGCGTGAGGCAGTCCATGTGCCAGCCGGTATTGCATGCGTCACACATGAGCATGACTTCCCCTCGGTCGGGTAGGCGGCAGACCTCGCAGGACAGGCTGACGTTGGGCCTGGTGGTGCCGAAATCCACCCTGCCCTTCAGGTTGGGGAGATGGCACGGGGAGCAATTGACTGCGTTCTCTGTGACTGTCAGGCCATCGGCTCCTTCCAGCACCAACGCCCCCGTCTCCCCCAGCCGCTGCACCCGCAGGATTTCCGGCCTGGCTTTGGGGTCGAGGCTGCGCCGCTCTGAAGCGTACAGGACGTACACGTAGTCCCCAACGGCGAACCGCCTGACCTGGGG
Source organism: Limnomonas spitsbergensis (assembly GCA_037349105.1). Classification (NCBI taxonomy): domain Eukaryota; kingdom Viridiplantae; phylum Chlorophyta; class Chlorophyceae; order Chlamydomonadales; genus Limnomonas; species Limnomonas spitsbergensis. The sequence continues at coordinate 637,980 of JAYJMM010000087.1, read as the reverse complement.
TACATATCCTCCTCCGCGGATCCTGGCGTAGCGCAACTTGTCCCGGTGCTGTGCGATCTTGAGGTGCTCGCCCGCGACCGGGAGGGCCACCTTGATCCTGGCCACTCTGGCGAGGAGCAGGTCTGCTGCCTCCTCCACTGTTGCTACCCGCGCTGTGCTCCATAGGTCTGCCCCGACCTTGGAGGGGAACACTGGCTTCTGCCCGTACAGTACTTCGTAGGGTGCCATGCGCGTAGCCTGCTGAGGCGAGCACCGGAAACCCAGTGCTACCCACGGGACCATCCTGTCCCACGAGTCGTCGCTGCTCCCGTCCCCACAGCACTTGCGCAGGCCCGTCTTGAGGGTCTGGACGGCCCGTTCGGATAGCCCATCCGCCTGGGGATGGTTGGCAGAGGTGGTGCGATGGTCAATGAAACAATCTAGTAACATGTCCTGGAACTCTCCATGGAACTCTGTCCCCTGATCGGTGACCACTTCTGCGCACTCCCCAAACCTTGCGACCACGTTTTGGAAGAATGCCAAGGCCGTCACGTCAGACGCCTTGCTGGGGATGGGGATAAGCTCCACCCACTTGGAGTAGTGCTCTACACACACCATGACATACCGGTTGCCCCTAGGCGTGGTGGTGAAAGGCCCGCACAGGTCCACACCCCAGCGGAAAAATAAACCTTCAATAGGGAGTGGGTGCAGGTCTGGTTGCGTGTGATTGAACGTGGACGCCCTTGCTGTGTCGCACACCCCGCACTCCTGGACAGCCTTTCTGACCGCTGCCCTAAGTCCTCTCCACCAGTGCTGCTGCATGATCATGAAGGCCGTGCGGTGGCTGCCGAAGTGACCAGTGCTAGCGTGAGCTTCCCTGATAACTGCCTGTCTGTCCTCGGGCCTGGGAACTACACACCGCCGCCCGTCTGGCATCAGCCTCATCAGCACGCCCCCCCTCTCTGGTTCCCACTGGAAAGGTGCGGCTCTACGCTGCACCCTGGCCTGTTCTCCTGCCTCTGCCCCAGGGGGGTGCACTTTCGATCGTAGGTATTGCAGGACTGGCTCGTCCGTCCATACGTCCACCCGGGCTGCAGGCCCTGCTGCACACCATGGCGGGTCCACGACCTCCCCTGCCTCGTCAGGAGTGGACCGGACTGAATCTGGTTCTGGGTCCGACTGCCCACCTGGTTCCTGGGCGGCATCCGCCCAGTCTGCTGCCGCTGACTCCCCCAAGCATTGCCGATACGTTGCTGCCGCTTCGCCTTCGCTTGAGCATGCTCCGCCTGCAGTGGCTAGGGCGCAATGTGTGGACGTCAGGGTCATGCCGATAGCAGGGTCGTGGTCTGGGCCTGGTAAACCGGCCCTGCGAGCCAGCTCCCTAGGGATGATCTTGGCCACCTCAAGTGCTACGGTGAGCCAAGCCTCGAGAGCCTAAGCATCCATGCACCTGCCCAAGGCGGCCCTCCTATCTCCCTCAGGAAAGTCAGGGCGGGGCAAAGTGGACCCCACTGCGTACCCCATGGCCCTCTCCCTTTCATTGGCATTTGGTTCCTGCAGGCCCCCCATGGGCCTGAACACCATGCCGATCTGCCCGTTCCGGAAAGCGTAGGATGCGGGGGTGGCCATGAGGCAGGGCAGCGCCCTCCTTGGTTGTCCGGACACATTGATACGGTACCCGCCGTTATCGGGGCAGGCCACGACCTGTGCCCTACTACCCTCGTCCAGAATGTCATCCACAATACCGTCGTGCGGCCTATGCGATGCCTGGATAACAAACTCAATGTCTGCAGCTGGTGCCAGGTTGCCCCAGTAGTTGCGCGTGCGGTGGGCATAGGAGCCCACCTGCGCCGTATCAAACAGGGAAGGCCTGCCCAGAATCCTCCACACCTCGCCGAAGGCCTCTACGCTAGCCTTCTCGCTCCTCTGGTTTAACTGCATAGCAACATTCTCAATCAGGTATGCCGGTGGCTTGGCCCTCTGCAGAATCTGCAAGGATCCTAGCAGCCTGATAAGCGGGAAGAAAGACTTGCTCCTGTCCCCCTCGAGCCCCTTGCCCTTGCCGGCAGCCGACAAGTCGTGGCACTCCCATCCGGCTACCATAAACCACTGGCGACCCTGCTGGGCCCCAGCCTCTATGAAGTGCTGGGCAGTAATGGAGTACACGTCCTGGGGCAGTGCCCTGAACGCCCCCTCGAAAGCTGGCGCTGAGAGCAATAGCGGGTATTGCTTGTGCAGCTGCACCAGCCTGCCCCCCGCGATCTCCCGCATGGTGGCACTGGTGTCGGCGTACAGATACTGTGTGACCGGGATGCCTGCCCTAAGCACCATCTCAAGCCCAGAGCACATACCTCCGAAGGGCTCGAACAGGACCACTCCCTCTTGTTCCAGGGCGTACACCGCCTATGTTGGTAGGCATGCCGTATCCACCCCTGCATGGAGGTGGGCCGGGGTCGAGCGGGGTAGGTCGGTCAGCACATTGTTGATCAGGTCCCTGGCCCTGGCCCTGCTATTGAAAGCCCTTTCTGCGGTACTGGCAGGCTGTGCCTGCTCATCGTCCTCATCCTTTGCGCTGGAGATAGCCTGGCCGCACGGGGCCATTGTACATGCCGTTTCAGCGGCTCGCAGGCGGTGCACGCCTCGTCTGCCCTCCTGTGCTAGGCGAACCACCTGATCTGCGTGCCACTGGTTTACCCTGCCTAGGCCTGTGAGCATAGCGACCTGCGGTCCGCTGGCAGCCCTACCCGGGGCATGCGGCTCTGGGGCGACAACGTCTAGCCGCGCTCCAGTGCGGTCGTCAGAGGACGGGAGGGGTGACCTAGACGGGATATCTGCGTTCTGGTGGCAGGCCCCTGACCGGTGGACAATGGTAATGTCAAGCTCCTGGAGCATGAGTGCCCAACGGGCGTGCTGCCCCACTAGGGCCTGGTTATCCATGAGATAGGTGAGGGGTTCGTGGTCCGTGACCAAATGCACCTTGCACCCAAAGAGCATATGGCGGTACGTGCGAGCAGCGTACACTGCGGCGAGCATTTCCCCCTGGAACGACGAGTAGTTCTTCTCGCTTTTGTTCAGGGAACGGGAAGTGCAGGCTACCATGTACTCCCTGCCGCTGTCGTCGCACTGCCCTAGCACCGCCCCTATACCCTGTTTAGAGAAGTCGGTATACAGCAGGAATGGCCTGGGTGGTCCCAGGCCATCTGGCCCCGTTCCGCTGTAGTCAGGTCTGCGCAGCACCCTGCCTCCCTCGCACATCTCAGTTTTGATCAGCTGAAACGCCTGGGCCTGCTCGGGACCCCACACAAACGGGACCCCCTTGACAAGCAATGCGTTGATGCATGCGGCTTTTCGAGAGAAATCCGGGATGTAGCACCGGTAGAAGTTCAAGAATCCCATGACCTCCTGAATGTTCTTGACCGATGCGGGTTCGGGCAGAGCCATGACAGCCGCTATTTTGGCTGCGTGCGGTGTGAGGCCGTGGGCCGAAACGTTGTGGCCGAGGTACTCAACCGTGGCACACCCAAACAGGGACTTGTCAGGATGCGCTCTCAGCCCCACCGCGTGGAGCATGTCCAGCATGAGCTCTACATGCCTGATGTGTTCTGCAGGCGTGTCACTATACACCAGCAAGTCGTCAATGAATGCCACACAGAAGGAGCTCAGGCCCGCCCTGGCGATCTCTTCCTCCATCATACGCTGGAAGAAGGGAGGCCCGTTGCGCAGCCCAAAGTTCAACTTTGTGTACATCCACAGTTCTGGGCCCATCCAGAAAGCCGTTTTAGGCTGGTCCTCGACCTTGATGGGGATCTGCATGAATCCTGACCTCAGATTCACCTTGCTAAACACTTAAGCTGTGCCCAGGTTCTGAAAGATAGTTTCCATCCTGGGGATGGCAAACTCCTGCTTGGCAGTGCGGAGGTTCATTCTCCTCATGTCATGCGCAATGCGGTGATCTGACCACTGGCCTGTCTCGGCACACTTCTTGGCCGCTACGACCGAGTTGGCCGCAAACTTGATGGGCCCTCCCTGGGGGACCCTGACAATAATGCCTGCCTCTATCATGGGCTGGCACTTCTCTTTGAAAATGGCTGCTTTAGGGGGTGGCATGTCCCTTGCTTTCTGAAAGCACGAGCTGTGCTCGTCTTCTAGGGCCAGCGTAAACTCACCCTGTGCTCCGCAGTAGCCGGGCAGTTCAAGCATGGAGTAGGCGAACGCCCCCTGGCGGTCCCGTAGGCTCTGCTCCAGCTGCTCCTGCTGCTCTCCCGTAAAGTCGGGGTGCTTCCCGAACAGCCACCCCTCCTCAGTCTTGACGTACTCGGAGGGTGCATCCACCACCCCTCCGGGCTGGAACATGTCAATGACTCCTCCTGCCAGCGGCTCCCCTGCCACTGCCGGCGGCCCTGCACTGGACGTGCCCTGGTCCCAGGTGCTTTGCTGACGGGGGGGCCGAGGGGTGGGTATATCCATTGGGGGCCGCAGCCAACCAGGTTCCAGCTTGGCAGCTGCCTCCCTGCTGCTGACGAATGCTCCTTGCCCTGCAGTGAAGCCCCCTCCTCGCACGCCCCGTCCGCTGGCTTGTGCCCCGGGGAGGCAGGAGAGTAGGAGCCACACTAATGCCAGGTGGCATAGACAAGCCAGGAGGCCCCTGAATGCTGTGCAGGGAAGGAGACCCATGCAGGCCGGCTGCTGTTTGGGGCTGGGCTGTGGTCCTGCAGGAGCTGGCGGTGATGGCACTGCTGGCGGGCCCCGGGCCTCCGGTCCCTCCCGCCAGGAGATTTCCAGCTCCACCTGGCTGATCCTGGAGGGTGGCGGTGGGCACCTTGTGCTGCTGCTGGCGTCTCTTGCCGCTGCTTTCCTGCGCCGTTGGCGCGCGCGGGTCCTGGCGTTCCTTGCCCTTCGCGCTGCTGCGGCCCTGACCTTTGAGGAGTCCGCTGGTCTGGCTTCACCCCTGCTGGTTGGGGTCTGATGTCCTTCTGCCGCTGCCGGGCTTGTGCAGCCTGCAGCGGATCTGTGAGCGCCCTCCGGGCTGACGGTCTGGGCTCTGGCGCTGCTGCTGCTCCTGGCCGCGCTGCGCGGCTGTCTGCCCAGCTGGTGGGGCTGGAGCATCGTCCACTGGATGGCCTGGTAGTTCCATAGGCTGGTTCTTTCCGGAACCCCCCACTCCACCGGCCAGTTGTCCAATGGCTCGCCTGTCTCTGGCCACCGCCCCTCGTCATTGGCCTTGATGAGTTCTGCCCCGATGGACAGGATCTGGGCGTACTGGACTGCATGCATGGACGGCTGTAGGGGCTGGTCTGCTGTTTCCCTGTACCATTCCCTGAATGGCACGGGGCGCTGCTCCCCCCTTCTAGCCTGGTTGGCCTCGTCCTTCCTTCGCTCCTCGACGGCCTGCCGTACGTCGGAGACGGTTGCCCTGCTGTGGGTTGCCTGGAACACCACCTCCCTTTCGCTGGGCAAGGCTTCCTGCGCGCTGCACCACCATCGAACCCCGAGCTTGGAGTCCTCCTCCATCTGCCTTTGTCTGATGAAACCCAGCGACTGGTTCCTCTCGGGGCATGCCATGGCCAAGTGCCCCTCGTGGAAGCAGATGGCGCATCTGCCCTCTGGCAGGCGTGGTGCGGGGCAGGCGTGGTAGTCGTGCCCCTTTTTCCCGCATCGCTCGCACGGCTCGTTGTGGACAGAGTGGTGGCCCCACGCCGGGGGGACTGCATCGCTGCAGCCGCAGCAGGCCTACACCCCCCGTCGGGTACCTCCTACGCCAGGCTTGTCCATGCAGGCGCTGCATGCTGTGGCGTGGCAACGACAGCAACGCCTGCTGGGCTGATCTGCTGGGCCAATGCTTTCTCCGCATCCCAAGCAACTTGGCAGCCTGGCCTCGGGGATCATGCAGAACTGGCACACCCTGGCTGCCCCTGTCCGCGGTGTTCTCATGCATAGGTCATGCCATGCTGTCCCGCATGCGCTGCACCAGATCATGCGCTCGCCTGTGCGGGCCTGGTCGCACCCTGCGCACGGCTCCGTGCGCTCTGGGCCGGAGCCAGGGGTTCGGCCTGGGGACACGGCGCCGCCTGTGCCTGGGTCCCCCTCCAGCTCTGGAAGCTGTGCCTCGCGGTGCTCTGGGTAGGCCCCTGCTCTGCTGGCTTGCCCCTGTGTCCGTGGTGGCGACGTGCTTGGCTCCCCAGCCGGGGTCGCTGCTGGCCGCGGGGCGTGAGTGGTGCCGCACCTGTCACTGCTGAGAACCCTCAATCGGCCATGGAACGCCTGCCGCAGCTCCTCTGCTGCCTGGTTGCGCCCCTGCAGCCTGGGGTCGGGGCTGGGTTCTGGGACCATGCTCAGCCTGTAACGCAGGCTGGCCTCGATGCGGTCGCCCCTTGGCTCGGTACCTCCCTGGGGAACCGGCCATGGTGCCCCGCCCTCGAGCCGCTGCCTGTCACGCCGTGCCACAAACCGTCGTAACTCGTCAGTCCACTGCTCCTTGCTGAGGTCTGTACTCCTGTTATCGGGCTCCCCCTCGGCTGCCAGGAGTGGCGAGCCAGGGTCCCCAGGATCTGGATCGCTGTCCTCGCTGCCGGTCTCGCTGAGCCCCCTGCTCCAGCTGGGTGGGGTGTCTGCCTGGGATCTCAGGGTTGCCGCGGGCTCTGGCTGCTCTTCTGGGGCCCGGCTCTGCTGGCTGTCCCCCTGCGTAGGACCAGCTGAAGCTGCAGCACGCTCGACAGGCACTGCCACCCTCCCCTCTGGTGGCTCGGTGTGCCCCGCTGTGGCTGCCGGCTCCTCCTCGGAATCCGAGTCCTGCAGTAGCTGCGGCAGTCCTGCCAGGCTGTTCTCCTCGTCTGACTCAGGCCAATCCACCTCGTAGTTGCCCCCCCTCAGGGAGGTGAAGAAAGATTGCTCCCTGCTGCCGGGCTGCATGTTGAGGTTAGTTCCGTCGGAGCTGTGGGCGCTGCCTGGGCTGGCCGACTCCCTGAACGCTCCCCAACGCCCCCGCGGCGCTTCCTGGCGGTCCGCTATGCCCAGACCCAGCAGGCCTGTCAGGTCCCGCAAGGCCGTATCGTGATTGCTGCCGCTGAATAGGGGGTGGAGCGTGACTGCTCCCCTGGGGTGCCTTTGCCACCAAAGGTGGACGGTGGCTGCCGGAGCAGACCAGTGGGGCAGCAAGATGGATGGGACGCCGTTGTAGTAGGCCGCCTGCTCCACCCGCAACCACTGCTGTAGGCAGCTCTGCAGCCTGCCCTGGGCAAAGGCTGAGAGGGCAAGGGCCTGCTCGCCCCGCCATGCGGTTACGCCTGCTTCTGGCGTGCAGCGCGCTGACGCTTGCGTGGGGTAGTCGGCCCTCTCCTGGGGTGCCCACAGCTCGTCCACTATCCCGATGTTTTTGGCAGCTGCTGACATCTGTCCTGGCAGCAATGTCCTGTTAAGGGCCATCATCATGATGGCCCATATCGCCGGGTCTGCCCCTCTATAGGTGGACACCGCGTGCTCCTCTGCCCGTTCTACGGAGGGGCACCGGACACACTGCACCTGGGTAGCCGTCTTGAAGAAGAACCACACGGGCTGGTCATCGCTTGTGGCGTGCATGTGGATCCATGCCCGCGGTACTGGGCTCGGCACGCCCTGCCCCTCCAGGTCCTCGTGGTAGTATGCCACCGCCAGCCTAACCGGGATAGCTGTCCTGGCGTCACCTGGCTCGTACCCCCAGGGTACCGCCTGGCCCATGACTCCTCTGGCGATGTCCTGCCCCCTCATGACGATCGTGGGGCATTGGCGAGGCGCTCCTGGATGGAGGACCCCGGCCCCGTCGTACCCGCTGTGGTCCCTCAGTGCTTCCAGGGCGAATGCCTGCCTGGCTGCTGCTTGCGTGGGTACGCAGACGGCCTGGTTGGCCAGGCACGGGTGGCGAGCGAGAGTCATGACGCAGTTCTCCGCCCACGGCGACCGCATGAACCCGTCGTGGGCATGCTGCCACATGCCGTATGCTCGGGCCGTGTCCGGTATGGCCGAGCTGTCCCGGATCTGCTCTTCTGCTGCGGTGATCCCCTCCTTGGTTACGCTGCCCAGGAGCTCGCCGACGCAGTTCGCGTAGTGAGGGGTTACCCATGTGGCACTCATGAACTCCTCCATGGCCGTGCTGGGTCTGATGTAACCTCGAATGGCCGCTGCCAGGAGCCCCGCTGTGACAGCGTCCATAGGGAAGACCAACCTTGCGACTGCCTGCAGCGCTGCCTGTTTGTCAACACGGATGACTTCCCCCCGCAGTATGCACCAATGGTTTTGCAACCTGCATAGGCCGTCCGAGCACGCGCCGGGAAGGGTGATCATGGCCTCGGTGGTGGCTGCCTCTGGCATGTCGGTACCTGCCAGGTACCACTGCACGAAGCATCGCCTAGGCCAGGGCTCGCCAGTCCCTGGGCTCGGTGCGTCGAGGTCCTCTGCGTCTTCTGCAGCGCTGAGGTCGCTGTCTCCCCAGTGGTCTGGGTCATGCGGCCCCTGGTGGATATACCCGCCCCACTGCTCTCTGTCGCTGGGTGCTTCCCCTTCCACCCATGTCCTCTCTGTCAATCCGTACTCTGTCCGGCAGCTGCGGTGCCCGCCGCCTGCGGCTGGGGGCCGGCTGGTGACGCCCCCTGTGGCCCCTGGGCCTGCGGGAGGGGGCTGCTACCGCCTCCCTCCGCGGAAGCTGCGGCCCTTGGGCCTGCGGTGAGTTCCCCTGCCTCTGGGGTACTTGGGCACAAAACGTGGGGGGGGTCGTCAATGTCTTGGGACAGGTCGGACTCCCCTTCCTGCCCCGAGGCTTCCCCTGACGTCTGGGGTCCCCGGCTGTGGGAGCCGCCTTCGGAGTCGCTGCGGTCCTGGTCTTCCCTGGCCCTGAGTGTTGCCAGGAAATTTGCGAGCAAGGCGAGCCACCCCTCTTGAGGGGCTGGTGCTCCCATGCGTCTCAGGTAGTCCAGGAGTTCTAGGGCATGGGCTGTGCTCTTAGGGGCGTCTGCGGGCATGGTCAGGAGGCCATTGGTGGCGATTGCTTCCACGGCCACCCGCCAATGGTGGATTTGCTGGGGCACTTCTCCATTCCGCGCCTCCGTGGGCATCCCCTCTGGGTCTAACCCTGGCTCAGGCTCACGTCCTTCCTGAGGGGCCAATGGTTGCCTTGCTTGCTCTTCCTGCCCTTCTATGTATGCGTCATCCCACTCCTGCTCAAACCAGGTGTCTGGTTCGCCGAACCTTGGGTCGTGCCCCCTGTGGATGGTGGCGAAGCACCCATGGGCCCCTTTGCCTGCCCACCTGGGTCCCTCCGGCGGTCCTGGCAGAAAGTTGGCGGGCGGGGCGCCTGCCTGCCTGGCTGCCCACACTTCGAATGGCTCCTCCCTGGCTGCCTTGAACAGGTCGCGGAGGCGATCGCGCTGCTGGCTGCCGCTGGGGGGCTCCTCCCGCCTGAAGCGACTCTGCCCCGGGTTGTCCTGGGCTGGCGCTCGGTCTTCGCCCCCGCTGCTGGGTCTCCAGGGCTGGGTCTGCGCCTGGTTGCACTCGAAGGCGAAGTGGCCGCTGCCCCCGCACTTGTAGCATGCGTCTTTCTGAGTTGGCGGGGCTCTGCCGGTCCTGCCAGGGCAGAGTCCTCCAGCGGCGTCCACCTGATCCTCCTGTTCTCCCCTGGCTCTTCGGCTGTTGATCGCCTAATGGGGTTGTGGGCCGGGCGTTGCCTGATGGGGCTCCTGGCTCTGCCCTGCGGCCAACGCTCGCCATGGGGGCTGCGTGCCGCCTCCCCTGCCCTGTGCCCGCCGCTTCTGCCCTCGGGCTCTCTGCTGCCGTGGCGGGGTGGTTTGCCTGGGGTGACGGGACTGCGGCTTCGAGTTCTTCTGTTCCGGGTCCTGCCGTCTGGGCTGCGGGCCTCCCTGCCCCAGGGTCGCTGGTTGCCGCCGCTGACGCCCTGCGGGGGTGGGGGTGGCTTTCTGTCCGGTGATCCCGCCCGAGGCTGTTGTGCGCCGGGCCCTCTGCCTGCCAGCCCCACCGGCCGGCGTCCGCCCTGGTGCTGCTCGGCGCTTGGAGCCCGCCGCTCCCTGCTGTGGCTACGGCGCTCTGGGCTCCTTCCCCGTGGCTGACGCTCTTCGGCGCTGGCGCTCCTGGGCGCCCTGCCGCTGTCGGGGTTGTGGTCTGGGCCGCTGCTTGACCCCCTTGCCCGTGGAGATGGGGTGCGGTTGGCCCTTGCCTTGAGGCAATCGCTCCGCTTGGGCTGAGCTCTATTGTCCCGCAGAGACTGCAACAGATCCTCCGGGTAGTCCCCTAGGGTAGGGTCGCTGAGCTCGTGCAAGACCTCCTGCACCTCAGTGGGCTTACCCCCGGGCGTTCCCTCTTTGCCGTCCTGTACTCCTCCCCTGGCTCCTTTGCTTGGCGCCGCGTCTTGCTGTGGGGGCTCGACAGTCTTCTCTGCTATAGGCTGCTGCTGCCAGGCCTCCCTTGCCTTTCCTTTAGCTCCGCTGCTGGCCTCCCGCTGGGCTCCACCGGGGCTAAGGGGGCCCGGCTCTGGGGCTGCTTCTGTGCCCTTGTACTCCTCCTTGTACTTCCTTTTGAGCTCATTGACCTCGTCGATCCATCAGGCGCACTCGCTCCTCCACCGGGACAGCTCCTTCTCTGCAGCTCCGTCCGCCACAGCCCGGGCCTGTTCCATCTTGAAGGAATATATGTCTGCATCCCTGCTGGCAATTTTCTGCCTGGCTGCGGTCCGGATGGCCCTGCTCAGGACCTGGACCTGGGCCTCCAGGCTGCTGATGACGGCTGCCCTGGGATCGTCCCGGTCCGCCTGCAACTCAGTCTCCGAGTCGGTGATTCCCTCATCGCTGGAGCTGGTGTCCCGAGTGTGCGTAGCCGGGGAGCCTGGCTGGCAGCTGCCTCTGCTGTACAAGTCTTCGCCCCGGCCCGGCTCGTTCTCCAGGAGCTCCCTTAGCCGCTGCTCGCATTCCTGGTCCGTATGCGATCTGCGCATGTCGCAATACGCGCAGGGGCCGTCCCTTCTGCGCAAGGCACTCCTGACCTCCTGTCGGGCGGTGTGCTCCTGCTCCATGGCTAGCCTTGCCTTGTCCCGTGCTGCTACGGAAGGGTCCACGGCTTTGCCGCCCTTGTCTCCGCTGACGGACCGGCTCTTGGTACCCCTGGTACCGTCCGGGCCCGCTGGCGCTGCGTGAGCCTGGGCACTGGCCACTTGGCCTGCCTCTGGCGCTGCAGCAGGGGTGGCTCCCTTTTGCCCTGCTTGCTGGCATGCTGCCTCAGCGCCTGCGCCACGGATCCCCTTGGCCCTGGCCTGCCTGGCCCCTTCTGGTGCCGCCGCAGGTGCCTCTGCTGCGGGCAGACGGACGACGCGGTTTGCGACGACTGTGGTTTGCGTCGCAGGGCTGCCTCCTGTACCTGTCACCATGGCACATTGTGGGGTTAAGTCTGGGTTCGTCTCGCCCCAATCTGCCGGCCATTCCTCAGGCACCCAGGCAGGGTCGTCCAAGCCTGCCCAAGTTGCTGCGGCCGTCTGGTGGGCCCCTGCTGGTGATGCCAGCTCTAGCGGCAGGGTAAGCCCGTCGGCCCCACCCTGAGGGAACAGGGTTAGGCGCCCTGCGGCCTCCAGGATTCCCCCATACTTGAGGAATTCGGGGTTCCCCACCAGGTGCTCATACGCGTCAGGGGGCGTCTTGACCACCCTGACCGCTGCTTTCTCCACGATTGCATTCGAGCTTCCGTACCCGTACACGACGTAGATGAACAGAATCCCGTATAGGTCTGCTCCTGCATTATCGGTTGTCCTGATTTTTTCATCCGTCCGGACCAGCTTGGCCCCCATGGCTACCAGCTTTTCTGCTATGTTGACTGTGATGACGTGGCATGAACATGCCGTGTCCATCAGTGCCTTCTGGGCCACCAGCACCTTCCCTTTCACCATGAGGCCTACGCACTGGCTGTAGTCTCGCCTGTCGTTTGTGAAGTATTGCAGCCTGGGGCTGACGGTGATCTTACGACCCTGACCTATCCAGCCCGGCTCACCACGGACGGGCGTGACTCCCATGGGCATGGTGGTGTGCGCCAGCGCCGTAAGCCGCTCGTTGATGTAGCCCACCTGCGCACGGACATCGCACAGGCCGTCAGCTAGTCCTCTGAGGGCAAGCCTTTTTTCTCCCTTCCTGGAAGGGTGTTCAATAACCAACGGCTCCTCCTCCTCCTCACTGCTAGAGGAGGGTCTAAAGGACCGCGGCCTGGCGTTGTGGGCGGCCTGCTTGTACTCCCCAGGCTTGGGCGCCAGCCCGACCTGCGTCAGTAGGGCCACGGACTCGCTGAGCATTTCGGCCACCGTTTGGTGCCACCCATCCGGCTCAGCGAGCGTGGAGGGGCCCGAAAGGTGGGACATATGAGCTGACTGCTGGCCATGCCCCGCCTGCCCCTGCGGTTGCCTCTGGGCCTGCCTGCCTCCTTGGCTTCTGTCATAGGTCCTGTTGGCGGGTGGCCCCTGCGGACTTGGCGGCGGCGGGTACTGCTGTTGAGGCGGCCGCGCCTGCCCCGTGGCAACGTCAGTGGCCGGGAGAGTCGGGCAGCGTTCGTCTCTAGCCCTGGGGGTCCTGCAGTCCCTTGCCAGGTGGTCCAGGCCACCGCATTGGAAGCAGGCTTTGGGGGCGACCCCAGCGCTGTGGGTGCTGGTTGTCAAGGCTGTGGCTTGGTCGGCCCACGTGACGCCCTTGGCCATGCCTTCCTGCCTGGCAGGCTGGTCGCTGTTCTGGTATGGCGCAACTCCTGGCCCATCCCCTCTGGACCTGGCTTCCCACTGGCTGGGCCGATCTCGTCTGCCGCGTCCCGCCTGCTGCTCCCCCTGGCTCCTCTGCTGATGGTCTCCCGGCCCCTGCCTGGTGTCCATGGCAGCTAGGTCCCCCAATTCCAGGGCGAACCTCTCCCACAACAGCACCTGCTGCGTCAGGACCTCTACCTGGGCCTCGTCTGTCATGTGCAGGTATCCTGGCACGGTCATGATAAATGCTGTCAGCTTCACTCTGACTGCCCCCGGCAGCCCTTCGTAGAACATGTGGGCCACCGAATGCCTCCTGCCGAAGTGGTCCACTGCGTCTCTGGAGATTTGCAACAACTCTGCTGTAGACATGACTCGAAAGGCAAACGCTTCCACGGTCTCCTCTGGCTTGACGCCTGGATCCAAGGTGGTCTTGACCCCTAGCTTGAGGCCGGTGATTGCTGCCCTCTCATCTGAAGTTGGCTTGCCCACCTCCCTTTGGACCACCCTGATCCACAGGGTGAGTAAGGATACCTCGCAGGGCGGCTCAACCGCCGGGGCTCTCCATGCCTCCTGGATCCGCTCGACCTCCCTGGAAGCTTTGTCTCCTTGGGGTGCTGATCGTATGGCGACCACCAGTGGTCCCACGCAGGCCGGCTTGGCTGTCCACATGCCCACCAAGGAGCGGACCAACAGGGCCATGGCTGAGGGTGACTGGCAAGACCCTGCAATTTCTCCTGCCACCACTGCCAGGGCTGGCGGCTCGTCTGATAAAGCCAGGCGGTTGTGCGAGCCCCAAGAGCTGCAGGCCTGACAGTATTGCCTGGCTGCGACTGCCCCCGGTTGGGACATGTCCAGCACTGGCACATTGCCCTGAATGTTGGGGATCTTGGTGAACCGCGTTCCCCCAGCCAACTGCGGGATCATCTGTTGCTGCAGCCGTATGTTTGTCTCCGCCTGTTCCTGGGTTAACCTTTCCCTTCTATGTCTCGCAGATTCCCTGCCGGAGCCTGGGCCGTGCCCCTCTGTATCCTCTGAGTCTGATATGCTGGGGTCCGAGCCAGATCCGCCGCCGCCGTTCCTGGCCGGGCCTTGCCTGCGCCGATCCCGCTGGTCTCTGCGCTCAGGTGGGATTGCCCTCCGCCGGATGGCCTGCTGCCCTCCGAAGGCTGCCTTGCTGGGTCCTAGCGCCTACCCCCCTCTGACTCCGCCTGCCTGCTGGGCTGGTAACTGCCATGCCTGCTGGGCTGCGTTCCACCCGTGTATTCCCTTGCCTCGGAAGCTGACAGGCAGTCGTCCCTGCTTTCCTGTCTTTGCTGGTAGTCTCCCCCTGTGGCGCCTGCCGGGTTGATTTCCTGAACGACCCGCCTTCCTTGGCTGGGGCCTTGGCTCCTCTCCGGCCTGCCTTGTGCCTGTGCTGCTTGTCCTCGCAGGAACTCAGCAATGTGGTCCACCTGGCTTTCTTGGCCGCTGTGTTGATCCACGAAGCGCAACAGGTCGTGAGATTCTTGCCTGTTGGCCCTTCTTGGCGCTGGGTCCTGCTGGAAGCCGGTTGTCCTGGGTTGTTCGCTGGCCGCTGGGCTGCTGGGTCTTGGTCTGCGCCCTACGTCCAGCCGCTGGTTTCGGAGGCTGGGCTCACTGCTGGCTTCCAGGCGCTCCCATCTGGCTTGGCTTGCAGCAGGAATGGTCCCTTCCGTCTGCTACTGCCATTGCACCTCCCTGCGGTTGTCTTGCTGCAGTCTGGATGCCTCGAACCCTTCCCACTCCTCGAGCTCCCCTTGCTCCGATTCGGGCTCCTCCAGATCCCCTGCTGTGCCGTTGCACCATCCGTCGGCAAAGGCCTTGACAGCCAGGGCCGCCTCTGGCCCTGCTGCTCCTTTGGACACTCTGCGCAGGGCCGCCAGCAGCGTTGCCCGGTCCTGCCCCGTGTGTGGGATGCCCATGAGGGCCTTTGTTGCATATTCCGCCAGGTGGTGGCTTTGGAACTCCTTGATAGCCTGGGTCTGGTCGCTGAGGTGGACGAAACACCTGGAACACACCTGCTGCCATAGCCGCGCTGCCCATTGCAAGATGTCTGCCCATCCGATGGGCTGGAGTCCTGGTGGTTCTGCCGCACCCGGCTGGCTTACGCTCCCTGCGTGTTCTCCCATCGCCGGGCGCCGCTCCCCTGGGATAGGCGTCCACTCTGGATTGCTGAAATATCCGTAAAGGCTGTTAGCCTGGCCGCTGCCCTCCTTTTCCCTGCTGTTGCCCTCGGCCACGGCCTCCTGCCTTGGCCTGTTTGCACTAGCCGGGAACCTGGACTGGGGTGTGCCGTATGTCGATGCTTCTGTTGCTTCCTCTGCCGGGATACGGGGCGGCCTTGCCTGTTTTACCCTGTGCAGATCTGGCCTGGGCGGGATTCCCGCTGGCGCATGCATTCCTCCGTGCTGATCTGGCGGCTCTACCTTGGCGTGTGGACCAGCCCGCGGCTGCCATACCCTGGTAGCCTGCGTTGTCGTGGCCTGTGCGTTGCTGTGTTTCTGCAGCTCCCGCAGCCCCACTGTTGTTTCTGCTGACTCCCCTTGGGACTGCTGTTCGCTGGATCTTGTCCGCTCCATCCTGACCACTGTTGACTGGACCATCCCCCTGACCACTGCGGGTTCATGCTGGGGCTCCTGGTCTGGTCTGGGCTCAGCCTCGCCTCTTTCCCTTTCTGCCTTCACAGGCAGGTCATCCGGAGGTCGTGCTGGCCCGCCACCCTCTCCTACACCACCGGTCTGAGACCTCACAGTGGGTGGCTCTGAGGTCGGGTCCAGGGACTCATCGTCGGGAACTGGCCATTGCTCTTCCTCCTGGCTTGGTCCAAGGGGGATGCGCGCGATGCCGCCTCGTCCGATACCCCTGCGTGTCACTTGAACGTGCACCATACCCGCATCCAAGGTTTGGGAACTGTCAGCCCCTTGGACCTTGTTTTCCCCTATGCCTGCATATTCACCTTCTGACAATCCAATGGCAATTTGCCTAGCTTCTTCTGCTACGGCTGCATTGATGGGTGTCATGGGTTCATCTCCTGGTTCCATCCCTCTCACTCGCGCACTGCGTCTTGCAGCTTCTGGGTGCAGGTGACGATTAGGATCTACAACTGCGTCCTGCATTGTACTATTGCTTGGTGCTGAGCAGCTGTGCCGGCTCGGCTGTGTGGGCTCACAGCAACTGGTCACTAGCTCAAAGCCTGCTTTCGTTCTCCTCTACCTTCTGCAGGCTGGTTAGGCGTTGCTAGACAGGTCAAGCACGGGTAAATTTTTTAACTGGTTCTGGCGGGTATTTTCACCTTCTGGGCTGCTGTCTCGTCCGCTATCTTGCCGATCTCGTCCGCTATTCCTTGCCGGTCTCGTCCGCTACTCCTCTGCTGATTTGTCGCGCAGCTTCCTCCTCAGGCTCCGCAGGTCCCGCTCAGGCTGCAATCTGCAGCTTCGGATATTCCTGCACAAAGTCTTGGGTTGCCGCTTTTAAACTCGGATCCCGGATCCTTGCTCACTTCTGTCAACACGCAGGTTGTGCACTCTACCACGGATGCAGGCCACGTGCACAGGCAATATCAGCTGGGTTTATAACTCCACAGCCTGATCTTCAAGCTACGTCTGCTTCTGGGTTGCCACGCCCAGCGCAAGCAGGTATTGACTTGGGTTCTATGGAGAATCCTCTGCTAAGTGATTTCTAGCTGTCCAAGGCAGATCCGCTGTCTTCAAAAAGAAATTCAAGTTCACAGCACATGCACCTTTAGCAGGATTCGTTGGATCAAGCTGATCAGGCTTAGACCCACTTCGTCCTTTTAAGTGGACACGCGATGGTTGCTTAGGGTCCGTGGCGGACTTCTTCCCCACTGAGTGGCGGACGCCTACGGGCGGACTCGGCGCCTACACGCTGGCCGCGAATGCGCTGCGCGTTAAGCTGTGGCTGGAACTTCTAGGTGACCGACGCGGAGCTGGCCGCTTGTAGAGCTAGACTAATGGCCTGACGGGTCGCGAACCCTGTAGGTCGTTATGAGTCACTTACCGCGTGTAGCGGGCGAAGCCGTAGCCGTAGACTGCGGACGACGTAGTCCTAGGTAGGGCTGGGCTTCGGGTTAGGTGTTCTCGTGCTTGCTAGATGGCTGGATCGCTGATCTAGGCTTGACTGACTTAGTGGTGCTGGCTTTGATGCACTTCACTGGGTAGGTCTCCGAGATCTAGCCGGTGCTGGTTACAAATAGAGGCCTGTCCACTTAAAAGGAACGAAGTAAGGGACAGTGGGCAAGCCGGGATACAATGTCCCGGCAGGCCCTTATTACTAGAGTACGGGAAATCCTGGCCTCCGATCTTCCCGAAAGTGGGAAGCTGGGCGTCTAACCCTAAAAAGGGGGCTCCGCAGGGAAGCTGCGGAGTCTACGGGGCCGCGTCAGTGGTCCCTACGGTTTTGGCACGTATACTGCATTATACCGTGACATCCAGGATGCCTAAGGGAGGGTCGGTTAAATGCAACAAATCAGGTTTGTGTTCATTTATTCCCTTGCTTGCATGTGTACCGGTAAGTCCTATATCCCGAGCCATTGAGAAACGTATATGCACACCCAATCACATGATGCATTGTACTCCTGTCAACATACGGGCACCCACTCGATTGGGCACCAGAGACATGGAGTGATTTTGATAAGGGCCGCGTTAAAACATATTTCCATTTTATTTTCAGTTGGCTGGCCAGGTGCCTTTCTGATCTCAGTTTTTACCTCATTATTTTCCTGGCTACAGGAAGTGTGAAAATAATTTTCTGGATTGTATTAAAGAACTAGGGTGCCCCGGAAGAACTCGGGGCATGAATTCGAGCAGGTTTCGCTAGGCCTTAGTAATGAGCTAGCAGCACCTGGAGGTGGATCTGGTCCGCCACTTGGACCCTCCATCGCGAGAGATGCCACCTGGACAAAACATTTCGCGCCCATCCTGGCTTTACACCGATTTTTGAGGATTGTACGAGGGTTAAGGCGGGTAAATTGTGGTGATGTAGATTGGTGGTCGTGTTTGACAGCAGTTACGTGGCGATCCATTTGGTCATTCCGATCACAAATTCATCGTATCACTTCGGTATTTTGCAAACCCTGCCTGGTCAGGGCAGCCAGAGACAGGTCGTTAACAAAACCCTCCTCCTCCTCAGACTCTACCTCGATGCTAGAGGCCCAATAAGTAAGGGTACATTGACTCAAAAGAAAGGAACTGCCGATTTAGAGGGCTTGAATTTGCTTGCTGTATCTTAGGCCCATGACAGCTGACGGGGTGGGCTTTGGTACCTGCCTTTGGGGATATATAATGCCCCCCTCCTTGCATGGGCATATGCCCGTTGGCCACTTTCGGCAGTTACAACTTACGTTTTGTCGTTTCTTCTTCAGCGCCAGGCGGATTCAAGCTAGCTTCCAGTGCTGAAATCTGTAGAGCGTGGGGTGTCACAACATGGGTGTTAGCCCTACACAGCACACATCTCGGGGCACTGATCTGGCCTGGATGTAGTAGATGTAGCCGCTGGATTTCATGCCGCACGCGAGGCAAAATTGCTGGAAATTCGAAATGCAACCGACATTACACCCCCACGTGTTAGAATCTGACACACAATTAGGGACATTTGTTATCGAATATATGCATCCCTAAAGATTGATACTGCTTGTCAAGATATTATGTGATGATTTCGTACTCTTTGTTCCTATCTTGGGAAGATAAAAGTGGGAGGGGCTCTCACCCATGCTTTCCTCTAGAGGGAAATCTCAAGTCTGACTAAATGTGGGCAATATGGGACCTCTGCTTCCACGCCATTGCTTTGGAACCAGCGGAGTAAAGGTTTACCGGAGCGGGCATGCCCTAGAATTAAGGCTATTACTTAAGAGGACCTCTAACGCCAACACAAATCTTATCCATGGCCATATATAGGGCCTTCTTGGATCTCAGTATTCGACAATTCACTGTTTCTGTGAAACAGTCATGCCAAAACGCCCAGCTAACGCCGAATAGTAGCCTTCTAAGCGCAGTCTTGCTATCGTTAATGCCAAGGGGGGTGCACTCCGGTTTAGTTGCTGTGATGTCCCTGGGATAATGCCAAGTTTCAGTTAACTTGGAGTTTTCTGCCCTGGCCATTCCATCTAGCACTGAGAACAGGTGCATGCCCAGTTCTCTGCTGGGCACTACCCAGTTATTTCTGGTAGGTGGGCTACCATACGCTCCCATGCATCAATAGCAATTTGTTATCATAACGAGTACCGGTGTAAGGCATGATGATATATCAACAGTTCAGTTATAAAAATCACACCCCAACCTTCAACGCAAGCGACCAATCCCTGACCCAACGTACAAGACCATTCTTCCATGGCAACGTGTGAGGGAGGGCTAACCATCCCCTGGCTCACTAAATGAAACAGAACAGAGCAAGCCGCCAGTCTAAGCATAATGTTGTCACTTCATAATATATACAACATTTATTGCA
Organism: Limnomonas spitsbergensis; assembly: GCA_037349105.1. Taxonomy (NCBI): domain Eukaryota; kingdom Viridiplantae; phylum Chlorophyta; class Chlorophyceae; order Chlamydomonadales; genus Limnomonas; species Limnomonas spitsbergensis. The sequence goes on along the minus strand of JAYJMM010000087.1, from coordinate 618,773 downwards.
GGACTAAATGCAATCCTGCTCCTCCCTCCCATCAATCAGTGCTTGACATGCATCTGCCCATAAAAGCTGAATCACCCACATGTCTCAACTGCTGCGTCGGTAGCGTCGGACCCTCCCGCTCTGGGGGCTGCAGCCTCAGACTGTGCTCGCTTTGGGCCTAGAGATGCCAAAACACGTGTTTGCAAGTACGTTGCTTGGCATAGATCATCATGGTAGCAGCTCTCATTATCAGGACAACACTTATGAAAGTGAGTCGTTTGGCATGGAACTCGTGAGGGATCAACTCCCATCACTGGGAACAAGAATGCATCATGGGTCATGTCGGTTGGGACCCCCATGCAGCACCACTTCCACTCAGTTAATGAAAGGAAAATACATGTTCCTTACTTCCTTGGTGCTTGAGGAAAGGGGAGGACCCCTGCTTGACAGTTGACAGTCAAGGAAGGGTACGAAGAAATGGGCAGCACCGCCCTGGCATACCTAGATACCGTATAAGCCAGAACGAGTTCGCCGATCCATGATCCTACTCAGAAAGCTGAGTGGCTTTAAGATAAGGGATGGAATATGTTTCGGACGATACAGCTGTTCGAGGCGCCCAGGGTTTGTTTGAGGTCCGTAACGGACCGTCTGTTTATGTAGATCCAGATCGCTGGAATGACAATCCTGATGGCACATATGAATGACGTGAATGAACCAAACTTGAATTTCCGTGAAGAGCTTTAGACGTCGAGCAAGCTAGCGTCAGCGCTTGAGCATTTCCCTGCTCCAGAACCATCCTTTCCGGTCCGGGTCCGAACGTACGGGCTGGGGCAAACTTTTCCAACTAGAAAAGTTTGGAAAAGTTTAAGTTTTCCACTGAGGCAGCCCCGACTTTTCCAATTGGCGCTGTCTGTCGCCATGGCGGACGCGCAAGAAACACGTTTCACTAACAAATTTAAGCTCTTCACAGCTGGTTTCCCCCCAACTGCGTAAAGGCATTCTTTCTCCTGTCCTTGACGAGAGGCAACACGGCTCTATACTCCTGCCTGGTCACAACTCATTTGAGAAAGAGTTCGGGCTGCAGCTGCTGAAGGGGAGCTTCAACTCTGATGATTTGCTCGATTCCTTGACGACCCTGCTGCTCGTGGCGCCCCATTTACGCTTGCGCTTCAGGTCCGCAGTCGCTCCGTCCCTCCTGTCACTGTCCCGGGATTTCCTTACCGTTTCTGCGCAGCCTCCCTGCTACTGCAGGTGCATTTCCATTCCAATGCTGCTTAAGTTGACAATGGCAATGCCCATGGGCCATGCCCATGCCCCATGTATCCATCATCACTCCCAACCTGGCCATGCACAGCCTCTCATACCTGGCCATGCAGAGCCTCTCCCCACCTGACCATGCACAGTCTCTCCCGCCAGACCATGCATAGCCTCTCCCCACCTGGCCATGCACAGCCTCTCCCCACCTGACCATGCACAATTGCACTGCCTCTCCCACATGGCCATGCATAGCCTCTCCCCACATGGCCATGTACAGACACTTCCACCTGGCCATGCAGAGCCCCTCCTACCCTGACCTTGCACAATTGCACAGCCTCTCCCACCTGGCCATGCAGAGCCTCTCCCCACCTGGTCATGCACAGACATTCCCACCTGGCCATGCATAGCCTCACCCCACCTGGTCATGCAGAGCCTCTCCCCACCTGGCCATGCACAGACACTCCCGCCTGGCCATGCACAGACACTCCCACCTGGCCATGCACAGCCTCACCCCACCGGGCCATGCACAGCCTCCCCCACCTGGCCATGCATAGCCCCACCCCACCAGGCCATGCACAGCCTCTCCCACCTGACCATGCACTGCCTCTCCCACCTGGCACTGCAGAGCCTCTCTACACTTGGCCATGCAGAGTCTCTCCCCACCTGATCATGCGCAGCCTCTCCCACCTGACCATGCCCATCATCTCCTACCTGGCCATGCAGAGCCTCTCCCCACCTGACCATGCACTGCCTCTCCCACATGGCCATGCAGAGCATCTCCCCACATGGCCATGCACAGCCTCTCATACTTGGCCATGCAGAGCCTCTCCCCACCTGACCATGCACAGCCTCTCCCACCTGGCCATGCAGAGCCTCTCCCCACCTGGCCATGCACGACAAGCCCACTTGGCCATGCAGAGCCTTTCCCCACCTGGCCATGCAGAGCCTCTCCCCACATAGATGTGCACAGCCTCTCCCACCTGGCCATGCACAGACTCTCCCACCTGGCCATGCACAGCCTCTCCCACATGTCATGCACAATTGCACAACCTCTCCCCACTTAGCCATGCAGAGCCTCTCCCCACCTGTCCATTCAGAGCCTCTCACACCTGGCCATGCGGAGCCTCTCCCCACCTGGCCATGCACAGCCTCTCCCCACCTGGCCATGCATAGCCTCTCCCCTCCTGGCCACGCACAACCTCTCCCCACCTGGCCATGCAGAGCCTCTCCCACCTGGCCATGCAGAGCCTCTCCCCACCTGGCCATGCACAGCCTCTCCCACATGGCCATGCACAGCCTCTCCCCACTTGGCCATGCACAGCCTAAGCACGAAGCCTTAAGCACTGATCTTTGAGCACTAAGCCTTTGTCACAAAGCTGTAAGCACTGAGCACTGAACCCTAAGCACTGAGCCATAAGCTCTAAGCATGAAGCCATACGCACTGAGCCCTAAGCACGAAGCTTTAAGCACTGATCCCTGCGCCCGAAGCATTGAGCCCTAAGCACGAAGCCTTAAGCACTGAGTTATAAGCTTAAAGCAAGAAGCCTTAAACCATGATGTGGATTACATTCTGCCCCCCCCCTAGTCCCCTTAAGACTGCAACCAGGTCATACAATGGGCATGACATGTGTTGTAGCTGTACTTGTGTTGTGTTGTAAATGTGATGTAATGTAGATGTGATGTGCTGAAAATGTAATGTGTTGTAGCTATGATGTAACATGGTGTGTGCTCTGGTTTACTCACTTGTCACCATGCCACCCACACTGTGATTTGATTAGACCTAACCGTCTGGTCCCTTTTTACATGTTGTCATCAAGCTCATTTTGATTGGTACCCAGAGGCTCTGAAGATGTCAGTGGTACTTTGAAGATGGAGGTAGTGATGCTCTGAGGGGGGCAATGATGCTCTGATGATGAGGGAGGGGTGCCATGATGGGACAGTGAGGCGCTGATGATGGGGGGCAGAGTGCCTCCTTTGAGGGACAGTGGTGATCTGATGGTGGGGCTTGTTTTTAGACTTCTCCTGAGGGTTTGCAGGGGTGACGAAGTCACCTGGACGGAAGTGGGGGGGGGCAACAGTTTTGTTTTGACAGGAAGGGGTAATGTATGGACAAGATGGGGTGATCATGTATGATAGTATATTTAATTTATGAGAACATTGACCGTTCGGGGCAGGCGCCAGGCCAAAACAGTCGTGAAATTTGCTTGCCTGTGTTTTCAAAGCACGTGTGGAAAGGTGTGGAGTTGCCCAAGCGTCCACTGAAAATAGGTTGCCCCAGCCGGCTTTTCCTCTACTTTTCCACGCAGAGTTGCCCCAGCCTACTTTACCAAACCCTTCTTGGGGCCTCTGAGGGAGTGAGGCTGTGAGGGTCCCCTGATCCAGGCAGCTTAATCACCATCCGCACTCATAACCGCTGATATTTGACTGCTGCAGAAAGATTTGTCGCAAACGCCAGAGCGAGAAAGGGCCGGTGAACTGATAGATGCACGCATGGGATGATATCTAGCTAGATAGCCCATACAAGCATGCAGGCAGACTATGCAACCCATGAAGGCAACTAGGCTTGTGGAACATGCTGCTCATCCAGTCCCACCAATTTTCACAACTGCTTTTTCATCTTCAACCCTAAACCTATACATATTGATTTGGCCATGTTCTCATGTCAATGACGTTACGCCTGGGCGACGTGGGGGGCGTGATAAGATGGGTTGAGGAGGCTAGGCACTTAAAAAAGGCCTTCTCACGAGTCAGTGACTCAGTGATTTACAACATGGAGATCTACTTGAGTACATGGAACTTCCTCTGTCTTTCTTCCCAGCCTTTTGTCTGTCTAAAATTTCACCGTAGGTAAGCAGAATTTTCACTTTATTTCCCACTTTTTCCTGGTGGTTGTTTCGCCCCCCCCCCCCCCAACTCATTAGCTAGGCGCCCACGCGGCCGAGCCTCTTTGAGCAAGGCCCAGAGGTCAATAACGTCATTGACATGAGAACATGGCATGTTGCTATGATTCAATTGGTTAATGAATTACATGTCTTCATTGATGTGGGTCTCGGAGCTGCAGGAGGAGCCGAGGAGGCAGCAAACAGGTTGTTGGAGAAGGGAAGCAAGACCAATCAGGTAAGACTCCAGTGAGCATCCACCTCGTATCAAAGCCGGGTCTCTATGCACACCCATGTAGCTTCATGCATGCTTTATGTCCATTTGGTTTCCTCCGAACCCCTCTCTCTGTGTAGCTCGGTCTTGGCCCCACTCAGTGCCTCTGGACGATTCTTTCAGCCGAGCCCCCCTTCCCTACTTTTCTGTCAGCCAGCCAAGATGCACCCCTAGTGGATACTATCCGCCTGGATAGTCCTTCTTCCTCTCCCATTTTTCGACTGTCTATTAGCCGAGACTGCCCTGTGCCCTAGGTCAACACCTCTAGTAGGTCTATGCCAGTTTGTTTAATAAGTGCGTATCCGACCGCCTTGGGGGGCTGCTGCTTATCCGGTCACCTCTGGGGGGTGAGGAGGAAGGAACATTGACAGGTCTACAGCCGGGTGCCCAAGCAACAGTTCTTCTTGCTCTCAAAGCCATGGCCACTTGGCCAGGCTGTGATACAGCTGATTTGAACCTGAAGCACTACGACGAAGAAAAGTAAGAAAAGTTCGAACATATTGCGCATAACATCGACGTGGCCGCGCTTGAGTCCGGACCTTACAACAACGACAATAACCACCACAACGGCAGAGTGAAGCCTCGTGCAACATGACTGGAGGCATGGGGTCAGGGGTCACGTAAGGATCGGATAAGGGGGCGCATACCGTATGGAGGGAAAATATCACACATGGAAAGTCACGAACCCTAGTGGTTGATCTCCAGGCAGATGGTTGCCTCCACTCCCCACCTCCCTGTCAGCAGTGAACCTCGCCAGGTCAGCGCCACATCAGCACCACATCAGCGCCACATCATCAAACCTAATGGTTGATCTCCAGGCAGATGGTCGCCTCCGCACCCCCACTCCCCGTCAGCGCCCCGGTGCCTGCCTCATGGACGCCCCGCGAAAGGAACTGTACCGCCGTCTCCAGCGGGTACTGCTTCTGAGCGATGTTATCGGGCTCCACCACACGCAGCACCACACGACGGCTCTTGCCTGCCTCCAAAACAAAGGACGCAGGGATGACCTGTGGAAGGGAGGGGGTAAGATCAGGGTTTCGTGCGCCTATAAAACGAAGGACGCAGGGATGACCTGTGGAAGGGAGGGGGTAAGATCAGGGTTTCGTGCGCCTATAAAACGAAGGACGCAGGGATGACCTGTGGAAGGGAGGGGGTAAGATCAGGGTTTCGTGCGCCTCTAAAACGAAGGACGCAGGGATGACCTGTGGAAGGTGGGAGGTTGGTGGGGGGTGAGTTCAGGGCTTGGTCTGCCTCTAAAACGGAAGACGCGGGGATGACTCCTGGAGGGGTGGGGGCGGGGTTTCAGGGTTTCAAGGTTTCAGGGGGGTTTAAAGTTTCAGTTTTTTCAAGGTTTCAGGGTCACAAGATTTCAAGGTTTCAGGGAGGGATCCTCCAAACCGAAGGACATGGGGTTCACCTATGGAGGGGTGGATTGGGGACTTGGGGTCTTAGTATAGGGTTCGTACTGCCTCAAAACGACCAATGGAGGGGTGGGGGCGGGGTCTGGGTTTAGAATTCGGGTTCATAAGGTCACTCCTCCTCACACACCTCCAGCCAAACGAAAAGCCCATTGCACGTACCCACCCCATCCCACAAAATCTAGATCTCACAGATCTAGTCCGGATCCAATGAACGTCAATGTCACTCTCACACACCTCAAGCCAGGACGGGAAGCGAGGGCGCCCGCAGCCCGCTGCACAAACCAGCCCAGCCTGAGACCCTTGGTTGACGAGGGTCACGAAGACGTGCGAGCCCACCGCCGGCAGACGCAGCGACGGGACAGTCGCGGGAGCAGCACCGCCTAAACGGACACGGACGTAGGGTTTGGGGTTTACAGTTAACGGTTTAGGGCCAGGGTTGATGATTTGGGGTCGGGGTTCAGAGCTTAGGGCCAAGGTGAAGGGCATAGAGTCTAGGTTCAGGGCTAAGAGTCAAGTTTAAGGGTTGTGGACAAGGGTTCAGGATGTAAGTCAGTGTTAAGGGTTATGGCCAGGGTTTAGGGGCAGGTCTTGGGGGCAGGGTTTAGGAGCAGGGTTTAGGGCAGGTCTTGGGGGGAGGGTTTAGGGGCAGGGTTAAGGGTCACAGTTCGGGTCCAGGGCCATGGTATGGGTTGATAATTGAAGTCAGGGTTCAGGATATAGGGTTTAGGGTCAGGGGTCAAGAGTTGAGGGCCAGGGTCCAGGTTTGGGGTTAAGGGTGAGCATTGTTTGCGATATATGATCTGTGGCATCAAAGATCTTTATACAGGATCCACCATGCCTGTCACGTTGGATCTGAGGGATCACAGATCTAGATCCCAGGATCCACCACGTTCACGGCTTTGTAAGGGCCTGCCTACAACAATTCTGGTAACAGTAAAACGCTTGGGCAGCATGTTGCACGATTAGCACTATTGAGGGTTAAGGGCTTAGGGGCTGTAGGTTCAGGGGTACGGATAGTGGTTTATATTTTATGGTTAAGGGTTCATCGTTTTTTGTGAATGGTTTAGGGTTCTTGGTTTAGGGGTAATTGGTACTTTATTTAGGGTTATTGGCTTATGATGAGGGGTTACTGGTTGAAGATTTATGTTGAAGGGTTTATAGTTGAGGTTTACAGTCAGGGTTTAATTGTCAAGGGCTGGTTCTTTCCAGGAACATCACGCTGCAACTGGCGAAACAAAATGCCGAACCATGATAAATAAACCCAGGCATCCGGATCCCTGTGACACAGGCCGGCACAGCAAGGGGATCATCTTCCACACTTTGGAAAGCATGGCATGAACAGGCATGTGCGATGCTAAGTAGGACACTGGCCGGTGTTTGAGCTCAAATGTCCATGTCGTGCGATGGAAGCCAGAAAATTGCACGGCAGGCCGCTGTCACTTAACCAGTTCATGTAACCAGTGCATATAACCAATGATAGCTGGCACTCACCTGCAGCGCCTGGGAGCATCATTCACCTTGACTCCTTCCCTGTACCCTTAACTTAACCCCTACACTCTTAAACCCTAGATCGTTTAATCCTGTACCCTTAACCCCTATATACTCTTAAACCCTAGATATTTAAACCCTGTAGCCTAAACCCCTAGACTTCGAAACACTAGATCCTTTAACCCTGTACCCTTTACCCCTATACTCCGAAACCCTAGATCCTTAAACCCTGTTACCTACCCCCTATTCTCCGATACTCTAAATCCTTTAAACCTGTACCCTAAACCCCTGGCCTTTGAAACCATAATTCCGTTAACCATGCAACCTAATTTACCCTGGATCACAAACCATAAACATAAAACCTCGCCTAATGCATGCACACCTAACAACAGTGTCTTCCGGCCCGCCTGCGCTGCATCAACCGGATCTAGATGAAGCCGGATCTGCGCGGGGACCGTAACGCCCGCCGCCACCGCCGCTGCCTTGGGTAGGCTGCCTACGCCGCCGTAGCCGCCATCTTCTCCCTCAGATCCAGTTGCTGCCAGCGCCGCCATGACGTCCAGGCTCAGTTTCCGCTTGATCTCTTGGATGTAGCTGGGCACCGTGAGATCTAGCTCCAGAATTACGGGCTTGTGATCCGACTCGCAGATCTGTAGTGTGGAGAGTGGTGGCAGTAGTAAGGGAGGGATGGACAATAGAAGGCCAAGCAGATGTTCCGCTTGATCTCGTGGATGTAGCTTGGCACAGTGAGATCTAGATCTAGTACCACGGGCTTGTGATCCGGCTCGCAGATCTAGACCTATACCGTAGGGGTAGATAACTAAAGCATAGGCAAGGGGCCCGAAAGAAAGAACATTACGCCCCGCAACAGCGTGAGGGTTAAGAAAACAGTGCGGCATGGGCGGAGGCCGCGTCCTCACCTGAAACCATCCTTGCAAAAACAAAAGGCTACCAGCTATGGCGCCTTGCGTTCGCGATTAAATTTTGCCAGTGCAAGTTATCAATTGGTACTGGTATGTCTAAGACGACCAGGCAGCGCCTTCATGTCGAAGACGACCAGGCAGCGCCTTAATGTCGAAGACGACCAGGCAGCGCCTTAATGTTTAAGACAACCAGGCAGCGCCTTAATGTCGAAGACGACCAGGCAGCGCCTGCGCTTGATGTGTCGGATATAGCTGGATTCTTTCAGCCCTGAAACCCTTGAAATCCTAAAACCTTAAAATCAACCTTACACCCTAAACCCTAAACCATGGTAGCACAATCCAGCTGAACCCGTGCCGTATTGCGCCGTATCGTGCTACCATGCCCTAAACCCTCATCTCTCTCCACCATGCAGGCACGGGACATCTTCTGCAAGGGGCAGCTGCATTGTAGCTGAAAATAGATACAGCCCCAACCTTCATGACGCACCTGCAATCCTCCATGCAAGTCCTAAGGGCGTATCCAGAATATCCTCCGGAGCACGGAGTACCTATTTTTAGCTGAGTTGAAGCTGGCCTGAAGCTGAATCGTAGCTGACGTGAAGCTGACATGTATCTGAATTGTAGCTGATGTGAAGCTGGTCTATACTTAAATCGTAGCTGACATGTAGCTGAATTATTCCTGATATGTGCCAGGATTGTAGCTGACCTGAAGCTGAAACACACTAAAATGATCCCTAAACCATTCCGGTATCTCGCACCTCCATACATGCATGGTATGCCTCCTCTGGCGGCCCCGAGGGCGTGACCAAAGTATCCTCGGCACGGTGTACCTGAATCGTAACTGATTTGTAGCTGACCTGTCGCTGAAACAAAGTAAACTGATATCCGACCTCTTATCTCGCACCACCACACATGCATGTTACGCCTCCTCTGGCGGCCCCGCAGGCGCGACCAAAATATCCTCCACACGCTGTAGCTGAATCACAACTGATTTTTAGCTGATATGTAGCTGAATCAAACAAAAACGACCCCTGACCCCTTATCTCGCACCTCCATACATGCATGGTACGCCTCCTCTGGCGGCCCAGAGGGCGTAACCAGGATATCCTCGGCGCGGGCGGGGCCAGAGGACAACCCGCCGCCGGGGGAGGGCTCAGAGCCGCGGTACAGGATGCGGTCCGTCCAAGCTGGCACGCGACGCTTCTCCGACGAGTCATATGGGATACGGCTGCGTGGAGGGGAGAGTTCAGGGTTCAGGATTGTATGGTTTAGGCTGCAAACTTTCCGATTTGTGCCGCGGTACAGGATGCAGTACAGGATGCAGTACAATATGCGGTCCGTCCAAGCCAGCACGCAAAGCTTCTCTTTGTCGAGTCATACTGGATAGGGCTGCAAAAAAAAGGGCAGTTTGTGGCTTGCGTAAAGGGTTTAATGTTTTGGCCTTTGGTTTCAAGGCTGAGAGTTAGGGGTTCAGGGTTTAAGGCCGCGGTTCAAAGGCTTGGGGTTCAGGGTTTACATTTAAGTATTTTATATTAAGGCTGGCATTGATGGTTCAAAGTGTAGGGTACAAGGCTGTGGACAAAAGGCGATTTGGCTTTTGATGTTCGGCAGGTGGCCACAGAAGGTGTACTGAGGGCCTGAGACGGAGCAGTGTAGCTGGCATGTAGCTGACACATAGCTGCATTTTTTCACTACAGGCCCCAACGGCTGTAGATGGTGATGTAGCTTCACTATAGCTGAAGCACACCCTTAACTGTAGCTGAAGCGCACCCTTACCTGTAGCTGAAGCGCACCCTTACCTGTAGCTGAAGCGCACCCTTAATTGTAGCTGAAGCACACCCTTAACTGTAGCTGAAACGCACCCTTACCTGTAGCTGAAGCACACCCTTACCTGTAGCTGAAGCACACCCTTAACAGTAGCTGAAGCACACCCTTAACTGTAGCTGAAGCACACCCTTACCTGTAGCTGAAGCACACCCTTAACTGTAGCTGAAGCACACCCTCAACTGTAGCTGAAGCACACCCTTACCTGTAGCTGAAGCACACCCTGAACTGTAGCTGAAGCAAACCCTTAACTGTAGCTGAAGCACACCCTTACCTGTAGCTGAAGCACACCCTGAACTGTAGCTGAAGCAAACCCTTCACTGTAGATGAAGCACACCCTTCACTGTAGCTGAAGCACACCCTTACCTGTAGCTGAAGCACACCCTTCACTGTAGCTGAAGCACACCCTTTTCTGTAGCTGAAGCACACCCTTAACTGTAGCTGAAGCACACCCTGAGATGGAAGAGCCCAACACAACACAGCCCACCTGCCGAGAAGGCCCATGGGCACGTTCTTGTCAAACTTGTACGTCGGAGGGAAGCTGGGAGGTACCTCGTACTGCAAGGCGGTACACGGGTGAGGGAGTACACATGCAGAGCAGTACCCGTAAGAGTACAGCGTGGGGGAGGCAGTACGAGTGTTTGCTATAGTGCGCGCCATACTACATTTGGTAGGCCGCTGGGCGTCCGCCACTGGGCTGCTTGGTATCCAACCTTAAACCATGGTAGCATGGTAGCATGATACGGCACATCTTCAGCCGGATTGTATTGCCAAAGTGCTACGATATGGCATGACACTGCTCGATACGGCATAGGTTAATGCTTCCATGCCCTAAACCCTTAACCCTATTGCCGGCAAGCTAAGCTGGAGGCATCCTGCTGCCGTGCCTCTGCCGTAAATCATGTGGTGTAGCTGAATCATAGCTAAATTGTAGCTGAGGGGGCTGAGGAGAGTAAACTTTGTCCTGGAAGGATTTGGCCGCGAGCAAGGGTTCCACCTTGAGAGCAGTAAAACACGATTTTCAACGACACCAATAGTTTTTTAGGCTTTTAAAGGCTTAAGGGTAAAGTGTTTATGGTGTAGTGCCTAAACCCCAAACCGGCAGTGTCAGTGACACAAACTGATGCCGTCATATGCAACAATGCGCATGCCTGTTCATACCAGGCTCACCAAAGTGTGTACGCCTGTTCATACCAGGCTCACCAAAGTGTGGAAGATGATGCCCTTGCTGGCCTCCTGTCTCAGCTGGTCGTCGGGCAGCAGCTGCCCCTGCAGGCCGCGGGAGACCACGTCAACGACATGCTCATAGCCCTGCTTGATCCTGCGTCAGAACAACACAGTTTGCAAAGGAATTATCTAAGGGAGGAAAGGGGGAGGGGAGGGAAAGAATAAGGAAAGTAGCAGCAGCTGGCCCTGCAGGCACCTGGGGACCACTTCAACGACATGCTCACAGCCCTGCTTGATTCTGTAAAAGGAACAAACAAGATAACGAGGTTTTAAATCAAGGGAGGGGCATCCTGAGGATGAAAAGGGAGGAGGGACCATGAGGCTGCCCCTGCAGGCCGCGGGAGATCACGTCGACCACATGCTCATAGCCCTGCTTGATTCTGCGGCAGGAACAAACAAGATAACGAGGTTTTAAATCAAGGGAGGGGCATCCTGAGGATGAAAAGGGAGGAGGGACCATGAGGCTGCCCCTGCAGGCCGCGGGAGATCACGTCGACCACATGCTCATAGCCCTCCTTGATTCTGCGGCAGGAACAAACAAGATAACGAGGTTTTAAATCAAGGGAGGGGCATCATGAGGACGAAAAGGGAGGAGGGACCATGAGGCTGCCCCTGCAGGCCGCGGGAGATCACGTCGACCACATGCTCATAGCCCTGCTTGATTCTGCGGCAGGAACAAACAAGATAACGAGGTTTTAAATCAAGGGAGGGGCATCATGAGGACGAAAAGGGAGGAGGGACCATGAGGCTGCCCCTGCAGGCCGCGGGAGATCACGTCGACCACATGCTCATAGCCCTGCTTGATTCTGCGGCAGGAACAAACAAGATAACGAGGTTTTAAATCAAGGGAGGGGCATCCTGAGGATGAAAAGGGAGGAGGGACCATGAGGCTGCCCCTGCAGGCCGCGGGAGATCACGTCGACCACATGCTCATAGCCCTGCTTGATTCTGCGGCAGGAACAAACAAGATAACGAGGTTTTAAATCAAGGGAGGGGCATCATGAGGACGAAAAGGGAGGAGGGACCATGAGGCTGCCCCTGCAGGCCGCGGGAGATCACGTCGACCACATGCTCATAGCCCTGCTTGATTCTGCGGCAGGAACAAACAAGATAACGAGGTTTTAAATCAAGGGAGGGGCATCCTGAGGATGAAAAGGGAGGAGGGACCATGAGGCTGCCCCTGCAGGCCGCGGGAGATCACGTCGACCACATGCTCATAGCCCTGCTTGATTCTGCGGCAGGAACAGGATCAGCAACAAGGATTACAATAAAGAGAGGAATGTGAGGATAAGGAGGAAAGAGGGACCATGAGGCTGACCCTGCAGGACACGGGAAACCGCATCAACGCCATGCGCATAGACCTGCTTGATTCCGTGGCAGAAATCCACGTTCAATTCGGATCATGTGCACCATGCCACCATCATTGCCGCGGCCAGCCACCTACTTTACCCCCACCCTCCACACCTCCCACATTTCCTCCACACTTCCTCCACACCTTTGGTTGAAATCTTTCATCCAGATCACCACCTCTGCATCCCCGGGCTTGCCTAAAAAGGCGGCGGCGGCAGGCCCTGCACTATCATCTCCGCGGCCAGCGACCCACTTCACACCCACACTTCCTCCACACTCCTCCGCACCTGTAGTTGAAATCGCCCATCCAGATGACGACCTCGGCATCACGTATTCCCGGGCCTGCCTCTGAGGGTGGTGGCGGCATGCCCTGCATCATCGTCCCCGTGGCCAGCGAACTGCAGCTGCTGCTGCCGTGAGCGCTGACTTCGGCGCTGAAGCTGTTAGTCCGGAAGAAAGCGTCGTTGTAGGGGTCGTCCAATAAGGTATCCTCGCTCGCTGTGGGGAGGGAAATATATAACATCACGTCAGCTACATTTCAGCTACACTCTAGCTACAGGTGTTGCTCGCTTTCAGCTCTCTGAAAGTCCAGAAGAACGCTTCGTTGTAGGGGTCGTCCAACAAGGTCTCCTCGCTCGCTGTGTCGGACATCCGTGCGTTCGCGCATCGGGGAGGGAAATTCATTGCCCGCACGTCAGCTACATTTGAGCTACACTTACGCTACAATTCAGCTACACATGTTGCTCGCTTTCAGCTCTCTGCTGGTCTGTAAAAAAAGTCGTTGTGGGGGTCGTCCAACAAGGTCTCCTCGCTCGCTGTGGAAATGCATTGCACACACAAACCTGTTCCTGTGAGGCCGCTCGTCCCCTCAGCCCCAGCAGCGGTGGACGTATTGCTGAATTTGAGGTTGCGTGCAATCTTGAGATAGTTGTCGTTTCGCTCCTCCACCTTGGCCTGCGGATGTGTGGATGTGTGGAGTGAAAGTGTGGAGTTGTAAAGGGGACTCCTGAAGGGTATGAATTGCTGAACATGAGGTTGCGAGCAATCTTGAGAGACGGTCCTTGTCGTTTGGTTCCTCAATCTTGGCCTGAGGAAGTGTGGAAGGGATTTGTGTGGAGGGGTGAATAGGAGGTGTGGAGGGGACAGGTGGAGGGGATGAAATGCTGAATTTGAGGTTGTGTGTTATCCTGAGATAGTTGTCGTTACACTCCTCAAGCTTCTCCTGAGGAAGTGTGGGGAGGAGGTGAGTGGTGGTGTGAAGTGGAGTGCCAAAGTGTGAATTTGTGTGAGTTGATTAGGTTTCACTCCAGCCACATCGTGGCCTGCAGTAGGGCATCTTAAACCCTTAACCCTTTGGTAGGAACCCTAAAACCTAAACCCTATGTTTGGGCAACCTAAACCCTAAGTTTGGGCACCCTAAACCCTACAGCCTATGGTAGGGCACCCTAAACCCTACAGCCTATGGTAGGGCATCCTGGCGCAGCCAGGTGCTTGATACAATGGCCACCTTTCACAGGCCAGTCAAGGGTTGGCCCCAAAGCCAGCCTAGGTCATATACCACAAGTCAGGCTTGGCTTCATTCCCATCGTTTCATCGCGCAACTGATGAAGCCCACAAAGATGGCCATGCGTAAACCCTGAACCCTTCAGTAAACCCTGAACCCTAAGCCCTGAACCCTTCAGTGAGCAACAAGAAAAAAAATAGGCAACACATATTGTGTCTTATGATTTTGCATGATTAGGTACCGGTATGTAAACTACCTCTGTTATTTAGCCAGAGGTGCATGTGCAGCGTGCACTGATCGCGGTAGGGGCGCCTGGGTCGTTAAAAATAAATCAAATCCACACTTCCATACCAGGTGTGGCGGACTCACCTGGTGCGCCGCAAAGTGTGACGTCAATAGGATGAACCGTCGCCTGAAGACAGACATGCTGACGGCAACCTACGTGGGAAAACATAACATAACCAGAAGCTGCAGGGATACTGCATGGAAGGTACAGGGAAGATACGGAGAGGCTGCACGATAGCTGCCTGGAAAGCGCTCGCTTTCTCGGGCTACCAAAGGTAAGAGATAGATCTAGATCTGGGGTTGAGATACAAGCCAGATTTTCAGATCTGGATCCCATGTGATCCTATGGGATGGAGTTGCAGTATCATTGTACCAATGCCGCATCAGATCCACAGCACTGATTACTTGAGGAATCCTCAGCCACAATTCAGCCACAATCCCAATACAAATCAGGTACAATCCAGTCACAATTCAGCTACAAATCAGCCAAGTTGCAGCTACAATCCGCCCCCCCTCCCCCCCTCCCCACTCACCGCTCCCTTGTTGCCACCCACGCCCATCACGCCGCACGGCACCGACGTCGTCGAAACCTCCCCGATGCAGCTACAATTCACCCCCCCCATCCCCCCCTCCCCACTCACCGCTCCCTTGTTGCCACCCACGCCCATCACGCCGCACGGCACCGACGTCGTAGAAACCTCCCCGATGAACTTGGCCAGCTCCCCACGGGCAAACACGAGCATCACAATGCCTTCAGGGATGAGCAAAAGGTATTGACGATTGGTATTCTTTGTCGAATGAGGGTTCAGGGTTAATCATCAAGAGCATAATGATGCCTTCAGAGATAAGCAAAGGCTTTCTGCGTTGGTTAAGTGAACAGAGATAAGCAAAGGTTGGGTGGGGTCAATTAAACAAGATCATTTTCATTGTTGAATTCAAGTCTTAAGTATCGTCATGAGCATCACTATGCCTTCAGAGGTGAGCAAAGGGTTTCGACGGATGAGGTTGGGTGAGTGGGGCCAAGGTTAAGACGGGAGAGGCTAGGAGCGTCAAGGGGACATTTGTTTCTGATTCTTCAAACCAGTTGGAAGGTACCGAAACGAGCAGATCGTAACAAACCTTCCGCAAGACGAAAATACTGGAGCCAGTTGTTGTGTTTGCTGCATGTACCGCTGTTTTGAGTGCGCGTTTTGGTGCACTGCAGTTTTGGTGCACGTAATGCTGTTGTGAGAGGTCTCGCCCTGCATCTGCCCCATAGCAAGGCCTTCACAAACTGGCTACCCTACCGCCCTCCCCCCCCCCTCTTCCCTGCCCCCCTTCTCCCTGCCTCCCCCCCCCCTCCCCCCTGTCCCCCTCCTTCTCCCCCCAATCCGCCCTCCCCTCTCCCCCCTGCTCCCCCCTCCCTGCTCCCCCCTCCCTGCGCCTCCCTCCCTGCGCCTCCCTCCCTGCTCCTCACCCCCTCCCCTCTCCTTCACCCCTGCTCTTCCCCCCTTACCTGACATCTGCCTAAGCCCCACTTACACAAACTGGCCGCCCTCCCCCCCCTCCCTGCTTCTCACCTCCCTGCTCCTCCCCCCTGCCCCCCTCCCCCCCCTCCCTGCTCCTCACCTCCCCCCTGCACCTCCCCCCCTCCTCCTCCCCTCCTGATCACCTGACATCTGCCTCAGCCCCACTTTCACAAACTGGCCGTCCCCCAGCACTGCCAGCAGCTCCGAAGCCCACCAGTGTGCATTCACATTTCCCTTCTCATGCAGCTCCTTGCTGAGGATGCTCTTGGCCGCGTCCATCGCCACGCTGCCCGTCCCCATTTCCACTTCTTGCAGCCCCACACACACGATGTCCGCAGACTTGCACCTAGCCACAGAAGGAGGGAAGTAATAGATGGGCCATTGTCTTTTAATAAGTCTTTCAGTTTCCCTGTATAAGTGAGACAGACAGGCGAGGCTGCCCGTCCCCATTTCCACTTCTTGCAGCCCCACACACACGATGTCCGCAGACTTGCACCTAGCCACAGAAGGAGGGAAGTAATAGATGGGCCATTGTCTTTTAATAAGTCTTTCAGTTTCCCTGTATAAGTGAGACAGACAGGCGAGGCTGCCCGTCCCCATTTCCACTTCTTGCAGCCCCCCACACACGATGTCCGCAGACTGGCACATACAACACACATAGCAATATCAGTGTTTAATTATGACAGGTCTATAACTTATGTTTTACGCGGAGTTACATTTCTACAAGACATTGAGGTATTGGGAACGGTTGTCCCGGTATTCATTAAATTTACTTTGTTTAGCTGGCTCACGAGTCTAATGAAATGAACCACCATACATTAGGTTTGCCTCCACGCAAAAGTATAGATAAGCGCAGGGGGTGCGCTACCAGCCGCACAAATCAAAACATATATTATATTGGGGGTGCGCTACCAGCCGCACAAACCAAAAAATATATTATATTGGGGGTGCGCTACCAGCCGCACAAATCAAAAAATATATTATATTGGGGGTGCGCTACCAGCCGCACAAATCAAAAAATATATTATATTAGGGGTGCGCTACCAGCCGCACAAATCAAAAAATATATTATATTGGCGGTGCGCTACCAGCCGCACAAATCAAAAAATATATTATATTAGGGGTGCGCTACCAGCCGCACAAACCAAAAAATATATTATATTGGGGGTGCGCTACAAGCCGCACAAACTAAAAAGTAAATAATATTGGGGGTGCGCGATAACATGGCGGAACATCCTCAGCGTCAGTATCGCGAATCCCCTCTATCCCTACTTAATTTTCAATCCGGCGACCCATCGCGCATCCCCAACAAACGTTCACTTCTTGGGCAAGCAAGAATAAGCTTAGATACGCTGCTGCAGACAAAGATTGCCTTCCTGCACAAATATTGTTAACTAGGGGGGCACGATGTGCTGCGCCAGCTGTGGAGTTAATACCCTTTTGGGAATACTGTAGATTTACTTTGCCTTCCCTCATAATTTAAGGTGTTTGGGGTTGAGGGATCCATGAATTTACCGGTACTACTAAACGATTGTCGACGCCAGTTTTCTGTCAGGAATTACGAGTTTTTTAGTCGGTGATTTGCCGTGCGTTTTCGTACCTGAGGGAAGGCGAATCAAATCTACGGTACACAATAACGACGCCGGGCGGAATCGCGGAGCATGGACTAAATAAAAATCCCCATGCAGGGCTAAACGAAAAAAAGATGAAAGAAACCTGCGAGACTCAATTCGTTTTATTTTTTCCAGGAAGGTTTATTTAATCTACGATACAGGTACTTTATCGAGCATCTCAAACCCCGTACTGGATCAGCAACCGGCAGAGGCTGCCCTGGCTGGGCAAATGGTCAACATTCTTCGACGGCTATTGACTAACTGAATTTACCGTTCGCCCAGATCCCGCACCTGCCGCTCAGCCACTGGCAAAGGCTGCCCTGGCTGGGTCAACAGTTAAATCCTTTACCAGTAGTAAAGTACCGGCAACTAATTACCGGTAATTCAACCCATAACAATTCAACCCATAACCCGCACCTGCCACTCAGCCACTGGCGGAGGCTGCTATGGCTGGGTCAACAGTTAACTTCCTTTACCAGTAGTTAATTGCCCCGGCCTATTATTCAAGACGACAAAAAAGATGTACAAGTCGTCAGTGTACGGCTACACAGTAGATTAAAGACACCAAAAGAGATGTACAAACTGACCAGCAACCGACCGACGTCAACCAGTCCTCGGTGGCCCTCGCTCGTCACCGCTATCTTAATGTTAACATCTACATCGCTGGCGTAGATAGCTACTTACTGTTACCGTGAGTCAGAGTGTGAACAGCGATGACTGCCAGGCAGCGTGCCTGCTACAGCTGACAGTTAGGATTCGAACTGTGTTCACACTCGTCACAGCCAGGAATGCCTGGTCTGGCTCGTCGATCAATACTGATTTGGCTCGATGTCAGTCGCATGTCTATTCGCTGCTAATAGCTACATATCGCTAAAGCAATGCAGCAAGCGTTCGGCAAGTGACAGTGACAATGACAGCTGCGATTCAAAATGTCACTCGTCACATACGGTCGGTGCTGCTAGAAAAGTGTCATTGTTGGCACAGCTTCCCTGTCGTAAGGTTGCTCCGGGTACCCTGACTTACAGGTTTTAACAAAGACGTCCACATATGACGCAGTTCAGGCTTTCGACTTGTATTGTTCGGACTTACTTTTACAATGAGGTCTCACGACCGCACCAAGCGTTCACTGCTAGCCAAGTCATCTAAATGAAGCCACTTCAAAAGAACTCCGTTCATACCTGGGCAGACCCACCGATATTAAGTCCCCCCCCTCCATAATCGTAGATAGAGCCGGGGCTCATAACCACCATTACACGCTGTGTTTTGTAATTCAACCCATCTAATTAATTCAACCCACAACCCGGATCCCGCACCTGCCACTGGCGGAGGCTGCCCTGGCTGGGACACACATAACTTCCTTTACCGGTAGTTAACCACCGGCAACTAATTACCGGTAATTCAACCTATAATCCGGATCCCGCACCTGCCACTCAGCCCCTGGCAGAGGCTACCCTGGCTGGGAAACAATTAACTTTCTTTACCGGTAGTTCGCCACCGGTAGCTAATTAATTCAGCCCATCTAATTAATTCAGCCCATTTAATCAATTCAACTCATCACCCGCACCTGCCACTCAGCCACTGGCGTAGGCTGCCCTGGCTGGGTCGCGTCTCGTTGACATTCCATGTGCCCGCCAGCACCCGCAGCTGATGCAGCCGCAACCCCGCACGCACCGAATCCTAAACTCAACAAAGGGCGAAACAAGCAAAATCAGATTCCTCAGGTGAAGGTGGTTGTGAAGGTGGTTGTGAAATGTTGCGGCCAGCTGCAACCCCGCAGGCACCGAATCCTGAATTCAACCAATGGCGAAACAAACACAAAATTGGATTCCTCGGGTGAAGGTGGTTTTGAAGGTGGTTCTGAAGTTGGTTGTGAAATGTTGAGGCCAGATACACCACACGCACAGCATGTCCCGAACCCTTAACAAAAAGGGTTCAGGTCATAAGTGTGCAGTTCAACTAACTTGTGCTTGTTGCCTATCTCACCCCTCCGGCCCCCGGCCCCCTAGACTGGATGCACGAAAACAAGCACCGGCACGCTGGCGGGTTGAGACAGGCAACAAGCACAAAGGCTTAGATGCCCCTGAACCCTAAACCCAAGCACTAGGTAGGAAACAAGCACTAGGGTATAGAAACCCCTGAACCCTAAACCCTGAACCCGAGCACTGGCCCGATGTGGTTCAGAGAGGCTGGCACAGCTACATACCCAGCACGCACTGCATCCTGAAACACACACATGAAAACAAGCAGAAAGTGATAGGTACAAGGTTTAGGCACAGGGTTTAGGATTATAGCGGTTCGGATTGAGATAGTGACTTGGCCTGCTTAAGATTTTCAATCCAGAATCTGGAGACGTAAGCCTGGGCCGCTCTAAGGTGTAGGGTGTAGGTTTCAGGGTTAACGTTCGGGGTTAAAGGTTCATGGTCCAGGGATATACGTACAGGGTTTAAGGTTCAGGGTTAACCCTACGTGCGGGATACCCCCCCCCCCTACGGGCAGGATAGCCCCCTACGGGCGGGATAGCCCCCTACGGGCGGGATACCCCCCCCACACACAGGCGGGATACCCCCCCCCCCCTACAGGCGGGATAGCCACCCCCCTACAAGCGAGATAGCCCCTCCCCCTACAGGCGGGATAGACCCCCCCCTACAGGCGAGATAGCCCCCCCCCTACAGGCGGGGTAGCCCCTCCCCCTACAGGCGGGATAGACCCCCCCCTACAGGCAAGATAGCCCCCCCCCTACAGGCGGGGTAGACCCCTACGGGCGGGGTAGCCAAGGTTTTACGTCCAGGGTTTAAGTTGGGACTCAAATAGGTAAGTGTCTTTGGCTGATGTCAACGGTTCCATGTTCAGGGTTGAAGGTACCCTGGTTCAGATTTTATGCTCAGGGTTTAAGGATATGGGTTGAGGTTTCAGCTATTTTATCTTAGGGTTTATGTATAAATACATCACCTCAGCTCGGCAGACACTTCCTCCTAAAAAACATTACACACAGTATAAAACACATGCAGATTTTATGGCACAATTTAGGGTTACAGTTCGAATCAGTTGGTTTCGATGTGTTTGAATTCAGATACAAAGCGGCTCACAACCAGCTACCTGTATTCATGGCATACGAACATCAAAAAAAACGCTGCGTGCCCAAGACTAGGGATGTTCAAGGCGAACTCGCCCGCCCACCTGCCACGCCACCACAGACTGAGGCGCCGGCGGCGCCGCCGGCCATCCCCGCACCGCACCGTCGGCCGCCAGGCTGTACACCGTACTGCCGACTACTGCCAGCGATACGACGGGGAACAGATGGGCATGCCAGCTGCGCAGGCCCTCCCCCGTCGCCGAGCACATCACTCTGCAATAAGGGGGTTTCAGGGTTTTGAGCAGGCAAAATGTGTGCCATGCTCAACAGTACAATTATGCAGTACAGCACTACTGTGGGCAAGTAAGAAGTAAGAACTACATATATTTTAAGCCTACGGTGACTACAGTGGGCAGCACATCCTTCCGCCCATCAACCCACACCTGATGTGGCCGTCCCGGCAGCCGATCCACAGGGAGGTGCCCACCAGGCAGGCAAAGTGGATGCCATGCTTGACGTCAGTCCGCCAGTGGACCCTGCAGAGCGAGGCAGGCAATGCCATGAAGCGGGATAAGTATTAATATATTAGTAATCATATAAAACCGGTACCGTACAAAATTAATATAATACAGAAAAAGGGGCATTGTCAAGTACTGTGATTATGACAATTCATGTCAATTATGCATAACAATTTATTATAAGACAATGGGCCCAGGATCTCACAGGGTTAGCCAGACTCAACCCCCCCCCCCTCTCCTTTTTTTCTTCGAGCCGGAGAAACAGATTTGTATCCAGTCTCCAAAAAGTGTCATTTATCTCCCTCCTGAATTTGTTTTACATATTTTTGAAGACGCAATATAAAACAAAAGAATCATCACCCTTATTAGCACACACAAATCTCCACTGCTTTTGTCTACTTGGACGAAGACCTCAGGGTGGACCCGGGAGGGGGGGGGGGGGGGGGACCTGACACGAGGGATGCTCTGTCACGCCCATGAAGACGATCGCCGCAATACATCGCGGCAACACCTCGCGGCATCACATCACGGCATCAAATTGCTGCAACACATACGGTACGCAGCAATACATTGCGGCATGAAATGGCTGCAATACATCCACCCTGTTTTCCCCCTGAAACCCAGCGCCCAGATACGAAGCTGAAAGCGCTGGGACACGGCCTCCTTCCAGCAGCTGCCTTGACACCAGCCAATTGAGCACACGAAGAGAATATTTTTGTTTTAAACGCGAAGCTCAAGCTGTGATGGAATTCTCATGTACTGCCTATCCAGCTATGTGTGCTGCCTACCTAAACACTACATGTACTGCCTAACTGCCCAGCTTCATGTACTGCCTACCTGCCTAGCTCTTGAGTACTTTTCCACCTGCGCTTTGATGTACTGCCCACCTACCCAGCACCGTGCACTGCCTACCTGCCCAGCTGTGTGCACTGCCTCCCTATCCAGCTCTGTGTCCTGCTTACCTGCCCAGCTCTGTGTACTTCTCCACCTGCCCCGTCGTGTAGGCCACCACCATGCAGCCGTCGTGGGGGGTGGCAAACATGCATTTGACTCGAGCCTTGGATGCTGCAGCCTCAGCACCGACTGGAGGTCCAACCAAGGGGATGCCAACATCAGCCTGCATTGCATGGGGTGCATGGCGAATGAGGGCTGAATGGTGTGAGGTTGTGAGCGTTGCATGGCAAACAACACCTGCATGGCAAACATACATTTGACTCGAGCCTTGGATGCTGCAGCCTCAGCACCGACTGGAGGTCTATCCAACGTGATGCCAACATATGCCCGCATGGGGTGCATGGCAAACGACAGGTGCATTGCAAAACCGCCCTTCCCTCGGGCCTAAGGTTTCTGCAGCCTCAGCACTGATTGCAGGTCCAAACAACGGGAGGCCAACATATACCCGCATGGGGGTGCATGGAGAACGAGGGCTGCATCGCGTGAGTATTGCATGGCGAACGACGGTTGCATGGCAAAAACACCTTTCACTCGGACCTAAAGATGTTGCAGCCCCAGCACTGATCGGAGGTCCAACCAATGGGAGGCCAACATCAGCCCACATGGGGGTGCAAGGTTAATGAGAGCAGCATGGCAAACTCATTGCAACCATGCAGTTGAGGGGTGTAAGGCTCAAGGTGTGTTGCTGAGGCTTAGTTGTATAGGCACTCGACTAAAGGGTTCAGGGTTTAGGCACTGGACTCCAGGGTCTAGGCACTAGGCTTACGGGTTTAAGCATAACACTGAATGGATTAGGGTTTAGGCGTGAGGCTGAGGAGTGTTTCAATCCAGGCTTCCTGTCTCTCAACCAGCTACAAATGGTTGACATGCCCTCATAGTCATGATGCAAAATGAAGGAATTAGCCAGCTTGCTGCACTTGAGATGTACAACCTAGATCCAAAGATTCATAGATCTGTCCCGCACTGGTCTGTTTATTTGACTCACATTTGCAGCGATGTTTTGGATCTTCTTCCCCAGCTTGCCGGCGAATTTGGAGAAGCCCTTGACTCCTTTCATGACCTAGTGGGAGAGTTAGGGTTGAGGTTGAAGATTTTGAGGGTCAGGGGTTCAAGGTGTAGAGTCACATATTAAGGGCTAAGGGTTTCGTGTTCAGGGTTTCAGGTTCAGGGTGTAGGGTGGGGGCTTAAGGAAAAGGCCAAGCTTAAGGGGCTAGGATTAAGGACAATTTAATTTTTTCATAATGGTGCAAAAGGAAGGATGTAACCAAGTGTGAAAGCGTGCGACCTAGTGTAAATGCGACAGGAGTAGCCAAATGTGCGCAGGCGACAAGACATGTCAACGCAAAACTGAAACCCGTATACCCTTGGGCCTGCCCCTTTTCCCCCTGGGCCTGCCCCCTACATAATAATACATATACCCAGTACGGTACCATCAGTCGTAATTGGTTATCCACACGGGTTCTTTTAGTTGCACCAACGTGGATGACATGGCCTTCAAGAAAAATGGAGGCCAAACCAAATTCACATTGAATGCACAATTGTTCGTTTTCACTGTCCTTTTCCCTCTAATTCAGGACAAGTTATCATGCACGTCTTTCATGACATGAACCGTAGTGTGCAAGCCCCCCTCCCTGGCACAGGTCAGCATGGATCGGCAACAGCCTGCTACAGAACGATTGCCCATTTGCTTTCACCTCGCAACATGGAGCAAGGAAAAGCGAGACGGAAGAGAGGAACACAAGAAGCAGCAGAAAACACAGAATTAGTGGGACTGTGGGATGAGGAAGCAGCAGCAGCTGAAGCAGAAGCAGCAGGAGCAGCAGCAGCAGGAGCAGTACACAGGGCAGCAGCAGCAGCAGGAGCAGCA
Organism: Limnomonas spitsbergensis; assembly: GCA_037349105.1. Lineage (NCBI taxonomy): Eukaryota > Viridiplantae > Chlorophyta > Chlorophyceae > Chlamydomonadales > Limnomonas > Limnomonas spitsbergensis. The sequence goes on along the minus strand of JAYJMM010000087.1, from coordinate 594,829 downwards.
GCAGCAGGAGCAGTAGGCAGGGCAGCAGCAGCTGAAGCAGAAAAATGGGACATGCAGTCGTCAGATGAGGGCGACGATGATTTTGGCTGGGACGTCTCCGAGTCTGGTTCTGAGTTTAGCAGGCTACGGTTCCGGTACGCTGTTTCTGAGCTCAGCTGACTACCGGTACGCCAATTCTGAGCTGAGCTGAATCAGCTATTTATGACAAGAAAAACATTTTAAAACATGTTTATAAAGAAGCCATTTTGTGGCTTCAAAAACAAAATCTCCGCGCCATTTCTGGACAAAATTAGTGATTTTCAACGCACCAATCTCAAAGAAAACCAATTATGACTGATCGTACGGTGATATATACAAAATATAATAATACATATAATAGTACATATAATAAGTCCATACAATAAAATAAGTACATTCGTAACCACCACTGGGCCCTTACCTCTGTTGACTCTGGCTCCAGTTTCACTGAAACCAAGGGTTTACAACTCCCAATGGGCATGCCCCCCCCATCCTCCACACAAGGCCTGCCCCGCCAGCGCACCTGCATGCTGATAACCGCACGTGGGCATGTCTCAATTATCTGGCTCCGGAACCAAGGGCCTGCCACTGGCCTCCCCTTCCCCTGGGCATGCCCCTGCCTCATGGGCCTGTCCCATCCTCACCAAGGGCATGCCCCGTGCCCTGGGCATGCCCCTCGCCCTGGGTATGTCCCTTGAGGGGCGTGCCCTGGGCATGCCTCTTGCCCTGGGCATGCCCCCGCCTCTTGGGCCTGTCCCATCCTCCCCCCAGGCACGCTCCCTCAGCGCACCTGCATGCTGATGACCGCCGTTGGGTCTGTTTCAAACTCCGGCTCCGAGTTCTCCGGGGTCAGGGGCCTGCCACTGGCTTTCCTCTCTAGGAGCCTCGGATCAATACCCTGTCCACACAATGTCGAGGGTTTAGAAATTGAGGTGGGGAGATACCGATAGGGTTTGGGGTTTTGAGGTGGGGGAGATACCGGTAGGTTTTGGGGTTTTGAGGTGGGGGAGATACCGGTAGGGTTTGGGGTTTGAGGTGGGGGAGATACCGGTAGGGTTAGGGGTTTTGACGTGGGGGAGATACCGGTAGGGTTTGGGGTTTTAAGGTGGGGGAGATACCGGTAGGGTTTGGGGTTTTAAGGTGGGGGAGATACCGGTAGGGTTAGGGGTTTTAAGGTGGGGGAGATACCGGTAGGGTTTGGGGTTTTGAGGTTGGGGAGATACCGGTAGGGTTTAGGGTTTTAAGGTGGGGGAGATACCGGTAGGGTTTGGGGTTTTGAGGTGGGGGAGATACCGGTAGGGTTTGGGGTTTTGAGGTGGGGGAGATACCGGTAGGGTTTGGGGTTTTGAGGTGGGGGAGATACCGGTAGGGTTAGGGGTTTTGAGGTGGGGGAGAAACCGGTAGGGTTTGGGGTTTTGAGGTGGGGGAGATACCGGTAGGGTTTGGGGTTTTAAGGTGGAAGAGATACCGGTAGGGTACTAGGGTTTGGGGTTTTGAGGTGAGGGAGATACCGGCAGGTTTTGGGGTTTGAGGTGGGGGAGATACCGGTAGGGTTTGGGGCTTTGAGGTTGGGGAGATACCGGTAGGGTACTAGGGTTTGGGGTTTTGAGGTGAGGGAGATACCGGCAGGTTTTGGGGTTTGAGGTGGGGGAGATACCGGTAGGGTTTGGGGTTTTGAGGTGGGGGAGATACCGGTAGGGTTTGGGGTTTTAAGGTGGGGGAGATACCGGTAGGGTTTGGGGTTTTGAGGTGGGGGAGATACCGGTAGGGTTTGGGGTTTTGAGGTTGGGGAGATACCGGTAGGGTTTGGGGTTTTGAGGTGAGGGAGATACCGGTAGGGTACTAGGGTTTGGGGTTTTGAGGTGAGGGAGATACTGACAGGTTTTGGGGTTTGAGGTGGGGGAGATACCGGTAGGGTTTGGGGTTTTAAGGTGTGGGAGATACCGGTAGAGTTTGGGGTTTGAGGTGGGGGAGATACCGGTAGGGTTTGGGGTTTTGAAGTTATTTGTCACAAAGTGGGCGCACCTGCCCAAAGCCTCTCTCGAAGGGGCCAGATGGAGCAAATCCTAAACCCTTAACCCGTAACCCTAAACTAGGAGGAGACCAGCAACCAAAACCCAAACAGACACGCGCTAAGCAACCGAGGAACAAGAGGTTCCTAGCCAGACGCACATTGCTGTTCGCACTGCCCGACATGTCCTCACACTTTCCACACTCTCCTCACACGTTTCCCACACCTTCTCAATGTCGATCCAGGGCACGTCGCCGTCCGCCGACTTTGCCGCGTCCGCCGCCCACAGCTGCTGCGGCTCCTTGGCCCCCGCGGTGATCCGTACCGCGCCCAGGCACTGCATCGTGAACGCGCTCCACACAAGTATGGAGCGGTTGCCGGCGGTCCACACTGTACCGCCGGAGGAAGAGGCCACGACGTCCAGCACGGTGCTGCCGTGCGGTTTGCCGCCCAAAGGGCGCTTGAGGTCACGTATACGGGCGGGCGGGCTGGAGCCTGCAGAACGGAGATGGAGAGGGCAGGGCATTAAAGCAACACACAAATGCAGTACATTTTAGCAGTACATTTTAGCAGTACAACTAAGCAGTTCATAGAGCACATTGCTGCAGTGCTGTACAAATAAGCAGTTCATAGAGCACATTGCTGCGGTTTGCCGCCCATGGGGCGCTTGAGGTCACGTATACGGGTAGGCGGGCTGGAGCCTGTAAAAATGGGGATGGAGTGGACATAAGAGCAATACACGAATGCAGTAAATGTAGGCTGTCTGGCTATATGTAAGCGGTACACATAAGCAGTACGTTGGAGCCGCTTATATGGGCGGGCAGGCTAGAGCCTGCAGAAACGAGGGGGGGGGGAGGGGGGGGGCAGAGCATAAGGCAATACATAAATGCAGTACATGTAAGCGGTACAACAAAGTAGAACAATTAAGCAGTGTGCCCAGGCTGCGTATTCAGGCAGGCGGGCTAGACCCTGCTGAAATAGGAAGGAATGGGCAGAGCATTTTAGCAATACACAAATGCAGTTAACTTAAGCAGTATAACTAAGCAGTACATTCAGGCTGGCATGTGAGGCTGCAAATGGCAAACCTGGGTTTTACCATTAATATTGAGCCTTCAACCCCAAATCGCACTTATCCCCTACCCCCATTATTATATAATGAAGGACCCTAAACCCTACCCACTCAACCTGTTTTGGCATTCTCATTTAATCTGAAGCCCTGAACCCTCATATGCAATTTCATTTGTTTCTTCTAAAACCTTGAACCTAAACCCTCACCTGTATGTTTTATTATTATATAACATTTATCCCCAGACCGGTACTAAACCCTCACCTGGGATTCCAGGGTATGCCCAGACCCTGACCGAACCCGTGCTAGAAGCGGTCCACAAGTCCCCCCATGGCGTGATAGCGAGCGAGACAATCTGTACATCAGCAAGACATTGTACACACATAAAGTACATCAGCAATACATTGTATACAAGGCAATGTTCATCAGCAACACACTGTATAAACTTACTGTACATGCCCTTGGGGGTTAGGTTCGAGGGCTTAGGGTCCAGGTTATAGGGTCAAGGGTGAAGGCTCGACCCTAATACCTACCTAAGTACTGTCAATGTGTGAAACTGCAAAGCAACCCGAGGGTTTAGGGTCAATTTATTAAGAGGTAGGGGAGGGGGGCATTGGGTGTATGGGGGATGCAAAACCCCAAGGGTTTGAGGGGGCAGAAAAGCAGGGTTTATGGGGAGGAGGGGGGGCAGAAAAATAGGATACAGGGGGGGCATAGTGGTATGCTGTACTGCTGTTGTACAACTCACAGATCCTATCCGGCTGCCTCCCCACTGTTGCATCCACACTGCTCCGGAACCCTGCTCCTGGAGGGACCAGCGGGAGACACAACCACTCAAATGACCTGAGGGAGGTTGGGTTCAGGGAATCGGGGGTTGTGAATCAAGGATCAAGGTTAAGATAGCAGGTTTGAGGTTTGCGGGATCAAGGTTAAGGGTTAAGGGTTTCAGGTTGAGGTTCGAGGGTAGGAGGTTGAGGTTTAAGGGACCAGGAATCAAGGATCAGGTGCTAGGGTTGAAAGTGAAAGGGTGAGGGATCAGGGTTGAGGGTTGGAGGTTGAGGGTTGAGGGATCACGCATCAGGGTAGAGGGTATAGGGCCCAGGGTTCAGCGCTGAGGGTTGAGGTTTAAATACTGGGGGGTGGAAGTTAAGGGCAGCATACATGCCCACAAAGTATTTGACAGCTCGTCTAAACCCTTCACCCTAAACCCTTCAACCTTAACCCAGAAAGCACCACACACCTGCCCACAGGTTGTTTGTCAGCTCATCAGAGAGGAGAGGAGAGGAGATGTCATCATAGCTAGGACCCGCACCACCACCTGGTGAAGTGCTTGCATGCGCAGGGTTTACCCTACACCCTAAAACCCAACCCCTTCAGCCTCAACCCTCAACCTTCAAGCCTTAACACTACACCATCAAGCCTACACACTAGGACCTTCAGTATAAACCTTAATACCTAAACATCAACACTTAACCATCAAGCATACACACTAGGTCCTTCAGTATAAACCATAAACCCTAAACATAGACACTAAAACCTCAAGCCTGAACACTAGGACCTTCAGGATAAACCCTCAACTCCAAACAGCTATACGCACCTGCCCACAGGGTGGTTGTCAGCTCATCAGAGAGGAGAGCTGTGATGTCATCTTGGCTAGGAGCCGCGCCACCACCTGGTGAAGCGCTTGAATGCACAGGGTTTAACCTACCCCCTCAAGCCTAAACCCTTCATCTTCAACCCTCAATTCTCAAGCCTAAACCCTGAATCCTAAACACGAAACCCTAAACACTTGGACCTTCAGTCTAAACCCTTAACCCCAAACAGCTATACGCACCTGCCCACAGGGTGTTTGTCAGCTCATCAGAGAGGAGAGCCGTAATGTTATCATGGCTAGGACCCGCACCGCCACCGCCAATAGCAGCACCGCTGCCGCCGCCACCGCCCCCAACGCCGCCGAACTCGACCGGACTGTGCACTGCCCCGCTGGGCGCCGCATCAAAATCCTCCAAGGTGGCTCGGGCCAAGCCCCGCGGCACCTGCAGTGTGAATGAAGTGTGTAAGAAGTGTAAAATCGTGAAAGACAGTGAGGAGGAAGTGTGGAGGACGTGCACTGCCCCGCTAGGCGCCGCGTCAAGGTCCTCCAACGTGGCTGGGCCGAAGTCCCGAGGCACCTGCAGTGTGAATGAAGTGTGTAAGAAGTGTGAAATCGTGAAAGACAGAGAGGAGGAAGTGTGGAGAACGTGCACTGCCCCACTGGGTGCCGCGTCAAAATCCTCCAAGGTGGCTCGGGCCAAGCCCCGCGGCACCTGCAGTGTGAATGAAGTGTGTAAGAAGTGTGATATCGTGAAAGACAGTGAGGAGGAAGTGTGGAGGACGTGCACTGCCCCGCTAGGCGCCGCGTCAAGGTCCTCCAACGCGGCTGGGCCGAAGTCCCGAGGCACCTGCAGTGTGAATGAAGTGTGAAAGCAGTGTGTAGGATGGGTGATATCATGTGAAAGCAGTGAGGAGGAAGTGTGGAGGAAGTGCATGGTCCCGCTGGGCGCCGTATCAAGGTTCTCCAACGTAGCGAAAAGCCCCGCAGGACCTGCATTGTAAATGAAGTGTGAAAGCAGTATGAAGGAAGCGTGGGGAAGTGTGAAAACATTGAGCTAGAATGCTCCCAGCACCCTGCTCCCTGCTCCCTGCACCCAACAAAACCAACTGAATACGAACACCATGTACCAAGTTAAGCCCTAAACCCTTCACTTAGTGAAGCCCTAAACCCTTGACCCTTCACCAAGTTAAGCCCTAAACCCTTGACCCTAAATATCCGCACCCTGCACCCTCTTCCCTGCTCCCAGCACGCACCTCCAGCTTTGTCCTGGCGTCAGACCACTGCAGCATCGCACAGCGGTCACAGGGTGCCAGGAACAGGCTGTCACGACCGGCAGCCAGCAGGCGCGGCAACACGGCCGTCTTGAGATTCATGGGGGGCAGGCGGGCCTGCGGGCGGGTGGACAGCAGGGTTCAGGGGTATATGTTGTGGGTGTAGCTGCATGGATGGCAAACAGGCGCGGCATAGCTGCATGGATGGCTAGCAGGCGTGGCATAGCTGCATGGATGGCCAGTAGGCGCGGCAGCACAGCCGTCTTGAGATTCATGGGGAGCAGGCGGGCCTGCGGGCGGGTGGACAGCAGGGTTTAGGGGTATATGTTGTGGGTGTAGCTGCATGGATGGCCAGTAGGCGCAGCAGCACAGCCGTCTTGAGATTCATGGGGGGCAGGCGGGCCTGCGGTTTAACAGTTTAGGGTTAAGGCAGGGCAGGCAGTGGGGTGGAGCATTTAGTTTTTAGGTTCAAGGCAGGCCGGGCTGGTAGCAGGGCTCAGGGTTGAGCCTGCGGGGTTTGAGCTTCATGGATGACTAACACGCACGGAGGTACGGCCGTTTTGGGATGCATGGGGGGGGGGGGCAGACATGCCTGCAGTGCTTTTAGGGATCAGGGATCAGGGTTGAGGGTTGAGGTTTAAGGCAGGGCAGGTAGGGTTAAGGGTTGAGGGTTGAGGGTTGGGCAGGACAGACAGGGCTGCGGGTTGAGGTTTAAGGCAGGGCAGGTAGGGTTAAGGGTTGAGGGTTGAGGGTTGGGCAGGGCAGACAGGGTTAAGGGTTGAGGGTTGGGCAGGGCAGACAGGGTTGAGGGTTGAGGGTTGAGGGTTGGGCAGGGCATACAGGGTTAAGGGTGTAGGGTTGAGGGTTGGGCAGGGCAGACAGGGTTAAGGGTTGAGAATTGAGGGTTGGACAGGGCAGACAGGGTAAGGGTGTAGGGTTGAGGGTTTCAGGTAGGGTAGGCAGGCAGCAGGGTGAAGGGTGAAGGGTTCAAATGTTAGACATGGCAGGCAGGCACTTTGGGGTTTGAGCTGCATGGGATCAAGACACAGGCAGTCACACCCCGGGACCAGAGGGTGTGGGAGCACCGCCATCGTGAAGGGTTATGGGTTCAGGTTTAGGGGATAAGGGTTCGGGTCTTGGGTTACAGCTGCATATGGGTGGCAGGGGAGCATGCGGAAACACTCCGTGACCAGAGATCACGAGGGCACGGCCATCTTCATAGGCATGGTCCATGGCGGCAGACAGGCCCAGGTGGCCAATAATTCCCGGGTGTTGGGTGTGAGATCCGTAAGAAGCAGATGTGGACAGGGTGTGGGGTTGAGGGTTGAAGGGTCTAGGCTTCAAGGCCAAGGGTTTAGGGTTTCAGGTAAAGGTCAAGGGTTCAGTGTTCAGGGTCATGGGTTCTGGAATCCGGTTTAAGGCTGAGGGCTAAGCAGACGTGGGCAGCAGGAGGACCTGCAGACAGGCAACGTGTGTGGGGGGGGGAAAAGGCTTTTAAGACAGGACACATCCTGTCAGTTGAGGGTTGAGGGTTTAGGCAGCTGGTACGGTTAAGGTTTCAGGGTTCAGGGTTAAGGCTGCTTGTACCTGAAAGATTCTGCTCGCCCAACCACAAGTAGGGTTATTAAAGGTTTTAGGCCTTAAACCTCACAGCCAGTGCACTTAACCCTCACCTCCACAAAAGAGTGGTCCCGGACCCCGTTGTCAGGGAGCCTGAAAACAGACGTGGAAAACGCCAGACACTTCGCGTATGGCTCCCCCCAAGAGCATAAACACAAACCCTCAGGCCCAGAGCCTACACCATAAAGGGCTAAAACCTTACCTCCACAGCTTAGGAGCCTAAAACCTAGCCTCCACAGCTTAGGAGCCTAAAACCTAACCTCCACAGCCTAGGAGCCTAAAACCTAACCTCCACAGCCTAGGAGCCTAAAACCTAACCTCCACACCCTAGGAGCCTAAAACCTGGCCTCCACACTCTAGGAGCCTAAACCCTAGCCTCCACACAACGTTGGTTGCGGAGATTGGCCTTGAAGGGCCCGCCGACGGGCGCGGAGAATGCCAGGCCGAGCGCGTACAGCACACCCTTAGAGGCCGATCAACCACAAACCCTAAACACCAGGGACCTTAAGCCTAGTAACCTGGACCCCAGGATACCTACACCCTCACCTCCACACAAAGGTGGTCCCGGACCTCGTCGTAGGACGGTCCGCCAACCGGCGCGGAGAACGCCAGGCCGAGCGCATAAGGCGCAGAAGCGCCTGCGGTCGGCGGCGAGGGCCGGGCGGAGGCGCTGGTGGTGAAGGAGCCCTTGTAGACGCCGTCTGTGAACGCCGATGGGAAGGATGCAGAGGCGTGCAAAGAGGAGTGAGCTGTGGGCGCGTGTGAGGCCGAGTTGAGGCCGAACAGGGAGCTGTAGGCAGGGGGGCCGGCGGCGGCGGTGGGGACGGGCGGGACTGGACGCTTGGGGACGGGCGGCGGCGGAGGAGGCCGCTGCAGGGAGCTGGATAAGGGAGTGGGATGTGGTGTGAAGGCCTCCTCGTAGGGGGGCGGAGGTGCGGGGCGTTGCGCAGCGGGCGCTAATGGGTCGGCCGAGCTGCCGCCGCTGCTGCCACCGAAGACTTCTTCGTAAGAGGGTGGAGGGGGGGCAGGTGCAGCCCGGGAGAGACAGGCGAGGGGCGGCCGCGCCGTAGCCGCCGCTGAGACAGCGACTGCTTCTTGGTATGACGGCGGGGGTGGGGCGAGCGCTGAGACTGAGACTGAGACGGCTTCGCGGTAAGAGGGAGGGGGCGGTGCGGTGTGAGCCTGAGCCAGATGCTGCGAGGGCTCCGGAACCTCCTTCGGTGCGAACAGAGAAGCCAGTTCGTCGAAGGCTCGTGAAGACATGGGTGGGGGGGCGTGGGGAAAGGATGATGATGGATGCTGCTGTTGCTTTCCGGTTATGTCGGCAAAGGCGTCAAAGGTTCTTGTCTGGATGACATCTGTCGGCTGCGGGTCGTCAGGGAGGGGGTGGCTGAACTGCTGCTGTGGCGGGCCCGTCCGCGGAGGAGGGGGAGGCCGCATGGGTTCATGCATGGGATGCGTGTCATCAAACATGGCTGCGAAGGGGTTCACGCTGGAGAACGGGTTGGTTGGGGCAACAGCAGGTGCAGATGGCAGCAGAGGCGCAGCTGGTCTGGACGCATGGAAGGGGTCGAAGGCTGCGACTTGTTCGGTCAGGTCCATGAAAGGGTTGTTCGTGATACTGGCTGCTGCTCCCCCGGTTAGGGCGGCCCATGCGGCAGGCGCCGCATGGGAGACCGAGGCAGGCAGCGAGGTTTCACCCATTGCATGCTGCTGATGCTGCTGTTGTTGCTGATTGGGGACAGGGTCGTCTCCGAAAGGGATCCAGGTGCTGGAGTCGGACATCGAGCTCGCTCAGGGGTAGATCACGCATGCATCGCCCGGCGCTGCTGCTCTCTACTCGTATCGGGGAGCTGGGCTATGCGTTCAACAGGAGCGCGCGCAAGAAATCATAAGGCAGATATAGAAACAGAAAGTTAAACAGAAGAAATGGGGAGGCTTTCGGTCGCTGAGGTCACGGGGAGAATTCAACTACAAAATATTGTCCGTGCTGCAGCGAATGATGTTTTTTTGAAATCTGAACGTTCTGACAAGTCTGCCGATTGCTTCAGATCAAGCAAATTTAGTCTACGAGGTGGTCGTGCGCGCTGAAGCAGGAGTGTTTATCGTCGTAGGCGATGGGGCTGATGGAAGCTGAAGCTGAAGCCGAAGCCGAAGCCGGATTCGGTTGTAAGCAACCGTCGTATTCAGAGTTAAGGCTCTTACATGACCGGGGGCAGAGCTTAGCTTTCTTAATAGGTCATGGCACCTGACTCTCATGTTCGCTGCAGGTTAGCGAGTGGCTTACTGGAGAGCGACAAAGGAAACCAATTGGGGTAGAAACAATGAGGGGGCGAGCAAAGCGCAGCAATCTCAGGCTCTCAGCTCACCCTCGGCGTTCCTTGTATCGCACACCGAAAATACCAGGAACCAGCAGGGGAGTTTGAAAGGAGATAGAAAGGTTTGTTTACGCCCTTAACAGAATCCTGGGCCCGGGGGGGGGGGAATACTGTGAAGCTGCGTCGTACCACGTGAGCGCGACGTGTCACCCCGTGCCAGGTCAGGTGTCACACTTTTTAACTTACCAAACGGTCAAAGCAGGGGGGCAAAGTTATGGCTGCGATTCCTGACGGCAAAATACAGAGTTGTCTTCCATTCTATCTAGCGAGCTGCATGTTCTGTGTGCATGATGTAGTGTAGGAGGGCCGGAGAACTTACGCTGTCCTGGCCAAATGTAATAGCAATATAGCATGTCACAGAAGGTGAGCAGCCTGTGGTATGTGTGGGCCACACACAGTGTGGCATACCGGTAATAATGGCATTATGGCAGATCATACCGATCAGCCTGCCAGTGTGAAACTTCAATGATTCTCCTCTCTACTGATCAGACTGAATTGGCCGAGCGTTTTGAGCAGGGTCCATAGACGTCCAGACGTGCCCTTGGAGACCTTGGCCAGTTGGCCTCACCCCAGAGTCCCAGACGTACCGAGTGTCACTACTTGGTGTACCAGTATGAGCCAAACGTCCTCATCGCCTGGCAGAGGCATCGCCCGCCAGTCATGAAACCAACATCTCTGAACGACAGCCCCAGAACCCTCCATCTCTGAACCCTTCATCCCTGAACCCTGATGCCTCCGCCTTCATCAGCTGTGCCTCGGCCGCCGTCCACTAGCATGCTAGCTTCAGTAGCACCTGATGCTGGTCGACACTCATGGCCCAGTAGCCCACCCCTGCCATCTGATGAAGTGATGATCTGTCACGCGGTGAAGTGTGAAACACTACACTGGGAGTACTGGCGAGTGCACACATGTGTGGCATGTCAGTAGTCTTAGAGGAATCACATATATTAATGTCGGGGTCACACCTGGCTACACCTGCATCCACACCTGGTTATGCCTAGACAAGGAAATAGGAATCCATAAAAATGGACGAATAAACTAACGGGTAAAGACCTACTGTAAGGATGGTGGGTCCTGCTTACTCTCCTCCATTATCAATTAGGACAAGAATCGCGAAACAGATATTGATATTGTTGATTTAAATGCATAAGACGTCAAAGGCAAGGGACACAAAAAAACCTGGAAATACCTTGGACCAGGAGATTAGTTCAGACCAAGCCACTGTCAACAAGGGCATGTTTAAGCTCGCATGTAAAAAAAAGAAAGGCAACATGCACACTAGCAGTTTCCAAGCCACCAACAAGGGCCTGTGCAAGCGCGCATATAAGAAATTAAGGCCACATATGCGCTCATTGCGCTGTTACCAAGGGCATATAATTACGTACTTTTATAGGATTGTATGATTTCACTGCAAAGAGGACACTCAGCATGTATTAGATACAATTGCGCATTCCTTTTTATTTAAAGTTTTTAAACGGGTGCATAGAATAGGCGAGCACGGTACCACATGGACATACCGGTGCTCGTTAAAAGAACGAAAAGCATAAATAAATCTTTTAAAATAAGATGGCAACAAACCAATAAATAACTTTTAATTACCGCATGCAGCCCATTCCTCATTAAGTTATGGAGCTGCAATGAGTTGCCACGAGCGTCCAAACTACCCTTCGTGCTCCTCTGGCGTCATAACTCCTCGTTCACTATGTTTTCGAAACCCATAAACCCCGAAAATGGGACTAGATGCGTACGGGACTGCTGCCCTGCAGACCTTTGGTTTCGTTTTCTTAAAGCTTTGAAAGACTGATTGGAACCCGAGGTGCAGCACATCTGATCCAGCCAGATCTGATCCAGGTGCAGCAGATCTGATCCAGCCAGATCTGATCCAGGTGCAGGAGCATTGATCCATGCAGGTCTGATCAAACCAGATCTGAAGCACTGCAGTTCCCCCTTCTTCTGTAGGGCTACCACCAATGAACCACCAACCAACCTCCTCGTAAGGCACAGCTTCATTGCTTTCTTTCTATGAAGGGGCCCTGACCTTCAGGCCCCAACCCCCGTGGGACCAAACCAGTGGCCTCCGCCCAAATTTCCGAAATCCCGGATGACCGATTTTCCGTAGTCTAGGGATCTCCAAACTTCCGGATTTCCAGGTCCTGCATTTCCAGCTTTGGCTCTTCAGATTTCCAGATTTCCGGATTTCCAGATTTCACGATTTCCAGATTTCACGATTTCCGGATTTCAGACTGCCGGGATTTCAAGGTTTCAACGTCTCCAGATTATTCCTCAAATTCCGGTTCCCCGATTTTCCGGTCACTCTATGGTGCCCCAATGCCAGACGACCTTGAAAGCGGGCTTGCCTTGAAACTCTTGCCACGCATAGGCTTCCTTGACAACCCCCCTGCCACAAGGGGCTTGCCTCCCTCTGTGCCGGCCACCGCCTCCGGCGCTGCGGCGCCGGCCAGCGGTGCATACAGGCAGGCTCCCACCCATGGAGGCAAAGCGGGGCCGCGGCGCCTCATCGTGAACATCGAGCGACGTCGCGGCCGCCACAAGCACATTTGACAGGCCTCCCCGTAACGACAACGCGCCGCCACCACCGCTGGCGACGGCAATGCCATCGCTTGCGTGGCGTGTCCACGTCTGTGACGGAAGCGAGCCCGGCAAGCTCTGGCGCAAAGCCCTGGGTCTGTCCGCCTCCGCATGGGTGGCTGATACCGTAAACCGTCTTTGACTCCGCGCACAAATTAAATAATTATAGGGGTGCGCGGACATGGTGCGCGATAATATTAATTCAAAAAAGTCCGCTGCGCGGAGCGTCAGTCAGGTGCCCTAAAAACTATTTTGGGGGTGCGCGGTATGAATTAAAAACAGCACTTTTTACAAAAATCGTGCGCTAGCGCGCGACTGTTTGATTCGACATCCGTTTAGTCATCCTTGTCAAGTCTGCTCAAATAGCCATGCACAGCAACACTACTGCAGACTCAGATGAGCACTACCCGGTTCTCATAGGTGACATTATTGAGAGCGCTACATGAACATTGACAGAATCCGAACCGCAGACCTCGGGTTGGACCGCCACATGGCGTTGTACCACTGAGCCCCCCACGTTTACGTTGCACACGTTTCCTGAGGCCAAAAAGCGGCGGGGGAGGAGGGTGACGATTACGGTATCGTTGCTAGCAGGCGGGTGCTAGCATCAAACGAAGTTTTAACTGAGCTTTCCGGTACAGGCTGAAAGTGCTGCGCGGACTAAAATTTAAATTATTTCAGTGATGTGCGATGTGCAATTAAATTCTGAGCTGCGCGGCGTTAAATTAAATTAAAATTTCGTCGCTGCGCAAACTAAAATTAAATTCTTTTTGGGGTGCGCGGACTAATGAAATAATTATTTTTTTTCGGGGTGCGCGGAGTCTAAGGCGTTTTACGGTACATGTATGGGTAGCTGTTGCATGCAAGGGTGGCTGTTACATGCATGGGTAGCTGTTGCGAGCTTGGGTGGCTGTTACATGCCTATGTGGCTGCTGGATGCATGGTTAGCTGTTGCATGCATTTCAGTTTAACCATACTTGCCATAATTTCCTAGAGGACGAGGATGAGGCCATGAAACGGTACGCAAATGGAGTGTGGGGCAAACTAAATGCAGCGGATTCTGCATATGTGTTCTGGAAGAAATTTGGTTGTTTATCTTTCAGTGTATGATGAAAAGAGAGAATCATCTCAAAACTTTGCCAAAAGTCTTGTCTCTCCCGTAACTCTCTAGGCGGTGCTCAATCGAACTCTTTTGCACCCACGTCGTGTTTTATGGCTGGGGCTTATGTTCTGCACTATGGGGTTCATTCCCATGCCACTGTCGTAATTGTGTGCTAGTTGCTTGCCCAGGGGGGTCACTGGTTTTTGCTTTTTGTCCTAGTGTATCAAGTGCCTGTTCCGGTTTACGGGCACATGTCCCATGCATCAAGTGTGATGCTCTGTTGGACTGTAAAAACTTCACAAAACTTCGCAAGCATGGGTAGCTGTTGCATGCATGGGTAGCTGTTGCGAGCATGGGTGGTTGTTACATGCCTAAGTGTACTAAGTGGCTGCTGGACGCTTGGTTAGCTGTTGCATGCATAGGTGGCTGTTACATGCCTATGTGGCTGCTGGACGCATGGTTAGCTGTTGCATGCATGGGTGGATGTTGCATGCATGGGAAGCTGTTGCATGCATGGGTAGCTGTTGCATGCATGGGTAGCGGTTGCGAGCATGGGTGGCTGTTACAAGCCTAAGTGGCTACAGGACGCATGGTTGGCTGTTGCATGCATGGGTAGATGATGCGTGCATGAGTGGCTGCTGCACGCATGGGTGCCTGATCTCTGAATGCATGGGCTTCCTCACAAATCCACCAATGATCTATGTCACCAGGTGATGGGCTTAGATGAGATGGACAGGAGAGTGGTCCGAAATTAATCTCTGATATGGCTGGTTAAACATGCATGAATGCCGGTGCAGTGCAATGTAATACATTTTGTGGCCAGGGATGCCTCGTGCAGCAAGCCCTGCTGCTTATTAGGTCACCGCCTCGCCGACCGTTGAGGTTTGGTCCCCATCGGCCCAGAGGTGGCCGACCGTCATCCCTCTAGAAGTTTAGTGCGCATTCTAAAATACTGTGGATAAATCTAAGAAGAACAGGCGGCGGGAGGCTCGAGTGCCTGCCTTACTGGTAACGACGCCGAATTTCACCACGTATCGAAAGCATCGTGTTGAACGAAGGTCGCGCCATCCACCCCGATATCTGGCGTTGTTACAGCTTCGTGTCAGCAACTCACGAGCTTGTTTCGATGGGTGTGACGCGACACAAAACAAGCATCCATGTGACTAACTTGGTAACAACAACTGACTGAAAGGAAGGAACGGAAACGGATTGGTAATCGATTTCAGCTGAAGTATGGGGATTGAAAGGTATAAAGAGAATGCCTGAGCGTGGCTTGAGGAATAAGGGTATTTGATGTAACAAATGTAATAACCTTGGTATGTGGCTGGTCTCGAAACCATCCTCAGGTGTTCGGAATCGCCACGCCCAGCGCCAAGTCGCCAGCTGACTATATTATAATTGTGTAGGTTCAGTAAAGAGAATATCATCAATATTAGGCCAAGCCCAGCAAATTTTGCTGATCCGGCCCCCGTGGCTTAGATCCGATTCACACATAGTTCAGTTCACCGTTTCGGTTGGCTGGTTCGGCGTCAGAAAGCCCTCTTGCGGGAAGCTCAGTTTAAAGAAACCAAACCAATGCGAAAAAAACTGAACTGAAACTGGGGGTCGGACCCTAGGTTGCGGAACCGTGCGAAACCGAGGTACCCAAACCGGCCGAACTGCGAAACCAGCCAGGTATGAATCCGCTTTATTTCACAGTAAAAGTTTTACTGGCTTCCCTGCCCCTAGTTCAAACCTTTTTTTGCCACTTAAAGCTTGACTTGAAGCACTTCAGCACCCCATATCCGCCTTTCAAGTTCCACTCCAATGCACTATGCTTGATGGGCATTGTAATAACCCTCATATGCTTTGTTTATTTCTGCCATGAGCATGAGGCGACCTGGAAGCAAGGAAACCGTTAGGTGGCCAACATTAGTCATTAGGTAGCTAGCCTTGGTACACTGATTCATGTTCAACATGCTGTCTGGCGAACTCGTGGCCATGGGAATAATAATTATTGGTTGGGGGCGTGTAAAAATAAGAGACCGGAACAAGTACTTACCGTTCCCAAAGTGGTTTCGGCATAAGAACAAAAGGAAAGCTCCCTTGCAGCCCAAGATGATCAGATAAAGCGCGTCAGGGTTAACTGGTACGGAAATACGTTACGGTCAAACGGTACAAAACGGATACCGACAAGGTACGGACAAAATGGCTAGTACAGTGTTTCCACAAGGTAAGATTTTGTTGAGCACGGGGGACAATGCGGTAAACGGTTTGGGATTTGGGCCCCAATGGCCATATTGGGTAATTACCCTGCCTAGATCGGACATGTGAAGGAATCAACTTTGTACCAGTAGTATTTTGTACCAGTAGTACTCTGTACCAGCTTCTATAGCACTAACTATTTATGTAGCATCTCTGAGAAACCCCCGTATGCTGCGGTGCAGCGGAATTGCGGCTCAAGCGTTCGGTGTTCAAGGAAAGCATGGAAACAACATGGAAACAACCCGCTCGCTCCTGCTACCAACGAAGATGCGACCCGTACATGTGGAAATGTCTACAAGGAGACAATCGCACAATACAACATGTTGGCTCTTTGCCAGTACAAATCGCTTGCCGAGCCATGAGGTGCATTATGAGCCACGCACTCTTAAGTCGGAGTGCTCAATGAGGGGGGCTGAATCATCCTCATCATTACTCATTCACCAACTACCGACATGATCGAAATGAGCCCCCCAAACTAAGGGCCAACAAGGACACATATAAACACCAAGACACGTAAGAGAAAACTGCCGTGAGGAAGTTGCTTCTTTCTTTCAACAAAATTTACCCCTAAACCATGTCCCTATAGGAACTAACTAGTTGCTGCCCCTCCTCCTCCTAAGCCCTTGGGACCCCTGCAAACAAGTCGGCAACGGCCTCCCTGAGAGCTTTAAGAGCTCCTTCAGCCTGCCCCCTCACGACCTCCGAGCTTGTCTTTTTCAGCAACACCTCAAGACTAGGTTCAGCTCCCGCAGACGCAATTGCGGCGGCGTAGCCGACCATCGCCAGCGTCCAAAGCGCGCATGCGGCATGCTCCTGCCCCACCTCAGAGCTCGCCACGCCCAACATCTTGACGAGCACATGAGCGGAACCCCCGGTAATGGCGCTGGCCCTGATTTCTGGCGACAGCAGTAACACGTTTCGCAATGCGCCCACTGCCTCTTGTCGCACCGGCTGCGACGCAGACTGCATGAGGGCAACGAGCACCAGCACATTCATGATTAGCAGATGCAACCAGATGCTTGCCCCTTCTTCCGTGCCCTCCCCCTTCCAGTCCAAAGGACACGCCGTAATGTTCTTCAACACTCCTGCCGCCTGCTCCTGCACGAGGGGCGAGTTTGACCGCAGGAGATCGAGAAATTGGATTCTGACCCCCCCTTCACCACTGAGGACTGTAGCCATGATCGAGGACATGATTTGGACAGGATAGGATTCCGTGTCTAGCAGGATGTTCCGAAGCGCGCCGAGGACCTGGGCCTGCATTTTCAGCACCGCATCAGCAGTGGCATCCGCTGGCTTTCCCTCAAGCATCGTGAACAGAATCTGGACAACGCCCTCCTCCTTGGCCCTCAGCCGGTCAGGCGCATGCAGCATAAGATTGCGGAGGCAGCCCGCCGCCTGGTCCGCCATCTGGTGCGCCGTCCGCCCCAGGGTCTTTCCCACGCTCAGTTCAAGCAGCTGCACGACCTCCGGCAGAACCCCCGAAGCGACCACCCTGACCTCCGCACTCTCGACATTGGATGCAAGGTTCCTCATCACGCCCACGCTAAACATAATCCTGTCGATGCTGTGCTGATTTAAAGGCTGCAACTCCAGGCCGGCAACGTCCTGAAAGAGCCGCACCAGCGGCACGGTACCCTTGTCAGCCACCAGCCTGGCCTGGCACTGCGGGTGCATCGTCAGGAGGTACAGGGCCTTCACGGCAAGTAGCTGAGATGGTAGGCCCGTTGGACTTTGGAAGGTACTGATGGACGTTGCTGACGCAACCAGCCGCGAGAGGACGCTGCAAACAGATGCCATGTTGGCCCAGTTCGACTCATGGACAGCAAGGGAGGCAACCATGTCCACCGCAGCGTACTGCAAGTCGGGACTCTGGCCTACGTCTAGCATCTGCACCAGGCGCGTCATGAAGGCAGGAGTCAGCTCCAGCCGCCCCTTCCCCCCGCCGCAGCTGTTGTTGCTAATGTTGGCAATGCTGCTGACACTGCCTTCAATGACGCACATATCAAGGGGAAGGAGGCACAGCGCTCTAACGGCCAACGAAGACACGCGGTCGTTGGCAGAGGCGTCCAGCATCAGCGGCGTTAGACAAGGGACGGCGCCAGCTGAAAGGATCTTCGCCGCATTGCGGCTAGCCCGCTCGGCCATGTTGCACAAAATCAACAATGCCGCTTCGATCACGGCATTGTGGCACAAAATCATCGCCGCTTCGATCACGACGCTGGCGGACTGCCGCACGGTGAGCAGGTTGACCATAGCCGGCAGGACCCCTCCCGCAATGAGCTCCGTGTCAACTGAGCCGCACAGTGCAGCTTTTTTGAGCAAGGTTGCCGATAGACGCTGGATATGAAGCGCACACAGTTGCTGCACCTCTTGGCACATGCCGCGGTTGAGCAGGCGGACGACTGATGCGATGGTGCCGCTGGCTGAGAACACTTTGCTGACGACAGCGTCGCTGCTCTCCTTAAGCATGCTGGTCAGCACCGCTGCCGCCTCAAGGCGAAGGTCATCGCTAACCACCTGATCGGTTGAACCACGGCGTCGGATGCTGCCGTCAAGCAGGCGAATCAGGGGCGTGGCGGCGCCCGCCTTCAACGAGAGGGCCGCGTTACCGTCGCTTTCGCTCGTCAAGCAGTGGAGTGCATGTACAACCCTATCAACCACAACGATGTCGTCAGAGTCCAGAAGCTTGACGAGCAGCTTAATAGCACCGCAAGCTCCAGCTTGCTCCACCAGAACCCTGCTCTTCGCCAAGTTTGCCAGCGCACGCGATGCCTCCCTCAACACGACCGGCAACTTAGACTTGAGCAGTCGCACCAGCGGCTCAATAAGGCCGCACTGAGCCATGACCTCAATGATTTCCACCCGTAAAGTAAGGCTGGCAATCACCGTAGCTGCTATACATCGCAGATCCTCCGAGCAGTTCTCCCTGAGCAAGGCCGCCAAGAGTGGGACCGCGCCGGCGGCGCACACACTCGCGCTGCTGGCCGGGCATTTATACAACAGGTTTGTCAAACCCACCAGCACCTCTGCTCGCTCTTCGTCCGAACCCGCAGAGGCTATGCCCTGGACTAGCTTCGCGATGTCCCCAGTCCGGAAAACCTCCTTGGTGCCGCTGCCGCTGCCACTCACGCTGGTCCCGCTGCTGCTGCCGCTAGGGCCTCCCAGTGGCAAAGTAGCGTCAGCCAGACTGGGGGTTGCGCCAAAAATTGACTGCGGGACGCTGAGACCCCTCCTGCCGCCATCCTCGCCACCATTGTCGCCCCCACCGCCGCTGCTTGACATGTCACCGCCGCCGCAGCCACCTTCCCCGCCGCCGCCGCTTTTGTCGCTGGTCGTGACGCTGGATCCCTGGTCACCCTCTTCGGCTCGCCAACCCTCCTTGACGATTTGAAGAGACGTAAGCTGGCTAAGCAAATCACTCAGGGCTCTTGACGTCTTTTTATTTGACGCCCGGATAGCCTTGCTTGTCCTAGGGGGATGCATGGGATATGATGGCAGCAGTGTTGATTGAGCTGATAGGCTTTCAATGGCTGGCATGATAGGGATAATTGGCTGCCGTGATAGGGATGATCGGCTGCAATCATTGGGATGATAGGGATGATAGGGATGATTGGCTGCCATGATAGGAATGATAGGGATGATCGGCTGCAATCATTGGGATGATAGGGATGATATGTTGCAATCATTTGGATGATCGGCTTCCGATAATTGAGATGATTGGGATGATAGGCTTCCAATGGTGGAGGACATGATTGGGACGAATGACTGCCAGGATTGAGACTCTGCTGCCTGCGCAAGATATCAAGACAGTAGTTATGAATCAGTGATCAGCACCCCCACTTTGCCTTGAATGAATTGATGGTAAACTGAGATTTTAGAAAGTCCTTGAAATGGAGTCATGGTAGAATGAAGGTTCCCAAAAAAACCTAAAACAAAAACATAGCTGGTCGAAGGAAGAATACTTGAATAAGCGTGAAAGCATGAGGCTTCAGGTAGGCAAGGTTCCTATCACAGATTTTTTAGGGTGCTTCAGGTGCAATTCGACAACATCACGGTCTGTGGCTGGGAAGGGAGGTCCCAGTTCAGTAACACATTTGCCGAGACCTCCAGCCGCAGCCTGGTCAAGTTTTGGTGTGTCGAAATCAGCCCCATGGCTTCTCAACGGCCTGGCAAGGGTAGTGCTCTAGACCAAACTCCGGTCTGCAGCTGGGAACTAATTCATGACACCTCAGACATCCATGGGCAGGGTTTTTTAAGTGGTTACTTTTTACAAGCCGTAACCAAATGGTAACCAAACAATCAATTTGGCGAAGCTGAGGTTCAGTAGCGCGGTAATGAAAATCGTCGAAATCAATTAGGATTGGGAAAATTTCGGCGGCGAGCTCTTCACCAAGAACTGTGTCAGAACTCGTTGCTTCTGGTAACCAACATTCATTTCTAATGCCCAAAAATCCTTGACCATGAGTCCAGGCCGTAGGTGGCTAGCTGTTGCTCTCATGGGTGGCCGTTCCGTGCATGCCATGGGTGGCTGTTGCACGCATGGGTGCCTGATACATGTATGGGTAGCTGTTGCATGCATGGGTAGCTGTTGCATGCATGCGTGGCTGATGTACACATGGGTACCTGTTACATGCATGGGTAGCTGCCGGACGCAAGGGTAGCTGCTGCATGCATGGGCTGCGGCTGCACACTTGGGGAGCTGTTACTTGCATAAGTGGCTGCCGACGCATGGGTAGCTGTTGCATGCATGGGTTGATGTTGCATGCATCAGATGCATGGGTGGCTGCTGCACGCATGGGTGCCTGATCTCTGCTTACATGGTCTGAGATGAAAAGGACAGGAGAGTTGTCCAAAACGAATATCTGATGTGGCTGATGAATCCTGCATGAATGCCGGTGCAGTGCAATGCAAAACATTTTGTGGCCAGGGATGCCTCGTGCAGCAAGCCCTGCTGCTTAGGTCACCGCCTCACCGGCCGTTGAGGTTTGGTCCCCATAGGCCCAGAGGTGGCCGACCGGCAGCCCTCTTGAAGTTTGGTGCGCATTCTAAACAAAACCTGGATAAATCTACGAAGAGCAGCCTGCGGGAGGCTCGAATGCCTACCTTACAGGCAACGACTTCAAATTCCACCACGTGTCGAAAGCATCATGTTGAACGAAGGTCGCGCCTCGCAGATATCTGTCATTGGTTTAGCTTCGTGGCAGCCACTCAATGGCTCGTTTCGATGAGTGTGGCGTGAAACAAGAGAAGTATACAACGGGTCCACCCCGCCGCTAAATCTCGGGTGTACCAGGCGGTTGCCACCAACCAACTTATGATATTTGCTTGGGCGGGCCTTGCAGCGATAGTGATCGCGATTGCTGATTCGAATAGTATTCATACATATCGTATTTAGGCTCGAAGAGATGGGTGTGGACTCCGCCCTGAGCCTTGTAACGGTTTCGCCCCCCACCTCCAGTCGAGATGCTGCCCAAGGTGACAAAGTAATCATTGGACGAATTCAGGTTGACAGGTGTGATTTGCAGGTACACCTCGATGTACACGATCTAAACCTCAGAGACGCTTGAACACAATGACTAATGGATATCGGTGTGCAAAGGACTCGCTGAGAGGCCGAACAGCAAAGCCGGACAGCAAATATTTGAGAAGTCGGTTGGTGGCAACTGCCTAGTTCAACCGGGAACAAAGTCGCGGCCCCCCTGAACACCTGCAGGTGTATGCCACTGTAAAGAATTTTCGCTATGTTTTAAACACCTGATGCGAATTGCATCAGTGCATACCGGTGACAAACAACTTAATTTCAAGTTTCTAGCAATATAATCGAATGATTATAAAGTGGTAAGTACCGAACTAACAACTGATTCAAAAGTGGTAACCTAGGACATGCAAGGTGTATTTCCCCTTCAGTTTTGGTGGATTTTTCAATGATAAAATAATCAATTTAGATCGAAGGTCCTTATGCTGCCAAAGCACACGAAGGCCAGACCAGGGTCATTTTAACGCCATCCCGAGGCGGCAGAAAAGCTGCAAAAAGGAAAATCACTTCAGGTCGACGATCCTCATGCTGCCGGAGCATGAAGGCCAGACCAGGGTCCTTTTAACGCCAGCCTGAGGCAGCAGCAAAGCTGCAAACGAAAAAAATAGGTCGAAGGTCCTATGATACTGGAACATGCTGGGCACCTGAAGCCAGACCAGGGTAATCTTAACGCCAGCCCGAGGCGGCAGCCAAGCTTCAAAAACAAACTGAGATCGAGGTTGCCTGAAGGTCTTCAAATGTTCCAGCGAGCATAGGGTCCTTAGCAGCCATATCAAGGCTGTTTCACACCAGGCCAGAGGGCGGCGGCACATGCATGCCGTCCGCCTTGACATGGGTGCGCTGAAACTGTGCCTCCTGACTGCGGGCCAGCGCTTTTGGTGAAAAGAGATTTACTTTTTGATTGTGGCAACAACTGGGGACCGATCGGTATGCCGCCTATGTCCCTACTGCTAGATCTAGACTCTAGAGAGCTGGATCCTAGACGGACAAACCGGTAAACCGTAAAGCTGGTTCAACTCAGGTCATTTGAATCTTAAAACAGATTCTTAATCACAAAACTCCGGAACCCAGGGAGATCTCTAGAATGTTGAAAGGGCCAAGGAGAGGGCATCACTAGAGGAGAGCCATGCAAAAGCAGGAATATAATGCCTCCCACTCAAACATGCAGCGCCAAAGCAAAGATCGAAAGCTCCAAAGACCCAGCCCAAAGAAACTAGCAAGAGGTTAAGCGTCGAGCGCGTTTTGAAATAGCACTTAAACCGGGAAGGGGACTATAACAGCAAAGGAAAGTGCCCTCAAGGCAAAGGTGGGAGCATGCACAAACCACACAAAATGAAGTGTTGTAACCATCGATCCCATGTCACCCCAGGCGGTAAGGCAGCCCCACCAATGAAGGGGTGGGATCACTGGGAGGGGGGCACCTTCTGCCAATCAGAGGGGACAGACCGACGCCAGAGACATAAAGTCTTGCAAAAATAAAAAATGCACGGCAACGCGGGGGGCACAACGCACGAAATTGGCGTGCTCATTCACAGCTTTCAGATAAAGAGGGGGGAAATAGGCTGTGATAAGAGGCTGTGAGCAGTCAAGCCTACCCTCATCCTCCTTGCAATCAGAAAGCAGCGCCCAGAGGTACCGATGCCCCATTCTGCGGTATATCCTGTCAGCTGCCATGCACCGACCATAGGCCGGCAAGAATATCAGACGGGGGCTGCAACAGCCATAAAGAGAGAGCAAGGGACAGGCGTATCCGGGGCAAGTCTGATTTAATAGAAGCCTGCACGGCTGACGCCACTGACCATGGCCAGCAGAAGTAGCTTTGTCATAGCATAGTTTGCCGTTAAAATATCATGGGGCTATAGCTCAGTTGGGAGAGCGTCAGACTGAAGATCTGAAGGCCGTTGGTTCTATCCCGACTGGCCCTACATTTTGAGAAATAGGCCTTATCTTCTTGTCGCGACATCACGTCAGCGACTCCTGTGTTGGCCAGCACAGTGCATGGTGATGCCGTCAGTCACTTGCGGTAGGGGAGCCCATCGCTCTCCATGTGACAATGGTCAGACCAAGGTTTCAGACGTCCTAGCTGTTCTTTGCGCAACTATGATCAGTCAATGACGTCACACCTCTTGCTGAAATAAAGCTCGGCCGTGACGGAGCCCATGATCAGTATTGAGGTAGCATGAGTCCCAAAATTTGAGTTATGGTGTCTTGTACTCTTATTACGCCATGCATTTTGCATGGTATGCATGGTTGATACAGATGGCATATGCTTCTACCTTAGGAGGCATTCAATGTCCACGACGTTACACCTCTAGGCCATACACAAGAAGGCTCGGCCGCATGGGCGCCCAACTGTTCAAAAGTGGGGTGAGAAGAAATACGAATAGGAAGAGGGGGGAAAAGGATTCCATGTGTAAGGAGGCAAAGTGTAAATAGGCACCATGGCTTACGTCCCAGATTGCGTCCTCGATAACATCCCAACATGAATCCTAGCAATCCCAAATACCATCCCAATAAGCAATCTGGGCTGTGCTATGCCAATGCACCGCAATTCAGGAATCATGCAAGTAATGACGGTCCCTTGAGGGTAGAGGGTGGAGGGTAGAGGGTTGGCGGATGAGCGAGGGTGCGAGGAAGGAAAGGCGTCTGGGGGAGGGGCGCGAAAAAGAATGCCAGGCTGGCAGGCAGGCCTGGAACCAGGTAGCGGTCATGGTCCAGGATGGCAGTCAGGCCCGGGACCAGGTGGCGGTCATGGCCCAGGCTGTCATGCAGGCCTGAGACCAGGTGGCAGTCATGGTCCATGCTGGCAGGCAGGCCAGGGAACAAGCAGCGGTCATGATCCAGGCTGGCAGGCAGGCCCGGGACCAGGCAGCGGTCATGGTCCAGGCTGGCAGGCAGGCCTGGGACCAGGTGGTGGTTGTGGTCCAGGCTGGTAGGCAGGCCCGAGACCAGGTAGCGGTCATGGTTTAGGCTGGCAGATAGGCCCGGGACTAGGTGGCGGTCATAGTTCAGGATGATAGGCAGGCCTGGGACCAGTTAGCGGTCAAGGCTCAGGCTGACAGGCAGGCCCGAGACCAGGTAGCGGTCATGGTCCAGGCTGGCAGGCAGGCCCGGACCATGTAGCGGTCATGGTCCAGGATGGCAGGCAAGCCCGGGACCAGGTAGCGGTCATAGTCCAGACTGACAGGCAGGCCCAAGACCAGGTAGCGGTCGTGGTCCAGGCGGACAGGCAGGACCGATACCATGTAGCGGTCAAGGCCCAGGCTGGCAGGCAGGCCCGAGACCAGGTAGTTGTCATGGTCCAGGCTGACAAGCAGGCCCAGGATCATGTACCGGTCATGATCCAGGCTGACAGGCAGGCCCGGGACCAGGTAGCGGTCATGATCCTGGCTGGCA
The DNA here is from genome assembly GCA_037349105.1 of Limnomonas spitsbergensis. NCBI lineage: Eukaryota > Viridiplantae > Chlorophyta > Chlorophyceae > Chlamydomonadales > Limnomonas > Limnomonas spitsbergensis. The sequence goes on along the minus strand of JAYJMM010000087.1, from coordinate 570,004 downwards.
GGTGGGCCCGGGACCAGGTAGCGGTCATGGTCCAGACTGACAGGCAGGCCCACGACCAGGTAGCGGTCGTGGTCTAAGCTGACAAGCAGGACCGATACCATGTAGCGGTCAAGGCCCAGGCTGGCAGGCTGGCCCGAGACCAGGTAGTAGTCATGGTCCAGGCTGACAAGCAGGCCCGGGATCATGTACCGGTCATGATCCAGGCTGGCAGGCAGGCCCGGGACCATGTAGCGGTCATGATCCAGGCTGGCAAGCAGGCTCGGGACCAGGTAGCGGTCATGGTCCAGGCTGGCAGGTAGGCCCGGGACCAGGTAGCTGTCATAGTTCAGGCTGGCAGGCAGGCCTGGGACCAGGTGGCGGATGTGGTCCAGGCTGGTAGGCAGGCCTGGGACCAGTTAGCAGCCGTGATCGCCTGGGCTGGCGGAAGGCTGTAGCTGTAGTAGAGGTTGGCAGACAGGCCTGAGACCACAGGGCTTTTTGCTGGGTGGGGGGATCTTACCCGCCTGGGCCGGGGTATGGAAGTAGCTGTAGCACAGGCTGGCAGATAAGCCCGAGACTTGGCGTCATGTAAGGAGGCCACATCCGTAAAGAGAGGCCTGTGCGCCGTATCAAGCATACTGCCTTGGAAAGACGAACCTCGGACAGCTTCTAAAGATGATGGTCCAAGCTGGGAGTCAGGCCCCAATATGAAGGCATCATCTCAGACAGCCACATCAAGAGAGGCCTGTACATGGTACCCAGCGCGTCGCCTCATGCAGAGGAGTCTTCGTACAGCTTACGCAGATGGTCCAGGCTGGCAGGCAGGCCCGAGACCGGGCAGCGGCCGTGGTCCAAGATGTAGCTGAAGGCGCAGGGGTAGCAGAACACATAGCCGGAGGTGGCGACCTGGGCTGGGTTGGTGCACTTGCGCCTGAATAGGGGAGGGGTTGAGGACCATATTTAATATGAGGCACAGTAGGGGCAGCAGCTCTGGCCAAATTGCACCAGCCCAGCCGTAGGTGGCGACCTGGGCTGGGCTGGTGCACTTGCACCTGAGCAGGAACAGCATCAGGGTTTGGCTGAAGGGTTACGTTTTAGGCTTGAGACGTGTGTGCATTTATTGTGAGGGACAACGCAGCGGGGAGCGCGGAGCCTGAGCTACAATTCAGCTACCACCTGGCCCCACCTGGAAATACCTCAAAGCTACAATTCAGCTACCACGTGGCCCCACCTGAAAGAGCCTCGGCTACCATTCAGCTACCACCTGGCCCCGCCTGCCCACCGTGCACTGTGGTTTGTGAGCAGGCACAGGAGTCAATTCATGGTGCCTCAGCTACCATTCAGCTACCACCTGGCCCCACCTGAAAGAGCCTCAGCTACCATTCAGCTATCCCCTGACCCCACCTGCACACGGGGCAATGCGTTGTATCCGCAGGCAGGCCCACTCCGTCGGGCGAGGGCTTGGGTGGCGGCGGTGGCGGTGGTGGTGGGAGGACGTTGCTGACCGCCAGTCGCTCCTCTGCAGAATTGTACCACCACTCTAGGGCCTGGAAACAAAGGTTGAGGAAGACACAGATTATTCAAACGCGCTTCAGCTACAATTCAGCTACATCATGGCCTATGGCAACTTGCAACCCTGAACCCTACACGCTACCCCTAAACCCTGCCCCCCACCTTAAACCCGAACGGGTGGCGTCCGTATATCCACGCCACGTCTCAAAACGTAGTACCGTATTCATTAATTTACATCAACGCCCCCAAAACACGCCCCTCACCTTAAGCCCTAAACAACCTACATATCCATATCTCACACTTGCAACCCTGAACCCTACACGCTACCCCTAAACCCTGCCCCCACCTTGAACCCGAACACCGCCAGCATCAGGACGTTGCGGTGATGATCCGACGCAAAGTGCAACGCATTCAACACGCAGCGGCCAGACACGGCGGCCACGCGGGACAGCGGGCTGGATCCGGGGAGCGGTACAAGGCGGGACATCTGGGCCTGCCTGTGGGCCGCCTTGCGCTTAGCCATAAGCTCCTAACAGAGGAACAGAGGGGGCGGGGGGGGGAGGGGGGGAGCTCAACAAACGTGTTTCAATTCGGTGTTTCAGCTGCGATTGCCCTCCTGAGCGTCGTTCATGCCTGTGCAGCAGGGGGGGAGAGGGGAGGTCAACAAGCGTTTTTATTACGGTGTTTCAGCTACAGATCAGCTACATCAAGGCCTACATATAAGGGGGGCTGGCGCAGCAATACACTGTTTTAATCGGGCCAACGCCCGGCGGAACAAAGTCTAGCTGCTTTATCCCAGTGGTGGCCGCCCGGTGGCCATCCCGGGGCTGGGGTTAAGGGTTAGGGGTTAAGGGTTTAGGGTCAAGGGCGCATGTTGCCTCAGTGGTGGCCGCCCGGTGGCCATCCCAGGGGTTGGGGTTTAGCGGTAAGGGTCTGGAGTTTGGGGTTTGGTGTTCAGGGTGAAGGGCCCCCGTTGTCTCAGTGGTGTCCACTCGGTGGCCTTTCCAAGCGGATCAGGTGCAAAATAAATGAGCTGGTCAACAAGCTTGTTTTGGTTGTCACAATCCAATTCAGTAGCTAAGGCTCAGAGCGTGTCACTGCGGTTGATGTATTGTCGCTGAGTTTGGATGTTGTAGCTGAGGTTCATGGGTTGTAGCTGAGGACCAGATATGGTAACCGAGGTTCACAGGCTGCAGCTGACGTTCAGAGCTTGTAGCTGAAAACAAGATATTGTAGCTGAGACTCTGAGCTCTAAGAAGAGGCCCAGAACGTAAGTCGAGGCTCAGAGCGTGTAGAGGTGGCCCGGCCCGAGAGTGGGCCACCTTTTTGCAAAACGTAAGACACTTCCTAGCTCCGAAGATAACTGCTGGATCGCCGATACACGTATCCCACATTATTCCCATCCTCGACGTCATGTGCAGACCCGCATGGACCATTTGCAACTCAGGTGCATCCGCCATAGCATGCTGGATCCAGGGCAACACCCTGCTGGTTCCAGGGCAACACCCTGCTGGATCCAGGGCAACACCCCGCTGGTTCCAGGGCAACACCCTGCTGGATCCAGGGCAACACCCTGCTGGATCCAGGGCAACACCCTGCTGGATCCAGGGCAACACCCTGCTGGATCCAGGGCAACACCCTGCTGGATCCAGGGCAACACCCCGCTGGTTCCAGGGCAACACCCTGCTGGATCCAGGGCAACACCCTGCTGGATCCAGGGCAACACCCCGCTGGTTCCAGGGCAACACCCTGCTGGATCCAGGGCAACACCCTGCTGGATCCAGGGCAACACCCTGCCGGATCCAGGGCAACACCCTGCTGGTTCCAGGGCAACACCCTGCTGGATCCAGGGCAACACCCTGCTGGATCCAGGGCAACACCCTGCTGGTTCCAGGGCAACACCCTGCCAGATCCAGGGCAACACCCCGCTGGTTCCAGGGCAACACCCTGCTGGATCCAGGGCAACACCCTGCTGGATCCAGGGCAACACCCCGCTGGTTCCAGGGCAACACCCTGCTGGATCCAGGGCAACACCCTGCTGGATCCAGGGCAACACCCTGCCGGATCCAGGGCAACACCCTGCTGGTTCCAGGGAAACACCCTGCTGGATCCAGGGCAACACCCTGCTGGTTCCAGGGCAACACCCTGCTGGATCCAGGGCAACACCCTGCTGGATCCAGGGCAACACCCTGCCGGATCCAGGGCAACACCCCGCTGGTTCCAGGGCAACACCCTGCTGGATCCAGGGCAACACCCCGCTGGTTCCAGGGCAACACCCTGCTGGTTCCAGGGCAACACCCTGCTGGATCCAGGGCAACACCCTGCTGGTTCCAGGGCAACACCCTGCTGGATCCAGGGCAACACCCCGCTGGATCCAGGGCAACACCCCGCTGGTTCCAGGGCAACACCCTGCTGGATCCAGGGCAACACCCCGCTGGTTCCAGGGCAACACCCCGATGGTTCCAGGGCAACACCCTGCTGGATCCAGGGCAACACCCTGCTGGTTCCAGGGCAACACCCTGCTGGATCCAGGGCAACACCCTGCTGGATCCAGGGCAACACCCCGTTGGTTCCAGGGCAACACCCTGCTGGATCCAGGGCAACACCCCGCTGGATCCAGGGCAACATCCTGCTGGTTCCAGGGCAACACCCTGCTGGATCCAGGGCAACACCCCGCTGGTTCCAGGGCAACACCCTGCTGGATCCAGGGCAACACCCCGCTGGTTCCAGGGCAACACCCTGCTGGATCCAGGGCAACACCCCGCTGGTTCCAGGGCAACACCCAGCTGGATCCAGGGCAACACCCTGCTGGATCCAGGGCAACACCCTGCTGCCTGCTGGTTCCAGGGCAACACCCTGCTGGATCCAGGGCAACACGCTGCTGGTTCCAGGGCAACACCCTGCTGGATCCAGGGCAATGCCCTGCTGGATCCAGGGCAACACCCTGCTAGATCCAGGGCAACACCCCGCTGGTTCCAGGGCAACACCCAGCTGGATCCAGGGTAACACCCTGCTGGATCCAGGGCAACACCCTGCTGCCTGCTGGTTCCAGGGCAACACCCTGCTGGATCCAGGGCAACACCCTGCTGGATCCAGGGCAACACGCTGCTGGTTCCAGGGCAACACCCTGCTGGATCCAGGGCAATGCCCTGCTGGATCCAGGGCAACACCCTGCTAGATCCAGGTCAAGGCCCACCCACCCACCCACTGTGGATCCAGAACTACATCCTGATACATCCGGGTCCAATCCCAACCCCCCACCAAGGATCCAGGGCAACACCTTAGTAGATCCTGGGCAAGGCTCACCCACCATACATCCAGACCAACACCCTGCTGGATCTGGGGCAAGATTCACCCACCCACCGTGGATCCAGGACAACATTATGATAGATCCGGGTCAAGGCCCACCCACCATGGATCCAGAGCAACACCCTGCTAGATCCCAGGCAAGCCTCCCCCCCCCCACACACACACATCCACCCACCCACCTACCCATCCACCCACCCATCTATCCAGCCAGACACCCACCCACCTACCCACCCATCCATCCACCCACCCACCCACCATGTCCTGAGCTGACACTCGGGCCATTTGAAGCCCTAATGCATGCAGGGCCGGCCGGTGGACAGGGGATGGACCGAGTAGGTATGACACATGGTAGGCAAACTGGGTACCCTGCACAAGTAAGAGGGGGGGAGGGGCACTTCAGCAAAACCCAAACACTACGACAATATGGCTCCAAGGTATGACACGTGGTAGGCAAACTGGATGCCCTACATAAGTGTGCGCGGGGACGGGGTGCTATTTGGCTAAAAAAAAACGGCACTCTGGGTTAGCGCGGTACACAGTATACACGCCACAGGTGCGCCTCAAGGAGGATTCACGGTGTAGGGTCAAGGGATTTGAGGCAGAACCCCTCTTCCATGAATTTCCCCATGCTATGCCACCTGAAGCGCGGCGTGCACTTAAGGGTTTAAGGACCAGGGGCTGGACTTGAAGGTTTAGGGTCCAGGGGCTGGCCTTGAGGGTTTCGGGTCCAGGGGCTGGACTTGAAGGTTTCGGGTCCAGAGGCTAGACTTGATGGTTTAGGGACCAGGGGCTAGACTTGAGGGTTTAGGGTCCAGGGCCTAGACTTGAGGGTTTAGGGTCCAGGGGCTAGACCTGAGAGTTTAGTGTCCAGGGGCTAGACCTGAGGGTTTAAGGTCCAGGGGCTAGGCTTGAGGGTTTAGGGTCCAGGGGCTAGACTTGAGGGTTTATGGTCCAGGGGCTAGACCTGAGGGTTTATGGTCCAGAGGCTAGACTTGAGGGTTTCGGGTCCAGGGGCTAGACCTGAGGGTTTAGGGTCCAGAGGCTAGACTTGTGAGTTTAAAGTCCAGGGGCTGGACTTGAGGGTTTAGGGTCCAGGGGCTGGCCTTGAGGGTTTCGGGTCCAGGGGCTAGAATTGAGGGTTTAGGGCTCAAGGGCTAGACTTGAGGGTGTAGGGTCCAGGGGCTAGACTTGAGGGTGTAGGGTCCAGGGGCTGGACTTGAGGGTTTAGGGTCCAGAGGCTAGACTTGAAGGTTTAGGGACCAGGGGCTAGACCTGAGAGTTTAGTGTCCAGGGGCTAGACCTGAGGGTTTAGGGTCCAGGGGCTAGGCCTGAGGGTTTAGGGTCCAGGGGCTAGACTTGAGGGTTTAGGGTCCAGGGGCTAGACTTGAGGGTTTAGGGTCCAGGGGCTAGACCTGAGGGTTTAGGGTCCAGAGGCTAGACTTGAAGGTTTAGGGTCCAGGGGCTAGACCTGAGGGTTTAGTGTCCAGGGGCTAGACCTGAGGGTTTAGGGTCCAGGGGCTAGACTTGAGGGTTTAGGGTCCAGGGGCTAGACTTGAGGGTTTATGGTCCAGGGGCTAGACCTGAGGGTTTAGGGTCCAGGGGCTAGACCTGAGGGTTTAGGGTCCAGGGGCTAGACCTGAGGGTTTGGGGTCCAGAGGCTAGACTTGAGGGTTTAGGGTCCAGGGGCTAGACCTGAGAGTTTAGTGTCCAGGGGCTAGACCTGAGGGTTTACGGTCCATGGGCTAGGCTTGAGGGTTTAGGGTCCAGGGGCTAGACTTGAGGGTTTATGGTCCAGGGGCTAAACCTGAGGGTTTAGTGTCCAGAGGCTAGACTTGAGGGTTCAGGGTCCAGGGGCTAGACTTGAGGGTTTAAGGTCCAGGGGCTAGGCTTGAGGGTTTAGGGTCCAGGGGCTAGACTTGAGGGTTTAGGGTCCAGGGGCTAGACCTGAGGGTTTAGGGTCCAGGGGCTAGACTTGAGGGTTTAGGGTCCAGGGGCTAGACTTGAGGGTTTAGGGTCCAGGGGCTAGGCTTGAGGGTTTAGGGCTCAGGGGCTAGACTTGAGGGTTTAGGGTCCAGGGGCTAGACTTGAGGGTTTATGGTCCAGGGGCTAGACTTGAGGGTTTGGGGTCCATAGGCTAGACTTGAGGGTTCAGGGTCCAGGGGCTAGACTTGAGGGTGTAGGGTCCAGAGGCTAGACTTGTGAGTTTAAAGTCCAGGGGCTGGACTTGAGGGTTTAGGGTCCAGGGGCTATAATTGAGGGTTTGGGGTCCAGGGGCTAGGCTTGAGGGTTTAGGGCTCAGGGGCTAGACTTGAGGGTTTAGGGTCCAGGGGCTAGACTTGAGGGTTTATGGTCCAGGGGCTAAACCTGAGGGTTTAGGGTCCATAGGCTAGACTTGGGGGTTCAGGGTCCGGGGCTAGACTTGAGGGTTTAAGGTCCAGGGGCTAGGCTTGAGGGTTTAGGGTCCAGGGGCTAGACTTGAGGGTGTATGGTCCAGGGGCTAGGCTTGAGGGTTTAGGGCTCAGGGGCTAGACTTGAGGGTTTAGGGTCCAGGGGCTAGACTTGAGGGTTTATGGTCCAGGGGCTAAACCTGAGGGTTTAGGGTCCAGAGGCTAGACTTGAGGGTTCAGGGTCCAGGGGCTAGACTTGAGGGTTTAAGGTCCAGGGGCTAGGCTTGAGGGTTTAGGGTCCAGGGGCTAGACTTGAGGGTTTATGGTCCAGGGGCCAGACCTGAGGGTTTAGGGTCCAGAGGCTAGACTTGAGGGTTTAGGGTCCAGGGGCTAGAATTGAGGGTGTAGGGTCCAGAGGCTAGACTTGTGAGTTTAAAGTCCAGGGGCTGGACTTGAGGGTTTAGGGTCCAGGGGCTGGCCTTGAGGGTTTAGGGTCCAGGGGCTATAATTGAGGGTTTGGGGTCCAGGGGCTAGGCTTGAGGGTTTAGGGCTCAGGGGCTAGACTTGAGGGTTCAGGGGCTAGACTTGATATTTTTAGGCACAAGCGTCCCCCCACCGGTACGCTCCGTTACCTGCAGCACGGCGTGCACCCACGGGTAGGCCGCAACAAACGCCCGCAGAGAGGCCCGGCGCAAGCGCCCTTCCAAGGACCCGCCTGGGGTCTGAGATCTGGTCAGATCCGCAGGCATGCCCCCCGTCGCCAGCGCTAAGGCCAGCACACCGCGTCTGGCATGCAGCTTGAACAGCCCCTCCGCCTTGCACTCGAGATACGGAAGCATCACCTGCATTGGGCGTAACAACACAACAGGTGTCGTGTGACTGCCGTTGTGTGGCAGGTATTGTGTAAACTTATTAATTGCGGTGTGGATTACACTTTATTGACATTGTGTGACCCAGGTGTGACCAGCATGGTGTAACCGGTGTGGTGTAACTGACATTGTGTGGCCGGCAGTGAGCTAGTGAGTGACCAGCATGCAACCTGGGCACCCCTAGGCTCGCACTGACGTTGAAGAAGTACCACTGTACCACCTCCATTATGTGCAGCAAGAAGTCCGGTATTGCGGACATCTATTTATGATTTGGTGCGCCTGAAAAATGCAGGGACATCACAGCCTGTAGCAGTGGTGGCCTGGAGCAGCAAGCCTTGCTGCTTGTGCAATAGGCTGTATACTGATCAAGGTCCACGTCGGCCCAGCAGCTGCGGCCTAGCGGCCAGCTAAAGGAAATGATCAGGTGTGTACTTAATGGTGTATGGAATGTTGGAAACTGTATGGAAGGTTCTGCATGGGGGATGCTGCATGGATGATGCTGCATGGGAGATGGTGCATGGGAGCTGCTGCATGGCAGGTACTGCATGGGGGATGCTGAATGGGAGATGCTGCATGGGGGATGCTGCATGGGAAATGCTGCATGGGGGATGCTGTATGGGAGATCCTGCATGGGGTATGCTGCATGGGGGGTGTTGCATGGGAGATGCTGCATGGTGGATGCTGCATCGGGTATGCTGTCTGGGAGATGCTGCATGGGGGATGCTGCATGGGAGATTGAATGGGGGGAGTTGCATGGGAGATGCTGCATGTCAGCCGTGATTGCCCTCCCTTCTTCCGCACACAAATCTCAGGATGACCATTGGGAGAGGTAGCAGTTCGGGGTCTATATGCTTCATGTTTGACCCCATGCTCCCGCTAGCTGATCCTGGGATTTGCCGAATAATATGTTCGTACCTGAAGGAGCAAACCTAGGCGCCGCTGTGAGCTTGTCATGCGTGCGTCGTCCTGTTCATGCTGAACTTGCTGCCGCTGGCGTGACATGCTGCTGCCGTCCTGTCGTAGCTGCTGCTGCGTTGGTTTCCTCCTGAGGCCGTAAAGCCCCTCGGCGAACGTTGCGTCGCAAGTACTGAGGCTGTGCCAGTCGACCAGGAATAGCAACAAAGCCATCGCCTCATCCTCATATTTTAAAACGCGGTGTAGCCAGGCGTATCGCTGAGACAGCACCGACAGCGTGTAAACTGCCGCGGACTTGAGGCTGGGCACTAGCTGGTCTGCAGCCACGATCTCGAAATAGGTAGGCTTCGTGCTGTCATCGCCACCCACCTGAACGAAAGACATGTTGGCAAAGGCAATATATGGTGCGTGCGTCTTGCATGGGGGGCATATGCGCTCGTCAGTTGGGTTCACACTTTTACCCGAGTTTTCGAAGAAACGCCAAGGATTGCCCCGAACCACGTCTGTGATTTGCGGCGGGGTGGCCCCGTTGTATACTTGTTTTGTGTTACGTCAGCCCCATCGAAACAAGCTCATAAATGGCTGCCACGAAGCTGTGACAACGACAGATATCTGCGTGGCACGACCTTACTTCAACATGATGCTTTCGACACGTGGTGGAATTTGGCGTCGTTGCCTGTAAGGTAGGCACTCGAGCCTCCCACTGGCTGTTCTTCGGAGATTTATCTAGGTTTTGTTTAGAATGTGCACCAACATCAAGAGGGCTGCCGGCCGGCCACCTCTGGGCCGATGGGGATCAAATCTCAACGGCCCGTGAGGCGGTGACCTAAGTAGCAGGGCTTGCTACACGAGACACACCTAGACGCAGGATCTATTGCATTGCACTGCACTGGCATGCAGACAGGCTTCATCAGCCATATCAGAGATTCATATCGGACCACTCTCCTGTCGATCTTATCAAAGACCATCACCTGGTGACAAACCTGTAGATCAAGAATGGATTTGTGGGAACGCCCATGCATGCACAGATCAGGCTCCCATACGTGCAGCAGCCACCCATGCATGCAACAGCTACCCATGCGTCCGGCAGCCACTTATGCATGTAACAGCTACCCTTGCGTACAACAGGTACCCATGCATGTATCAGGCACCCATGCGTGCAGCAGCCACCCATGCACGTAACAGCCATGAGAGCGACAGCCAGTCACCTGGGGCCTGGGATCATGGAAAGATATTTATTTTGGCAATCAAAATTGTTTTTGGTTGACAGAAGCAACGAGATATGATAGAGTTCTTGGTGAAGAGCTCGACGCCGAAATTTTCCCGATCCCAATTGTTTCGACGATTTCCGTTACCGCGCTACTGAACCTTGGCTTCGCCAAATTAATTGTTTGGTTACCACTTGGTTACGACTGGTCACCAGTAGCTAGCAGAAAAAACCCTGCCCATGGATGTCTTGGGTGTCATGAATTAGTTCCCAGCTGCAGACCGGAGTTTGGTCTAGTGCACTTCCTTTGCCAGGCCGTTGAGAAGCCGCGGGGCTGATTTCGACACTGAAAAACTTGACCAGGCTGCGGTTGGAGGTCTTGGCAAAGAGTTGCCGAATGGAGACCTCCCTTCCCAGCCACAGACTGTGATGTAGTCAAATTGCACCCTACAAAACCTGTGATAGGAACCTTGTCTACCTGTGGGTGGGCTGTAGCCTCATGTTTTCACGCTTATTCAAGTATTCTTCCCTGGATCAGCTGTGCTTGTTTAGGGTTTTCACCTTCATTCTACCATGACTCCATTTCGGGGAATTTCTGAGAGCTCGGTTTTACCATGGATTCAAGGATAAGCCTCGGTGGGGGGTTAGGGTTTAGGGCGGGGTTGGGGCGGGGTGGGCGCCGAACACTGATTCTGAACTGCTGTCATGATATCCCACGCAGCCAGCAGAATTTCAATCCTCTCAATCCCACCAGCCATTCGTCCCAATCATGTCCTTCACTATTGGAAGCCGATTAGCCGATCATGCCCATTATCTCAATGATCGGAAGCCAATCGTCCCAATCATGGCAGCATATCATGCCTATCGTCCCAATGATTGCCGCCAATCATCCCTATCACAGCAGCCAATGATCCCAAACATGTCAGCCATTGGAGGCCTAATATCCCAATCATGGCAGAATATCATCCCTATCATCCCAATCACCGCAGCCAATCATCCATGTCAGCCATTGGAAGCCTATTTTCTCAATCAACACTGCTGCCGTTTTCTTAACCCTGAACCTTCAACCCTGAACCATAAACCCTAAACCCTAAACCCATGCATCCCCCTAGGACAACCAAGGCTACCCGGGTGTCAAATAAAGACGTCAAGAGCCCAAAATGATTTGCCCAGCCAGCTGACATCTCTTCAAATTGTCCAGGAGGGCTGGCGAACAGCCGAGGGTGACCAGGGATCCAGCGTCACGACCAGCGGCAAAAGCGGCGGCGGCGGGGAAGGTGTCTACAGCGGCGGTGACATGTCAAGCAGCGGCGGTGGAGGCAGCAATGGCGGCAAGGGTGGCGGCAGGAGGGGCCTCGGCGGCACTCAATCGATCCATGGCGCACCCCCCAGTCTGGCTGACACCACTTTGCCACTGGGAGGCCTTAGAGGCAGCGGCAGCGGGACCAGCGTGAGTGGCAGCAGCAACGGCACCAAGGAGGTTGGCCCCCCTGAGAACATTGCGGAGCATGTCCAGCGCATAGCCTCTGCGGGTTCGGACGAAGAGCGAGCAGAGGTGCTGGTGGGCTTGAATGTCCTGCTGTCCAAAACCCCGGCCTGCGATGCGAATGTGTGTGCCGCCGGCGCGGTCCCACTCTTGGCGGCCTTACTCAGGGAGAACTGCTCGGAGGATCTGCATTCTAAAGCAGCTTCAGTGATCGTCAGCCTTGCTGTACGGGTGGAGAACCGTGAGGGCATGGCTGAGTGCGGCCTTATTGAGCCGCTGGTGCGACTGCTCAAGTCTAAGTTGCCGGTAGTGCTGAGGGAGGCATCGTGTGCGCTGGCGAACTTGGCACAGAGCGGGGATATGCGGGAGCAAGCCGGAGCTTGCGGTGCTGTTAAGCTGCTCGTCAAGCTGTTGGACTCGGACAGCATCGTTGTAGTCGACGGGGCTGTCAGGGCCCTCCTCAGCTTGACGATGCACAGCGAGGGTAACGTGGCCCTCTCGTTCAAGGCGGGCGCTGCCACATCCCTCCTTCGCCTGCTTGACGGCTGCATCCGCCCCCCTGGTTCAGCCAATCATATGGATAGCGATGGCCTTCGCTGTATTGCCGCCGCGGTGCTGATAAACATGCTTCGCGACAGCAGCGACGCTGCCGTAAGCAAACTGTTCTCAGCTAGCGGCGCCGTCGCATCAGTCGTCCGCCTGCTCACCCGCGGAATGTGCCAAGATGTGGAGCAAAAGTGTGGTCATGAGATCCAGCGTCTATCGGCAACCTTGCTCAACATGGCGGCAGTGTGCGGCTCAGTTGACACGGAGCTGATCGCAGGAGGGGCCGTGCTGGCTATTGTCAACCTGATCACCGCGCAGCGGTCCGCCAGCGCTGTGATCGAAGCGGCATTGTTGATTTTGTGCAACATGGCCGAGGGGGGCAGCCGCAATGCGGCGAAGATCGTTTCGGCTGGCGCCGTCCCTTGCCTGGCGCCGCTGATGTTGGACGCCTCTGCCGGCGACCGTGTGTCTTCCTTGGCCGTTAGAGCGCTGTGCCTCCTTCGCCTTGATATGTGCGTCATTGAAGGCAGTGTCAGCAGCATGGCTAACGTGAGCAGCAGCAGCAGCAGCAGCGGCGGGGGGAAGGGGCGGCTGGTGCTGACTCCTACCTTCCTGACGCGCCTAGTGCAGATGCTAGACAGAAGCCAGAGTCCCGACTTGCAGTACGCTGCGGTGGACATGGTTGCCTCCCTTGCTGACCAGGAGTCGAATCGGGCCGAGATGGCATCTGTCTGCAGCGCCCTCTCGCGGCTGGTTGCATCAGCGCCGTCCTTCAATACCATCCAAAGGTCGAGGGGCTTGCCATCTCAGCTGCTTGCCGTGAAGGCCCTGTACCTCCTGACGATGCACCCGCAGTGCCAGGCCAGGCTGGTGGCCGACAAGGGTGCGGGGCCGCTGGTGCGGCTCTTTAAGGACTTTGCCCGCCTGAAGTGTGTGAATTTGGACCAGCACGGTATCGACAGGATTGTGTTTTGCGTGGGCGTGATGAGAAACCTTGCGTCCAATGTCGAGAGTGCGGAGGTCAGGGCGGTCGCTTCGGGGGTTCTGCCTGAGGTTGTGCAACTGCTTGAACTAAGCTTGGGCAAGACCCTGGGGCGGACAGCGCACCAGATGGCGGACCAGGCTGCGGGCTGCCTCCGCAACCTTATGCTGCACAGGCCTGACCGGCTGAGGGCCCAGAAGGAGGGTGTTGTCCAGATTCTGTTCACTCTGCTGAAGGGAAAGAAAGTGGATGCTGCCAAAGCTGATGTGGTGCTGAACATGCAGGCCCAGGTCCTCGGCGCGCTTCGGAACATCCTGCTAGACACGGAATCCTATCCCGTTGAAATCATGTCCTCAATCATGGCTGCAGTCCTCAGCGGCGAAGGGGTCAGAATCTATTTCCTCGATCTCCTGCGGTCGACCTCGCCCCTCGTGCAGGAGCAGGCGGCAGGAGTGTTGAAGAACATAACGGCGTGTCCGTTGGACTGGAAGGGGGAGGGCACGGAAGAGGGGGCAGGCATCTGGTTGAAACTGCTTATCGTGAATGTGCTGGTGCTGGTCGCCCTCATGCAGTCTGCGTCGCAGCCGGTGCGACAGGAGGCAGTGGGCGCGTTGCGAAACGTGTTACTGCTTTCGCCAGAAATCAGGGCCAGCGCCATCGCCGGGGGTGCCGCTCATGTGCTCGTCAAGATGTTGGGCGTGGCGAGCTCTGAGGAAGAGCAGGAGCATGCCGCAGGCGCGCTTTGGTCGCTGACGAAAGGCAGCTACGCCGCCGCAATTGCGTCTGCGAGAGCTGGACTCAATCTGGAGGTGTTGCTGAAAAAGACAAGCTCGGAGGTCGTGAGGGGGCAGGCTGAGGGAGCTCTTGAAGCTCTCAGGGAGGCCGTTGCCGACATTTTTGCGGGGGTCTCAAGGGCTTAAGAGAAGGAGCAACAACTAGCTAGGCCCTATAGGGACACGGTGTGAGAGTTCATGTTGTTTTCACGTATTTGCAAAGAAAGCTATGCCCTACAAGGGCGTGGAGGTAAAGGAAACAGGGCAGGTTGGGTTGTAGCCACATCCGCGCCCTTAGCATGAGGCAAAAAGAAAGTGGCAAATCTATCTCGGCGGTTTTCTCTTATATGCTTTGTTGGCCCAGAGGCAGGCTTTGTGGTGAAAACATATTGAAGTATGCTTTTAGTTGAAGTTGTATCTTGATGGTGTTGTTGCATTTTCAACGCAAGTACCCCTATCTTACGCCTGGTTCAATAGGCCATCTTGTACTGCATGTTGTATCATCTGACCTGAGTTTGGGGGGCTCCAAATTTTGAACATGTCAGTAATTGGTGAATGAGTAATGATGAAGATGATTCTGCCCCAATCATTGAGCACTCCGACTTGGGATACTTTGGAGTGCGTGGCTCATTATGCACCTCATGGCTTGGCAAACTATGTTTTACTGGCAGTGAGCCAACATGCTCTGTTGCGCGATTGTTTCCTTTCAGACATACCCATATATACATGTCGCAGCTTCATAGCATCAGGAGCGAGCGGGTTGGTTTCATGCTTTCCTTGAACACCAAACGCTTGAGCCACAGTTCCGCTGCACCGCAGCATATGGGGGTAAGTTTCTCATAGATATGACAGACAATAGTTACCAGTAGCGATGTAATAGTTTACAAAGTTAATCATTTCACATGCCCGCTTCAGGGTTCCCAGTTTGGCCGTTTGAAGCCGCAATCCCAAACCGTTTACCGCACTGTCCCCCATGATTCACAACACCTTACCGTGTGAACACACCGTAATGGCCATGTTGTCCGAACCGTGCCGGTATCCATACTGTACCGTTTGATCGTAACGTATCTCCGCACCAGTTAACCATGGTGCGCTTTATCTGATCATCTTGGGCTGCAAGGGAGCTTATCAGTTGTTCTTATGTTGAAACCACTAAACTGACTACCAACGGCAAGTACTTTTTCCGGTATCTTATAACCAAGGCCCCCAACCAATTATTCCAATGGCCATAAGTTCGCTTGACAGCATGTTAAACATGAAGCAGTGTATCAAGGCTACCTAATATTGGCCACCTTACGGTGTTCCTGCTTTCCTGACTCCTCTTGGTTTTGGTACCGCGCAGGTACCAAGGCGGTGGGAAAAAAAAAAGGAGGGGACCAAGAAAAGGGGGGGGGGGAAGGAAAAGAAGGGGGGGGGAAGAAGGGGGTTTCACGCTGAGATATCCTCAAATTGCTCTGCCTTGCACTAACTACGCGCTTAAAGGTTTTCCCCCCTTTTGTGTGAACATTTCCCCCCCATCAGAGATGTGATAGCTCCACATGTCAATTATAACACATTCGAAAGGCGATGCATATTTTGGTGTGCATAAAAAATCTGTAAGATGTTTGGAGTCAGTTGGAGCACAGTGGGTTTTGCTACCGTTCCACATTGGCATGCCACACACATCACACAAGTCAATGACTTAACACCTTCGAGAGTTGCTAAAAAAAGCAGCCGCGAGGGCGTCCAATGTCCCGTTGGTAGGGAAAATAAATTCAATGCAAGAGGAGAAAATAAAGAGAGGAGCATTAGGGACCCCCCCTCCCCCACCAAGAGAAGGAAAGTCAGTTATGAGCATGTCACACAAGTATGAAACGTGCAAATGAACAAATGCAGCCTGATTCATCAGCAGCAGCAGCAGCAGCAATACAGTGAACCCTGGTGTGCCATTCAAGCTGTCATAACACGCAAACCTAAAAACTTGAGTTCTACTGAAGTTGCTCAACGTGCTACTAAGCCCTCTCCATCTCCTTCTTCATCTCAACAGATGCCTCAATCGTATCAAAAATGTTGCGCTCATACCTGCATCAAATCCCCGCCACACAGCGTGCCATCTTCTCGCAGCTGCATAAGCAAGCAGCGGAAGACCGGAAATTCTGCTGAACAGCGGAATCGAGGAAATTTCCCTCAAACAGAATTTTGCAAGTTTTGAGTAGAATTCTGCCCAGTCTTAACCAGAATCGGAATCTTTTTCCCTCCAACGGAATCACAGAATTACTGTCCAATATCGAATAATTCTGCTAGCGATATCGTACATTTCTGTGATTCCGACGATTCTGTCATTCCGTCCATTCTGCTATTCCGACCATTCTGACGTTCTGGTATGTAGGGAGGAACCCCTCGCAACCCCATTCTGCTCTTCCGACCATTCTGACGTTCTGATAGGGAGGAACCCCTCCCACCCCCATTCTGCTATTCCGACCATTCTGACGTTCTGATAAGGAGGAACCCCTCCCACCCCCATTCTGCTTTTCCGACCATTCTGACGTTCCGATAGGGAGGATCCCCTCCCAACCCCATTCTGCTCTTCCGACCATTCTGACGTTCCGATAGGGAGGATCCCCTCCCAACCCCATTCTGCTCTTCCGACCATTGATTCTGACGTTCCGATAGGGAGGATCCCCTCCCCACCCCATTCTGCTCTTCCGACCATTCTGACGTTCCGATAGGGACTGGAGGATCCCCTCCCCACCCCATTCTGCTCTTCCGACCATTCTGACGTTCCGATAGGGAGGATCCCCTCCCAACCCCATTCTGCTATTCCGACCATTCTGACGTTCTGATAGGGAGGAACCCCTCCCAACCCCATTCTGCTCTTCCGACCATTCTGACGTTCCGATAGGGAGGATCCCCTCCCAACCCCATTCTGCTCTTCCGACCATTCTGACGTTCCGATGGGGAGGATCTCCCCCCCCACCCCCATTCTGCTCTTCCGACCATTCTGACGTTCTGATAGGGAGGATCCCCTCCCACCCCCATTCTGCTATTCCGACCATTCTGACGTTCTGATAGGGAGGATCCCCTCCCACCCCCATTCTGCTATTCCGACCATTCTGACGTTCCGATAGGGAGGAACCCCTCCCACCCCCATTCTGCTATTCCGACCATTCTGACGTTCTGATAGGGAGGATCCCCTCCCACCCCCATTCTGCTCTTCCGACCATTCTGACGTTCTGATAGGGAGGAACCCCTCCCACCCCCATTCTGCTATTCCGACCATTCTGAAGTTCTGATAGGTACCAGCCCCTCCGCCCCCATTCTGCTATTCCGAACATTCTGACGGCTATAGGGTTTAGGGCTTGGGGTTTTAGGGTTAAGAGTTAAGGCCAGTGACAGAGCGAGTTAGGGCAGTGACGCAGCGAGTGTGGGAGGGGACAGAGCGAGTTAAGGCGGTGACATAGCGAGGTAGGGTGGTTAAATTTCTGGGTTTAGGGATAAGGTTTTAGGGCAGTGACAAAGCGAGTTAGGGCGATGACAGTTTAGGTTTTTGGGTTTAGGTTTTAGGGCGGTGACATACATAGCCAGTAAGTGTGGTGACATTTTAAGGTTTAGGTTTAAGGTTTAGGGTTAAGGTTGAAGGTAAGGTTGAAGATTGAGACTTTAGGGCGGTGACAGAGCGAGTTAGGGGGGGGAAGAGCGTGTTGGGGTGGTGACAGTTTTAGGCTTTAGGGCAGTGACAGAGCGTGTTAGGGCGGTGGCAGAGCGAGTCAGGGCGGTGACAGTTTAGGGTTTTTGGGTTTAGGATTTAGGGTATAGAATTTAGGGTTTAGGATCTAGGTTTTAGGGCAGTGACATAGCGAGTTAGGGCAGTAACATAGCGAGTAAGGGGTGGTGACAGTTTATGGTTTAGGGTGTAGGTTTTAGGGCAGTGACAGAGCGAGTTAGGTCGGTGACAGAGCGTGTTAGGACAGTGACTGTTTAAGGTTCAGGGTTAAGGTTTTAGGGCGGTGACAGAGCGAGTAAGGGCAGTGACAGTTTAGGGTTAAGGGTTTAGGTTTTATGGCAGTGACAGAGTGAGTTAGGGCGGTGACAGAGCGTGTTAGGGTGGCGACAGTTTCAGAGTTTAGGGTTTAGGGTTGAGGGCGGTGACATAGCGCGTTAGGGGTTAGGGTTTAGGTTTAGGTTTTATGGCAGTGACAGAGTAAGTTAGGGCGGTGCCACAGCGTGTTAGGGTGGCGACAGTAACAGTGCCAGTAAGGGCGGTGACAGTATAGGGTTCAGGTTTTTAGGTTTTAGGGCAGTGTCAAAGCGAGTTAGGGCAGGGACAGTTTAGGGTTAAGGGTTTAGGGTTAAGGGCAGTGAAAGAGATTGTTAGGGCGGTGACAGTTAAGGGGTAAAGGTTTTAGGTGCGGGTACCCTGTTTAGGGTTTAGGGTTTTGGGTTTAGGGTTTTGATACGACCCTGTTTAGGTGCGAGTACCCTGTTTAGGTGCGAGTACCCTGTTTAGGTGCGAGTACCCTGTTTAGGTACGCGTACCCTGTTTAGGTGCGAGCACCCTATTTAGGTGCGAGCACCCTATTTAGGTGCGAGCACCCGGTTTAGATGCGAGCACCCGGTTTAGGTGCGAGTACCCTGTTTAGGTGCGAGTACCCTGTTTAGGTGCGAGTACCCTGTTTAGGTACGCGTACCCTGTTTAGGTGAGAGTACCCTGTTTAGGTGCGAGTACCCTGTTTAGGTGCGCGTACCCTGTTTAGGTGCGAGTACCCTGTTTAGGTGCGCGTACCCTGTTTAGGTGCGAGTACCCTGTTTAGGTGCGAGTACCCTGTTGATGTGCGAGTATCCTGTTTAGGTGCGAGTACCCTGTTTAGGTGCGAGTACCCTGTTTAGGTGCGAGTACCCTGTTTAGGTGCGAGTACCCTGTTTAGGTGCGAGTACCCTGTTTAGGTGCGAGTACCCTGTTTAGGTGCGAGTACCCTGTTTAGGTGCGAGTACCCTGTTTAGGTGCGAGTACCCTGTTTAGGTGCAAGTACCCTGTTTAGGTGCGAGTACCCTGTTTATGTGCGAGTACCCTGTTTAGGTGCGAGTACCCTTTTTAGGTGCGAGTACCCTGTTTATGTGCGAGTACCCTGTTAAGGTGCGAGTACCCTGTTAAGGTGCGAGTACCCTGTTTAGGTGCGAGTACCCTGTTTAGGTGCGAGTACCCTGTTTAGGTGCGAGTACCCTGTTTAGGTGCGAGTACCCTGTTTAGGTGCGAGTACCCTGTTTAGGTGCGCGTACCCTGTTTAGGTGCGAGTACCCTGTTTAGGTGCGAGTACCCTGTTTAGGTGCGCGTACCCTGTTTAGGTGCGAGTACCCTGTTTAAGTGCGAGTACCCTGTTTAGGTGCGAGTACCCTGTTTAGGTGCGATTACCCTGTTTAGGTGCGAGTACCCTGTTTAGGTGTGAGTACCCTGTTTAGGTGCGAGTACCCTGTTTAGGTGCGAGTACCCTGTTTACTAGAATACGGCCCCCGAATAGGGCTCGGAACGGCAGAATCAGTCCTAAGGCAGCATCAGTCAATCAGAAGAGCAGAATAACCAGAACAGCAGAATCAGCCCTAAGGCAGCCTCCGTAAATCAGAAGGGCAGAATGATCAGAATGGCAGAATCAGCCCTAACGCAGCTTCAGTCCATCAGAAGAGCAGAATGACCAGAACAGCAGAATCAGCCCTAAGGCAGACTCAGTCAATCAGAAGGGCAGAATGATCAGAATGGCAGAATCAGCCCTAAGGCAGACTCAGTCAATCAGAAGAGCAGAATTATCAGAACAGCAGAATCAGCCCTAAGGCAGACTCAGTCAATCAGAAGAGCAGAATGATCAGAACGGCAGAATCAGCCCTAAGGCTGCCTCAGTCAATCAGAAGAGAAGAATGATCAGAATGGCAGAAGCAGCCCTAAGGCAGACTCAGTCAATCAGAAGAGCAGAATGACCAGAACAGCAGAATCAGCCCTAAGGCAGCCTCAGTCAATCAGAAGGGCAGAATGATCAGAACAGCAGAATCAGCCCTAAGGCAGACTCAGTCAATCAGAAGAGCAGAATGATCAGAACAGCAGAATCGGCCCTAAGGCAGTCTCAGTCAATCAGAAGAGCAGAATGATCAGAACAGCAGAATCAGCCCTAAGGCAGCCTCAGTCAATCAGAAGAGCAAAGTGACCAGAACAGCAGAATCAGCCCTAAGGCAGTCTCAGTCAATCAGAAGAGCAGAATGATCAGAACAGCAGAATCAGCCCTAAGGCAGACTCAGTCAATCAGAAGAGCAGAATGATCAGAACAGCAGAATCAGCCCTAAGGCAGACTCAGTCAATCAGAAGAGCAGAATGATCAGAACAGCAGAATCGGCCCTAAGGCAGTCTCAGTCAATCAGGAGAGCAGAATGATCAGAACAGCAGAATCAGCCCTAAGGCAGACTCAGTCAATCAGAAGAGCAGAATGATCAGAACAGCAGAATCGGCCCTAAGGCAGTCTCAGTCAATCAGAAGAGCAGAATGATCAGAACAGCAGAATCAGCCCTAAGGCAGACTCAGTCAATCAGAAGAGCAGAACGATCAGAACAGCAGAATCAGCCATAAGGCAGACTCAGTCAATCAGAAGAGCAGAATGATCAGAATGGCAGAATCAGCCCTAAGGCCGACTCAGTCAATCAGAAGAGCAGAATGATCAGAACAGCAGAATCGGCCCTAAGGCAGTCTCAGTCAATCAGAAGAGCAGAATGATCAGAACAGCAGAATCGGCCCTAAGGCAGTCTCAGTCAATCAGAAGAGCAGAATGATCAGAACAGCAGAATCAGCCCTAAGGCAGTCTCAGTCAATCAGAAGAGCAGAATGATCAGAACAGCAGAATCAGCCCTAAGGCAGACTCAGTCAATCAGAAGAGCAGAATGATCAGAACAGCAGAATCAGCCCTAAGGCAGACTCAGTCAATCAGAAGAGCAGAATGATCAGAACAGCTGAATCGGCCCTAAGGCAGTCTCAGTCAATCAGAAGAGCAGAATGATCAGAACAGCAGAATCAGCCCTAAGGCAGTCTCAGTCAATCAGAAGAGCAGAATGATCAGAACAGCAGAATCAGCCCTAAGGCAGTCTCAGTCAATCAGAAGAGCAGAATGATCAGAACAGCAGAATCAGCCCTAAGGCAGCCTCAGTCAATCAGAAGAGCAGAGTGACCAGAACAGCAGAATCAGCCCTAAGGCAGTCTCAGTCAATCAGAAGAGCAGAATGATCAGAACAGCAGAATCAGCCCTTAGGCAGACTCAGTCAATCAGAAGAGCAGAATGATCAGAACAGCAGAATCAGCCCTAAGGCAGTCTCAGTCAATCAGAAGAGCAGAATGATCAGAACAGCAGAATCAGCCCTAAGGCAGACTCAGTCAATCAGAAGAGCAGAATGATCAGAACAGCAGAATCAGGCAGCCCTAAGGCAGTCTCAGTCAATCAGAAGAGCAGAATGATCAGAACAGCAGAATCAGGCAGCCCTAAGGCAGTCTCAGTCAATCAGAAGAGCAGAATGATCAGAACAGCAGAATCGGCCCTAAGGCAGTCTCAGTCAATCAGAAGAGCAGAATGATCAGAACAGCAGAATCAGCCCTAAGGCAGACTCAGTCAATCAGAAGAGCAGAATGATCAGAACAGCAGAATCAGCCCTAAGGCAGACTCAGTCAATCAGAAGAGCAGAATGATCAGAACAGCTGAATCGGCCCTAAGGCAGTCTCAGTCAATCAGAAGAGCAGAATGATCAGAACAGCAGAATCAGCCCTAAGGCAGTCTCAGTCAATCAGAAGAGCAGAATGATCAGAACAGCAGAATCAGCCCTAAGGCAGTCTCAGTCAATCAGAAGAGCAGAATGATCAGAACAGCAGAATCAGCCATAAGGCAGCCTCAGTCAATCAGAAGAGCAGAGTGACCAGAACAGCAGAATCAGCCCTAAGGCAGTCTCAGTCAATCAGAAGAGCAGAATGATCAGAACAGCAGAATCAGCCCTTAGGCAGACTCAGTCAATCAGAAGAGCAGAATGATCAGAACAGCAGAATCAGCCCTAAGGCAGTCTCAGTCAATCAGAAGAGCAGAATGATCAGAACAGCAGAATCAGCCCTAAGGCAGACTCAGTCAATCAGAAGAGCAGAATGATCAGAACAGCAGAATCAGGCAGCCCTAAGGCAGTCTCAGTCAATCAGAAGAGCAGAATGATCAGAACAGCAGAATCAGCCCTAAGGCAGACTCAGTCAATCAGAAGAGCAGAATGATCAGAACAGCAGAATCGGCCCTAAGGCAGTCTCAGTCAATCAGAAGAGCAGAATGATCAGAACAGCAGAATCAGCCCTAAGGCAGACTCAGTCAATCAGAAGAGCAGAATGATCAGAACAGCAGAATCAGTCATCAAGGGCCTAACTTAAACTTGATACAACAGAATCACCCGAATATACGTACTTCCGTTGCTATATTGTCCGCAGCTGAGGGCACTTCATGTCCAGAATGATCAGAACAGCAGAATCAGTCATCAAGGGCCTAACTTAAACTTGATACAACAGAATCACCCGAATATACGTACTTCCGTTGCTATATTGTCCGCAGGCAGCTGAGGGCACTTCAAAGCCTCGTCCTTCACCCACATGCTCGCGTTCATGACGACCAGCTGCCTCCCCTCAAGGTCGCAGTCGAGCTGAGTCACGGCCCTATCCTTGATCATCATGGCAGGGATCCACGAATACGTGACGTCTAGGGCCTTCAGGCTCGGCGCCTTACCGTTAGGTGGACAAATCGAAGCGCCAATCGCGTTGTCCACAAGGCCGAGCAGGTTGCTCCAGGCCGACGCGCTGTCCAGTTTGATCCCTTCTCCACCCTTTGCACCATAGCTTTTATTACTACCGCCTTTTAGACGCAGGTCGGACAATGTTTGGCCTTTGACTGTGAATCGAATCCTCGGGTCATTGCCGACTAGGGGTATTGCAGCGTCGTCATGAATAAAACATGTTTAATATTCGAATGTGCTAGATTGTTGTGTCTAATTCACTTGGGCGTTGTGGACTAGGCCGTGTACGGTTGGGGGGAATTTCCCCCCCCCTTGGTCCCTGCCCCGTACCGCATCATGCTACCTGGCATTTAGTGGCGGTGCATGAGAGCACAACATGCCGGGGTTTTAGGCATGGCGGGAGAGTATCTGCGGTATGTCACTGCAAAAATTTACAGTCCAACGGGGCATCACATTTGATGCATGGGACTTGTGCCCGTAAACCGGTACAGGCACTAATGGTGCTACTATTGTGGGGGGCTATCCCAAATGAATATTTTCAGTGACACTCTGGGTGAAGCTACGGTATTACCGGTAACTAAGATGTTAAATTTCAGGGCTTTTAAGCGGGGGGGTGGAAACTGGACAAATTACACATATTGACCTCATGCTTTCTGAAAGCTGAAAAAATCGTGGGGATCTGTGCCACCTTTCCCGGGTTTCTTTTGGTGTCTTCACTTTTCTTGAACCCTTCGCTCTTCTTCAGGGTTGTTTTCTTTCGGGTGCGAACAACCATCGGCTAACACCAGCAGGTATCGAACTCGCGACCTCCGCTTGATCAGCATCGTCGGTGCTAGGCTGTAAGCGACTGACACCAGTACGGCATTAGTCACGGTCGATTGGGTGGGTGGCGGGCGACAGGTGTCATCGCTGCGCGGCCAAAAAGCTTCACGAATACACATCGCCTACACCCGACGTTGAGTAAAATATAACCACATTGCTAATGCGCTGCTTTCAATCGAGGCCGCACTTGCGGCATAACAGTGCGTTGCCACCCAGGCCGTGCATGCCGAGCGTCGCCACTCGTTTCGGTATGTAGCATGGGTAGTTGGCCGGCGAGAGATGTCATCGGCCCCCAATTCGCAGCGACTGCAATAACTTTTCGAATACATATCCCCTACACTCGACGTTGAGTGCATTAGAATCACAATGTCAATGCGCATCTTTTGATCGCCTGCCCGGTGCCTGCTGAGCGTCGTGAGCCGTCCAGGCCGGCATAGTAGGTTCTGCTGCGCGTTTTTTTTTAGGGATCTCCTTCATGGGAGACTGTAAAAAAAGTGTGCCTAGAAAAAAAAAGTGACTAAAAAAAAAAAAAAAAAACGCGCAGTAGAACCTACTATGCCGGCCTGGACAGCTCACGACGCTCAGCAGGCACCGGGCAGGCGATCAAAAGATGCGCATTGACATTGTGATTCTAATGCACTCAACGTCGAGTGTAGGCGATATATATTCGAAAAGTTATTGCAGTCGCTGCGAATTGGGGGCCGATGACATCTCTCGCCGGCCAACTACCCATGCTACATACCGAAACGAGTGGCGACGCTCGGCATGCACGGCCTGGGTGGCAACGCACTGTTATGCCGCAAGTGCGGCCTCGATTGAAAGCAGCGCATTAGCAATGTGGTTATATTTTACTCAACGTCGGGTGTAGGCGATGTGTATTCGTGAAGCTTTTTGGCCGCGCGGCGATGACACCTCTCGCCCGCCACCCACCCAATCGACCGTGACTAATGCCGTACTGGTGTCAGTCGCTTACAGCCTAGCACCGACAATGCTGATCAAGCGGAGGTCGCGAGTTCGATACCTGCTGGTGTCAGCCGATGGTTGTTCGCACCCGAAAGAAAACAACCCTGAAAAAGAGCGAAGGGTTCAAGAAGAGTAAAGACACCAAAAGAAACCCGGGAAAGGTGGCAAAGATCCCACCGTTTTTTTTTTTTTTTTTTAGTCACTTTTTTTTCTAGGCATATTTTTTTTACAGTCTCCCATGAAGGAGATCCCTAAAAAAGAGGCAATGCTACTTAAACATCATGTCACGGTATATTACGGTATACATGCCAAAACCGTTTAGGCCGCAGTTTGCGACCTCGGAGGCTTCGCAGCTTCCCTGCGGATCCTCCTTATTTGAATAGGAACCTAGAAACCCGCTTACGCCAGGGGTTTAGCTGTCCCGTACTTTGAATTGGGCCTGCTGGGTCCCTGTATCCCGGCAATTGCCTAAACTAGTTACTTCGTCCCTTTCAAAAGGGCAGACCTCTTATGTAACAAGATCCGGCCGGCATCCAATGCATGAGGCCTGAGGTGTTCATAACGTCAGTACCTATATCAAGTCAAGACAAGCTCAACCTCCGCTGAGACAGCAGCAGAACAAGACCTCAGTTGAGGAACGAGATCCCTGCAGAACAGTAGTTCGCAGACTACGATCCCGTACCCCTCACCGCGTGTGACGCGGTAAGTGCACCTGATATTGCCTAGCTGGATCGCGACCATACAGCCAGAAAGCCGGTGCCTCCGAAAGATATTGCCTGACATTCAAATACAAGTTTAGAAGCTTAACTCGTTGAGCACCCGCAGCCAGTGAGTAGTCACGAAGTCTGCCCGTAGGCGCCCATCACTGTCGTGAGGGAGAAGTCCGCCGCGGACCTGAAGCGCACATCTCGTGTCCTTTTGAAAGGGACGAAGTTCCCGCTAGGGCTGAACCTTACAGTAGCCAGTTAACAGCTCTTGTCTGAAGTACAAGGAGCCTGTTTGTGAGTAGAAGGACACCTCTCTAAGGCGCCTTTACCGGAGATTATGGAGTTTACCATATTGGCGCGTTTACTGCTTTATGGTGCGACAATCAGAGTAGGAAATCAAAACCTATGGCTTAAGGCATCTATCCAAGTGATGTTTACCAGAACCCTGCCTCTGCGCAAGAGTTGTAATCCAGAACATGATCTAGTCAGGGCCAATAAAATAATATGGATTCTGAAAGGAAGGGCCCTACAACCAAGACCCAGAAATGGCAAGCTTCAGGCGCAGACACGTCCCAGCTGGCGCCATGCTCAAGGACCTCGTTGGCGAGGTATATGAGAGTCCATAATGCTGCATGAGTGATTGGAAGCCCATGTGGTCGGAGGCCTATGTGACTTGACGCGCATGGGGAACCCACATGGATGGGGGCCCATATGAGTCGATGTCATTCCAACGATTAAATTAGCGAGTTACTTGTTACGTAATGGTAGTGTCAATCTTGCAGCATCCACCCCAACAGGAAGAGAGGCTTTACAACAAAGCGGGTGTGCACGCCGAAAAAACAATGCCCTACGCGCGCGCCAAACAGGCTGCCAGGGGCAAGGGGTTTAGTGATGTACAGGATGCCCGTGGCCGGGCTCGAGCGACAAAAAAGTTGCCAGGGGCAAGGGTCAAGCGCCGAACAGGTTGCCCGGGGCCGGGCTCGAGCACCAAACCAGTTCACGTCCTCAAGCGCGCCCTCAAGGGCCAAACGGATTCGGCGGCAGTGAGCTCTGAAACCCCATGAGCAGAGCGCTCGACGACGCCACATCGTCACCGTCACTCCCCAGATACAAGGAGCTTATTGGATCTAGCAACAACAGGATCGCCGCCTCAGCCTCCGCCACGGAACTTGATAGTCCTCTCTCAATCTCTGCCCTCCCCAACCACGTCTTCGAGCGGAGCTCCGACCGAGGAGGACGTAGTTGCTCTCGACCGGGCTGACCTGGGTCGCCCGCCCTCCGCCAGGTCCATGAGCCCCCTGCCCAATCCCTCGATGTGAGATGTCATCGCTTTCTGCGAGTCCAGCGGGCCCTCAGCGGGCGCGCTGTTACATGCCGCCGCTCCGAGCTGGCCCGCAACATTCCGCGTCAGCCATCATTCGCCCCAGGACCGGCGCCTCGCTGCCGCCTATGACTCGAACTCCGCCTCTGCTGCTCACCGCCGACCGCGGGCAGCCGTCAGCGGAGATCGGCTTGACGCTTTGCGTGGTGGTCACACTGCCGAAAACAGCAACAAGGGGAACACACAGGTTGATCAACATGTCCTAGTAAAAGAGAGCGACAACGCAATTAAAGAGAGAGAGAAAGCTCTTCAGAGAAAGCTGTAGTCGGACTCCGGAGAACCTAACAGTCGACCCATAAGAATCCGCCTCGGGACCTCTTCCCCCCGGCACTCAAATCCCTTCCACAAGGACCCTCCCACCCACAGATTGAGCTATACCTTGATGATAAATGAATGGAAGAGCAAACACACCTCGACTCCAGATGTGATAGGACAGCCGCCCTCCCAAGGTCTACATGGACCCGGCAGCCGAGGGGAAATGGTCATCAAAAGGCACTGATCTCCATCCCTTCCGAGATTGACCCAGCTTCACGATAGCGATCCACCTCGCGGCCTCAGTCCCCCTTCGCCCACATCTAGGGATCGGCCATATAAGCTTATACCGTAGAACCGGATTGGGTTTGTGCACCCCGGATTTGAATATTTTAGCAAATTGTCCGCGCATAATAAGCTATGTGTCTGTGCAGTACAGTACATTACGCAAGCTTATATAATGAAACAGGAAATTACGATTGAAGTTATACAAGCCTTATATAAGCTAAAACGCCAGACTTAAATAAGGTCGCCGATCCCTACCCATATCCCTGCCAGAGGCCCCACCTCGTAGCCTCTGCCCCCCTGTGCCAAATACCTTCCATGCTCTAAAAATACCCACCTCGTCCTGTTGCCCAGACCCCTGCCAGAAGGACATAACTCTTAGCTCCTTCCCCCCTGTGCCCAAACCCCTGCCAGAAGGACATAACGCTTAGCTCCTTCCCCTCTGTGCCCAAACCCCTGCCAGAAGGACCTAACTCTTAGCTCCTTCCCCCTGTGACCAGACCCCTCAAAGGCATTCTTTCAGTCCCCTCCGACCCAGCGTCACGATAGCAACCCACCTCCCGGCCTCTGCCCTTTGTGCCCTCAGCATTGTGTTCAGCTTTTCCTGCAGCATGTTGAGTTCATCCGCAAACATCGCCTCGAGCCGGCCGATTGCCGAGAGCGCCGCGGAGGCCGGCCGCGAGGAGAAGGACGCGCCCGTTGGCAGCCCGGCGGGCTTGCAATCGCGGTACGCCGAGACAGGAAAAGCGGCGCCTCTAGCTGCCTACTGCCGCTGCCAGACGATACCAACGCGCGACTGAGCAGCTGGGCTGGACGAGCGCTTGTGCGGCGACGCCGCGCCGCTGCCCCGCTGGGGAGCCGCTGCAACGGGGAAGACGCCCGCAGTTGCCCCGCGGACGGTTCAATCAGGGTTGACAGGGAAGAAGGCCTCCCGGCCGCTGCCGCCGCCGCCGCCGCCGCCGCGCCGTCCTACTTGATGTGCGCGCTGGTCACTGAGTCCCGCAAATAATTCTGTAACCTGTGGGGAGCCGGCGTGACCATTTTGAGAAAAATATTGAAAGAGAATGCTGACGCTGCGTGGATTTTGGGAGGTACATATCCCGTATCTTACTTTCAAAGCGGCATATCTGTTTTGTAGTATCGCTAAAAAAAGCTTTAACCCGTAACCCTCGCCTGGCCCTCTCACCGCCCTGGCCTTGTTCCTCCTCTCAAATTCGATCGGCCAGTCAAAGTCCTTCAGCTTGGGCAAAAAGGTGAGCGCCTCTGCCACCGCCCGATCAGCACCGGGCCGCTGCAAGTATGGATTCCCATCCGCCTGCGAAGAGCATTTGGTGACAGCTACTACAAGGCTTGATTCAGCTACACTTTAGCTACAGTTCAGGTACATCAGGGCATATGGCTGTTAGGACCCTTTGCAAACTCATCAGCACCGAGCCGCTCCAGGGAGGGGTAGCCATCTGCCTGCACGGTCATTTAGGGGACAGCTGCCACTGTTCCATCCAGGATGTCTCAGCTACAGTTCAGCTACCTCACGGCCGATGGCCGGGGGGGAACTGTTGCAGAACAATTAGGGCCAGGCCGCTCCAGGGAGTGGTTGCCGTCTGCCAGCGAAGGCAAGTGGTTGCAGCCAATTGTCTTAATGCAGGTCGCTGCAGTGGTTCCAGACAACAAATGCTATACAATAAATTGCCTTGCCGCGAAGGCAATTGGCGGCAGCAAATGTTGGATGAAGCACGTGTTAGAGCACCTCTTGAAGCCTTCGGGCGGCCCCCCCTGGGCCATTTGGTAATGAATAATATGGCCAAGGCACAAGGGCTTGCAGGACAAGGCTTAGCTAGTACACCTTGATTGAGTTGAGGCGCTAAAATATACAGTTCTGGCGGAGGTAGCAGCGGCTCGAGCTGCTGGCTGGCTGAGCCGCCAAGAAAATGTTTTCCAGAGTCCCAGCATGCCTATAAGAGGTGTGGGATGTCTCATACAGATCATGCACAGGGTGCATGGTATGCATGGTGTCGCGTGAGTTATGCATGGGCCATGCATGGCGTCGCATCATCCTACAAGCAGGATTGCACATGATGGCCGTAACCGATTCGATTTGCCTACCGTACAGATCCAAGGGGGAGGAGGCTCATCAGCTTGTTTTCTACAGGCAGGCCCCGCAGGGCCCCCATCCTGCCGGCGGCCGAACCGCACCAACGGGCAGAGCGGCAGGAACTTGTGCCGCCAGCCCGCCCGTGGCGCCGGAGCTGTCGCGGCGGATGGGAGCGGCTGAGGCCATTCCGATAGCTGCTCTGGTAGTTAGTTATAATCATCACCTCCTCCCCTGTTAATTAGTTAGTAATTTAGGTAGTTAAGTTAAAATCATCGCCTCCTATCCTGTTAGTTATTTAGTTCGTTATAATCATCGGCCCCTCCCCCCGCGGCCCTACCCCACGCTCGCTTTGGTCGTCAACGGATCAGAAAGATCGAGGATGGCAGCCGTTCGGGTTTTTGGGGATTGGGGTTGATCTAGGCCTTAAGGTTAAGCTTTAGACTCAACCCTCCACCCTGCTCAAACACCCTGTCTCAGAGGCCACCATTTCCAGTATTTCCCTTAAGATTTCAAGGGCTGGGCATCCAGCCTCACACTGAGCTCAATCAAAAGGTAAAAAGCATTAAACGTGCGGAATTTCAATTGTCCTGCTCCTCAACCCTTAAGACTTGCCCTGGCAGTTTCTGTCTTTCTTTCGGACAAGATAATACAATGTGTGCCCCACGCTTCCGGCGAGTAAAGAACGCGCACCCCCCAGCTTCACCAGCTGACCATACAAGAATTCAATAGGAGCAGCCACATGACGCAAATTAAGGCACAGCCCACCTTCAGGAAACGCAGCTGACAGACACATGCCTAGGGGTCAGAGATCTGGTCGGATCCTCAGGCATGCCGCCCGTCCGGCACACCGCGTCCGGCATGCAGCTTGAACAGCCCATCCGCCTTGCACTCGAGATACGGAAGCAACGCCTGCGTTGGGCGTAACAACACAACAGACATTGCGTGACTGCCGCTGTGTGGCAGGCATTGTGTAAACAGAATAATAGCAGTGTGGTTTACCGGTACACTTAGTTGGCATTGTGTGAACCAGGTTTGACCAGCAGTGTATGCTTGACAATGTGCGACCGGCATGGTGTGACTGACATTGTGTGACCCAGGTGTGACCAGCATGGTGTAACCGGTGTGGTGTAACTGACATTGTGTGGCCGGCAGTGAGCTAGTGAGTGACCAGCATGCAACCTGGGCACCCCTTGGCTCGCACTGACGTTAAATAAGTACCACTGTACTACCTCCATTACGTGCAGCAAGAAGACCGGTATTGCAGACATTTATTTATGATTTGGTGGGTCAGAAGCAATTCAGGGACATCACAGCCTGTGGCAGTGGTGGCCTGGAGCAGTAAGCCTTGCTGCGCGCACAACAGGCTGTAAACTGATCAAGTGTACGTCCCCGTCGGACCAGCAGTGGCCGCCTAGCGGCCTGCCAAAAGAAGTGATCAGGTGTGGCGGTGTGCGCTTACATAAACAATGATGCATGTAATGTTGGAAACTGCATGGAAGGTACTGCATGGGGGATGCTGCATGTGACATCCTGCATGGGGGATGTTGCGTAAGAGATACTGCATGGGGGCTGTTGCATAAGAGATGCTGGATGGGGGGTGCTGCATGGGGAATGCTACATGGGAGATGCTGCATGGGGGTTGCTGTATGGGAGATGCTGCATGGGAGATGCTGTATGGCAGATGCTGCATAGGGGATGCTGCATGGGAGATGCTGCATGGGAAATGCTGCACGGGGGATGCTGTATGGGAGATGCTGCATGGGAGATGCTGCATGGAGATGCTGGATGGGGGATGCTGTACGGGAGAGATTGCATTGGGGAAGCTGCATGGGTGATGCTGCATGGTGATGCTGCATGCGATCATGCGAGCGTGATAGCCCTCCCTAGTTTTGGACGCAAAACTCAGGATGGACATTAGGAGAGGTAAGAGGTCGGGAACATTATGAGCCATGCTTCATGTTTGGTCCCCCTGCTCCCGCTGACTGATCCCTGTAATTTCTCGAATAATATGTTCGCACCTGAAGGAGCAAACCTAGGCGCCGCTGTGAGCTTGTCATGCGTGCATCGTCCTGTTCATGCTGAACTTGCTGCCGCTGGCGTGACATGCTGCTACCGTCCTGTCGTAGCTGCTGCTGCGTTGGTTTCCTCCTGAGGCCGTAAAGCCCCTCGGCGTCTCGGCGAACGTTGCGTCGCAAGTGCTGAGGCTGTGCCAGTCAACCAGCAGCAGCAATCAAGTCATCGCCTCATCCTCATATTCCAAAACGCGGTGTAACCTGGCGTATCGCTGAGACAGCACCGATAGCGTGTAAACTACCGCAGACTTGTGGCTGGGCACCAGCTGGTCTGCTGGTCTGCAGCCACGATCTCGAAATAGGTCGGCTTCGTGCTGTCATCGCCACCTCCCTTCAAGAAATACATGTTGGAAAAGGCCATATATGGTGCGAGTGTCTTGCATGGGGGCATTGGCACTCGTCAGTTGGGTTCACACTTTTACCCGAGTTCCGAAGAAACGCCAGGGATTGCCCCGAACCATGTCCGTGATTTGCGGCGGGGTGGTCCCGTTGTATAAGTTTGTGTCACGTCACACCCATCGGAACAAGCTCTTGAGTGGCTGCCACGACGCTGTAGCAACGACAGACATCTGCGTGGCACGACCTTCGTTCAACATGATGCCTTCGACACGTGGTGGAATTTGGCGTCGTTGCCGGTAAGGTAGGCACTCGAGCCTCCCGCAGGCTGTTCTTCGTATATTTACCCATGGGATTTTTAAAATGCGCAACTTCCAAACTTCAAGAGGGCTGCCGGTTGGCCACCTCTGGGCCGATGGGAACCAAATCTCGACGGCCGGTGAGGCGGTGACCTA
This sequence comes from Limnomonas spitsbergensis, assembly GCA_037349105.1. NCBI lineage: Eukaryota > Viridiplantae > Chlorophyta > Chlorophyceae > Chlamydomonadales > Limnomonas > Limnomonas spitsbergensis. Next base: position 537,914 of record JAYJMM010000087.1, on the reverse strand, counting down.
GGCAGCAGGGCTTGCTGCACGAGGCACACCTGGCCACAAAATGTATTGCATTGAACTGCACTGGCATGCATGCAGGCTTCATCAGCCATATCAGAGATTCATTTCGGACCACTCTGGCACTCTCCTGTCCATCTCATCAAAGACCATCACCTGGTGACATAGATCAATGGTGGATTTGTTAGAATGCCCATGCATACAGAGATCAGCCACCCATGCGTGCAGCAGCCACCCATACATACAGCGTCTACCCATGCATGCAGCAGCTACCCATGCGTCCGGCAGCCACTTATGCATGTAACAGCCACCCATGCTCGCAACAGCTATCCATACATGTAACATCTAACCATGTGTACAACAGCTTCCCATGCTTACATCAGCCACCCATGCATGCAACAGCTACTCATACATGTATCAGGCACCCATGCATACAACAGCCTCCCATGCGTACATCAGCCACCCATGCATGCAACAGCTACCCTTGCGTACAACAGCCACCCATGCTCGCAACAGCTACCCATACATGTAACAGCCACCCATGTGTACAACAGGCACCCATACGTACAACGGCCACCTATACATGCAACAGCTACGCATACATGTATCAGCCACCCATGCATGTAGTGGCCACCCATGGGAGCAACAGCTAGCCACATAGGGCCTGGGCTCATGGAAATATGTTCATGTTGGCTTTCGGCATAACTTTTGGTTGACAGAAGCAACGAGATCTGTTAGAGTTCTTGGTGAGAATCTCGCCGACGAAATTTTCCCGAACCTAGGTGTCTCGACGATTTTTGTTACAGCGTTTCTAAATCTCGGCTTCGCCGAATTAAGACTTTGGTTACGACTTGTTACCAGTAGCCACTTAAAAAATCCCTGCCCATGGATGTCTGAGTTGTCATGAATTAGTTCCCAGCTGCAGACCGGAGTTTGGTCTAGAGCACTACCTTTGCCAGGCCGTTGAGAAGCCATGGGGCTGATTTCGACACACCAACACTTGACCAGGCTGCGGCTGGAGGTCTCGGCAAATATGTTACTGAAGTGGGACCTCCCTTCCCAGCCACAGACCGTGATGTTGTCGAATTGCAGCTGAAGCACCCTAACAAATCTGTGATCGGAGCCTCGCCTACCTGTAGCCTCATGCTTTCACGCTTACGGTATTCAAGTAGACTTCCCTGGATCAGCATCATGCTCATTTTAGGGTTTTCACCTTGATTCTACCATGACTCCATTTCGGGGACTTTTCAAGTGCTCAGTTTTACCATGCATTCATTGAAGGCAAAGCCTCGGTGGGGGTGGGGGCGGGGTGGGCGTCAAGCAATGATTCAGAGCTGCTGTCGTGATATCCCACGCAGCCAGCAGAATCTCAATCCTCTCAATAGCGGCAGCCAGTCGTCCTAATCATGTGCATTGAAAGCCAATCATCCCAATCATCTCAATTGACAGAAGCCAATAATTCCAATCATTGCAGCCTATCATCCCTATCATCCAAATGATTGCATCCAATCATGCCTATCACGGCAGCCAATTATCCCTATCATGTTAGCCATTGGAAGCCTATGATCTCAATCAACACTGCTGCCATCATATCCCATGCATCCCCCTAGGACAAGCAAGGCTATCCGGGCGTCAAATAAAAAGACGTCAAGAGCCCTGAGTGATTTGCTTAGCCAGCTTACGTCTCTTCAAATCGTCAAGGAGGGTTGGCGAGCCGAAGAGGGTGACCAGGGATCCAGCGTCACGACCAGCGACAAAAGCGGCGGCGGCGGGGAAGGTGGCTGCGGCAGTGGTGACATGTCAAGCAGCGGCGGTGGGGGCGACAATGGCGGCGAAGGTGGCGGCAGGAGGGGCCTCGGCGGCCCGCAATCAATCCATGGCGCGTCCCTCAGTCTGGCTGACACCACTTTGCCACTGGGTGGCAGCGGCAGCGGGACTAGCGTGAGTGGCAGCAGCAACGGCACCAAGGAGGTTAGCCCTCCTGGAAACATTGCGAAGCTAGTCCAGCGCATAGCCTCTGCGGGTTCGGACGAAGAACGAGCAGAGGTGCTGGTGGGCTTGAATGTCCTGCTGTCCAAAACCCCGGCCTGCGATGCGAATGTGTGCGCCGCCGGCGCGGTCCCACTCTTGGCGGCCTTGCTCAGGGAGAACTGCTCGGAGGATCTGCATTCTAAAGCAGCGACGGTGATTGCCAGCCTTGCTTTTCGGGTGGAAAACCTTGAGAGCATGGCTGAGTGCGGCCTTATTGAGCCGCTGGTGCGATTGCTCAAGTCTAAGTTACCGGCATTGCAGAGGGCGGCATCGTGTGCGCTGACGAACTTGGTGCAGAGCGGGGATATGCGGGAGCAGGCCGGAGCTTGCGGTGCTGTTAAGCTGCTCGTCAAGCTGTTGGACTCTGACAGCATCGTTGTAGTCAACGGGGCTGTCAAGGCCCTCCACGGCTTGACGATGCACAGCGAGGGTAACGTGGCCCTCTCGCTCAAGGCGGGCGCTACCACACCCCTCATTCGCCTGCTCGACGGCTGCATCCGGCGCCCTGGTTCAGCCGATCAGGTGGATAGTGATGACCTTCGCCGTTATGCGGCCTGGGTGCTGCACTATATGCTTCACGACAGCAGCGACGCTGCCGTAAGCAAAGTGTTCTCAGCCAGCGGCGCCGTCGCATCAGTTGTCCGCCTGCTCACCCGCGGAATGTGCCAAGATGTGGAGCATGAGTGCGGTCAAGAGATCCAGCTTATATCGGCAGGCTTGCTCAACATGGCGGCAGTGTGCGGCTCAGTTGACACGGAGCTGATCGAGGGAGGGGCCCTGCCGGCTCTTGTCCACTTGCTCAACGCGCGGCAGCCCCAAACAATCGTGATCGAAGCGGCATTGTTGATTTTGTGCAACATGGCCGAGGGGGGCAGCCGCAATGCGGCGAAGATCGTTTCGGCTGGTGCGGTCCCTTGCCTGGCGCCGCTGATGTTGGACGCCTCTGCCAACGACCGCGTGTCTTCCTTGGCCGTGAGAGCGCTGTGCCTCCTTCGCCTTGACATGTGCGTCATTGACGGCAGTGTCAGCAGCATCGCCAACCTTAGCAGCAGCAGCAGCAGCGGCGGGGGGAAGGGGCGGATGGTGCTGACTCCTGCCTTCATGACGCGCCTGGTGCAGATGCTAGACAGAAGCCAGAGTCCCGACTTGCAGTACGCTGCGGTGGACATGGTTGCCTCCCTTGCTGTCCAGGAGTCGAATCAGGCCGAGATGGCATCTGTCTGCAGCGCCCTCTCGCGGCTGGTTGCATCAGCGCCGTCCGTCAATACCTTCCAAAGGTCAACAGGCCTGCCATCTCAGCTGCTAGCCGTGAAGGCCCTGTACCTCCTGACGATGCACCCGCAGTGCCAGGCCAGGCTGGTGGCCGACAAGGGTGCAGGGCCGCTGGTGCGGCTCTTTAAGGACGTTTCCAGCCTGCAGCATGTGCCTTTCAGCCAGCACAACATGGTCAGGATTATGTTTTGCGTGGGCGTGATGAGAAACCTTGCGTCCAATGTCAAGAGTGCGGAGGTCAGGGCGGTCGCTTCGGGGGTTCTGCCGGGGGTCGTGCAGCTGCTTGAACTGAGCGCGGGCAAGACCCTGGGGCGGACGGCGCACCTGATGGCGGACCAGGCGGCGGGCTGCCTCCGCAACTTGATGATGCATGCGCCTGACCGGCTGAGGGCCCAGGAGGAGGGTGTTGTCCAGATTCTGTTCAAGCTGCTCGAGGGAAATAAAGTGGAGGCTGCCACCGCCGGTGAGGTGCTGAAAATGCAGGCCCAGGTCCTCGGCGCACTTCGGAACATCCTGCTTGACAAGGACTCTCCCAGTCAAGTCTTGTCCTCGATCATGGCTGCGGTCCCCAGCGGCGAAGGGGGGATGAGAATCGATTTTCTTGATCTCCATCGCTCGACCTCGCCCCTCGTGCAGGAGCAGGCTGCAGGAATGTTGAAGAACATGATGGCGTTTCCGTTGGACTGGATGGGGGAGGGCACGGAAGAGGGGGCAGGCATATGGCTTCAGCTGTTAGCCACGCATGTGCTGGTGCTCGTTATCCTCATGCGGACATCGTTGCAGCCGGTGCGACAGGAGGCAGTGGGCGCGTTGCGGAACCTGTTACTGCTGTCACCAGAAATCAGGGCCAACGCCATCGCCGGGGGTGCCGCTCATGTGCTCGTCAAGATGTTGGGCGTGGCGAGCTCTGAGGAGGAGCAGGAGCATGCCGCAGGCGCGCTTTGGTCGCTGGCGAGAGGCAGCTACGCCGCCGCAATTGCGTCTGCGGGAGCTGAACCTAGTCTTGAGGTGTTGCTGAAAAAGACAAGCTCGGAGGTCGTGAGGGGGCAGGCTGAGGGGGCTCTTGGTGCTCTCAGGGAGGCCGCTGCCGACATTGTTGCGGGGCTCCCAAAGGGCTTAGGAGGAGGAGGGGCAACTAGCTAGTCCCTATAGAGACACGGTGCGAGAGTTGATCTTGTTGTCGCATGCTTGCAAAGAAAGCTACGCCCTACTAGGGCGTGGAGTTTCAGGAATCATCGCAGGTTGGGGCCGTAGCCACATCCGCGCCGTTAGCATGTGGCAATAAGAAAGAGGCAAATCTATCTCGGCGATTTTCTCTAATGTTTATATGCTTTGTTGGCTCAGTGGCAGGCTTTGTGGTGGAATTGTTAAGTCTGCGTTTGGTTGAATATAGTCTGAATATGTTCTGGATATGCAAGTCTGCGTTTGTTTGAACTTGCATCTTGGAGGTGCTGTTGCATCTTGGAGGTGCTGTTGCATCTTGGAGGTGCTGTTGCATCTTGGAGGTGCTGTTGCATCTTGGAGGTGTTGTTGCATCTTGGAGGTGCTGTTACATCTTCAAAGCAAGTACCCCTACGGTATCTAAAGCCTGGTTCGATAGGCCATCTCGTACTGCATGTTGTATCATCTGACCTGAGTTTGGAGGGCATGAAATTTTGACCATGTCGGTAATTGGTGAACGAGTAACGATGAGGATGATTCAGCTCCCGTCATTGAGCACTCCGACTTGGAGTGTTTAACAGAGTTGCCTCATGATGCAACCCTTGGCTTGGCAAGCTATTTGTACTGGCAGCGAGCCAACATGCTTTGTTGCGCGATTGTCTCCTTTCAGACATTCCCACATGTACATACGGGTCGCAACTTCATTGCATCGCCGGGAGCCAGCGGGTTGTTTCCGTGTTGTTTCCATGCTTTCTATGAACACCGAACGCTTGAGCCACAAGCAATTCCGCTGCACCGCAGCATCCGGGGGGGGTCTCAGAGATGTTACAGAAATATTTAGGGCTATAAAAGGTGCAAAGTTGGTTTTGTTCACATGTTCGCTTCAGGGTTACCCAGTATGGCCGATTGGGCTCCAATCTTATACCGTTTACTGCACCGTCACCGTCAACAATACCGTACCGTGTGAACACACCGTACTGGCCATTTGTCCGTACCGTCGGTACCGGTATCCGTTTTGTACCGTTTGATCGTATCGTCATTCCGGTCCAATTGTATTGGCCATTTGTCCTTACCATACCAGTCATACATCCAGTATCCGTACAATAATACCATTTGCCCGTAACGGATTTCCGCACCAAGTAACCCTGGTGCGCTTTATCTATTTATCTTGGGCTTCAAGGGGGCTTGCCTTTCGTTCTTATGATGAAACCACTAAACTTACCACTAGTAACGGCAAGTACTTGTTCCGGTGACTTATTACCATTTACTAACGCCCCTAACCAATTATTATTCCAATGGCCATGACTTCGCTTGACAGAATGATGAACATGAATCAGTGTACCAAGGCTACCTAATGTTGGCCACCTAACGGTTTCCCTACCTTCCCTGTCTCCTCTTGCTCATTCCACAAATACACAAAGCAAACAATAGATGAGGTTTATCACGGTTCCCATAAAGCCTTGTGCATTGGAGTGGAAATTGAAAGCCGGCTTTGGGGTGATTTAAGTGGAAATAAAGTTGGTTAAACCAGAGGTTTCTCTGGTTTCAGCAAGTGGACAGTTGGAAGTGAGCTCAAGAAAAATGCTACTTGACCTTTGAATTGGCTAAGTTAAAACCTATACGTTAAAGTCGAAACCGGGAGTGAGAAGTGGAAAGCGTCATTTGATACCGGTAAGTACGAATTTAGTTTGGAAGAGAAAATGTTTTTGATGTTCAAGATATTAAGGTTAACCGATGTGTTTCACCTCCACCATCACCCAATATATGTTAGTGCTCCTTGCGCCACACACACTCCAGTTTGTTGAGGCCTAGATTTGTTGCTTTTCTTTGCCTTCTTGGGGAATAGGCTTGAGAGGGGCAAAGATACTTCGGGCTGTCTTTTCCTTTTGGGGGGGGATTTCTAGCTCCTTTGTGTTCTTCTCCCTCTTTCCCTCTTACCTTCAGTTTCTTTTCTTCCAACGGGACAGTTGGGCGCCCACGCGGCCGAGCCTTTTTGAGCAGGGCCCAGAGGTGTAAAGTCATGGACACACACTAGTTTTACATTTTTAAAAGCCATGCCTGACATATATGCCAGCTTTTTGGGTGTGTGCCCAATTTAGAGGCACAGCTGGCAGATGTCTCTGAGCCCCAAACCACTGCCCACACCCGGGTGCCCAACTGCCCATACCCCGAACCAAGCTCGTGGATTTGATCGTTCCAAATCTACTGTATATACAGCTGACACTTGTGGATTCCCCAGAACACGCTCTTCAGTTGCCTTCTTTCTTTCATGCAATCATTTGCTTTGTAACCATATCGGCTCGTGCCCCTAGTTCGAGCCGGGCCTGTGATCTTTTCGCCACCCTCCTTTGGGGCGGAAGTCAAAAGAGTGCACATGTACCATCCCTTTGCCGAATGTTGGGCGCCATCAGTCATGCACTGCTCTCCCACTACTCCATGGCTCTGTCCCATATCCAGCAAAATCATCAAGTACCAAGAAATTACCTGGATCCCCATCCTGAATTTGGGCTAATTTCCTGCAAGCCCAACTGATGCCCTGCTCAGACTAGGAAAACCCTGAGGCCCGGGCGTATCGCCACTTCCCTCGGACATCTTTCGGATGCGCTGTCACTGACGTGTTATGACGACCCGGCCGCTGCCCAAGTGGCATCCAACATTCATCGCAGACCGAGCCCGCTGCACTGCTGCGCGCCATCCGCTCGTTCATTGCAGGCCCAGGCGCTGCCCGGCGCCTCGGAAAGCCCTAAACCCCGGGTCTCGCGCCGCAGCCGCGCCGTCCACCGGGGGCGCCCGCCCCATGCCAAAATCCGCACACTTCCTCTTCAACCAGTCTGGCGTCGCCAAAACATGGCGGCCGGATGTTCTGCAATCACAACCATCCGTGTTATGTGGGTGGGTGGATGGGTGATCCTCCACTACGTGTGAGAGGCGGAAAAAACGCAATTCGGGTCCGCGTGGGTGCGCTGTGCATGTGCGTTGGGTTGGAAACTTCAGAGAAGTAGTAAAGCTAGGCTAAAGAATGACCGCCACCCCCCCCTAGAAAAAGGAGAGGAAGTCCGACCTGTCAAAGCGTGAGTATACGCGTGCATGTAAATGACATAACACCTCTGGGCCCTGCTCAAAAGGCTCGGCTGCGACTGTCTGGTTCAAAAATGTAGGGACAACGAGAAAGAAAAAGAGGGACAAAAGAATAATGTCAGGAATAAGAGGAGGTCGCAAAGTCAGACGCGTGCTTGCGTCAGTTGCGTGCCTGCAATTCTGGATGTTTGATATGGGTGGGTGGATGTACAGTATGGATGCATTAATGTGAACCGCTACAAGCTTTCCGCTTCAGACAGTCCAGCGTTGCCAACAGATGGCAACCCTATGCTATGCAAAACAAAAAGTGTGTACCGTATTGGTAGTCTGAGTTCGTTTTTTCTTGACATTCGTTAGCCTTAACACTGCAAGTACGGTACCGTGTCACAAATATTTCGTTTTCGCATCCATGATTCTTTAACCCTTGAAGTCACTGAAAATTAACTTTCATAGGCCTTAAATTGCTTCGTTTCATTGGTTTTAAAGCCCCAAAGCATTACAAAATATCTCAACACAGGTTGGCCATGGGGTGCCAAGCTGAGGCTCAAGAGGAGGTGGCCCACCGCCCTGCCCTGAGTAGTCCTAACAGATACTACTCATCTGAATCACCAGTAGTGTAATGCTAAAAAATGAGATTTAAAAACTGAAGCAAATATGGATGTGCGGATGTCGATCAACCAGTCGCGTGAGATTGCTTTTGCTATTTATTACGCTTTCTTGACGTTAATGATCCGTTTGCCCTTGAAGTGACGCAATATTACAAAAACAGTGATTCGTACCTTCATTAATGCCATGGTGAAAACAAATTGGACTAACCATATGGTATGTGTGTCCAGGGTGGCTGAGTGGGCGCGTGCATGTGTGAACATGTGTGACCTGCCCGATGAGTGCCTCTGGCGTTTGCTCATACTAGAGAGCTATATACCTCGAGCTGGTGGCAGTACGCAGGGCCCGCAAAGAGGCTAACAGGACCTGGATGCGCTCGGTTTAGGGTTCAGAAGGAGCGAGCAACAAAACATAAATGCAAAAATACAGATACTACTCAATGCAACATGCTGAATGGGCGCGGCTAGCAGCCTCCATGCAAAGAGTGGACTGCATGGGGGGGGCAGGCAGCCAGTCCAGCCGTCGTCCAAGGCCCACCCCAGGGCCTACGCCAATCAACCCTAGTTACTGACAGCGGTACTAGCTCAGGCTGCTAGCACAATCAGGGTTCAGGGTTCGTCGCTGAAACCCATCACCCAAAAATCCCATGACAGTCTGACCCAAGGTACAGCTCCCTCCCCACCCCAATGACCTGGGATACATCTCCTCCCTACCACCCCCTAGCCCCAGTACCCCACCCCTTTGACAGTCTGACCCAAGGTACAGCTCCCCCCCCACTGACCTGGGGTACAGCTCCTTGAAAAAGTAGTAGAGGTGCCCCACCACGATCCCCTCAATGTCTGGAATGAAGTTGTCCCCCAGGAGGACCGAAATGGCGGCAAACGCGAAAGGGAGGTAGAACGCCTTGACCGTCACGAGTCCATCTGAGCAGGACAGGGGAGGGCAGGGTGGCACTTGGAGTGGGAAAGAGGCCGTAAATGCTTCACCCTTCAAACACAAACGGGAGGTAGAAACTGCCCTCCCCAAACTTGCAGCTCCAGATATAAACCAGTGGTGTGCCGATAACTGTCCTTACGGGGGCTGAATTACGTGACTGGGTGTTAGTCACCGTAATTTCAGGGCCAATTCAGCAACTTTTGCCAGTAATATACCGTAGATTTGATTTGCCTTCCCTCATGATCACCGTTGTTTGGGGCCGAGGGATCCATTTCAATACTAATTTCGATTGTCGACGCCAGTTTCCAGTCGGAAATTGAGAGTTTTGGTCGAAAGTTTCCTCTGAGGGCAGCTTAAAAATAAAACAAATTTCACACTTGAGGGAAAGCAAATCAAATCTACGGTACCCTAATTACATAATTACAAACCGGTATACGATTTTTAGATAACGGCGCGATTCCACAGCACTGATATAAACGCACGGAAGAGTGAGCAGTACGGCGTTTTAGGCACAAGCTCATCCCTAAACCCTTAACCCTGCTCCTTACTCACAGAGGCTCACGTTTCCTTCCCCAAAGTTGCGGCTCCAAACGTACACGCACGACAGAATGAGCGGCACGCCGTTGAAGAAGAACCCCAGCCACAGGCTGGCCAGGTTGATGCAGGTGCAGTTGAAGATAAGCATGTAGATGAAGTCTGCAGGCTCAAACTGGTATGTTTCCCGCTCCAACGGGAACTGAATCCAGAGAAAAGACAGGGGGTGTTGGAGTCAAAGGAACGGAGGGTTGAGGGGTGGAGCAGGTGCAGCTGAAGAGGAGCATGTAGATAAAGTCTGCAGGCTCAAACTAATATGTTTCCTGCTCCAACGGGAACTGCAACCAGCCAGAAAACAGGAGCAGGGGACGGGGGGTCAGGGAAGAGGGGGGGTAGGAGGAGTGGCTAAAATAAATTAATAAAATGTAAAAAATAAGCATGTATCTGCCGTCTGCCAACTCCGCAGGCTCAAACAGGTCCGCCGGCTCAAACTAGTCAGTTTCCCAATCCGGGAATTGTATCCATTATCCAGCCAGAAAACAGGAGGGGGGCAGGAGGGGACGGGAGGGGCTGGAGGTCAGGGAAGGGGGGGGAGGGGGGCAGGAGGGGACGGGAGGGGCTGGAGGTCAGGGAAGGGGGGGGAGGGGGGCAGGAGGGGATGGGAGGGGCTGGAGGTCAGGGAAGGGGGGGGAGGGGGGCAGGTACAGGTGAAGAAGAGCAAGTAGGTGTAGTATCCTGGCTCAAACTCATACACACCCTTCTGGCTCAAAATGTTACGTCCCTGCTTAAACAAGAACTGCAAGCAGGGGTGTTTGCATCAAGGAGGGTAGATCACTAGATGAGCTCTGTTTCGTCCCCATAAGCCCAGGTGTGGCCGCCCAGCAGCCCACCGAAGGCAGTGGTAAACTGCGCGCTGGAATCCCCACTCCTGACGGGACTGCAGCCGGAGGCTCAAGCAGCAGGGCATGCTGCACCAGGCCCCCACAGCAGCAGGCTGTAAAAGAGCTTACGGACCTACAAAGAAACGGTTTGGTAATCTCCCCACCTCCAGCGGGGCCCAGTCAGGCATGTCTGCATCTAGGCCCGGGCTGCATTTACCATACATGCAAGATGCAATCAGCAGTTTTAGTATGACCTTCATATTTCCAGGTATGACCTATGATTACTTGGCATGGACCACACATTACACAACAGGGGAACTTCGCATGCATGACTGGCATGGGCAGCCCATGCGGTCGAGTCGCATGCTGCATGGGGAGCCCATGTGAAGCTTGCATGACCGCATGCCCGAAGATTGTTCTTGGGTCATGCAAGGTTTCTGATGGAGGCGCTTCCCATGCATGCAGATGCATGAGGGCCAAAGCGCTTAGTTGGAGGCCTGTGTTTCACAAGCTCAGCTACATGTCAGATACCTCCTGGCCTAGTGGCCTCCGGCCGGAGGCAACATGCACGACCAGCCATGCTGAGTTCGCTTGTGTCTGTAGGCTGTTCAAGCCTTGGCCCCCAATCAGGCCTTCAGAAGGGCGGCAAGCCACATGTGGCCTTGTGGGTGTGAAGAGAAACTCTGGCAAAGCTCAACTCACCATGTAGGAAACGATCCACATGATGTAGATGACCAGCTTGAACGACGGCTTTGCGACGATGAAAAAGTTCGTGACGAGACGCCATATCTACAATGTGCAGAAAGCGTCTGAAAGTCAGAGAACAGCCATGCGACTGACGAGCGGGACACGTCGACATGGCGGAGGAGCCGGACACCTCACCTCTAGCTTGCCCCAGACTCGCGGCCAAATCAACGCAACGTGCTTCAGATCTATGACTCCAAGCGTGAAGGAAAGCACGGTCGTGAGAAGGATCAGCAGCACGAAGGATCGGCCGATGGGGGGCTGGCTGAAGAACCAGTTCGTCACGCCCGTGCCGAGGTCGTTAACGTTGTGCACGTTGTTCCTGGCCATGCTGCGTAAGAAGTGCACTGGAACGCAGATCGATCTGTGACACTCGCCTTAGAGGAGGGTGAAAACCAACCGATCTCACTGCGTGGTAAGAATGGTGTGGGGCAAAACAGTGGCAAAAGGTGTGGGTTGCAACATTTTGTTGACAACATCTCTAAACAGCGCCCTGAGTTCACGTTTCAATCTAAAGCAATCGTTGTTAGTTATTCATTCGAAATTATATTATTCGTACTGCTGCCTTCCTGAATGGAGAGGGCGATAGATGGTTCAAAACGATGCACGCCATCTGCAGCCATCTGCAGCAAAGCAGCAGGGATATATCTTGGTCTTGACGGGGCTCAAAGATTTATTGGATATCAAAGCGCTGGTCAGCTACCAAAATAGGTTTCTCAACATCAACAGACAGCTGCAAGAATGATAGCCATGCTGACTTCTGCTTCTGCTGCTGCAAAACCTGATCAACACGACTTTGCTGATGCTGCAAATGCTGGTGCGGTTGCTGCTGTTGGTGTCAGGGGGGCTGGTTGCTGTTGACGGTCCAGCTGCAAATACCGCTGATGCTGATGCTGCTACCATTGTTGAGTTGCTGCTGTTGCATCCACTATCGCAAAGGCTGTTACATTGATGCTGCTTCCACTACCTTTGCTGCTGCTGCTGCTGCTTGCAGAGGGGATTCGTGGAGGAGCCTGAGAGCCGGCCATCATCAAAACTTGAGAGACATTGGAATCAGTCCAGGCTCGGGCTAACCTGTTTCTGTCTTAATTTTGCGACCTGAACTGGCTGGCAGGTCAATGACATCATACCTCTGGGCCCTACTCGTCAGGACTAGGCTGCATGGGCGCCCAACTACCGTATGCGGTTAGGAAAGCAAACAGGGCCGCGGGTGTACCGGTAAGTCCCATTCGCCTTCTCAGCGACTAGTGGGCTGTCGAGGTCTGAATTCTGGAGATCTGAGCGGCCAAGGGAATGTAAAATATCTGAAATCTGGAGACCTGGTTAGCCAATGGACTGTAAATATTTAAAATCAAAAAATCTGGGCGACCAATGGACCACATTACGGTATCACAGTATTAAACGTTTGAAATCTGGAAATCATGAGAATATCATCGTATCTGTGGAGGCCCAGTTAGTGGCCGGTGAGCATGGATTTTCCTGCCTTCCTGGAACAAAGCCGAGGGGGGTGCTGGTTTATCTCCTGATTTATCTTGCTCTCCGTCCAAGCGTATTTCAAATTTTCATGGCTTGAACCGGTTTGCAGGTGTGCCTCCCCCATGCATTCAATCCGATACTCTGTTGAGCGGCGGGAGAACAAATAAGAATGAGGGTGCAGCCACACAAGAGCGTGGAAGCTCGTGGCTAGTGTTTGCAGGTCAACTCCGTCCTAGATTCTCTGATAGATGTCAAATTTGTTGCTGATGCAAATGGCAGCCAATGCCAAACTGCGACTTCTTTCACAGTGGCCTTGTTTAGAGTTTAGGGTTTTAGGTGTGGAAGGCCGGTGCATAGTGCTCAGTGCTCAAGGTCATCCTGTCTGCAGATTCGGCCACCACGCAGGCTAGCCTTTGTTACGTACAGCACTTCCAGCCTTTTCAGCATGGCCCAAAGGTGTCATGTAATTGACACACAGCACTTCTAGGACTGTGTCACACAGCGACTGACATAAAGCCTCTACCCGTCACAGAGATGCTGGCGCTAGTGGACGTAGCCTACGAGCGGGAGCAGCTGCTGGAGGTGTCGACCGGATGAGTGGATCCCAGGGACCCAGCCATCGAACACAGGTCTGAGGCCGCACACCGCACCTGGTTTTGGCCTACGGCTGGCGGAGGCCAGGAGACGCACCAGCAAGAGGGAGTGTGCTTGCGTACGCACAAACTTGAGGTTGCGGCTCAGTGTAATTAGCACGGCCGACGCAACAGGACAGCACAGCGGTCATCAGCGTGACACGCTGATGACAGCGCTGTTGGGCTAGGGGAGACGGCGAGCATGTGGAAGGCGCGCTATATGCTTGCTTCCAATGCCCCAGTGTGCAAGATGAACTTCAGGAGCGGGGATGGGCAGGCCCCCCAGACGGTGCTAGAGACTTCCACGCTTTGTGCCAGGGCAGGCTAGGGTAGGGGGCTCTGGTTTTTGTGGAGGATGTGGTAGATATCGTCGAGGCGTAGACAGTTCAGAGGTCGGGTGTTTTTTTGACTGACTTTCTTTCCCAGCCTTTTGTGTTTTTCTCGACTTAGTTTATCCCTATTTTATTTTCTGATCCGCTTTTATGTCCCTGTTCTCTAGTTTCCGCCCGCTGTCCTAGCGTATTTAGTGCCTGTATCGGTTTACGGGCACAAGTCCCATGCATTAAATGTGATGCCCCGCTGCTGGACTAAAAACTTAACAACTTCACCCAGCAGCGACCCCTAAGGCCTACGGGGTTTTAACCTTAGTTGACCTGCATAGAAACGTCTAGCTAGGGACCTTCAGCTCGTTGATTGAGCAGTAGGGCTTCATTGATGCAGCAGGCCTACTCAGATTAATGCCGTTGTGCAGCTGAATTGTAGCTCAAGCCTTAAAGCCCCATTGATACAAGAATAGCAGGCTGCACGCCCAACAGCACATATCTGCATTGCACTGAGGTAAAGCTGAGCATATGAGCTCTGCCCTTGTTTTTCAGGCCTGGAACAAGCTGATTATAGTATTATTGAAATTGTTGATTACGCCCCTGACTGGTATGACGCGATATGACGCTATCAGCTCCGCAGCTTCCTCCACCTGCCTCCTCATGAACAAGACGTCAATCAATGACGTTACATCTCTGGGCCCTGCTCAAAAAGGCTGGGCCACGTCAGCGTCCAACTGCCTCGTTTAAAAACATAAGAAAAGAAAGAAATCAAGAGGAGACGACAGGACAAGACTCATCCCAGAAAACGGAAAGGAAGTCTGATTATTCCCAAGCCCCCTAGAGTCCAGCCGCCGCCCTGAACGCGACTTGAAAAGGCTGGCGGCAGCCCTACGCAGTGAAGCCAACCGAGCCTGGACGAAGTTGGTGTGACACTTCACATGCACCGGTAGTCTACACAGTGGATATATACAGTAGCCGAAAAAGCCCCCTCAGCCATAGGCCGTAACGGAGCTGTTTTGTACCTACAGCGCCTTAAACTAACTCTGGTCAGCAAGGGGACATCTGCCAGCAAAATGAGAAGACGCATCGCAACAGTTGCTGCTCAACTGCCCGTTATGCTTATAATTAACAAACTACAAAATAATCATACTTCCTCTCGCTCCCCCGATCATCTGGTGTAGCAACCCTCATCCCTGCAGCGTAGACTACATACGCTGCAGGGATCCTCAAAAGGAAGGCGTGATAATGTTAGGCATGGAGCACTCTAGCGCCACACTAGGATGCTGGATGAGAACGCACCCTCCCCTTCCGCCGGAGCAGCTGTCATTAGGCACAGGGTCGTCAGGCCACGGTCGTGGCAGTACGTTCTAAGTGTTTGCCCCTCCTCAGCCTTGTAGTCATCCAAAGCTACTTGCCTGCTGATGTCCCATGTTCTCAGCCGTTCACCGACAGAGAATGAGGCCAGCACAGTGGTGCCTGAAGCGTCTAGGGCAACCTTCGTCCAATAGTCATGACCACTTGGATCCTCAAAGGCCAGGCCTCTGCACAAGCCGGTACCAAGATCCCACACCCTGATGGTCTTATCATCATCAGAGCAGCTGACGGCTGTGCGGCCGCTGTAATCCATTCCAACGCTGCGGACTGAACCCTGATGTCCCTCCATGGTGCGCACACATTCACCCGTGCGAGTATCCCACAACCGTACGGTCTTATCGTTAGAGCATGAAATAATCAAGCTGGTATCCTCCGAGGATTCCCAACTTCTGACCATGTCGCTGTGCCCTCTCAAGCTCGGCATAGCCTCCATGTCCCTGGAAATATCCCACATGCTGATCACATTGCCAGCCGCATAAGTGCAATACACGACACAGTTGTCGCTGTGCCAGGTAAAGTGATACAAGTCGCCTTCACCCAGCGGCTCAAATGCAGCTCGGAGCTGACGGCTGGCCAGGTCCCAGATATTGCACGTGCCATCAGATCCTCCAACTAATGCCAGTCCATTGGCGTTGACGTGAAGATCAGCCAGGATGTACTCTTCCCCAGCTCCAATCGGTATGCGACCTGCCATCGTCTGAGTGTCAATATTCCACATTTGGAGATACGCTTGGTGCTCGTGGTAGACATCAAAAACCAGCCGGGAGTTCCACACACAACTCAAACTGCACTGCAGGTATTTCCTCCAACCCATGCTTCAAGAAGGTTATCACCCTGGGGGACAGAAAACACAAGTAAGGCCCAGCTCAAGGCAGTCCTTATCTCTGAACACATCAATTTGCCCAGATGATCTCATCATTGAGATATTAATTCAATCCAACATGTTGACCCTACCCTCCCCCCCCTTCCTACTCACATCCGCCACCATTGTGCACTTGACTGACGGGGGCTGGCTGATCCGAGGAACACATGATCCCTGTGAATGTAAAAACAAGCATTAACATAACATAAAAGTCCAGCCATGTCATGCAGCCTCCCAGTTATAGTACTGGTGATATGGAGGGGCCAGGCAGGTAACCCGGTACAAAAATACGGCACGGTCAAACGGTACGGTACGGATACGGTACAGTCAAACGGTACGGTACGGAAACGGCACGATCAAACGGTACGGTACGGATACGGTATGGCCAAAGTGGCTGGACAGATTAGAACGTGGCTGACACGGTGTTCCAACACGGTACGGTTTTGTTAAACGGTGCGCTACGATTCAGAAATGGTACGGGATTCGAACCCAAACGGTCGTACTGAGTAACCCTGGGGCCAGGGCAAGAGGGACTACCTACTGCAGATTTCATTAATATTTTTCAAGTTTGGTGCTATGTTTTTCATCAGATCACCAAAGCTGAACTTCAACAGCAAGAAACAGAACCATCTGGTATCGCCGGCATATGTTGGGAAGATCCAAACAATGTGCACCTCTAACAACAGTGGGCACACCCTCACCTTGAACCCAAACGGCAGGCCTGACATCACATTAATGACCTCCAGACATGTTTCCTGACGGAGCCCCTGCAGTAGGCCCCTCTGGACAGGGTTGTACAGAGCACCCAGAATGGGGGAGACAGCTGGCTTTGTCGCCTCAGAGAGCTGAGACAGGCATGCACGAATCATGGGCGTGTATTGCAAGGAGTCAGACAGCGCGAGCCATTCAAACAGATCTGGGCCGGATGCTGAGCTGGCAGCTGATGCCTGTGATTGCCCATGTGTGGGAGGTGAGGGCCAGAACTGAGGCTTGGCTGCATTGAAGGAATTCGAACAAAGCTCCAGCACGGACGGCATGTCGTACTGGTGCGCGATGGGCAGAATCCGGAAGGCTATTGCCGGGGTCACTGTGGATGTTCCCCCCTTGATCACTGCAAGATACACATGTGATGTCGGCATTAGATGCTCATTATTGAAAATCCTAGGCTGCGGCAAGACACAGTCAAATAGTACAAATAGCCGCTAGTGTGTGGGTAATATCCGCTGAGGATTGGACATGCCAGCTGTGATAAACACACAGTCCATAAAACGAGCGTACCTCCGAGGTACAGTAATCTGAGCACTTCCATCCAGTCCTCCAAGCATCCAACAACCTGTGGCAGGCAGAACAATCTTGTTAGTGAAAGTCAGCGAGGGGGAGGGGGGGGCAAAAAGTGAAGGTGTACACCCTTCAAAGTCATAGAGCTTGATGAGAGCTTTACAAATATGTTTGTGTTTAGTGTGGATTAGTGTGGGCCAAGTGGGGCTTCAATATGGGGGGGGGGGGTCAGAGTGGAGCGGGGGGTCAAAGTGGGGGTAAAGTGGAGGGTGGGGGTGAGTGGGCGTAGTGGAGGGGCAAAGTTAAGACCCCCAGCCTGCCCCCCCTCAGTCCAAATTCAAAGGGGGGGACGGGGGATAACAATCCTTGCACCAACAGGCCAATAGCTAAAACCATATGCAAGCGCGTTGAGGGTATGCGTTTGAGGAATAGTTGGGCAAGGCGGTCACTCAGGAACACAGAGGACAGGTGTTCAAGGTGCACATATCCAAGCTAGAGTGAGAGCCGAGCGTGATACCTTGAGCATCCCGTTTCTGGCGCACTTTTTATGCTAGCAAGTGTAGAAAGATAGGTAGGTGCAAAACCAGGAACCCGGGCTGGATCCCATACCTCATATATGTTCTGTTGTTTCGACATTTTATGTCTGATGACTGACCAGCTAGAGAAGTGGATGAGAAGCGCACAGATCAGCTGACGGGATTAGACACCTACAGTATCGCGCATTCTGGTTCGCTTAAATTCATTTATACAGAGGGGATTGTGGGCGAAATTAATTTTAGAACTTAAGCTAACTTAACGGTCTGAGATAACAAAAATTGCTGGCCCGCGAGCGGGCCAGTACCGGTACTGGTTGATTTTTTGATTTTTGATTTTTTGCTGACCGTGTGGATGTTTCTTCAATTCTCGCCGAACGTGCTGATTCAGTGTAAGACTCCACGGGCGGAAAATTTTGACATTTAAGGGGGGTTCCGAGGACCCCAAAGACGACGACGGTGATATGCTAATTACTGTGCCTCGTAATTATGTCTTCTGACTGAGAATTTAGGGTTTGACTGGGTTCCAGAGGCGCAGGCCACAGGGGTGGGTTGGTTGTCAGCTGAGGTGCAATAAACATCCGTTTAAGGATGGGGGACACCAGCAGTTTTTTTAGGCGATATATGGCCTCGGGCGACAAACAAGGGCGATAGATATATATCTTAACTTTCAATTTTGTTGCCCAGTCGAAAAAAGTCGCGAAGGGGAGAGAAAGGGAGGGAGAGAGGGAGAGAGAAAGAGAGAAAGTGTTGGGAAGAAGGGGGCAGTGTGCGAGCAAGGAGGCAGTCGTGATGTTACCCTGCCTGCTAGTCACCCTGCGACTGAATTGGCGACTCAATTTACGACGTGCTTTTAAACATGTCTGACGATAGCAGCGTGAGTTATGATGATAATAAAGCCGTACGAGCCAACGCTTAGAATTAAGGCAAGCAGACGACGCAAACAAGAATCGGAAGCTTTTAAGACGCAAACGGCCTTTACGGTTGATACTCTCGCCGGAAAAAAGAGAGGTCCAGGTCGACCTCCAAAAAGAACATAGGCTGAGGCGGCTGAGGGGGCAGCAACATAGGGGGCAGCAACGGGCCTGTCTGCAGCAGCTGCAGCGCCAAAGGGAGGCAACTGCAGCACCGGCGCCAGCAGCGGGCAGCATCTATCTCTCCTCTGGCCCTGCATCATGCTGGACGTTTCAGCCGAGCAGGCATCGGCCATTATACTGGGAGGACAGCTGCTTCTGTAGGGGGCGCTACCAGATGTAGTAATAACTCAGCCATTCAGACAATATAGTCCACGGTATAGCAGACTAGCAGTGTAGACATTAGCAGATTTCACCTCCTTCACTCATTGTCCCACTTAGTGATTGGAATATTGGAGCCTTGCATGGAGTGCTTGTATCAACGGAGTGAGGGCAACTGACTGGGTCAATCGATCGGCCAATTTATAAGCATTTCCAGTGAAGAATTCTGCAAATTCACCACATGATATCTCTGAGCTCCAGGAGGTTCGCCTTCAGACCCCCAGCTAGCCCCCCCTGCACCCCCCCTCCGTGTTCACACTCAATTCACACTTCGGGCTTCAAACATTTAATTGTTGAAAACGCAAAAAATGCTAGGGTCAGGAATTTCGTTGCCCCAGTCCCCCAACAGTCAGGGCCAGATATTGATGAGCTGGTGAGATAAGACTCTTTGCGCCCCCCTATTGTAACCATGTGCCACTACTACGAGGGGCATTGATCGTGATGTAGAAGGATCTAGATGTATTGAGACGACTCATAGGGGTATATATCGTTACACATATGTTGCATCTGGGGCAAAGAATAATCCTTCAAATTAGTAGTGGGGCGGGGTGAAATGAAATGGCCTGGGGTGGGATGCTTTCATGGTCTACCAGTACCATATTGGTACATACATCGGCGGGTGGGTGCATGGTGGTGGGCATCACAGCTTCCACATCATGGGACCAAAGATCCACATTATGCATGGATATTGATCCAGGTCTCCATTCTCCAATGGGGCCCCTGGTGCCGGCGTGCCGCAAGCTCTGCATGCAGCAGTCGGGACTGAAGTAGCCAGTAGCCAGACTGTGGTAGCCACTCAGTCGCTTATATTACAATTTACAACCAATGGTCCTGGTCAAACAACAGATACGGTTCACTTACCGGTACTGACACGACAGAGGATGCTGCATCAACCGCAGCTTGGCTAGCATGCCTCTTACGAGCTGGATCGTCGCGTTCTGTCCTGGCTTCCGGCAGGCAGCCTTCAAGAACTTGAGAGGCCAGCCCAAGAAAGCTTCTATGCGCCTTGACGGAGCGTCCATCAGTGAAGCTTAAAGTGACGTCACCTCCGGAGAGAGCCTTTTCCAGCGCGTGCAGACTACCGGTTTTCATAGGGTTGTTCTGGATCGACGAGCGCAAACTCCCAGCAAATTCTCGACAAACGTGAGGACTATGATCACAGATGACACGTCAGTTGTAAAGAAACAAAAAATACTGAAGAAGTGAGCGGTCTGCGCCTGCCGCCTGAGCATGCCTTCAGGAATACGGCATTTCGTGCACCGTATGTCCGTATACCCCGTGTATCGTATCAGGGCAGGTGCAAGAAAGGGGGTCCAACCTGTATGGGGGCAAGAATCGCGTCGCTTTCGGTTAGGTCGCGTTTGGTTGGGTCGGTTGCAGCGCAAGAGCCTGGTTTGAATCTTAAGACGCGTCTGGAGCGATTGATGTGCCGTTAGATTTGCGTCAGCTGCTTAGGGGATGTTTCCACTGGCGCCTTAAACCAGCGCGGTTTGAATCCGGTTGTTCGCGATCGTGATTTTTTCACGCCTAAAACCAAAACTGTTTCCACTGAAACCCGTGATGTTCACAGCAAACTTCATGGTGCCAGAGGTTTGATCTAGGGGCGCCGATCCGTTCTGCGACGATTCGTGACCTCGGAACCACAAGTGTCGCCGCTTATTTTGATCTGGCAATAGAAATGGCGTCTTTAATGAAGAACGATCGCGCTGAGATGGTTCCCGAAACCAAGAGGCAACCAACTCACAGAATAGCTTAAACCTGGTCATCGACGAGGTACGCTTACAAGTTGAGACGTTTTCCGGAGGAGATGAGCCGATCAAATCTCTTGACGAGTCCTTGTCTTCACGCATATACTTATCATCACAGCCTGCCAGGCGTGCAAACACCTCCAGGGGCGTGACGCTGCCTACCGAGTACCGACCAGGCTACCAGGCTGGCAGAAAACCTCAGGGGCGTGACGTACGCTACGGCCCACGGCAGCCTCCACTAAGATCTGTTGATGTTTCTTTTGCTGTGACTATACCAGATGTGAGACCGGCCGCTCAAATCTAGAAACCTGAGACGCAGACATGCCAACCTCAAGCCTGCCTCATGCCGCAAAAACCGATCGCGTTATCTAGATTTGAAGCGGACTAACTGACAAGTGTGGGAGAGGCAACCGAACCTGCCATTGTCGTTGTGTGGCTCACAGCCAAGCGTTGCGCTCCATCTTTCAACTCATCCATCGCAATCTTAAAGCTGACGATACGATGAGCACAACCGGTGCGTTCATGGATCTCCATGTCCTGCGTTTCAAGAGCGCAGAGCGTAAGCTCACGGCGTGTCTTCCCACACCTACAAACCCGACGAAGGCTAAAACCCACCTTCTTAACCTGCCTGCCACCATACCAGGTTCAAACCTCAACTGCATGGGCCTGCTACCGCTGCTCCTGCTTGCACTGCTCGGATCCGGATACGTTGATGCATCCCCTAGAGGCGCTCGGCAGATGCATGGCGAGACCCTATCAGCCAGCCTCGCAGCGGATTCGGAGCCTGGCCCTGTCCTTGTGACGGGTGCCACTGGACGCACCGGCAGCCTCCTCTTTCTCTCACTCCGCAAGTAAGACCCGTTAGTAGCTTGATTGCTGGGGGGTCAGCTACTATTCAGCCACATCTGCCCCCCTGGCTTCAGGGCCTGTAGACCATTGTTGGTGATAAGTGCCACTGGACGCACCGGCAGTCTCCCCTTCCTCTCACTCCTTAGGAAATATCTGGATCAAAACACTCATGGTTGAGATTGATGTTACTTGTCCAGGACTTCAGCTAGAAATCCGCAGCAAATGTCACGGCTTTTGTCTGTAGGAAGGGGACTGGTGCAGCAAGTTCTGCTGCTCTGGAACACTGGCCCTCCGCCAGTGTAGGTTGGGTCCCTATCGGCCGAATGACAGCTGTCTCACAGCCAGCTTAAAGGTGGTGCAGTGTGCACTAAACGAACACTGGGTAGCGGGTGTCGGTGTGGATTTAGGTCGGGGAGTGCAAACTCGGATCTGCCTCAAGCACCCCCAATGTCACCCAGACGCAAGGATGACATTTTATCTGAATCGCTCGACTGGGGGATCTCTGAATCAGGTTGATCATCCCGTCATATGGTATAAATAGCACACGCTGCCTTATAATCGTTTGTCAGTTTGAATTCGGGTCGAAATTTGAATTTCGATTACAAGCTGAATCCAGGTTCGATTATTCACTTGAAGATAAGTCCCGGTTCCAATCAATCAATCTCTTGAATTCAGGTTATGATTTCTGGCTTGGTAGGGTGAAAAAGCGACTGGCCCTTCCGGCGAGGTATGTCTGCTCTCGGCTGTATGCCCATATCCTCTCCACCTGTTCCCTCTCTACAATTGTTTCCATTTAACAAAAAAGAAGAACAAAAAGGTCTTTAAGCAAAGAGCTAGTTATATACCCCAGTGAGGTTTGCAGGCAGTAACTTGCATGCACCAACTCCGTATGGCTATTCGGGGCCTTCCTTAACCCCTCCTGCCAGGCAGGGCTTGCGCGGAGGCGCAGACCCTCGCCCGGAAAAGACCGCCGGCTAGCTCTGTTGGCGCTGCGACAAAAAGTTCTTCTGCTCTAAGCCGAAACCTGAAATCCGTGTCCTTAAATCCTGAAGGCCTTGAAGCCCTAAACCCTAAACCCTGAAACCCTTCTCCTTGAACCCAAAACCTGAAAGCCACCTCGTTGTATCCAGCCTCCTCTTGGAATCCTGCAAACCTGCTCGTCAAGCCCGAATTTTCATATTAAAATCCTGATGAATTCTTCACATCCTGATGAATCCTGAACCCTTCTCATTCTAAGGGTATTCTCACAAAGCCCTGTGGTCGCTCAGGGCTGGTGTGGCGGCCTGCCCCCTGGTGCACAGCATAGTGAACCCCTCCTGCCATTTACACTAAACCCTCAGCCCCTAAGCCATGCTGCCCTTAACCCTTACCCTGCTGCTGCCAAGGGCTGGTGTGGCGTCTTGCCCCCTGGTGCACAGTATCGTCACCCCTCCTGCCATTTACCCTAAACCCTCAACCCCTAAGCCCTGCTGCCCTAAACCCTTACCCTGCTGCTGCCAAGGGCTGTTGTGGCGGCCTGCTTACTGGTGCACAGCATCGTCAACCCCTCCTGCCATTTACCCTTAACCCTCAACCCCTAAGCCCTGCTGCCCTTAACCCTTACCCTGCTGTTGCCAAGGGCTGTTGTGGCGGCCTGCCCACTGGTGCACAGCATCGTCAACCCCTCCTGCTATTTACCCGTAACCCACAACTCCTAAACCCTGCTGCCCTTAACCCTTACCCTGCTGCTGCCAAAGGCTGGTGTGGCGGCCTACCCCCTGGTGCACAGCATCGTCAACCCCTCCTGCCATTTACCCTTAACCCTCAACCCCTAAGCCCTGCTGCCCTTAACCCTTACCCTGCTGTTGCCAAGGGCTGTTGTGGCGGCCTGCCCACTGGTGCACAGCATCGTCAACCCCTCCTGCTATTTACCCGTAACCCACAACTCCTAAACCCTGCTGCCCTTAACCCTTACCCTGCGGCTGCCAAAGGCTGGTGTGGCGGCCTACCCCCTGGTGCACAGCATCGTCAACCCCTCCTGCCATTTACCCTAAACCCTCAACCCCTACGCCCTGCTGCCCTAAACCCTTACCCTGCTGCTGCCAAGGGCTGGTGTGGCGGCCTACCCCCTGGTGCACAGCATCGTCAACCCCTCCTGCCATTTACCCTAAACCCTCAACCCCTAAGCCATGTTCCCTTAACCCTTACCCTGCGGCTGCCCAGGGCTGGTGTGGAGGCTCGCGCCCTAGCGCGCAACATTACCAAGGCCAAGGAGGTGCTTGGCTGCAATGCATGCGATGAAGCCGAGGTGAGACCCAGGCGGAAAATGTAATACTGGCCCAGGAAGTGGTGTCTAAACCCTCAACTCTAAAACCTTTGCCCAGGCCTAGAAAGTGGTGTCTGAACTCAAGACCTTAAGCTTTAAACCCAGGCCTTGGAAGTGGTGTCTTAACCTTCAAGTCCTTAACCTTAAACTCTGGTCCATGAAGGGGTGCATAGACCCTAAACCCTTAACCCTGGTCCAGGAAGTTCTATATAAACCCTAACCATTTGAACCCAAAACCCTCAACCCTGGCCCAGGAAGTTGTTTTAAACCCTAAAACCTTCATGTTACCAAGATTCCGAGCGATGCTGAATTTGAATGATCTCTGTTCGTAGGGCATCTACTTGGGCGACGTGTCCGCGCCGAAGACCCTCGTCGGCCCCATGGAGGGCGTCAGGTGAGCGACACCCTCATGGGTCTCTCCAACAAGTTTTGTTAGCGTTGGGTTTCAGGGTTCGCAGGGTTAAGGGTCAAACCCTGAACCGCTAACTGTAACCCTAGTGATTATTTCAGATGGTTCGGGGTATGACTTATACCAGAATAAGGCGCCAAGGAAGCAACACTTCCAGATAAAACCCAGTGCAGGGGTGATGTGCAACATGGTAACCGTGCGAACATCCTTTGTTGGGATCCTGGGAGGAGATTTGATTTGAAAATTATGCACCGGTAAATTAATTTTGATCATTGTGATGAGAAACGCTTGAACCTAAACTAGGAACGCAGGGCAGCGGTGTCATGCGCAATGGAAAACGTGCCAACATTGCATGCTGACTTGACGTCATCCTCACCTTCCTCCAGTTTGCACTGGCAGTCTCATTAGAGAATTTAACTTAAGACGAGGGTTGCGCTCGTCGCAGGAGATGCTCTTCTCCGATAAGATTCCACTAGGTATCAGCATGGTTGATACCTTTGGCTTAGGGGGCCCTCTTGTGTGGGGGTCCTGCGGGGACATTTGTGCGGGGGCTCTGACAAAGTCTTTCACACAAAATAAATCTTGATCATCGTTATAAGAAACGCTGCCCCCCCCTCCTCCCGAGAGGGAAGAACGACACGGCTCCCAACTGTCACACATATCTATGGTTTGCATGACTCATCATTGCAGTACACTCATCAATCTTTACAAAGCGTTGTTTTTTCGGCAATGGCTGGAGCCTCTGAGCTCGGTGTGTGGACAAAAGCACCTGAACCCTGTGCCGTACTGCCGTCCCGGCAGTTGGGTCCCTTGACCTCCATCTCTCTGCCTCCTAACCATCCACCGTGTTGCCCTTCCCTGGACCTTGCTGAACCCAGCATCCTCGCCAGCCCAATGCACGGTGTTGGGTGAGCTGTCTGAAGCACCCTCTGGAACAGTCCATCTCCCAACATATGTTCCCCTCATGTACAACAGGCACCCCTCATGTACAACAGAGATTTCCACACCCTATCACAAACCCATACATGGACCCCCTTACCTCCCTTACCCCCCCCCCCCATAATCTGAAATCTTCCCAGATAAAACGTTCCTGGGGGGGGGGGCTTGGAGTATCCCTTCACCTCCCACCCCCCCCCCCCCCCATCCCTAGTGATGGTTCATCCGCACTGGACCCTATCCCTTCCTCTCTCCTCTCCTTCAATCCACTGCCCTGTTCACTCTCTCAGGCGATGGGCCATCCTCACCTCCTCATACCCCTCACTCCCCCCCTTTCCTCCTCCCCCCCCTTTCCTCCCTCCTGCCCTCCCCCACCCTCTCAGGCAATTGGTCATTCTCACCTCCTCCTACCCCTTACTCCCGCCCTTTCCTCCTCCCACCTGCCCTCTCCCACCCTCTCAGGCGATTGGTCATCCTCACCTCCTCATACCCCCTCACTCCTCCCCTTTCCTCCTCCCCCCTGCCCTACCCCACCCTCTCAGGCGATTGGCCATCCTCGCCTCCTCATACCCCCCACTCTCACCCTTTATTCCTCCCCCCTGCCCTACCTCACCCTCTCAGGCAGTTGGTCATCCTCACCTCCTCATACCCCTCACTCCCCCCTTTCCTCCTCCCACCGGCCCTTACCCCTCACTCCCCCCCTTTCCTCGTCCCCCCTGCCCTCCCTCACAGGCCTGTACCCCTCTCTCCCCCTCTTTCCTCCTCCCCCCTACCCTCTCTTACCGGCCCTTACCCCTCTCCCCCCCCTTTCCTCCTCCCCCCAGCCCTCCCTCACCTCCTCATACCCCTCACTCCCCCCTTTCCTCCCCCCCCCTTCCCTCCCTCACCGGCCCTTACCCCTCTCCCCCCCCTCTTTCCTCCTCCCCCCTGCCCTCCCTCACCGGCCCTTACCCCTCACTCCCCCCCTTTCCTCCTCCCCCCTGCCCTCCCTCACCGGCCCTTACCCCTCACTCCCCCCCTTTCCTCCGCCCCCCTGCCCTCCCTCACCAGCCCTTACCCCTCACTTCCCCCCTTTCCTCCTCCCCCCTGCCCTCCCTCACGGGCCCTTACCCCTCTCCCCCCCCCCTTTCCTCCTCCCCCCAGCCCTCCCTCACCTCCTCATACCCCTCACTCCCCCCTTTCCTCCCCCCCTGCCCTCCCTCACTGGCCCTTACCCCTCTCTCCCCCCCGTTCCTCCTCCCCCCTGCCCTCCCTCACCTCCTCATACCCCTCTCTCCCCCCCGTTCCTCCTCCCCCCTGCCCTCTCCCACCCTGTCAGGTGATTGGTCATTCTCACCTCCTCATACCCCTCACTCCCCCCCTTTCCTCCTCCCCCCTGCCCTCCCTCACCTCCTCATACCCCTCACTCCCCCCGTTTCCTCCTCCCCCCTGCCTTCCCTAACCCTCTCAGGCGATTGGTCATCCTCACCTCTTCATACCCCCTCAAGGCTCCTAACGGATCGTACTACTTCCCCCCCGGAGAGTATCCCAAGGACATCGACTGGATGGGCTCCAACAATCAAGTCAGGTGGGTGATGTAGCGAAGCTTGAGTAACTGAAAGAGTGATGAGCTCCCTTTGGCCTCAGCCAAATTTGCTTCAACAACCAAGTCAGGTGAGTGATAAAGGGAAGATTGAAAGACTGAAAGAGTGATGAGCTCACTTGGGCCTCTGCTGGATGGGCTCCAGCAAACAAGTTAACTGAGTGATATAGCTGTAGTGAAGCTTGAGCGACGAATACAAGCAGCGGTGATTACCCAAGGACACTGACTGGATGGGGTCGAACGAGCAAGTCAGGGGGATGATTAGGGTGATTGAGCGTGCGTTTGCCAATAACGATGCATCGGTGCATCGCTGATCAAGCAAGTACTCCAACAAAAGTGAATGAACTGATGACGCCGAGTGAGTAAAATGAATAGTGGTGAGCACAATACTAATTTGTATTCAAATCGCTTTCATTCGAAGCTGGTTTTATCCCGGCAAGCTCCCGCAACGCCGCGGGGCCTGCATTGCCCGTCATAGGTGCACCTCCCTTGACCTGAGCCACCCCCCCCCCTTATGGTACCCTTGGACACAAGCTGGATGTGGTGGAACAATTTGGATCACATCCTGTTGGCCTCTTCCATGAGCACGCTATGCAGCATGGCACCTGAACCCTGAACCCTAAACCATAACTTCTGAACCCTGAACCCTGAACCCATCGAACCTAGTCTCCTCTCCTGTGATCAGGGCTGCCATCAAGGCGGGTGTGGAGCATATCCTGTTTTAACCCTGAACCCTGAACCCTGGACCCTAAACCCATTGAACCCGTTGCCTACTGACTTGTGAGCAAGGCTGCCATCAAGGCAGGTGTGGAGCATATCATGTGAAACCCTTAACCCTAAACCCTTTACCCTTAAACCTGCAAATATGTTGTCGCCTCTCCTGTGAACAGGGCTGCCATCAAGGCGGGTGTGGAGCATGTCCTGTTGGTGTCCTCCATGGGTACCACACAGCCTGACACATTCCTGGACAAGCTGGGAGACGGCCACGCACTGTTCTACAAGCTAAATGGTGGGTGCATGGGGGACAATGGGCCCAGGAACACAACTGAAGGAAAAGGGTTTAGCGAGCAAGTTACATGCATTTGAGGAGGCCACACACTGTTGTACGAGCAGAATGGTGGGTACATGTCTAGAAGAGCAGTGTGAACGGGGGTAGGGACGATGCTATAAGCTGGGTGACGGCCACGTCCTGTTGTACGAGCTGAATGGTGGGTACATGTCTAGAAGAGCAGTGTGAACGGGGGTAGGGACGATGCTATAAGCTGGGTGACGGCCACGCACTGTTGTACGAGCAGAATGGTGGGTACATGTCTAGAAGAGCAGTGTGAACGGGGGTAGGGACGATGCTATAAGCTGGGTGACGGCCACGCACTGTTGTACGAGCTGAATGGTGGGTACATGTCTAGAAGAGCAGTGTGAACGGGGGTAGGGACGATGCTATAAGCTGGGTGACGGCCACGTCCTGTTGTACAAGCTGAATGGTGGGTAGGAAACAAAGTAAACATGGTAAGGGGTCGCGTTGCTTGCCCAGGGACGCAGCGGCATAAGGCTCAACAAGCTGAATGGTGGGTACAGGTAAAACAGGCAGGAATACAAAAAAAGGGAGGGTGGGGATCCAATTACAGGTCTTGGTAATCACGCAAGATGTCCGTAGTGGCCAGCTGCCCACAGAGACCAGCTGAGGCCTGCCACTCTCACCTTTTTCCGGCCTGCCCCGCGCTCAGCCCCCCTGCCCTCCCCCTGCCCCCTGCCACCTGCTGAAGGGGAGACCGACCTGATGGACCCTAGTATTGCCGCTGACACAATCATCAAGCATGGAGACCTGCTGTTAATTGATCATGACCCGCGCCCTCCCCTCTCCTGTTCCTTTCTGAACATGACACCCGTCCTCCCTTCACCTGTTGTAGGGGAGAGAGACCTGACGGCCCCTAGTACTACCGCTCGCACCCTAGTCAAGTGTGGTGACCTGCTGCCTACTGATCATGACCCGCGCCCTCCCCGTCCCCTGCTCCTTTCACATCATGACCCCTGTCCTCCCCTCACGTCCCCTGTTCCTTTCTGATCATGACCCCTGTCCTGGCGCACAACCCTTCTTCTGTTGCTTTCTGATCCTGACCCCCCCTTGTCCTTCTAATTTGTAACATGACCCCACCTGTGCCTCATGTTGCAGACGAGATTGATCTGATGGCCTCAGGTATCGCCGCGTACACCCTCATGAAGCCAGGGGGCTGATGTCCACTTATCCCGATCCCCGCTTGCCCTGCTAACTTTTAACATGACCCCACCCGTACCTCCTGCTGCAGGCGAGATTGATCTGATGGCCTCCGGTATTGCCGCGTACACCATCATCAAGCCAGGGGGCCTGCTGTCTACGGAAGGCGGCAGAAGCCTTCTGCTGGCCGGACACAACGACAAGCTGGAGCGCCCCAGGTAAGTGTGTGGGGGGGGGGATGATAACAGCATCAGTATTGGGGGGTACGTGTGGAAGGTGACAGCGTGGTTGGTGTGTGGGGAGAGGTGAGGGTGAGGGGGACAGCATTCTTTGGTTAGGTCTCGTTTGAAGGGGTGCAGCTAGTGGATGCAGACTCGGTATGTGGGAGGTGGACAGGGAGGGGGGAGGGATTGGGAGGCGGGCGGAGGGGTAGGCGTAAGGTATTTTGTGGCCGGAGCTTGCTGATGGCAGGACAAAATGACAAGCACCCCAGGTAGACAGGTGGGCGATCAATTTGGGGTCCCATCCGGTACAGGCGCTTAGCGCCCTCAGAGCTCAATTGGGGTCCCATACGAGATAGTCGCTTTGCGCCTCTACCCTATGTGACCATAACTGAGCTGGTGAGGGTGAATGGTGGCAGTGTCTTGGTGGGTATGGGGGGGGGGGGGAGGGGTACCAGCATCTGTGCGTCTACCGGTGGGTCTCGTTTGAGGGAGTACAGGCCGTGCATGCAGATAGTACTGTCCACTGAGGTGCGCAGGAGCTTGCTGCGGGTGGGAGAGAATGGTGAGCTGGGGCATCATCCGGGGCAACCGGTTGGTGGGCCTGGGGATAGGATGGGAGTTGTCGCGAGGGTGTGGATGATGAGGGTGTCATTATCTGAAAGGTGGTGAAGAACATGGTAGAGGAGGGTGGTGAAGAACGTGGTAGAGAAGGGTGGTGAAGAACGTGGTAGAGGAGGGTGGTGAAGAACGTGGTAGAGAAGGGTGGTGAAGAACGTGGTAGAGAAGGGTGGTGAAGAACGTGGTAGAGGAGGGTGGTGAAGAACGTGGTAGAGAAGGGTGGTGAAGAACGTGGTAGAGAAGGGTGGTGAAGAACGTGGTAGAGAAGGGTGGCGCTTCCTCCCTCAAATAAACCAGTTCCCAGTTGTCGTCTCATCTGGGAGTGTGTGAATGTTTGTGCAAGCGCCGCCGATTGTTCTGCTGCCGCCTGTCACGTCTTTTTGCTCCTGGTTGATGTCCTCCTTCACTCCCGTCCCCGCAACGGCTCCCACTCGGTCGACGCCCCGCCTGCTGCCTGCACGACGGATCACATGGCATTGCCGCCCCTGCTGCCTGGATGCCTTTGTCAATTCCGCTGATTGTGCTGATGCCATTTGTTTCTGTTGTGCTCCTGATCATCGCCCTGTCTGCCTCCACAAAATTCGGCCCACACCCGCACTGCTGCCCATGCTGACCTTGCTGCCTAAATGCCGTCCCAAAGCTGCTGTTTTGTTTTTTGTCAGTTGTGGTTTGCCTGCTGAACATGATATTTTCCCGTTTGGAATCAATTAGTTTGCCCTGGATACCTTTGTTTTGCTGCTCTTTTATTGCTGCTATCTGTTTTGCTATCTATTTTGCTGCCCTTTGTTTTTTGACAAGTAATCAGAGGTGCTGCTGCGCAGCACAAAAAACGGAAGAGCATTCGGGTATGTGACTTCGTTTTCAGAGGGCAGGCGCAGGTGCGGATGGGGTCACCTGGACCCCATGCAACCCCCCTCGCCATGTTGAAGAATTTTAAAATATGTGTCACAACTCTATCGCTGGCTAAGTGCGTGTTTTTAATGATGCGTTTCGAATTGCGCATAGAGAAGCGAAGCCACAGCTGTTGGCCTGTCGCGTGACACCAGGGGACAGCGTGACGAACTGACGACACCTTCCGTCATCCGCTGTGAGATCCAGCCTTGGTAGCTGAGTTTCTCATTTCTGCACCTCGGCTTTGAGGTCTGACAGGAATAACCTTTATAAATACAGTCGATTGATTTGCGCTGTACCGCGTAAAGTTTCCGGGACGTTCCAGAAACATCCAGACGGACGGACGGACTGACGGGCAGACAGACGGATACGGGGTGACTCTGGGGGCTTCGCCCCTGCGACCTTCGGCCGCCCGGGGGGGCTCTGCCGAAAACTGTCTTCCAGCCGCTTTCCTGTTTATACAATCATCTGCTGCCCTTAAGTGGTTACAGGGATAGTGTTTACTCTCAATTTTAAGCTTTTAAAATTTAAATACCCAAAGAACACTGGCATTTTAAAACTCGCATGTGATCAAAAATAACTACCCAAACCGATTCCGTGATATAAAAATATTCCGATTATGAAGCTCACAATTGAATCTTGCTCGACATACTAAAGCTATTTTCTTCATTTCACCGGGATCGATCAATTGAAAACGTTTTCATGTACTTCATGTACTTTGTGTCTGCAGGGTGACCCGTGCGGACCTGACGACCGTGCTGCTCGCCGCAATTCAGAGCCCCGAGCTCTCCGCCAACCTCCGCTTCGACCTCAGCTGTGATGCAGACAGGCCGGCAGCGGCGGACCTCACAGGGCTCTTCGCTGACGCGCGCGCCTGGGCGGACGACAACGGACTGAAAGCTTGAGACCTCTAAATTTCTGGGTATCTCATAAGAGCCGCTTTCTTCTGTCTGGGAGGGTTTAATAATGAAGTTACGTCTCTGGGCCCGCGGCTTGAAAAGGCCTGCAGAAGGTTTTGTGAGCCCCATAGGGGTCATCAGTTTTGGTTGGGTACTTGAAGCGGAGTGGGTTTTATACCTGTGACCTGTCTTGACATAGCTCTACAATTGGGCCTTGAGATGCCCACAGCCATGCAAACTGGCTGAAACGGTACGCGTGCCCATGTAATGAGGCTTCGCTGGTGGCTGAAGTACATTGAAATGTGCTGGGGTATAGCGTTGCATATCTTTGCTTTGAGGTGCCGTCAGCCATTCCCATTCTCTCCCAGATCCTCGTTCATGTAACGGGGCCCTAGTTGGCAGTTACTCGGTCACTCGGAGCAATTACTTGCCACAACCGTAAAACGCGGCAGACTTTGCTCAATTTTAATTTGTGTTTGCCTGCGCGGACATTGCTGCGCGCAAGTCAATAACGTTACACCTCTGGGCCCGCTCGAAGCTCGGGCGCGTCGGCGCCCAACTGGGCCCAAGGGAGAAAATAAGAGACTGAAAGGAAGAAGGGGGGAAAGGAACATAAGGAGACACCGGGATAGCAAAGATTCCAAGTCCGACACCTGAGTTCAATCGACGATGCGCGCGGTGTCGGTCAGAGGCCCAAACAAGCATTTTCGGAGTGCGCGATATGAATTTAAACCGCAAATGTAAAAACGTGTGACTGTTTGATTCGACATCCGTACATTGATCCTTGTCAAGTCTGATCAAGTGGTTCAGCATAACACTGCTGTCTACTGGTGACTCTGATGAGCACTACCGGTGCCGTTAGCTAGCAAGGCTGCTCAGTTCAGGGCAGTGGCCTCCAGCTCTCAGTTATTAGGGTCACCGAGGAGGAGATGGCTAGAGCACCCCCAGGTGGCTGGTCCTTTGTGAAGTTTTGTGAAGTTTTTACAGTCCAACAGAGCATCACACTTGAAGCATGGGACATGTGCCCGTAAACCGGTACAGGCACTTGATACACTATGTCACGGTATATTACCGTATACGTGACAGAACCGTTTAGACCGCAGTTAGCGGCCTCGGTGACTCCGCAGCTTCTCTGCGGAGCCTCCGGATTTGAACTGAGACCTAGAAACCCGCTTACGCAGGATAAGTTTGACAGGTTCTACCGTACTCTGTATTGGGCCTGCCGGGTCCCTGTATCCCGGCAATTGCCTTGGCTAGTTACTTCGTCCCTTTCTAAAGGACAGACCTCTATCTGTAACAAGCACCGGCAGTCATCTGTGTATGAAGCCTCCTACGTTCACATAAGTCAGTACCTTTACTCAAGTCAAGACTAGCTCAGCTCCCGCTGAGATAGCTGGAGACAAGTACCTAGCAAGAGGCCCGAGACCCTGCCGAACAAGAAGTACGCAGTCCACGTCACGTCACCCTCACCGCGAGTCGCGCGGTAAGTGCCCTTAACATAGCCCAGCTGGATCGCGCCCAGACGGCCAGAAGGCCTGTGCTCCCTTAGTCAATTGCCATACAACCAAATAGCCGGCTACGCTGCTTAACTCGCTGAGCACTCGCAGCCAGTGTGTAGTCACTGAGCCTGCCCGTAGGCGTCCGTCACTGCCGTGAGGAAAGAAGTCCGCCACGGACCTGAAGCGCACATCGCGTGTCCTTTAGAAAGGGACGAAGTAGATCTAGCCTGATCAGCTTGATTTGCCAATTCCTGCTAAAGGTGTTTGTGCAACGGAATTGGAATTTTGTTTGCATGCAAGCGACCTTGGACAGCGTTTGAACTGCACTTTGCTGTGGTAATCTCCAGAGAGAGATTGCCAAGTTAAACTCTGAGAATCACTGAGCGTGGCAGCTTAGTGTTGAGTCCAGAAGTGACTTGAAGATCTGGCTGTGGATTTATACACCCAGCAGATAATTCCCTGTGTGACTGCGGATTGAGATCAGGTGGATCCAATTTCTCATCATTGACAGAAGTAAACTTGTGGATAGAACATCCAAGTTTGAAATCTTGTGGGTGTGCCAAAGGATCCCCGCAGGAACGCAGAGCTGAGCGGACGCTACGCAAAAGGCAACATCCACGCAGGGCGTGTGACATCCACGCGGGACGTGAGACATCTAGAAGCAGCCCGGCCAGCAAGGTGGGAAGAACTGAAAGGGCGAAGGAGGATTCCGCCAGATTGAAACTAGTGAGCAGAAAAGCGGGAAGGCGAGGCCTTTCCTGCATAGTGCTGTACCTGCCATCCGATCTTGACTTGCAAAGTCCTCACCAGATTGCAGTAGGAACAAGGGGGCAGAAGCCTAGCGTTAGCAGATCTTGTAGAGGGTGTCGCCAGCACGCTTGCAGGACCGTGCGGTTCGTTAATTGCCTGTAGAATGACAGACGTAGATCTAAATCCCGATAGGCACCAGCACCCTGACGCCCAACGGAGAAGTGGGCGTCTGAGGGGGCTGGAGCCGGGTGTAAACCTGATGGAGGCTAGTGATGAGCTGGCTGCAGAAGCACTGTTGGTGGCGGCGAAGCTGGCAGGGCCAGTGGAACCGCCCGCTGGAAACTGCAAGGTGCCAGAGCCGGGTCGCGTACCGCCCAGAGAGGCAGGGGCGCAGGCAGACGGCTCAGCGCTGGTGACGCGCAAAGGCATCGGCCGAGGGGGTCCAGTGCCCGCCGATTTCAGGGGCAGCCTGGAATTCGAGCAGTGGCAGACTCAGGCTGGAACACCAGAGCTGATTTTGGATCAAGCAACAGAGGTGTCCCAGAGCTGTGACACGCGGCAGAGCTGCGAGCCCAAGGCCACGCCCCAGCAGAATCCACCCAGGGTGTCCAGGGTTGCGCAACGGGTCAAAGACGAACCCAGTCAGCCGGATCAAAGGGCCGAGGAAGCCGCAGCACCAAGAGCGGTTGCAGGCTGTGATAAAACCTGCCCAGACAAACAGCGAATGAAAGCAGAGGAAATGGAGGCCAGGAGTATGCCTGCAGGGGTCAAACACGAGGAAGCTGAGCCCCAGCCAGCAGCGGGCAGGCAGAGCTCGCAGGTCGGCAAGGAAAGGAAAAAATCAGCTGTGCCGGTAGGAAATCCCTGGGCTGACCAAATATCCGAGGAAGAACTGTCAGACCCAGTTCAAGAAGAGAAGGGGCAGCAGTCTAAGACAGGACTGCGCCCAAGGCAGCAGCTGCGACCGCGCAGGGTGCTGGTCAGAAGAGGAGCTGGATCCACAGTCTATGGGACGCCGCTGTCCAGGTTTCCGCCCAGTGTGGGCAGACCTGTGCAGAAATCCAAGGAGGGATCTAGCAGCCTGACGCAGAGAGACGACAGCCACAAGGAAATCCTGCGAGGATTTTTTCACGATCCATCAGGAGCGCAGGATACCAGCCCTAGTGAGCCAGAGCGCTCCAGGGCTGGGGGAGCAGTGTGCAGCAAAAAGGAGTCAGAAGTACATATGCAGCCGATCGGTTGGACAGGAATTTTGCAGTGGGCAACGGATCTGTGGAAGCAAGTTTGCTCCAGGACGTTCCTGCATTTCCAGGACCAGGTCACAGCTATTGAGGAGTTCAAGGCCCATCATCTGCGGGGATGGGCAACAAAGGCCATGCTGGGTATCCCCCACACAGGGCAGGACAGGGCAACGCTGTTAGCCGCCCTTGGACAGGTGTCCAAGGGAAGGGCGGGACGCGAAGTAGCACTGGCTGTTAAGGCCTTCGCAGACGAGTGGTGCAACGAGGTAACAGGAAATCAAGTGGAACCTGGATCCGAGCCGGAAGAGGAGGAGGATCAGGCATGGGAAGGATTTGAAACAGCAGTGCAGCGACCGGAGGAGCTCAGGGAGGTGCAAAGGTGGCAGCAGCAGGCAAGAGCCGCGCCAACCCCGGCACTCAGATCAGAGGCCTTCGAGGTCAGCAGCGAGCCAAGCCTCAGGGGGCGACCAAGGGGCAGGGAAGCGCCCAGAGCCAGCAGTCCAGCCGCCAGCGAAAGGGCGGAGTTGACTAGCCGATCACTCGCCAGGATGGCAGAGCAAGGCACAGCAACACGCAGAGCAAGCAGGCAAGAGTCTTATGCGTTGCTACGCATAGTCGAGGACAAAGAGAACACATACCAGGAAACCCAGGTGGATTACATCAAGGAATTCCTGAGGAACAGGCAGACGGGCACAGCAAGTGGAACCAGGAGGAATGAGCCTGCAGGCAGCGCACGGAGCAGTGGTCCAAGAATACAGGAAGCCAGAGAGGAAACGCAGTCTGATTCCTATGCCAGGAATTACACAGGCGGGACGCAGCCAGGTTGGCAGGGCCAGGAGCCGCCCAGGGGGCAGGCATACAACAGAGAACAGCCAAGCCAGCATAGCCAGGAGCCGCCCAGAGAGCAGGCAGATGGCAGGGAACAGCCAAGCCAGCAAAGCCAGGAGCACCCCAGGGGACCAGCGGAACACAGCAGAGGGGTGAGGCAGGAACGGCAAGACCAGGAGCTGCCCAGGGGACAGGCAGAGCCGGGCAGAGCGCAGTCTTGGAGGCCTGGCTCTGACAGCAGACCAGGCAGAAGCGAATCAGAACGGCTGCCACCCGAGGGAAGTAGAAGCTCTGCAGGAAGGGCAGGCAGGCAGCCATCACGAGAAGATCATGATCAGGAGGAGGATTATTACAGACACGACAGATACCATTCAGGTCGCAGCCCATCGAGGGGCGGTGGTGGAGGTTCTAGGTCGCGGTCAGAATCAGTTGATTCGGGACCAGGAGGAGCGGACAGACGCAGGCCAGGAGCCAGGCAGGAGTCCAGCGACCAGGAAATGAAGAGGCTCGAGAGGGAGCAGGCAAGGGCGAACCTGCAGCTGCAGCAGCAGATGGTCCTGCAGCTGGCAGGGGTAGCCAAATTCACCAAAATCCCAGCCATCCAAGGCAACGTGCCAGTGTTGGATATGTCGCACCCAGGCGCGGTTGCAGCTAGGAAATATTGCCAGGCATGTGGATATTGGGGATCGCACAACAGGCTGGCGCTGTCAGATGACCCGCCAGCGCTGGCTGTGGTGGCCGGAGAAATAGCTGGGTCGTGCCAGTCGCCATCAGCCATGACGATGTTGGTGAAATCACTGGTCAAGCTATGGGACAGCAAGCCGGCTAGCGTGGGGCCACTGATGGTAGCCATCAGGGCGGCGCCCCATGCAGGAGACAGGGCTGCCAGAGAAGCAGAAAGGATAAGGGGGATGTGGGTTGCCCCAGCAGAGGAGCAGTGTTGTGAGGCCTCACTGCTAACCTTGTGGATCAAAGTGGTTCAAGCAGAAGTGGGAAAGCCAAACTCGGATGAAAGGACAGCCATTTCCAACCTCAGGCTAGGGGTGAAGACCACTCTCGACCCTGACGTCAAGCCAGAGGAGACGGTGGAAGCATTTGCTCACAGAGTGCTGTCGACAGCAGAGTTGCTGCAGATCTCAAGGGATGCAGTGGACCACTTTGGCAGGAGGCACTCGGTCTCGCATCTGTTCCATGATGGACTTCCAGCGCTCGCTAAGGCCAAACTGAGCAAGTTTGTTATGACCGTCCCAGGGTACCTCAGCATGACAGACGAAGATCAGATTGCAGTGCTCACACAGCAGGTGGTGCTGTGGGAGAAGTTTGCCCTGGAAATGGGGGATCTAGGAGGCGCAAGCCTCAAACAGATGGCCAGTGGGCCTGGCCAGGGGGAGGCGCAGTCCAACAGAACAAGGAAGGAGAGAACAGGACAGTGGGAGATGCGGACACGCCTTGAAGGGGCAGGGAACCCCGCGGGAGCAGCAGCTGCCCAGCAACAGCGGAGTGACAAACCCAGAGGAGTTACCTGGGCAGATCAATCAGGAGCACCAAATTACAGCGCAGAAGGCGCTGCAGGGGCAGTCAAGGCATGCTACCAGTGTGGTAGCACGGCGCACCTGGCCAGGGATTGCAGGGCGCCCAGACCCAGGGATGAGCGTAGGCCGACGCCACTTGCTGCTGACATTACAGCTGGGCAGCCCAGGCCGCAGCAGCAGCAGTACCCGCTCCCACCAAGGCCGCAGCAGGGTCAGCCTTCAGGCAGACCGTATGAGCGGAATCAGAACAACAGGCAGTACCAACGGCCAGGGCCTGGCCTGGGGGTCAGGCTCAGCAAGCGGCACACGTGTCTCACCTAAGCAGCCCAACGGGGCAAGCCGAGCCAGAGGGCTGGCAACAGACTATGGCAGAGATGCTCAGCGAGTCTGTAGCACTCATGACGCAGGTTGGGCTAGTGCCCAAATCCGCAGGATTCAAGCAGGCGGCTCACAACGCTCGTCCTAGGTCATTCTTGCCAGAACCCTCTCCGGAGGAGGAACCTGAGCAAAGGCTCGTGGAACCTGCCTCCAGGAAGGGAGCAAAGAGACTGGTTTTGAGCAAATTAGCTGACGATATGTCTGACATCCGACTGCAGGTGTTCAAGTTGAACGAGAGGCTGACGGCGCTGTCATTCACCACTATGCCCATGGGTTCAGAAGACCACAGGGGTAAGGCCAGTAAGGGCAGGCAGGAAAGCAAGGTGGCCACAGCTGCACCACGGCTGCAGTATTTTAAGAACGACAGAAGCAACCTGGAGCAATGTGTGGGCCTAATGGTCAAGGGAAAGGTCCTGGTGGCTCAGAAGGCCCTCATGGACTCAGCGTGCTCCTGTCATGTGATCACAGTCAACATTGCAGAACAGTTAGTCGCCATGGGGGCAGAGCTGATCAGGACGGATGAGAAGATCCGCACAACAGACAATGCAGGGGCAGATCTGTATGGGGTGCTGTTCATTTATGTGGTGTACGGATATGGGGGGCCCAATGCTATTATGGAACCCACGGTGGTCAGGGTCGTAAAAACACCGCCCGATGCATACGAACACTTGGTGGGGAACCCAGAGTTTCTCAAGTACAATGGGGTTTTAGAGGCAGCAGGAAGGCTGACCTTACGCCCCAGAGATGGTCCCCAGACAGTACGAAGGGTCAGGGACCTGACGCTACCGCTGGTCCTAGCATCCCCAGCAGGGGGGTACCAGGCAGCAGCGGTAGCATGGGCAGGAATCCGGTGTGGATTTGCAGAACGTGAAGGGTGGCCCGCGGCCAGGGTAGAGGAAGAACACGAGCCGCTCTTACAGCACGCCATGGCCACACACGCAGGTGCCGCCATGAGGACAGACCAGAAGGTGGGACAGAGTCGCGGAACAGCCGCAGGTGCAGGCAGAAGCACCGCAGATGCGAGCAGGAGCAGCCGTGAGGACCCACAGGAGACCGCTTCCAGGCCGCGCCAGTGCGGGCAAGCGCAGGCTGCAGTGCCCAGGGAGGGCAAGGTGGATGCCAAGGCCGCTGCGTCACAGCCAAGCCAGGCAGCAGCACAGGCAGAGGTCAATGCTGGGGTAGCAATGGCACTCAAGGCAGATGCGAAGTCGCCATACCAAAAGGAGGTCATCAGGAGGTGCCTAGAGGCGAGCCCACGCTACCCATGTGTCTTGTGCGGAGAACCTGGCCCGCACTCACCAGAGGCGTGTGACCAGAGAATCCGGAGGATACTACAGAAGCCTGCGGCAGTTCCCACAGCCCAGGGGACATCACCAGGAGCCAGGAAGCGGGTGGACTTTGGAGGAGCCGCAGCAGCAAGAGCTGCACCAGCAGGATCAATCAGGCGCTCGGAGGTGCGAGTGCCTGGCAAAGGCGAGATGGCCGGTGCGGCTGACGAGGGCGTTAGGGAAGACGCCTCAGAAGCAGCAAACCGCGGCCAGAGGGAGCTTGTCAGCAAAGAGGAGAGTGAAGAATCAGAAGAGTCAGAGGAGGAAGATGTCCATGAAAGGACCAGCCCAACGTACATGCGTCTGCTGCGGCTGCATCAAACAGTCGAGTTGCTGCAGCATGACGTCAAGGCAAGGGAAGAGCTGCTGTACCGCCAAGCGGCTGCAACAATTGAATACCTGAGGTTGCAGCAGGTCAGGTGGACAGGCCTCCAGGACGCCAACATACGGCTCACGGAGGTACAACAGCAGTACATCTTGCGTGCAGACCAGCTGCGAGCGCTGTATGCCAACCTTGGGAACCAGCAGGCAGGAGAGCCGCTGCAGTCCACAATCCCAGGTGACCCGGAGCTGGCAGGGCATATGGCAGTCATGTTTCAAACCGCGGACGAGTTCGCGGAGGAGGACGAGGGCCTGAGCCAGGAGAAGCTGCAGGAACAGGAGCAGCAAGCCACCGGTCAGCAAGAACCAGGGGGCAGTGGCGGGGCCAGGCAGGCCAGCGGGGAAACGCGAGTGCGGCACAGGGGGTCAACCCCAGATGACAATGTACATACAGAAACCAGAGAGCGCAGCAGGAGCGCGCAGAGGACTCGCAGTGCAGAACGCCGCGGGGCGGTGCCTACACCGGAGGCTCGAACCCAGCGGCCAGA
Organism: Limnomonas spitsbergensis; assembly: GCA_037349105.1. NCBI lineage: Eukaryota > Viridiplantae > Chlorophyta > Chlorophyceae > Chlamydomonadales > Limnomonas > Limnomonas spitsbergensis. The sequence goes on along the minus strand of JAYJMM010000087.1, from coordinate 497,806 downwards.
CCGCGATGATAGCTTCGACCGGCCTAGAGGCAGGAGGCAGCAGTCACCCAGCGGGGATCGTGGGAGCCAGCCCAGGGGCAGGTCACAAGAGCGAGGCACAGGTAGCCACGCCAGGCCATACCAGCCAGAACAGAGAATGCAGGATAGAAGGGGAGCCTCCGGCCAGAGTCCGCCGGGCAGGGCCCAGGCAGGGCGCAGCTGGATGGGGGGACAGAGGAATGTCCTCGGACCCCACGATGGGGGAGTGTGCTTCAACTGTCAGAAGCCAGGGCACTTCGCTAACGCGTGCCCAGAGCAGGGAGAGGCATCGCAGCCTGGGGACAGCAGCCAGTTTGACAGATCACTGACAGCAGGAGGCCCAGACAGGAGCTGGGGAGTCAGGGGACCTGGCAGGAGCCAGGAGGTGTCAGAAGACACCATGAGGCGCGCTTACGAGGCCGCCAAGGAGGTCTCCTTTGAAGAGTGGAAAAGGCGGCAGGAGGCAGCAGGACCAAGTGAGCTGCCAGGCCCGCCAGGACGGCCAGGGCCAGCGGGGCAGTCTTACAACTCCAGGTGGGTCAGCCAGGAGAGGCACACGTGCATGATGTCTGTCCATGAAGGGTTTGGGCAGAACGCAGCGACTCAAGTTGTGAGCTACCAGGCCGCAGCAATGCCTGTAACGTTCCAAGTGGTGCCAGAGGGGCAGGTGGCCCAGCAAAGACACCACTGGCAGATGGTGGTAGAGGCCCTAGCCATGAATCACTATGGTACTCGGCCCGCAGGGTCAGCCAGGTCTATGGCACATGCGGTGGAGTTTCTCAGGAACCTCCAGCAAAGGGGATGCCCGGCCCCATGTGAGGGATGGCCTGGCATTCTCCAGCAGTTTCTCGACAAAGAATGGGACATCTACAATGCCCAGATGGATGAGTTTGAGAGGATAGAGCAAGAGGCAGGGCTCCAGCACAGGGTAGACGAGTGGGAAACCAGTTCCAGTGGGGACAGCACCAGCGCCTCAGAGGAAGGCCATGAGCCTCAAGCTCCTGTAACAGTGCTTGAGGAAGAAGCTGCCATGCTCTGCCCAGGTACCCCGGAGGGCAACGCGGACACAGGCGGCGAGGTAGCGGGAGCAGCCGCTGGAACCCGGAATGGGCTCAGCAGGCAGGATCACCACCCAGGGGCCAAGGGGGCAGCAGCTATGAGTCCAGAGGACAATACAGCGGGGGCCGTTAGGACCCATCACAGTACCACCTCTCGGTCCAGCGCTGCCAGATGGGAAGAGGAGGACAGAGGGCTGCAGCGCAGCCGCAGCAGGGGCGAGAGGCCCGCTGCAGGGAATGAGGATTCCCAGTTCACCCAGGCCGGTACAGGGCGCCGGGGCAGGTCGGGCAGCAGAGGGCGGGTTCGCCCTGAGCCAGACCCGCCGAGATTGCCAGAGAGCAGGTGCTTCGTGCAATGGTACCGCCTGGGGGAAGAAATGCCAGAGGCATCGTCTTCAGAGGCTATGATCACTCTGCCAGCACAGTCCAAAGATGGGCTTTGTAGGTTGCAGAACCACAGGCTCCTGGAGGGCAGGTCGCAAACGTGTGTCAACATAGCGGCAGCCATGCAGGCAGTGGCCAGACTGATCTTTCCATGGGACGCGGTGACAGCAGTCCTGCTGGGTGCAGCACTCAAGGGGTTCATACAGCCCAGCACAAGGATGGAGGATTATATGCAGAGGGGATGGTCAAGGCACCCCATCTACGCATACAGCGTCGGCGAGATGGTGGACCTAGCCGTCAAAGAAGGCATCACAGCAGTAGCCGCAGCCGACAGGGCGCACCCAGACGTGCCGGATAGCGCGCGCACCGAGGGGGTGTGGCAGGGTGCGCAGCCCGGGTTCATGCGAACGCCATGGGCGGAGGACTGCGTCCACCAGTTGATGGAGCACCCCGCTCTCAGAGACCGCGCTTTCTACGTGCCAGTGCAGGCCTTAGGAGAGCACGGAGGGGGTGACAGGTCCGAGGATGGAACCTACAGCGGGGCAGGGCTGTGCCATGCCGATAGGCCACGGCGGTGTGAGGCCACCGTTGAGGCGTCGGTCACCATCCCCAGGATGGTCGCAGGGCAAGCTGTACCATGGGGAATGCACCCTGGGGAGGCCAGGGCAGCCATCCCAGTTCAGCAGCTGGTAACTTACTACTACGAGGAGCTGGAAGAGGGAGAGATGCCGGTTTCAGCAGCATGGATCCACATGCATGCGTCGCGGGATGATATGCCAGTCTTCCTGTTCGCCAGGTGCGAAGGGAATGTGGCGATCACCAGGTGTGCATCAGTCGACGAGGCAGAATTCCACGCGCACACGCACGCCAGGGGAGCAGACCCAGCAACATGGGCAGTCATGCTCATGGCGTTGCAACGGGTTCTGCTTCCGGGACAGCTGTCAGCAGCCATGCGGCACGTCTGGGGCGTGGATGATCAGTGGGCGCCGCTGGAAATGACAGACTGCCCCACATGGCCATACGGGGCCCAGAGGTCGCCAGCGGATGGACCCATGTGGGAAGACGAGGAGGAGTTCGCGCGCTCGCCGTTCGCAGTGGAGCGGTTAGAAGCGTGCGTGCACCAGTGGATGCGCTGGGAGAGAAGAGCGTGGCGCGACAACAGGGCCAGCAGCGTGGTCCCGTATTGGCAGGCAAACGGCATGACAGTACAGCTGTGGAGGCAGGCGCACCCGGCAGGGGTGCGCACTCTGCATCCCCTGTTCAGAGGAGCAGGGTCGGATACCTACATGGAGGAGCTGGAGGAGCTGAGGACTCAGCCCGTGCCGGGGCGCTGGATGGTGGGCAGATGGGGTTCCCGCTATTGGGACCCTGCTGCCATCAGTGACGGACCAATCCAGGACACATATCAGGAGCCAACAGAGCAGGGCCATGTCGCCTTTGTCACCACTCTCGGGGCAACAGCATCCTCTTGGGAGTGGCTGGAGCCCATGGAGGACATGGAGGTGTCAGCCCTGGAGGCTGAGACCGGGGATCGGGCGGAGCCCCAGACAGCCCCGGACAGTACCAGTAGACCACTTGCAGGAGACCTGGACAGCAGGAAGCCATGGTCCAGCAATGCGCTTCGCCCCAGCCATGAGGGCAGGGGGCTTCTAGGAGAGGAGAATGAAGACCCTTCGGAAGGGCCACCATCACTGGTGCAGGATTCAGAGTCGGAGGATGAGTGGGGCGCTGACAGAAGCCCGTGCCCAGCAAGGATCAGCCTCACAAGAGCTGATGCAGGGGATGCAGATGGGAGGGAAGAGCCAACCAACGCAGGCCCTGGACCAGGGAGTCCAGTGTGGGGCCGCGAGGAGGACTTGTTACAGCTACGGCAGGAGTGGATGCGCGATGTTGCTCAGGAGCAAGCCGCCATGAAAGAGCGCAGAACCAGGAGAGCCGAGATAGAGCGCAGCAGCAAGGTCGCGCTAGAGGAGAAGGCACACAAGGTCGCAGCGGGGGCCAGCCCGCGGCAGGCAGCAGACCAATGCGCTGGTGAGCCCAAGGGGGCAGCAGCAAGCAAGGCAAGCAGCAGGAGCCCAGGGGACGCCCAGATCAGCCCGCCAGCACAGGCAGCAGCAGGGGAGCCCTGGGGTGATCCAGCAGCATACAGCACGGAACGCTGGGTGGCAGTGCTCAGGCACTTCGTGGATGAGCTAGACGTGCTAAGAAGTCAGGAAATGGGGCAGCAAGAGGCAAGCCAGGAGGCTAGCCTCGTTTTCCGGCTCAGAATGCTGCCACAGCCCGATCCGAACCCCAGGATGGGAGGTTACAGCAGGGCGGTCAGGGAGCTACAGGAGGAGCTGACGGAGAGAATATCAGCCCTCACCAAGATGGGAGCAAAGGGAGTGGACGCCCAACAGCCGTCGGACAGCCGCAGCAGCCAGGCCCGAACCAGCAGGGGGGAGGACCTTGCAAGAAGGGCTGCCAGCGCTCGGGCAACCTTGCGACAGGGCTGTGGGCCTGAGGAGCCCGCGGGTGCCGGCAGCAGCAAGACTGTGCAGCGCGCCATTCACAGGCGGGAGCGGCTGGCACAGGGCAGCACAGGTCAGATACCAGGAGCAGGGCCAGCAAGGACCGGTGCGGCTTGGGCTGACACTGCCGAGTTGCGGGGGAAAAAGTCAAAAAAGGCTAGGCGGCGCGCGGGAAAGGCGCAGAGGGCAGCCGAGGACAGGAACCGTGGCAGCAGACCAGGAATGGACTGCCCAGTCCTGCCACTCAGGATCAGCCAGGTGGATCTGGAGATCACATGGGCCAGTGGGCAGCAGAGGCCAGCGCAGAGCGCAGAGCCAGGCGTACAGCCCGCAGAACACCTACCGCAGCAACCCACGAGGCAGATGCCAGCTTGCAGAGGACTCCTCACCTGTACAGCATTTAAGGGGATCCTTACGGGGACGCTCCAGCTGATACTGGTGTGGCTCCTGCTGTCGGTGTGTGTGCCAGGGGCGCGAGCCACCGAGCAGGGGGTACGAGGAGGAGGATTTACAGCAGGCCAAGGGGCTTTTGTGTCTGGACAAGAGGCAGCAGCGAAGCTGTCGTCTGGATGGTTGCGCCCGCCAGCAGTCATTCCCATGGGGGGTGCCAGCAGGAGGGGTACCTGCAGCCAGCAGGAGAGCTGGCAAAGCGGCAACGACACTGGCAGGGAAGAGCCGCCCGCGGAGGACGACCCGCAGGCGGTTGAGATGATCGACATGTTCCAGCCGGGGGGAGTCGTGGAGCCGCCCGCGGAGTACGTCAAAACCAAGGAGGGGTGGCTGCTGGGCCAGCACTCCGACTTCACTGCGGAACAGCAGGAGAGCCTGGAGCAGAGCCTCAGGGATCGCCAAGGGGCGTTCGCTTACTCCATGGAGGATCTACCAGGCTACTGCGGCACGCAGGGCCTGGACACAGCTTGCCTGTCGGGTGGGGCTGTGCGGGCCATGGAGACCGAGGGAGTCGTCCTTTTCGAGCCCTTTGGAGGAAACGCATGCTCTGGCAGCGGGGAGGTGGCCGCGTCATACAGGCAGTGCCTGGGAGAATCGGCTGCGGCAGACTGGGCCGACGCAGCACAGGAACCAGACGGGCTATCAGAGAGGGCTGTCCAGACCCTCAAGGCAGGCCTGCGCAAGTGCTGCGAGGAGGGCAGCAGCGACGAGTCCTGGGACAAGATGGTGCCCTGGGTAGCCCTAGGCTTCCGATGCTCGCCGCAGCAGGCCACGCGCATGGCGCCGTACGAGGTGCTGTTCGGACAGAGACCCACCTTCCCCTCCAGAGTGGGGGCGGACCTCTGGAGCACAGCCAAGGTGGCAACAGCAGAGGAGGCAGCAGACCTGCTCTTGGCCAGAGTGGCCAGGATCAAAGAGGCACTGCCAGTCGCGGGTTGGCACATGGATTGCTTGGTACCAGTACTTGAGGAGGTGCCTGAGGGCGAGTGGTTGTGCCCAACTTGCGCGACTGAGGACAAGGGAGCTGAGCCCGCAGCAGGGGCTGGACCCGCTGCAGAGGATTGCAGTGTGCAGGTCCAGGGGCGGCCAAGCCCGGCAGCCAGAGCGGCTGCCAGGACAGCCCAGGAGGCCAACGTCATGGACAGGCCTGAGGTGGAAGTCATGGCCACCAACCCAGCAACAAGGCAGATGGAGCGGGGCATCGCAAGACCAATGGCGAACGGATTGTACGACATCTCGTACACCACTGGCCGGGGAGAGGCCAATGTCACCCCGAGAGCAGTTACAAGAAGGGCTAAGGTGGCCAAAGAAGCAGCAAGGGAGGAAGAGGAGTCAGCCCTTGAGGAGCTTACCGAGATCTGAGGCCGAGCCCAGAGCGGCAAGGCCGCTGAGCACGTGACGTCACCCACGCCGTAACTGGCAAGGAGCGGGCAGGCGCCTACAGAGCAGGAATGCAGACGCAGCGCGGCTTGTCCTAGTACCCAGCAGGCAGTGGGCCGGCAGCCAGCGGACCAAAGACGGAAGATGCAGGAGGGGAGTTAAAGCTATAGCGGCAGCATAGTGAAAATTTTGTTCCTCCCAACACCATAGCAGCAGGGCTACGGTAGTACATATGTTATGACAATGATGAGCGAGGAGAATTAGTCAACTCGGGCAATGATAGCACAGTAGGAGGCGGATCACGCTGCTACGGCGCACAATTCCTGTGGCCATTAAAGACCAGGCGGCTATGGCGCAGTGGGGCGAGAGCAGCGGTTGTTCTTAGCTTGACCTGATAACTTTGAAATTTCCCTGTTTGCTAGCCAGTAGTGGGCTGAACAGCTTGAATTTGTAGGACGCTGCGCATTGCGCTTCAGCCGAAACTCGGTGGGTTTTTTTTTTTCTTTTTTAAGTTCTGTTTGAAGGAGGCCTGAACCAGGCAGATTTGCAGAAAGCCTGAACCAGGCAGATTTACGGCAGATGATTTAAGCTTCTACGTACATATTTTTCCAGAAGTTTATTTCAGTACCACCCCTTTTCCGGCTCCCCGCGCACGCCTGGAGGGCTTAACGCTGGGGAGCGGGGGGCGAGTAAAGTAGTAGGGGCGGTACCCAAGAGGCGGAGACTTCCAGGCAGAGATATCCAGTTAGGGACTTCCAGTTACAGTTATCTTGTTAACAAGCTCTTGTATGTAGTACAAGGAGCATGAGTGTACGGTGATGTACCGTATTTGTGAGTAGAGGACACCTCTCTAAGGTGTCCTGACCGGAGTTAACGGTATTTACCATATTAGCACGTTTACTGCTTTATGGTGCGACAGCTGTCACGGTATATTACCGTATACGTGACAGAACCGTTTAGACCGCAGTTAGCGGCCTCGGTGACTCCGCAGCTTCTCTGCGGAGCCTCCGGATTTGAACTGAGACCTAGAAACCCGCTTACGCAGGATAAGTTTGACAGGTTCTACCGTACTCTGTATTGGGCCTGCCGGGTCCCTGTATCCCGGCAATTGCCTTGGCTAGTTACTTCGTCCCTTTCTAAAGGACAGACCTCTATCTGTAACAAGCACCGGCAGTCATCTGTGTATGAAGCCTCCTACGTTCACATAAGTCAGTACCTTTACTCAAGTCAAGACTAGCTCAGCTCCCGCTGAGATAGCTGGAGACAAGTACCTAGCAAGAGGCCCGAGACCCTGCCGAACAAGAAGTACGCAGTCCACGTCACGTCACCCTCACCGCGAGTCGCGCGGTAAGTGCCCTTAACATAGCCCAGCTGGATCGCGCCCAGACGGCCAGAAGGCCTGTGCTCCCTTAGTCAATTGCCATACAACCAAATAGCCGGCTACGCTGCTTAACTCGCTGAGCACTCGCAGCCAGTGTGTAGTCACTGAGCCTGCCCGTAGGCGTCCGTCACTGCCGTGAGGAAAGAAGTCCGCCACGGACCTGAAGCGCACATCGCGAGTAAAGTAGTAGGGGCGGTACCCAAGAGGCGGAGACTTCCAGGCAGAGATATCCAGTTAGGGACTTCCAGTTACAGTTATCTTGTTAACAAGCTCTTGTATGTAGTACAAGGAGCATGAGTGTACGGTGATGTACCGTATTTGTGAGTAGAGGACACCTCTCTAAGGTGTCCTGACCGGAGTTTACGGTATTTACCATATTAGCACGTTTACTGCTTTATGGTGCGACAACTAGGACAGAAAGCAAAAACCAGTGACCCCCCTGGGCAAGCAACTAGCACACAACCACGACAGTGGCGTGGGAATGAACCCCATAGTGCAGAAGATAAGCCCCAGCCATAAAACATGACGTGGGTGCAAAGATTTGATTGAGCACCGTCTAGATAATTAGGGGGGAGACAGGAAATTTGGTTAAGTTTTAAGATGATTCTCTCTTTCCATCATACACTGAAAGATAAAAGAACCAAATTTCTTCCAGAACACATATGCAGAATCCGCTGCATTTTGTTTGCCCCACACTCCATTTGCGTACCGTTTCATGGCCTCATCCTCGTTCTTTAGGAAATTATGGAAAGTAAGGTTAAACTGAAAACGAAGGTCTGTATTGAACGGGCAGTAAATCATGTGAATCTCATCCTCCCGACATTTAAGATTGCAACATCTAGATATCCTCTCGCCACGAGGCACACAGGGTTTCTCAAAGCGCCCCGTCTCAACATTCAGCCAATGCGACCCCATCCGATACCGGGCTACAGCGAAAATAATATTAGGCTTACTCAAATTGTACCAGAAAGTCTCCTTCACATCACGCTTAATTTGGAACCACTTAGAGATTAACAATTTGAACCCGAGCGTTCTGAGTCAGGAGTAGCACGTACCAACAGGGCCGAACGTGGCATACCGTATCCCTGGAAATTTTGGAAAGCCACTGATCCCTAGCTGAATTCACAATGACCTCAATATCTTAAGAGGTATTGGCTGAAGCGGTCAATAAATCAATACCCAGAGTCATCAATATCGTAGACAGAAAATCAGCCCAACATTGAAGTGAAATGCCAGCCTTCGCCAAATCACAACTTTCCTGCATAGCCATTTTCACAAGGTCATTGTCAGGCCTCATATTAATTCTATTCCAGAAACTCAGGGTCTGCTGAAAAAGACTTAAGATAAGGGTTCACGGTGCAGTTCACTCATGAGAACATACTCGGCCACAGACTTGCGAAGACCCAGACACTGCCTAAGGAAACCCTTATGAATTACCTGCAAATCTCTAGAGAAACCAGTATCTGTCAAACCGACTCCTTTCGCAAAGAGACCTGAACCCCAATATCACACCCATAAAACAGAATAGGCTTCACCAAAGAGTAAAAAAGATGACATTTTATGTGAAGATTGTGTATGTCAAGCTCATGACATCTTAGACATCTCCGGACCATGGCATACAAAGCTGCCCTCCCCTTGTTGACACAACGTCTACCTGCTCCCTTCACACCCTCTGCCTCATCAGATAACATACCCAAGTAGATGAAAAGGGCTTAATATCAAGAACGCTTCCGTCATAAGACAGAGATGCCAAATGACGGCTATATTTCTGGTTAAAAACAACTGCTTCAGATTTTGTATATTGACTGTCAAGGCATTGTGGCGAGAAAATATGGAGAGCATCGATAAGTTTTTGCAGATCATCCGGCGATTCAGCAAATAACACCAGATCATCAGCATAAAGTAAAACTCTGACCAAAGCATGTGAAAGACGGACGCCAATATCAGGGCACTCACTTGCGACAAACTTCTCGAAACGGTCGATAAACAGGCCAAACAATAGAGGGTCGACAGCGGGTCTCCTTGTTTAACACCCATTAAGGAGGATACACTATCTCCCAGTTTACCACCAACCCGTACACGGATTTTTACATCCTGATACATCTCCTTCAAACTTTCTAAAATCCGGCCGTGCACGCCCATGCTCTGTAAACTCCGCCACAGTAAATCTCTGCCAATGCAGTCATATGCCTCCCTAAAATCAATGAAAGCAGCAAAACACGTTTTTTCCTCCGAATGGTATTTTTCAATAATGTGGTTAAGAAAGAAAGCATTATCAGGCCGAAAACCTGCCTGGCCATCGGCTCTGAAACCCTGACTTTCTGCCCAAGGATCAAGACGCTGCAATAACGCTGTAGTAACATGTCTTCCTTTTTGTTATGTTTTGTCTTTTTCCTGCACGAACCCTTGGGCGACAATGAAGCCCTGAAGGCATCCAATGCTGTGACAGTGGCTGCTGGCATGGTGATCAAGCGCAAGCTGAAGGTCCACAGCACGAAGACGAAGACAGTCAAGTAAATTAACGCCGCGAGCAAGGCCAAGGCGAAGCGGGAGGAGGGTTAGGAGGAGGAGGAGGAGGAGGGTTATGCTGAGTAATGCTGACCGTGTACCGGTACTGTCCTTACTAGAATCAAACGAGGTTTTTGACTGAGTTTACTGAACTGGCTGGAAGCGCTGCGCGGACGGAAAGTAACATAATCGTACCTGATGCGTGGTGTTAGTAAACAAAATTATCTGCAAGATTTTCGCCACTGCACGGCAGTTTTAATTGTTTTTTGCTGTGCAGGAAAAATTTGAATTACATGGAATTGGGATGCGCGAAAACTATCCCGTTTTACGGTAATGTGGGCATGGCATGCAAGGCCTTACTTAGACTACTTGACAGACGTGTTGACATCGCTGAGGCATGGACGTTTTTCAGAGACTGCAACTTCCTTTGTCTTTTTTCCAGCCTTCTGTCTGCCCCTTCACTTAATTTCTTACGTTTCCTCATCCTTTTTTCCTGCACCCTGGTGTTTGTTTCTTTCTTTCGTCCCAACTCTTTAGTTACGCGCCCACGCCCACACGGCCGAGCCGTTTTTGAGCAGGACCCAGAGGTATAACGTCATTGATAACTTGATCGACATGAGTGGACATTAGGACATACCAGTCAAAAGAAAATATACCAGCATGGGAAGATGACAAATGTTAGACAGTCCACACTACTGCCTTACTATATTTGATACAATTACCAATCTAGCTGTCTAAGTAAGTACATGTCCGGGGCAGAGGCTGCGAGGTGGGTTGGGAGAATGAAAGCGACTGCATGACAATCATTTTCCGAGTCATGGTCGGTCTTGAGGCGAGTGTCGCTGTCTGGATCAGCACCCGGTCGGCACAGAGCGGCGCGATGAGATTTACAAGCACTTGGACTCCACGGATGGGTACGAGATACGCGCTTCCTTGATGGCGCACCGTTCGTCGCGATGATGTGTGAAAACTGACTCGTCAGCAGCGACCTACTACACGAGCCAATGGTGCACAAATTATGCACAATTGAGAATACAAATGAAGAAAGTCAAAAGTTACATCCACCAAACAAGGTGACAGGCTTCACCCGAGGTTGAATACTGTCGCACCTGACCAGTCGTCGCCATTGCATGATGGGTGACAGGACCAGTGATGAATGGGACAGGATCGACAGCAGTTAGTGACAACCGAACTTCATACCGATCGGCACAGGCGAAACAAGAATGCGAGCACATACACGCAAAGCAGAGAATGAAACCACCTTCAGTCGGTAGACTGGACGCACATATTATCTATTTTTGAAGGATTCACGACTGATAACATATGTCAGAACTCAGAATGCCCTCAATTTCCATCCAGGCTAAAAACTTAGCTCTGCATCGATATTGACGATATCTCGCGTTATACGGTGACATAGGCTAGTGGCTGTTGTTAGAAGTGCTCATTTCCGTTGTCACAGCTGATGACAAACTGGTAGGACATGAGTCATCACTTACGTGATCCTCCACTTCATTCGTCAAGTGCAAAAACTGACACCTTCGCAACGTATCCTGCGCATAACGAACTCATGCATAGCCGCGGCAGCAGCGGAGCACTCCGCTCGGAGGCCCAAAATGGCACAGATCTTGATGACGGGCTGGTAGGTCTTGAGACATGCATATATTGACTGGAGACTGCTGAGTTCGTGCCCCCCTTTGACTCCCGAATCACATGCGCTAGGCATAATCAATTAGAACTTCCCCACGGTCAATACGCCCCTCTGATATGCAGCCTGCTGCACCAAGCCGTTGCTTGTTGTCCCGTAACGTCTACGAGCCGGAAGCGCTGCACTTCCAGCGCTTCTGCGAGGGCCTGTTGCAGGACAAGGCTTTGCCTCAAAGCATGTTACAACTGGGGATGTGCACCTTGGCGGTGCAGAAGGCCGCGCTTGAGGTTTTTGGGAGGGACGCCACAGCCTACATTGACGGCAGCGTGGCCAAGAGCACACAGTGGCGGGGGAGTGATGTTGACATCATTGTGGAGACGCTTGAGCCGGTGTCCTGCAGTCAGAGGGAGCAGCTGGCTGAGGCGCTGAGGAGGCAAAGCATCTTCCCTCCGAAGGTGAGACACAGAGCCACAGAGGATGAGTTAGGAGGCAGGAAGGATGCATCTCTATCTGCATTCTGGGGTTTATCATTCCCCTGCCGTCAGGCCACTCGTCTGCAGCTGTGGGTCGGTTCCTTGCCTAGCCTGGAGGTCAGTGTTTTTCCGATCGCTGTCCTAAATTATTTTGTGCTCGAACCGTTTTGAGGAATCCCATGCATTAAACATGATGCCCCACTGGACTGTAAAACTTCACAATCTTGACTTCACAAAACTTCACAAACATATCAGTTTTTCCTCTCTGGATGGCTATGTCCCGCTGCCCTATCTTATATCTAATACTTTCCTGAAGGTCGTTTTCTTTTAGGCAGCGTAGGACGCAAAAGGGTCTTCGTTCTATCTGCCCCACAACCTTTTCTTAATAACCTGTTTCACCCCCAGCATGTGGAATACCGGGGCAAGCTGGCCATTCACATCAAATCCGTCTGTGACTTCGACGTGGTGTGCTCAAACACGGTGGAGTATGGTGTCCGGCCGCCAGCTGAGAAGAAATTTGCTGCAAACTCCACCGCCAGCAGCGCCGCCAAGTAGGCACTGAGCATAATGCTGGCTGACAACTAGTTTCATGAATTTCTATCAGCCTGTCACTGGACTACCGGTAAGCCTGAAGGGCTCTCGAATTCAAGTTTGGTGCCTTTCACTTATGCATAACTATGCCACTGGTAAGCGGTTATCTGTCGGTTTCTTGTCCAGGGGGGTCCCTGTTTATCGCTCGCTGTCCTATGCTATTTTGTGCTCAAAACGGTTTTCGGGCACCAAATGTGATGCCCTGCTAGACCAAAACACTTCCCTTCAAAACTTCTCTTCACGTGCCCCTACAGGGTGCTCAAGTGGATGACCTCCTTTGCCCGGATTGATGTGAAGAGCTACCACTTGGAGCTGCTAGTGCTGAGAGCACAGGTGGCCGCAGCCTCAACAGCCGCTGCTTCACAGCTTGCATGCAGATGGGACGATGCAGCTGGTGCTGGATGTGCTGCAAGCACTGGCAGACGGTAGCCTACCTGCAAGGAAGACTGATGCCAGCTCGTGTGAGGAAGATCAGGCGTGGATCAGCACAGATAAGTTTGGTGGTCTGGTCAAGGAGCTGCAGGTGGGCAATGATCTGTCTTGATGAGCCTATGAGAGCCCGCGGCCCTCTTCTGAAGCCCTCCAGCAACATTGGAACTAAACTGACGCTGAAGAAAAAATATAAACCAGTTTAGCTTCTGCTGATTTTTGGCCTGCAGCTAAAAGCATATTTCAATGCAATTGGACATGCCAGCCTCCCAGAGTCCCAGGTTGTTTTCTCATCTTAAGTGCACCCACTGTGTTTGGATTGCTTGGTTGCAGGGCCATGCACGCCACGTTCTGCACCTGTTCGTCATGTCGCGTGCGTTGCTCCCGCACGGCGGCTGGCGAAACAACAGAGATGTGCAGAGCTGGCTGAGGGCCATTCCAATGGACAGGGTTCTGACCGCCGCTGGGGAAGTGCCGCGCTGGATCATGGACCCCTGTCATGACCCTCCTGTTGGCAGTGGGCTCTTTTATGACATTCTGGCATGGGGCGACGAGCCGGCTTCGCTACCATGCCAGGCCTCTGGCAGCAGCTACTCAGAGCTCAGCTTGAGCCAGCCCCAGGCGGCGGCAGTGGACAAGCTTCTGCATGGACCTCTGGGGCGCTACACGCTGCTTGGGTTCCAACTCAGCGACGTGGCCATGCACAACGCAATGCCATCAGCAGTCGATGCAGTCATGGGGTACGCCGTGTGGACTGCTGGGGCAGCAGTGCATGCAGGAGAGGAGGGCGAGCTGCTGGGCGGGAGGAGGTGCCCTTTCTCCGCTGCCATGTTGGGTAAAATGGGTGAGCTTGAGGGGCTGGCTCGCCGTGCCTCACCGGCGGCACAGCGCATGCTGGAAACCCGGGCAATGTGGCAGCAGGGAGAGCATCTACTGGATGAGGGCAAAAGCATAGTCGCAGTGAAAACGCTGGCGAGGGCATTGCGGCTTAGCATTCGGGATGCCGATCCCTTCAGGGTATGGTGGCGAGAGCCTTCCACTGGGTCAGTGGCAGAGGAGAATGCCGTTTCTCTGCGGTACGACACTGCGTTGCATGCCACGCTGGCCTCAGACCCTGTGGACGCACACTTGGTTCGTGGCCACATCTACTTGTTCTCAAGCGGCTAGATCTGGCGGAGAAGTCATGCGAACGGGGTCTCGCGCTGAACCCGGCAGATGCATGTGATTTGGTCGCCTTGCTTGGCCGAGTTTTGAGAAACCTCTCAGCCTGGGAGCGGGCAGTGGAGGTTTATGATTGGGCAGTGGAACTGCAGCCTGACGAACCTATATTTTCCTACTGGCGGGCCGTTTGCAAGAGAAACCTGGACAAGCACAGGGATCCTGGCTTCATGGCGATGTCTCCGCCTATGGATTTGGAGATGCAAGGGCAGGCTCAAGCAGACTTTGAGCGCTTCCTGAGCCTGGCAGATGAGGGCAAAAATAGTCGCGAGGCCACCGAAATGCTTGGGGTTCCCCAGGCAGAGGAGGCATGCAAGGGCAAGGCGGCAGCGGCAGCAGCAGCCGAGCGACAGAAGCAGCATCATGCCACGTGCAGCCGAGTGGCCGCCGCCTCTCTCAGTTGCTGGGGGCGCGTCTTGTTCAAGGAGGCGGTGCGCATCGTGGACCCTTCTGGGGAGGGCCACTTTGTGCAGCTGTCAGACGCTCTGGGATATGTTTCCTTCACAGCGCCTCCCGCAGGCAGCTTGGGCTGGTCTCTCGTGCTCCAGCCAGGGACGCACACTTGCAGCACGTTACTGGGATTGTTGCCGCCTGCTGGAGGTCGTCGTCTCACTCTGCAGCTGTTGGGAGGGAAGGCAGCAAACGAGGCACAGCCGCCATGTCAGTCAGCGCAAGGAGGGAAGGCAGCAGTCAACACGAGACCGCAGGTGAAAGCATTGCCACGCTGGGTTTGAAAACGAGCACAAGCTGTAGATTAATATCAAACTTCTTCTCCCTACAACATGAGAATGTGGTGTCACGTCAGCAGCCCTGTCATCATTGATGGAAATATTGGTGTCGTTATTTTAATGGTCACGGAGCGGATGTGGCTACGGCCCCAGGCTGCATTGCTTCCTTAACCTCCGCGCCCCAAAACCGGTAGACCAGCTTATTTTCTTCTTGCTGTTTGTTAGAGGCCATGAAAGCACTGCTTATCTGGCTTGTTCGCGGCTAAGAGACTGGATCCACACCCGTGATTACCTGCTTTTTGGTCCTTGCTGTGCCTTTAGGTCACGCTCCACCAGAATGGCGGACTACAGCAACCGGCTCTGCAGCTACCAAACATCCTTTCGCTGCTCAACGTCTCGGTGGTGCTGGAGGACTTGGCCCTTGCGGTGGGTCCATCAGCTACCAACAGCACTTACACCCGGAACTGTGTGCTGCTTCAGGATGGAGCGCAGCTTGAAGCGCACAACTGTGTGTTCTCCTCGCAGAATGGCCCTTGCATTGGGATGACGGGCAGCGTTACGCGCTGCCACCTGACAGGCTGCACCTTTGGACAGGATGGGGGCTGTGCAGCGGGCGTAGTTGTCGATGGCTCCAGCCTGTATGCCGAGGATTGCCTCATGCAGCGCTGCCGCGCTGCCGCTGTGGAGGTGCGTGGCGTCGGGGCGAAGGGGCGTCTGGTTCGCTGCAAGTTCGTGGATTGCCGGGAGCAAGCTGTTGTGATGTATAATGGTGGATCTCAGCTGGACATGGAGGGCTGTGAGGTCATTCGCTGTGGAAAGATTCCCTTGCATCCTGGTATCTGCATCAGCAGCGGCCAGGCGCATCTCACCGACTGCTGTTTTCTCGACAACGAAGCCGAGGCTGTCGTTGTTCAGGGCTGGGGGCAGGAGTCCCCGAGGCTGGACATGAGCGGCTGCTCCCTGAAGGGCAATCAGATTGGAGTTGTATTCGGGATGGGTGGAAACGGCGGCTATGGGAGCTTGGTCAACAATCGGATTGAGGACAATGCGGAAATAGGCATATCTTTTACTGTTGTTGCTAAAGAGAAGAATGTCAAGACTGAGGGCAACGTCATCACGGGCCACAAAATTGACGTGAGGCTGCCGGAGGACGTAAGGAAGCGGGTGTTTTTCCACAACACCAAGGCTGATCGCATCGTTTTTGACAAACTTACGGGAGTTTGGTTGATGATCGAATTGAGGACAGTGCGGAAATAGGCAAATATTTTACAATGAGGAGATGACGAGGCATTGTTGCAAGTCTTAAGGCACTGTTGCAAGCCTTGATCTATCTTGACCCTGCTAAACGTGTCATGGACTGGGAGCTGCTGCTGCTGCTGCAAGCTGCTGAGGCATTGTGCCGTGCAGCCTCACCAACACTTGGAGTTTCCCATACTACTTTTGATTACGGTTATGCACTCATTATGCTGGGAGCTCATAAATTATTAATGCGGTGGCAAGTCCCATGTTTCTTGGTGCCCTATCAAAAAGGTAAAACAGAAGAAGAGACATGCAACTGCATGGAATCAACACATTTTATTCGGAGTAATATTTCCCGCAGACTCCAGGGGCCATGCCATGGAGTAAAGATGATCTTAATGTGGTGCTAATATATGAGAAATTAAAAGACGATTTTACGTGGACGGTGTGTCAATGGTGCCAGACAGAAGGAAAGAAAAAAATTGTGGCTTTCCTATGGCGAGGCCCGGTAAACAATCGTAGCCATCTCCCGGTGATGAATTATATACCCAGCTCCCCGATGTAACCGTTGTGGCTAGATCCAATTTCTACATTTTCGCCAGGTGTGTTTACAACAGGGGATTTACAAAACATTTGGCACAACTGTGACGAGGTTATGTGACAAACCCGGATAAAATACTGCACTTCCATTTTCCATAACCAACTATTGTTCAACCAAATAGTTGTGGACCCTTGAGTCCGAGCCTTTTAGGGTTGAGGGCCAAGAGTGCAGAATCATTGCCCAAGGTAAACGAAGACCAATCAGGCCAGGATGCTGCAAAAAATGGCTGAAGGCAACGTAATCGGGGCAGCTTGACATCTTGGCACTCGATTTCCTTTGTAAACTGGCTCGTTATAAGCAGATTATGTACATCAGGGTATGTTTATATTACCCAGACTCTGAGAGGATATTACCAGTACCTAGAAAGTAAAGTTAGTGTCTCTCATAAGCTCGTGCACTCTTTTCTCTGCCCCTGCACAACTTGATCCCAGTGTTCCACACAAGGTGCATCTTCCGTCGAGTCCACAGCTTTTGACGTCTGGAACATCATCGGCTATGGGCTCGACGGATGATGCACCTTGTGTGGAACATTAAAATCAAGACATTCAAGGGCAGAGGAAGTAGAAAACGAGTCGATGAGATACACAAATATCTGTTGTCCTCTTGTGTGATGGATGAATGCGACATCTGGGCGCTGTCGATAACATCAGTGTAGATAGAGGCAGCAAGGCCATACCCACATACGATGTCTGGATAGCCGAGAGGTCGGTAAGAGCGGCAGGGTCATACACAAAATTGCAATACACGGACGCTGATGGTGCCATCAGGGTAGATCAAGGCAGCAAGCTGGCGCCCGTTTCCCACCCCCGTTGGCACATCTATTCATGTATCCCACCTGCTAGATCAGATCACAGAGGCACACACACGCTGTGACGCAAGCTCCATCTCAGTCTTTGAGCCTTGGAAGCTTCGAGCTTAATTTTGCCCTGGATAGCGGCTCTGATGTGTGGGGCAGGGATAAGGCAAGGACGAAACATATCCAAGCCAAGGGGCTCGAATGCCAAGAAATATAACCTGCTAGGCAAGCGCGTCACAACACTAATTAGGCGGGTTCAGGGTTGTAGCCATATGACCTATTTATAAGTTTGCTGAGGCAAGCCCGACATGCCGGAAGGCCGATGTGTACCTGAAATGTAGCTAAAGCGATCTCCGATAAAGTTGATCTTCAGCGTGTAGATACTCTGGTTGTGTGCTGACAGGAAGGCAAAGGAGGTCACGGGTTGAAGCCTCTGTCCTAACTCATTTCAGTCCTGGCGGCGGTTTGCGGTGCACACAGGCTAGTTCACATAGGCACCGAAAGCCTCTGAATGCCCATACCTTACAGCAGTCTCGAGGAACTGGTGCCCACAAACACAATGCAGACACTCACAGGTTCGTGCATGCCGAAAAGTGAAAAAGTGAACACAAACACACTTCTTCTGCTCGACCACTTCTTCTGTTGATTGGACAGACCTGACACGACTCTGCCATCCGAAAAGAAATCCTGCAAAAGCAACCACACTCGGCATGGCCCTGCTAGCTGACTCAAAAGTGTCAGCCCTCAGCACACCGCAGCCTCCTGCAGGCTGTCCAGCCTGGCATAGTCCTGCAGCGCCCTCGCCAGCATCTCCCCCGCCAACGCGTCGTCTGGCCGCAACGCAAGGGCGGTGTGGTACGCCTCCACCGCCAGCCCATGGGCACCCATCAGCTGGTAGGTCAGGCCTAAGGCACTGTGGGTGCTGGCCTGAGCAGGGTTGACAGCCAGACCCCTGCGCAGAAAATACATATTTGTGAAGAAGCTTGGGGTTGAGGACTGAGGGTTGAGAATACAAATGGGAGAGAACTGAACCTGACATAGGGGAAAACAATCCACATCCTACTCCTGCTCCTGTCCCTGCTCGCGTCCCAGTCTATCACCTTCTGCACTTAAGTACCCAGTCCCACTCTCGCATCCGTTCGTACTCCCTTTCCCGTTCCTGGTCCCTTTCCTTGCTCCCTTTCCTCTTGCTGTCCACAACCCTGCTCTCAACCCACACCCGCCCCCTCCCGTCTGCCATACTAATCCAGCACCTCCATTAAGCACCTGTCCCCACTCCCGTTCCCGTTCCCATTCCCATCTTCATCCTCGTGCCTACCCTGGCCAACCCTTCCTCGCTCCCACTCCCACCCCCATCCCTATCTTCACCCTCCTCCTCCTCCCCCTCCTCACCCCTACCCCCGCTCCCATTCCCGCTGCCATTTCCCAACCTACTACACACCACTCCAACACCCACTTGCCGTACCCACCCCCCTCTAAACCCTCACCCTAACGCTTCTGCTTCTATTCTCGCCTCCATGCCCGCTCCCATGTCCCCACCTGCCGTACCACTCCAGCGCCTCTGCAAAGTGCCTGTCCTTCCGCATGCAGTGCCCCATTGCCACCAGCGAGGGCTCCCCAGCCGCACAGTCCCCGCCACTAGGAAGAAGCTGCAGGGCGTTACGCAGCCACATGGCTGCAGCCGCGTGCCTGCAAGCAAAGGAGGGTGCATGACAGGGCGTTGCGCAGCCACAAAGGGGGTGCAAGACAGGGCGTTGCGCGGCGACATACGCACCTGCCGAGTGCCTGCGGCAAAGGGGGTGCAAGATAGGGTGTTGCGCGGCCACATACGCTGTCGCCGAGTGCCTGCAGGAGAAGAGGAGAGCATGACAGAGCGTTGCACGGCCACATACGTACCTGCTGAGTGCCTGCAGGGAAAGGGGTACAGGGCAACCATACCCCAGGATCCAGGGTTCATACTTCAGGCCTACAATTTTGCGAATGAAGCATAGGCGGGGCGCAGCACACCGCAACCAGGTAGACCTGCGAAGAAAGAAAACTACACCCCGCAGGGGCGTGAGGGTTAAGGAAACAGTGCGGCATGGGCCGAGGCCGCTTCTGCGCCGTTACCATTATAACAAGAGAAATAGAAAAGGTAGACCCGCACACCTCTCCCCCTGACATTCCCCACAGTACTTTCCTGTACTGCCTGCCCCCTCCGAAGTACTGCCTGGCCCCTTCGAAAAGTGCTACCTTCTATTTGTTCTATGTGTTGATAATAAGTATGCTGTAATCCATAACGAAAACAAAGCACTTTGCGTACGTAATGCCACAAAGGGTTTAGGGCAAATATACTGCAGACCCAAGCCCTTAACCTTTGAGCTTAAACCCTAAAGCAACTTGCGTACGTAATGCCACAAAACCAGCTAGCATGCACTTCCTGTGCTTGTTATTGAGGATACAGCTCCAGGAATACAAGCAACACCAATCACTTCAACTTCTTGCAACAGAGGTTGCAACACTTACCACTTCATATTCTTGCAACAGAGGTTGCAACACCGGGGCATCATCACCCACACCCTTTAGTAGATGTTTTTTTAATTGAGGATGAAACGCCAGCCACCACTCACACTCCGTTCTTGAAGCCAAGGATGCAACACCAGGAGCACCATGCAAAACGATGTACATAATGATTTGTAGGATGCACTGCACGCCACCACTCACTTTCCTTTCTTGAAGTCGACGAAGCAACACCAGGAACACCATTTACGTACTGTTTTACATACCGTAATGGTTTATATAATTATTTACATAATGGTTCACATCAAGAGTTTGTAGGATGCACCGCATGTCACCCCTTACTTTCCGTTCTTGAAGTTCAGGATGCCGAGTTCGTGTGAGCTGGCGGCATCCATAGGGCACAGCTGGTGGGCAATGAGCAGGGTGCGCTCCGCCAGCTGAGCAGGGGGGAAGGGGGGGATTGTTAGGGTTTGGGGACCTGAGCTCCCACTAGGGTTTGGGGACCTGAACACCCACTAGGGTCTAGGGACCAACCTCTGGCCGTCCCAAGACCGCCGTCTCAAGCAACAGGACATGCTACCCCACCCGGTCACAGGCTGTGATGCAGCTAAATTAAAGCTGAACGGCTTTTAACAGGAACAGTGTTGGAACACACCGTCACCTTGAGGGTGTTCAACTGACAGCACTTTTGTTTAAAAGTAAATGGGGTCCGACAGTACTCCATGTCTCCATGCCCGTGCCTAGCATCTGAATCGCGCCTGAATTGTAGCTAAATTGTGGTCCAACTGTGGTTGCATTGTAGCTGCATTGTAGCAGAATTGTAGCTGCATTGTAGCAGAATTGTAGCTGCATTGTAGCAGAATTGTAGCAGAATTGCAGCTGCATTGTAGCTGCATTGTGGCTGAATTGTAGCTGAATACCTGTAAGATAAACAGTGCCTCTACCCCCTCACCTGCAGGTTGTTCATCTGGCAGTACTCCATGCCCATGCCTAGCAGGGGCAGGTGGAGGCCGGGGAACAGACGCATCGCCGTGCGATACGCTGCCATGGCCTGGAGGCGGTACATACGAGCGGGATCAGGGTTTAGGGTTTAGGTCTGCAGTAGAGATGAGCTGGTTCAGGGTTCATGGCTTGGGTCTGCAGTACAGATGGGTGGATTCAGGGTTCAGGGCCTGGGTTTGCAGTACAAAATAGTGGGTTCAATCAAGGTAATCTTATGTTATCAAAGGTTTTACTTGTTGACCGGAATGGTTTGCAATGGGGCACAAGAAATACGAAATTATTTACAATTCATGAAAAACCTTGAATCACTTATTCACAAATTCTTCACACAACCTCTTTGGATTTTTATGAACAACTTTTATTCAACCTCTTCATAAAACTTAATTAAACTATTCATAACTTCTTTGGAAGGTTGCACCGAACACAATTTCACATTTTTACATTTCATTACAAACTTTGTTACAAACTTCTGGCCAAACCTCCATCAGACTTCTTTAAACGTAATTCACGAACGTGTGTTTTCACGGGCATCAATATCCAAAGCAGCAAAGGCATGCCCCAAGTCCACACCTGATCCCGCTCATCCAAAGCCGCAAAGGCATGCCCGTAGCCAATCCATGCTGGTGCAAACCTCGCATCCATGGCCGTCGCCTTCCCGAAGTACCGCCGGGCCTGCTCGTACTGCCTGGTACACATGTAGTAGCACGCAACAGCGTACCACGATACAGCCTGCAGCAGCAGCCAGGATCAGGGTTTTAGAATTCATGGTGAACTAGATGAGTACTGCTGGGCATGTACCGCTTGTACTGCCTGGTGCACATGTTGCGGCACGCAACAGCGTGCAGCAACAGCAGCAGCCAGGATCTAGGTTTAAGGATTCAGTGTGAAAAAGTGGAGTACCGCCATGAGATCCAGGGTTCCTTCACCCCAAACCCCAAACTCCAGGTGCTCACCAGTTGCGGATATTCCTCCACCAGCTTGTGCCCAATCAGGAACAGGTCGTTTTTCTTGCCCAGCTGCAGCGCCGCCCCCAGGTACAGCGGCAGCGCCTGTAGCGCGTACGGGTCTGAGTGAAGCAGCGTGTTGGTGAGGGCGTAGCACTGCTCGTAGCTGCCCCTGTCAGGAGCAAAGGGAACAATCACCCAGCGCATTAGAACAGGAGTGGCGCTTGCAGCACGTACGTGTCTGAGTGAAGCAGCGTGTTGGTGAGCGCATAGCACTGCTCGTAGCTGCCCCTGTCCGGAGCGAGGGGAACCATCAAACAGCGCATCAGAACAAGAACAGCGCTTGCAGCACGTACGGGTTTGACAGATGCCGCGTGTTGGTAAGCGCGTAGTACTGTTCGCAGCTGCCCCTGTCAGGAGCGGCGGCATTCACTAAACAGCGCACTAGAACAGGAGCAGCACCTGCAGCACATGTGGGTTTGACAGAAGCAGCGTGTTGGTGAGGGCGTAGCAATTCTCGTTGCTACCCCTGTGTGGAAGAGGTTGGAGTGGATGAGAAGGAGGATTGTTGATGGGCACGAGAGCTGGTGCACCTATTAGGAGGCTGGTGCAGCACTGCTCGTAGCGGTCCCAGTAAGGAGCTAAGCAGGAACGTGCTGGCCATTAGGCAAGGGAGCTAGTGCGTGGCACTGCCGGTAGCTGTTCCAGGGAGGCAAGTGGGAAAGGAAGGTGAAAAACGCCACTAGGTGATGGGGCGGCGCTTGCAGCATGTACGGGTCTGTTTGCAGGAGCCTGTTGGTGAGGGAGCAGCAGTGCCTGTAGCGTCTAACCCTGTGTGGTGGAGGGGGGAGTGGATGGGTTGGAGGGTGGACAGGAATGAGAGTGAGTGTGTGGTACTGTGCCACTGCTCGTAGCTGCCCCAATAAGGCAGTGAGGTGGGTGGGACAGGAAGAGGAAATACAGCCGCTACGAGTTGAAGGGGCAGTGGCTGCAGCGCGGACAATGATCTGCATGAGCCTGTTGGTGAGGGAGTAGCACTGTGAGTTGCTGCGCCGCGAGGTTTGGCTGTGCGGCAAGATTAATCATTCCTTTGAATCTTAACACCCGTTGATGCGTTTTGCCTTCCCTTAAGGTTAACGTTGTTTGGGGGTGAGGGATCCATGAACTGAGCAGTCATCGAATGTCGATGCCAGTTTTCAGTCGGGAATTAAGAGCTCGGTCGATAATTTGCCCTGATGGCAGCAAAAAATGAAATCTGTGTTTCATACCCAAGGGAAGGCGAGTATCTACAGTGAAAACTACAAAAAACATAATTCCCACCCACCGAGAGAACAGCGGGTCGGCCCGGCAAGTCACCACGTCAGCGTTGCACCCTAGCCTGCAGCCCCAGAGCCGAGCAGCGCCACTAGGCCCTTCAAACCCCCAAAGCGTTCAAGAACAGGATTATCACCCACCGAGAGAACAGCAGATCGGCCCGGCAAGTCACCACGTCAGCGTTGCCTCCCAGCCCGCAGCCCCTCAGTTTGGCATGCTGAGCTGTGGGTCGCCCGCCGGCAGCTTTGGCCAGCCCTTCCTGGCCGCACAGAGCGGGCAGCGGCGTGATGGAGTCTGCGTCCATAAGATCCTCGGCTGCTGAGGCCGGGGCAGATCTGGCATAAGGGGGGGGGGGAGGGGGTCAATGGCTTTTATTTTCATATTGCTTATCTAAGAGGTGTCTCCACGAAAGATAGCTCTCTCCAGCTGTTTTGAGGCTGGGGTGGCCCTGGCACAAGCAGGGACAGGGGGGGGGGGGTATCAACAACTTTTATTTTAAAATTCCAGAAGCAGGCGGAGTCGGCGTCAATCCGATCCTCGGCTGCTGAGGCTGGGGCGGCGCTGGCATTAAGGGGGAGGGAATCAACGGCTTGTATTGTCGATTTCTTGACCAGGCGACGTCGGCGTCCATCATATCCTCGGCTGCGGAGGCCGGGGCAGCCTGGATAAAAGGGGGGGGGGGGGGGGGGTCAATGGCTGGGTCAATGGCTTGTATTTTCATATTGCTCATCTGGGAGGTGTCTCCACGAACAAAAGCTCTCTTCAGCTGTTTTGAGGCTGTGGCGGCCCTGGCACGAGGAGGGATGGGTTGGGGGGGAGCTATCAACGGTTTTATTTTCAAATTGCTGAACCACAGTAGGCGATGTCCACCAACATCAGATCCTGGGCTGCGGAGGCCGGGGCAGGCCTGGGAATAAAGGGGGGGGGAGGGCCATGGCCTTTATTTTCATATAACTGACCCGGGTGTTACCGCGTCCATGAGATCCTGGGCTGCGGAGGCCGGGGACGACCTGGAATAGAGGGGGGGGGGGGCAACGGCTTGTATTTTCATATTGCTGAACCAGGCCATGTCCGCGTCCATCAGATCCTGGGCTGCTGAGCACGGGGCGGCCCTTGAATAAATGGGGAGGGGGCAACGGCTTATATTTTCAAATAGCTGAACCAGGCGGAGTCCGCGTCCATCAGACCCTGCTGCTGAGGATGGGGCGGATCTCGCACATGGAGGGAGGGGGGGAGATATCACCGCCTTTTATTTCCGAATTTCTGAACTGGGCGGTGTCCACCAACATAACATTCTCGGCTGCTGAGGCTGGGGCATACCTGGCACAGGAGGAGGGGAGAAATGAAGAGATGTTGCTTTACAATTGCTTTCATGGGGGATGCCCACGTCTATCAGACCTTGACGGCTGAGGCTGATATAGCCCTGGTATATGAGGGGGGGAGGAATTAACGGCTATGACTGTATAATTGCTTTCAGTGTTTATGTTTTCGTGACTCGGCTACATGTCTGATACACTCTCGCCCCAGCTGTGGCCAGCTGAAGTGCCCTGGGTACCAGCCGTAGGACGGTCCTGGTTTGGCCTCCATAGGGCATTCGGCGGCCGCGGGGTGGCTTGCTGAAGGTTGGCTGGTAGCTGACAAAGGAAACACCGATTGCTTTACTGGAGGGAAGCCCATGTCTGTCAGATCCTTGGCGGTTGGGGCCGGGGTATACTTGGGTAACGCAAGAGAGAGGAAGGGACAGGTCAACAATTTTTGACTTTCTTTCGAATTGCATCACTGGGCGGTATGCGTATTCACAAGATATTCATAAGATGTTCACAAGATATTTACAAGATATTCACAAGATCCGCAGCCGCTGATGCCGGGGGTGACGATGACACAAAGAGGGGAAGGGGAGCAGGCTCCTATTCATGCTATGCTGCTGTAGATTTGATTTGCCCTCCCTCGGGCATCACCAATTTGTTTATTTTAATGCGGCCCTTGGGGCAAACTGTTGAGAAAAACTCTTAGTTTCCGACTGAAACTGGCGTCGATGATCGTGTCAGTAAATTCATGGATCCCTGAACCCCAAAGCTACATAAATTAGAAGCGAAGGCAAAGCAAGTCTACGGTATTCATGCAAAGCAGTGATGGGGAGACCGATTTTTAACTGCTTGCCAATCAGATCCTCGGCCTCTGATACAGGCAAGCCGGTTTATGTACGTCGTGATATGGGGCAGCGGTTCTGCTCCCTTGAGGTCCTCAACATAGCCATCATGGGACAGCAGGGCAGGGGTAGATAATTTGGCACAGAGCAGCAGCGTGCATCCACCAGGGCCTCAAACATCCAACCTGATTCATGGGGGGCAGGCGGGCAGGTTTATACCTACATTTAGGGCTAAGGGTACAGGGTTTATACCTACATTTAGGGTTCAGGGTTGAGGGTTTATACTTACATGTAGGGTTTAGGGTTTAAACCTACATTTTGGGTTAAGGGTTAAGGGTTTATACCTACATTTAGGGTTGAGGGTTTAGGGTTTTTACCTACATTTAGGGTTAAGGGTTTAGGGTTTACACCTGCATTTAGGGTTGGGGGTTTAGGGTTTATACCTACAATTAGGGTTGAGGGTTAAGGGTTTATACCTACGTTCCCACCTTGTCTGACGGGCAGCAGGGTGGTAGTACCTGTATCCATCAGGTCCTCCACCATGTACCCTAGGAACAAGGGTTTAGGGTTCAGGGCTTTGAGTTAAGAAACCCCTTAACCCTGAACCCCAAACCCTGGGTACCAGGGAGCACAGTAACAGGTAGATACGCCGTGCAATCAGGCCCCACCTCAACACAGCTCCCCGCCGCGTGCTCGCAGGCAGGCGAACAAAGATCTCGGCAGTCATGTCCCGCACATCCCCAGCTGCCGCCGCCGCCGCTACTGCCGCAGCTGACTCCTCCCACTGCTGCCCCTGCTGCTGCTGGTTGACGCCCCTGGCCAGGTCATTGCAAGCTTGCAGAGGCAGCGGCGTGATGGCCATCGGGCTGTCCGCGGCATGCAGCGGCAGGAAGCCTCCGAAGGACGCAGAGCTGTCCGGGGCCTGCCGCTGCTGCTGGCGGAACGGGGCGGGTGTGGCATGTGGCAGGCCCCAGCTGGGACTGTCCTCTCCCTTGCTTGGGCGCTGCTGCCGCTGCTTCTGTTGCAGCTCTTGCTCTCGCTCTTCTTGCTGTTGCTGCTGTTGCTGCTGCTGCAGCTGTTCCTGCTGATCTGTCAGGGCGTGAGCGTCATTGGGGTGCGGGGTGTACCGCAAGGAGGTCACCACGCTGTCCTTTCCTCTCCAAGTACCGCCTGGGGGTGGGTGGCTCTCCTGCCCCATGGGCCTGCCGTCGTGGACCTGCCCCTTGCAGCCCTTGGCGCCTGCAGGCGGCGGGTGGCCCTCCTGCCACGGCCACTGGGCTGGGGCCTCCAGCTCCACAAGCAGGCGCTCCACGACATCCTGGTCCACGTACTACATGAGGGGTTCAGGGGTTAAGAGTTGAGGGATTATGTCTCAGGGTTTATGGTTAGGGCTTTTAAAGGGTTTAGGGTTAAGGGATTATAGTCCAGGGTTTATGGTTAAGGCTTGAAGGGTTAAGGAATTAAGGTTCAGGGTTAACGTTTAAGGCACAAAGGGTTAAGGGTTTAGGGCTCCGGGTGAAGGTTAAAGGCCTTAAGGGTTAGGGTCAAACCAGAAGGTGCTCAGAGGTAGGGTTCATGGCGCAGGGTTTAAAGCTCCATGTGTAGGGTTCAGAGCTAAGGGTCACACCTTTTTGCACTTGCAGCGGTACAGCAGCTTCACCCATTCGTCGCCAGCTCCCACCCGCAGGCTGTCCACCAGCTCCACCTCCTTCTCGTTCGTCAACATATGGCCATCTATGAGGGAGCTGAGGGTGTTGTGTGGGGAGGGGGGCAGGGGAGGGTGAAACAATTATATTAGGGAGCTGAGGGTATTGTGTGTGTGGGGGGGGGGCAGAGGAGGGTGGAAACATTCTATTAGGGAGCTAGGGGTTTACTGGAGGGGGGGGGGGGGCAGGGGAGGGTGGAACAATTATATTAGGGAGCTAGGGGTGTACAGGAGGGGGGGGGAGCAGGGGAGGGTGGAACAATTATATTAGGGAGCTAGAGGTGTACAGGAGGGGGGGGGGGGCAGGGGAGGGTGGAACAATTATATTAGGGAGCTAGGGGTGTACAGGAGGGGGGGGGGGGCAGGGGAGGGTGGAACAATTATATTAGGGAGCCAGGGGTGTACAGGAGGGGGGGGGGGCAGGGGAGGGTGGAACAATTATATTAGGGAGCCAGGGGTGTACAGGAGGGGGGGGGAAGGGGAGGGTGGAACAATTATATTAGGGAGCTAGAGGTGTACAGGAGGGGGGGGGGGCAGGGGAGGGTGGAACAATTATATTAGGGAGCTAGGGGTGTACAGGAGGGGGGGGGGGCAGGGGAGGGTGGAACAATTATATTAGGGAGCTAGGGGTGTACAGGAGGGGGGGGGGCAGGGGAGGGGGGAACAATTATATTAGGGAGCTAGGGGTGTACAGGAGGGGGGGGGGGGCAGGGGAGGGTGGAACAATTATATTAGGGAGCCAGGGGTGTACAGGAGGGGGGGGAAGGGGGGGGGGGGACATTCTACTAGGGAGCTAGGGGTGTACAGGAGGGGGGGGGGTCATGGGAGGGGGGAACAATTATATTAGGGAGCCAGGGGTGTACAGGAGGGGGGGGGGCAGGGGAGGGGGGAACAATGGTAGTTGGAATTGATTTTGCTCATCCCCTGTCAGCCCCACGCGGCCAAGCGTTCTACAGGGACCAGCGGGTATTCACCGTTCTATACAACTGGTACTTGTACAGTAACAGCCTTTGTCCCTATGCACTTGAAGGCATCGCAGCGGTGTGCATCCCTCCAGCCCGGCCAGCATGCACCACCCTGCTGCCTGGGGCGCCGGTCACGCTAGTATAATGCTCTCAAACTATTTACTGTCTACATACCGTATATAATACCCTCCGCAAATAAACCCTGGTCTTACGCCAGTAAACCCTCGTCTTACGCCAGTAAACCCTCTTCTTAAGCCAGAAAACCTTCGTCTTATGCCAGTAAACCCTCGTCTTGAGCCAATATACCCTCTTCTTAAGCCAATAAACCCTCTTCTGAAGCAAATAAACCCTCTTCTTCAGCCAATAACCCTCTTCTGAAGCAAATAAACCCTCTTCTCCAGCCAATAAACCCTCTTCTCCAGCCAATAAACCCTCTTCTCCAGCCAATAAACCCTCTTCTTCAGCCAATAAACCCTCTTCTTAAGCCAATAAACCCTCTTCTGAAGCAAATAAACCCTCTTCTCCAGCCAATAAACCCTCTTCTGAAGCAAATAAACCCTCTTCTCCAGCCAATAAACCCTCTTCTGAAGCAAATAAACCCTCTTCTCCAGCCAATAAACCCTCTTCTTCAGGCAATAAACCCTCTTCTCCAGCCAATAAACCCTCTTCTTAAGCCAATAAACCCTCTTCTGAAGCAAATAAACCCTCTTCTCCAGCCAATAAACCCTCTTCTCCAGCCAATAAACCCTCTTCTTCAGCCAATAAACCCTCTTCTTTAGCCAATAAACCCTCTTCTGAAGCAAATAAACCCTCTTCTCCAGCCAATAAACCCTCTTCTGAAGCAAATAAACCCTCTTCTCCAGCCAATAAACCCTCATCTGAAGCAAATAAACCCTCTTCTCCAGCCAATAAACCCTCTTCTCCAGCCAATAAACCCTCTTCTCCAGCCAATAAACCCTCTTCTCCAGCCAATAAACCCTCTTCTCCAGCCAATAAACCCTCTTCTGAAGCAAATAAACCCTCTTCTCCAGCCAATAAACCCTCTTCTGAAGCAAATAAACCCTCTTCTGAAGCAAATAAACCCTCTTCTCCAGCCAATAAACCCTCTTCTCCAGCCAATAAACCCTCTTCTTAAGCCAATAAACCCTCTTCTTCAGCAAATAAACCCTCTTCTCCAGCCAATAAACCCTCTTCTCCAGCCAATAAACCCTCTTCTTAAGCCAATAAACCCTCTTCTGAAGCAAATAAACCCTCTTCTCCAGCCAATAAACCCTCTTCTCCAGCCAATAAACCCTCTTCTCCAGCCAATAAACCCTCTTCTTCAGCCAATAAACCCTCTTCTTTAGCCAATAAACCCTCTTCAGAAGCAAATAAACCCTCTTCTCCAGCCAATAAACCCTCTTCTGAAGCAAATAAACCCTCTTCTCCAGCCAATAAACCCTCTTCTGAAGCAAATAAACCCTCTTCTGAAGCAAATAAACCCTCTTCTCCAGCCAATAAACCCTCTTCTCCAGCCAATAAACCCTCTTCTCCAGCCAATAAACCCTCTTCTCCAGCCAATAAACCCTCTTCTTCAGCAAATAAACCCTCTTCTCCAGCCAATAAACCCTCTTCTCCAGCCAATAAACCCTCTTCTTAAGCCAACAAACCCTCTTCTGAAGCAAATAAACCCTCTTCTCCAGCCAATAAACCCTCTTCTGAAGCAAATAAACCCTCTTCTCCAGCCAATAAACTCTCTTCTTCAGCCAATAAACCCTCTTCTTAAGCCAATAAACCCTCTTCTGAAGCAAATAAACCCTCTTCTGAAGCAAATAAACCCTCTTCTGAAGCAAAGAAACCCTCTTCTCCAGCCAATAAACCCTCTTCTCCAGCCAATAAACCCTCTTCTGAAGCAAATAAACCCTCTTCTAAAGCAAAGAAACCCTCTTCTCCAGCCAATAAACCCTCTTCTTAAGCCAATAAACCCTCTTCTCCAGCCAATAAACCCTCTTCTCCAGCCAATAAACCCTCTTCTTAAGCTAATAAACCCTCTTCTTCAGCCAATAAACCCTCTTCTGAAGCAAATAAACCCTCTTCTCCAGCCAATAAACCCTCTTCTTAAGCCAATAAACCCTCTTCTTAAGCCAATAAACCCTCTTCTCCAGCCAATGAACCCTCTTCTTCAGCCAATAAACCCTCTTCTTTAGCCAATAAACCCTTCTCTTAAGCCAATAAACCCGAAACCCCAAATACTGTATAAACACCGATACACAAAATGATACCCTCTTGCAAATGAGTCCCTCCGCACCTGAATGCATCATAGCAGTGTGCATCCCTCCGCAGAGCCTCCATATACCACAACACCGCCTGCGGGCGGTTCTGGAGCGCCTCATGTCCACGGCCACGCAGCAGGCATAAGGTGGCGAGCGGGCTGATGGAGGTGCCCAGATCCTGAGAGTAGGCACATGATTGCCCGGAAATTAAATAATACCGGTATTGTAAATATTAAGACCAGTGCTAGGAGGAGGCGCACATCGGGCTCATTGATGTGCCCACTGCCCAGCTCCTGAGAGTAAGCTTATCAATGTCCGGGGGGAATAAGAATGAACATGAGAAAACCAGTCCTAGGAGGCCCGTAGTAGGCTGTTGGATGTGCCCAGATCCTGAGAGCAGGTAGTGGGGCAGCAGGCAAATGCAAAATAAATGAAAACAGAAGAAAAAAACAGTTATGGAGCACCTTGCACACAGCGTGGCTCCTACCTCTTAGTGGACTCCATTTACATGGTCTGTGGCAGCGTCTTGTTGCTGCTGCATGGCCCGGTTACCCTTTCATCATCTCCCAACATCAAGACGCCCACCTCCCACCCAGCCACTCAGTGATTTCCATGTACATAGCAAATGTCATCATTTACTTGCAGCTTCATGGCCCGGTAAACTCCCTTCATCTCCCAAGTCCAACAGCACGACGTCCTCCTACAACTCAGTGATCTCCATTTACCGTACATGGCCAATGTCATCATATGATTGCAGCTGCATGGCCCGGAATCCCGGATACCCCCTCTACGTCTCCCAGTGACATGAGTACTTAAACAGCCACAGGCCATACTGGTAGGAGGGGTGGCATTTAGATGAACCTGCATGGCTAGTATCCAAGTCTCCTAGCAGCTAGGGGGCCTGGTCCTCTCCCACTTCATCTCCCAGTAGCATGAGGCAATCCTCCCACTCGCCGCACTCCGCCAGGCGTTGCGCTATGAGACACTGGCCTGGTCCTCTCCCACTTCATCTCCCAGTGGCATGAGTACTTCAAAGGCCACAGACCGTATTGGTTGGAGGGGCGGTATTCAGGTTCAGCTGCATGGCTTCAGTAGTGTCCAATTCTCTATGTAGCTGCATAGCCTGGTTACCTCCTCTTTGTATCACAGCAGGATTTTAACAGCCACAGGCCATATTGGTTGGAGGGGTCGACTTGAGAAGCAACTTTATACGGCTGGTGTCCGCATCTGCGCTCAGTTTTAAGGCCTGGTCCCCTTCCACGTTCTCTCCCAGGGTTTACGGTTTAGATTAACTTACGTGACTTGTGTCTGAGTCTGCTCTCAGCTGCATGGCCTGATCCTCCCCCTCGTCGTCTCCCAGCAGCATGAGGCACTCCTCCCACTCGCCGCACTCCGCCAGGCATTGCGCGATGAGACATTTGAAATGCAGCGGGTGGCAGCCGAGCTGATCGCCTTCCCTCCGCAGTACAGCCAGGGCCCTGCGGTACTGCTTGCTGGCAAAGTAGCACTGAGAGGAGGGCAGGGCAAGGAGGGGCAGGATGAGGGCATGGGCTCATGCTTTGGGGGGCTGGGTAGGGAGGGGTAGCATGAGGGTATGGTAGGGATAGTATTAGAGAGCATGGTTGGGAGGAGCAGCATGTGGGCATGGGCTGTGGCAATTGAGTTCTGGGTAGGGGGGTCGGTGGCATGAGGGCATGGGTTACGGTTGTTGACAAATGGGCAGGTGGGCAGCATGAGGGCATGGCATGAGGTGGGGGGAGGTATTTGCTTACTCTAGCTAGTAGCAGCACGTCATCCGGAGATCCTGGCGAAAGCGTGACGAGCTTGTCAGCGTGAAACACCGCGGAGACGTGCAAATGGTGGAAGAGGCAGTCATTGATCAAGCTCCTCAGCCGGGCGCACTGCGCATCCATGCGAGGTCGTTGGTTTGAATTTCTAGGATTGGTTTATCTCGTGTGTGTTATTATCGTGTCCCAGAGAGTAGGGCAGAATCAATCGCAGCTCACTGCTCGAATCTGAAAGCAAATGTGAAATTTCGGGCGAAAGTTCACACCGCTCCAGTCAGGTTTCAGTTGAAAATACACACAGACAGTGCCATCTCAACTGCACTGCCAGCCCAGGCCCTGGCGCGAGGCACTCGTGGTCGTGCTGTTTTCTTTGAATTTAAAGCAATGTCCTCGTTAGCTAACACCTGATTTCAAATGTCCGGCGTGGCGAAGGCCGGTGTCGCGTCCAGCAACAAGCCTAAAGCAACTCCCTCCTCTTCAACCACCGCAAAATCCCCCGCTTCCAAAACATCAAAAACTGCGAGTTCTTCCGGCGATGGCAACAGCAAGGCCCGCAAGACGCTACCGCGACCCGATGACCCTCCTAAGGCGCCCAAGGTCGATTACTCTGAAGCGCTCGACCTGCCAGAACCCAACGAGGAGGACATCGAGCGCGAAATATCTGCTGCTGTGGAAGAGGAGCTTAGCGGGAGCAGCCTTCCCTCCGTGGAGATGAGCCTGGTGAGTCAAGCGAGGAAGAATCAGGCGGGGCGAGGTCAATGCATGCAGACCATGCATTACATGCAGCTTAGTTCATAGCGAGGCTTTAATGTGCTCGTAGAGAAACAGGCCATAGAAGGGGTGGGGGGTAGAATATAAAACAATGACCGTGTGCCAGTGTCCCCAAACTTGGCTGGTGGCAGCGTCTGCTCGCAGCTAGGTGCATGGCCTGGTCCGCTCCCCTGCTCCCCCCAGAAATATGAAAAACTTCGAGAATGGAACACATGCTGTAGCTATCCCCCCTGCATTTACCTACCCCCTCTCATGCCCCCTCTTGCTTCCTCATTCTGTCTTCTGGCCAGCCCATGCGCCCACGCCCAGTATTTTCTGCATGGGCATTTCTTGCATGGGCTCAATCGAAGCTTCTCATCTAATTCACTAGCATGTCATGCTGTGTAGAATTATACAGTGGGATTTTTCGTGTCCCTCGTCTCCTTTTCCTTTCTCTCTCTACCCCATGGCATCGCCGCGCCCACTCTTTTCTGCACGAGCCTGCCTAGATGATTTTTTTCAAATCATGCAGCAGCTCATCAGATTCACTTTCCAGTCATCCTATGTTGAATAAGCAGTTGAATTGGCATGCCCTTCCTCGCTTTCTCAGTTGCATGGCTTGGCTGACCGTACGCAACTCATCTTGCATGGGCTCTATCAATGCCTGCAGCAGGTCGTGCCTCCATACTACGGGGAATGCCGTGTTCGATCTCTCTGGTGCATGGCTGGCTGCACGCAGCACACCTTGCATGGCTTCATTGAATGCATGGCGAAGCTCATGTTCTGGGGAATTCTGTGTTTGAGCTCTCATGCCCCCTGGCGTTCTCTCCTTCCTGCCTCATGGCGTCACTGATTCACTGCATTCAGCATGCCCTGGATGGGCCCTCTCGCATGGGCGCAGCCAATGCATGCAGCAGCTTATCATTAGAGCTTGCTTTGTGGAACGCCGAGCTCACTCAGATTCCCCCTCCTGCTGCCCCCTCCTGCTGCCTCTCTCTGCTTCATGGCCTGGCCGGACGCAATACCTTGCATGCTGCGTCACATCTGGTTTGCTTGTCTTTCATGCTGTGGCGGACTGGTGTAGTTGCACTCAGATGCCCCCTTCTGCCTTTTCTTAAGCCTCTAGCTGTTGCATGGCCTTGCCGCACGTAACTCCTTGCATGCGCCCTTTTGCGTGCAACATTTCGCAACAAAATACCTGAGGGGAACCGAATTGCGTTCTGCGGCGGGATCCCGGCAGAAGCTTGAAGATGGAAGCTCAGCAGTGTGCATTAAAGTGGTTCAGAGCTGGGGGGTAACGATACCACCTTTGGGTCGGGGTTTTACCATATTAAATTGGAGGCTTCTGGGCGGTCACTACTGGGCTGAGGGAGACTGGGCCTTGAGACTAGCCTTCAGCCGTTGTCCTCAAGCACAAAGCGTGATGCACCATACCGCCTCAGGGAGCTGCTGGGCGGCTTACGCAGCCGGCTGAGGGAGACTGGACCTTGAGACTAGCCTTTGACCATTAGCCTGAAGCACAGAGCGTGATGCACCATACCGCCTTGTGGGGGCTGCTGGGCGGCTAACACAGCCGGCTGAGGGAGACTGGACCTTGAGACTAGCCTTTGACAGTTGGCCTGAAACACAGAGCATGATGCACCCTACCGCCTTGTGGGGGCTGCTGGGCGGCTAACACAGCCGGCTGAGGGAGACTGGACCTTGAGACTAGCCTTTGACCATTGGCCTGAAACACAGAGCATGATGCACCATACCGCCTTGTGGGGGCTGCTGGGCGGCTAACACAGCCGGCTGAGGAGGACTGGACCTTGAGACTAGCCTTTGACCATTGGCCTGAAACACAGAGCATGATGCACCATACCGCCTTGTGGGGGCTGCTGGGCGGCTAACATAGCCGGCTGAGGAGGACTGGACCTTGAGACTAGCCTTTGACCATTGGCCTGAAACACAGAGCATGATGCACCATACCGCCTTGTGGGGGCTGCTGGGCGGCTAACACAGCCGGCTGAGGGAGACTGGACCTTGAGACTAGCCTTTGACAGTTGGCCTGAAACACAGAGCGTGATGCACCCTACCGCCTTGAGGGGGCTGCTGGGCAGCTAACACAGCCGGCTGAGGGAGACTGGACCTTGAGACTAGCCTTTGACCATTGGCCTGAAACACAGAGCGTGATGCACCCTACCGCCTTGTGGGGGCTGCTGGGCGGCTAACGCAGCCGGCTGAAGGGGACCAGATCTCGACCGGCCTTCGGCCTATGGCCCAAGCAGAAGGGCTTGCTGCGTTGGCCCCGCTCAGCCATTGGCCATGCTGTTGCTGAATTGTGGAGGATAATCGTACTGTCATACTCATTTGGTGTCATTTATGGTTTTACAAATTGAAACCACTGCTGACAATCGTTTTTAAGCGTTCAATAGGCCAAACCAACTCGTGACAATCACAAAAAATCGCATTTGTACGAAAAAGTGTGGAAATATGCGTTTCGAGCCATTTTCAGCCTGTCTTTGCTTGGCTTTGCAAATCGCGTAATACCATTACTATGGGCGATATTGTACACGTTTCCCTCGCCCGGGAGGGGCAGCATGGTTACTCGGTAGGCAAGCATATGAAGATATCGTCCCTTTTCTCACCGGCTCATCAGCAAGCGCAAGGGGAAAGAAACTGGCAGCAGCAGCAGCAGCAGCAAGAGCAAAATTAGAAGCATCTGCCATACTTGCAGCCTCAGATGCGGTGCCAGACCTCAACGACGCTTCTGATGGCAACCACATTATAAGGACCCTGCTGATTACCGGCTGATTACCCTAGCCTAGATGAGTTAAATGAACGGCATGCTCGTGAGGCGATCGGCCTGGCTGCCAGCAACATTTCATTGAGTTATTTTCTGCTTCAGATGCTCAGATAATACAATACGTTGTTTATGTTTGCTAGGGGAAGGGCATGTGCTTCCTTCCGGCCCTTTTTAGCTTAAACGGAATGTTTGAGTCGTTTTCAGTGAGAACCAAACTTGGTTAAAAAATAATGATGGGCAAACCAACTCGTGACAATCAATACCTTAAATTGCGTTTTTGAAATGACACCAGAAGCAAAAAAAACCAAATGAGACTGACAGTACGGGTAGCTGAATCAACTCATCACCTGTTCATTTAAGCTTTATTTAAATCAATAGTTCATGGCAGCTCACCTAGTACTACGGCCGAACGGGGGGGGCTTTCTCAAACCATGCCTCAGGGCATATCATTTAATTTCATTAAATGTATATCATTCATGTACGGTACGGTGATCTAAATGTATACCGGTATAATTTGTATCATAAAGTAGCAGTGATGCATCGAC
Organism: Limnomonas spitsbergensis; assembly: GCA_037349105.1. Taxonomy (NCBI): domain Eukaryota; kingdom Viridiplantae; phylum Chlorophyta; class Chlorophyceae; order Chlamydomonadales; genus Limnomonas; species Limnomonas spitsbergensis. The sequence continues at coordinate 461,700 of JAYJMM010000087.1, read as the reverse complement.
GCCCTGACTGACGACGGAACGGGACGTCCAAGGCTCTTCGCAGGATGTATGTGTCTTCCTGTGACTTCTATGACTTTCCTGATCCCCTCCTGATTGCGGTACTCCTTGGTATAGATCCCTGAACCCTGAACCCCCAAACCGAGCTGTGAAACCTGAACCCGAATTCGGACCCTGCACCTTGACCCCGACTCTGAACCCTGCACCTTGATCCTGAAACTGAACCCTGGGTAATGGACTGGAGTGTGTGGCATCACCTGATCGAAAGATTGTTTATCATGTTGTGTCACCTGATTGATTAATAGCCACTCCCATGGTGTAGCTGAATTGTAGATGAAGTGTGCTTTTCTAAAAACTGCGTTGCTGGAGTGGATTGTGTCGCGTCAACTGATTGATTAATGGCCACTCCCGTGGTGTAGCTGAAGTGTTCCTTAAGTTTGCTTTCCCAAATACTGTGTTGTAGGACTCGATCATGTCGTGGCACCTGACTGATTAATAGCCACGTCAGTGGTGTAGCTGAATTGTAGCTAAATTGTTATTAACTAAACATTGCTTTGCAGGACTTGATCGTGTCCTGTCACCTGATTGATGAGCAGCCATTTCCATCGGGCCCCTCTCCGGACAGGTGCGGGAAATAGAGTGATGGCATACCCAAGGTTTGAATTGCATTCCATACGGTATCAATTAAATACCAGCGGTTGCCATGATGCTCATTCTGACGCCTGTTTTATGACCAGAAGGTTTGGATGAATTAAATAAATAAATACGCAAAAAACGAGAGCATGGATGAAGGAAGCCGCAAATTTGGGCTGCAGCATGGGACACGGCTATGACAGGGAAGCTCATTCACCCATTTACCGACATGATCAAAATGAGCCCCAAAGCGCGGGTGTGTGTTAAAAACATTTGTGTGAAGCATGGCTATTTTTCATAATGCCACGGCCATCCGCATGACATGGATTTCCTTGTGATAGGACCTTCGAGCCCAACAGCGCCTTGTTTTGTTCGCAAAACGGCCCCCCCCCCCCCTCCCCCTCCTTCTCCCCTTTTTATAGGGAAGAATTCCTGCTACGGCTCCGTAACCTAAGAATGGACCGCCTCCAGCTCTCCGTCGCGCCGTCGCATGTGTTGGTCATGCTGCCCAATATCACGCACATGTACCTGCAGGTATGTGTTGGCATGGCTGCATGAGGTTTGTCATTCTGCATGACTGCATGGGGCTTGCTGTTCCGCATGGTTGCATGGGACCGGCCATTCTGCATCGCTGCATGGGGCTTGCTCTTCCGGATGGCTGCAGGGTGTTTGTCCTTCTACATGGCTGCATGGGGCTTGCTGTTCTGCATGGCTGCAGCTGTGTCAGTGGAGACAAAACCTGGACCGGGCTGGAAAGAGGGCTTGCCTCCCTTTGTCGCTGCACACATTTGTAATGATTCATACAAATTCAAGAGGTGTGAACCTGGCTGCGACGCTGCCGCGGCCCGCCGGTGTGCTGTACCGTCCAAATCTTCATCACATCCTACAGACCAGTATTACTGCTTGTTCCTCCTACATCCTCCACACTTCCATGTTTGCATCATAACTGACTCAACAGCATTGCTGCATGTTCATACTGCATCCTCCACACCTCCATACGCAGCACAACCGACTTACCAGCATTGAGGGCGTGGCGTCGATGCCTGCGCTTAAGTTCCTGGCAGCTTCTCACAACAGGCTGGGTCAGGTGTGTGATGGAGGGGGGGACTTAGCTAGGGATAAGGGGTGCAGAGCTGCGGTACGGGGTGGGTGGGTGGTGACTAGTGGGGGGGGCCCTCAGAGGGTCCAGGGTGCAGAGCTGAGTGACCGGGGGAGAGGGGCAGGGGGCAGAGCAATGTTATTGAGGGTGGTAGTTAGTTGGGGGGTAGAGGCGCAGAGCTGAGTGACCGGGGAAGGGGGGCAGGGGGCAGAGCAATGCTATTGAGGGTGGTGGTTAGTTGGGGGGTAGAGGCGCAGAGCTGAGTGACCGGGGAAGGGGGGCAGGGGGCAGAGCAATGCTATTGAGGGTGGTAGTTAGTTGGGGGGTAGAGGCGCAGAGCTGTGTAGCGGGGTGGTGGGTAGTGAGGGGGGCAAGGGGGCAGGTCTGTGTGACCGGGGGAGGGAGGGTGTGAGGGAACAGGGTGCAGAGCAGTGTTTAAGTGCATTTCACACCCTCATATTTAAGTGCATTGTGGCCATCTCCGGGCCGATTGGTTTTGGGTCCGCTTAGCAGGGGACGTGCTCCTCCTCCTCCTCCTCCTCCTCCCCCTCCTCCATCTACTCACTATTTTCTGACATGCACCTGGTTCTCGTCGAACTCCTTCTCACTGTTCCTGACATATTCCCCTCCTCCTGTTCGTCCTCCCACTTCTCCTAAATGATCTGACGTGATCCTCGTTCACCTCAACCTGCTTGTTACTGTTCCTGACATGCCCCCCCCCCCCCCGACTCCTGGCCCTTGCCTACAGGTCAGCGGAGTCTCTGGCCTTTCCTGACATACCTCTCCTCCTCTCTCCCTTGCTCACAATTTCTGTCACTCATCCTCATCCTCCCCTCCTGGCTACTGATTTGTCCCTCGACCCCATACCCCCCGACTCCTGGCCCCTGGCTACAGGTCAGCGGAGTCTCTGGCCTATCCTGAGTCCTGACATGCCTCTCCTCCTCTCTCCCCTAACTATTCCCAGCACTCCCCCTCATCGCCCCCCTCTGGCTCCTGACATGTCCCTCGACCCCATTTCCCCCCCGACTCCTGGCCCCTGTCTACAGGTCAGCGGAGTCTCTGGCCTATCCTCGCTCATGTTCCTCGACGTCTCCCACAACCAGATAAAGAACCTGGAAGCTAAGCAGCAGCTGCCTGCCAGTCTGTGTTTCCTTAAGGTGGGCTTAACCCTTACCCATGGCTCGCTACTTCCCTGAAAACCATGCTGGTTAGTGTCTCCTTTCTCTCTTGCTGAATCCTGGGCCCTAAATAACAGCTGTCTACAAGGATTCCCCCCCTCAAGACAGCTGAAACCCTAAACCCTGATCAGCAGCTGTCTGCCAAGACGTCCCCCCCTCAAGGCAGCATAAACCCTAAACCCTGATCAGCAGCTGTCTGCCAGGACGTCCCCCCCTCAAGGCAGCATAAACCCTAAACCCTGATCAGCAGCTGTCTGCCAGGACGTCCCCCCCTCAAGGCAGCATAAACCCTAAACCCTGATCAGCAGCTGTCTGCCAGGACGTCCCCCCCTCAAGGCAGCATAAACCCTAAACCCTAATCAGCAGCTGTCTGCCAGGACGTCCCCCCCTCAAGGCAGCATAAACCCTAAACCCTGATCAGCAGCTGTCTGCCAGGACGTCCCCCCCTCAAGGCAGCTTAAACCCTAAACCCTGATCAGCAGCTGTCTGCCAGGACGTCCCCCCCTCAAGGCAGCGTAAACCCTAAACCCTAATCAGCAACTGTCTGCCAGGACGTCCCCCCCTCAAGGCAACGTAAACCCTAAACCCTAATCAGCAGCTGTCTGCCAGGACGTCCCCCCCTCAAGGCAACGTAAACCCTAATCAGCAGCTGTTTGCCAGGACGTCCCCCCCTCAAGGCAGCGTAAACCCTAATCAGCAGCTGTCTGCCAGGACGTCCCCCCCTCAAGGCAGCGTAAACCCTAATCGGCAGCTGTCTGCCAGGACGTCCCCCCCTCAAGGCAGCGTAAACCCTTATCAGCAGCTGTCTGCCAGGACGTCCCCCCCTCAAGGCAGCGTAAACCCTGATCAGCAGCTGTCTGCCAAGACGTCCCCCCCTCAAGGCAGCATAAACCCTAAACCCTGATCAGCAGCTGTCTGCCAGGACGTCCCCCCCTCAAGGCAGCATAAACCCTAAACCCTGATCAGCAGCTGTCTGCCAGGACGTCCCCCCCTCAAGGCAGCATAAACCCTAAACCCTGATCAGCAGCTGTCTGCCAGGACGTCCCCCCCTCAAGGCAGCATAAACCCTAAACCCTAATCAGCAGCTGTCTGCCAGGACGTCCCCCCCTCAAGGCAGCATAAACCCTAAACCCTGATCAGCAGCTGTCTGCCAGGACGTCCCCCCCTCAAGGCAGCATAAACCCTAAACCCTGATCAGCAGCTGTCTGCCAGGACGTCCCCCCCTCAAGGCAGCATAAACCCTAAACCCTAATCAGCAGCTGTCTGCCAGGACGTCCCCCCCTCAAGGCAGCATAAACCCTAAACCCTGATCAGCAGCTGTCTGCCAGGACGTCCCCCCCTCAAGGCAGCTTAAACCCTAAACCCTGATCAGCAGCTGTCTGCCAGGACGTCCCCCCCTCAAGGCAGCGTAAACCCTAAACCCTAATCAGCAACTGTCTGCCAGGACGTCCCCCCCTCAAGGCAACGTAAACCCTAAACCCTAATCAGCAGCTGTCTGCCAGGACGTCCCCCCCTCAAGGCAACGTAAACCCTAATCAGCAGCTGTTTGCCAGGACGTCCCCCCCTCAAGGCAGCGTAAACCCTAATCAGCAGCTGTCTGCCAGGACGTCCCCCCCTCAAGGCAGCGTAAACCCTAATCGGCAGCTGTCTGCCAGGACGTCCCCCCCTCAAGGCAGCGTAAACCCTAATCAGCAGCTGTCTGCCAGGACGTCCCCCCCTCAAGGCAGCGTAAACCCTAATCAGCAGCTGTCTGCTAGGACGTCCCACCCTCAAGGCAGCGTAAACCCTAATCAGCAGCTGTCTGCCAGGACGTCCCCCCCTCAAGGCAGCGTAAACCCTTATCAGCAGCTGTCTGCCAGGACGTCCCCTCTCAGGGCAGCGTAAACCCTAAACCCTAATCAGCAGCTGTCTGCCAGGACGTCCCCCCCTCAAGGCAACGTTAACCCTAAACCCTAATCAGCAGCTGTTTGCCAGGACGTCCCCCCCTCAAGGCAACGTAAACCCTAATCAGCAGCTGTCTGCCAGGACGTCCCCCCCTCAAGGCAACGTAAACCCTAAACCCTAATCAGCAGCTGTCTGCTAGGACGTCCCCCCCTCAAGGCAACGTAAACCCTAAACCCTAATCAGCAGCTGTCTGCTAGGACGTCCCCCCTCAAGGCAGCGTAAACCCTAATCAGCAGCTGTCTGCCAGGACGTCCCCCCCTCAAGGCAGCGTAAACCCTAATCAGCAGCTGTCTGCCAGGACGTCTCCCCCTCAAGGCAGCGTAAACCCTAATCAGCAGCTGTCTGCCAGGACGTCCCCCCCTCAAGGCAGCGTAAACCCTAATCAGCAGCTGTCTGCCAGGACATCCCCCCCTCAAGGCAGCGTAAACCCTAATCAGCAGCTGTCTGCCAGGACGTCCCCCCCTCAAGGCAGCATAAACCCTAAACCCTAATCAGCAGCTGTCTGCCAGGACGTCCCCCCCTCAAGGCAGCATAAACCCTAAACCCTAATCAGCAGCTGTCTGCCAGGACATCCCCCCCTCAAGGCAGCGTAAACCCTAATCAGCAGCTGCCTGCTAGGACGTCCCCCCCTCAATGCAACGTAAACCCTGAACCCTAATCAGCAGCTGTCTGCCAGGACGTCCCCCCCTCAAGGCAGCGTAAACCCTGATCAGCAGCTGTCTGCCAGGACGTCCCCCCCTCAGGGCAGCGTAAACCCTAAACCCTAATCAGCAGCTGTCTGCCAGGACGTCCCCCCCTCAAGGCAACGTAAACCCTAAACCCTAATCAGCAGCTGTTTGCCAGGACGTCCCCCCCTCAAGGCAACGTAAACCCTAATCAGCAGCTGTCTGCCAGGACGTCCCCCCCTCAAGGCAACGTAAACCCTAAACCCTAATCAGCAGCTGTCTGCCAGGACGTCCCCCCCTCAAGGCAACGTAAACCCTAAACCCTAATCAGCAGCTGTCTGCTAGGACGTCCCCCCCTCAAGGCAGCGTAAACCCTAATCAGCAGCTGTCTGCCAGGACGTCCCCCCCTCAAGGCAGCGTAAACCCTAATCAGCAGCTGTCTGCCAGGACGTCTCCCCCTCAAGGCAGCGTAAACCCTAATCAGCAGCTGTCTGCCAGGACGTCCCCCCCTCAAGGCAGCGTAAACCCTAATCAGCAGCTGTCTGCCAGGACATCCCCCCCTCAAGGCAGCGTAAACCCTAATCAGCAGCTGTCTGCCAGGACGTCCCCCCCTCAAGGCAGCATAAACCCTAAACCCTAATCAGCAGCTGTCTGCCAGGACGTCCCCCCCTCAAGGCAGCATAAACCCTAAACCCTAATCAGCAGCTGTCTGCCAGGACATCCCCCCCTCAAGGCAGCGTAAACCCTAATCAGCAGCTGTCTGCTAGGACGTCCCCCCCTCAATGCAACGTAAACCCTGAACCCTAATCAGCAGCTGTCTGCCAAGACGCCCACCCCTGAAGGCAGCGTAAACCCTAATCAGCAGCTGTCTGCCAGGACGTCCCCCCTTCAAGGCAGCGTAAACCCTAAACCCTAATCAGCAGCTGTCTGCCAGGACGTCCCCCCCTCAAGGCAGTGTAAACCCTAAACCCTAATCAGCAGCTGTCTGCCAGGACGTCCCCCCCTCAAGGCAGCGTAAACCCTACCCTTGTTGTGTCATAACGTTCCCAGTGGTGCGACCCAACTTATGGCTTCCAAAGAGATGCGCCTTTTGGTGCCTCGATTGTTTATCCGTTCCGCTGAATCCAAAAGCCTTAGCCTAAACCCTTACCCTGGATCCTTGACCCTAAACCCTAGTCAGCAGCTGTCTACTGGTATGTGCCCCCTCAAGACAGTGTAAACCCTACCTTTGTCAACCCTTACATTACCATTGGTGCAACCCAACGCATGGCTTCCAAAGAAATGCGCCTTGTGGTGCCTTGTTTGTTTACCCGTTCAGGTAAACGCGTTCCGCCATACCCTTAACCCTAAACCCTCACCCTAAACTTCAACCCTAATCCCTTACCCTGGACCCTTAACTCTGGACCCTAAAATCCGAATCCCAAGCTGGAGCGCAAACTCGAGCATGCATCTTAGGGGGTGCTCCCCTTCTTTCATGGTCAGCTGGTGAAGCCAGGGAGTGCGCGCTCTTTATTTGCCGCGTCGCGGCGGCTCGGGGCACTACCTATTCTCTTGTATTTTTTGTCCAAAAAAAATGGCAGGAAACGCACCAGGGCGAGGCTTGAGGAGCAGGCTTGAGGAGGACATTTGAAACTCCGCACACTTGGTTTTTGTTTCCTTTTTATTGAACAGTGTTAGGCTGGACGCCCAGCCCTCGATACCCTAAAACAATGCTCGAACTGGTGAGCCAGGGTGTGTGTGAGCAGGGTTGAGGGTTGAGCTTAAAGCTGAACCTTAGCATAAATCACCCCCAATCTCTGAGCCCCGAACGGCTGCCATCCTTGACCTTTCTGATCCATTGACGATCAAAGCGAGCGTGCGGCAGGCGATGATTCTAACTAACTAAATAACTAACTAACAGGGGAGGAGGCGATGATTATAACTAACTACCAGAGCAGCTATCGGAATGGCCTCAGCCGCTCCCGTTCGCTGCGACAGCTCCGGCGCCACGGGCGGCCTGGCGGGACGAGTTTCTGCCGGTTGCCCGTCGGTGCGGATCAGCCGCCGGCAGGACGGGAGCGCTGCGGGGCCTGCCTGTAGAAAACAAGCTGATGAGCCTCCTCCCCCTTAGATCCGTTACGGTTTGGCACATCGAATCCGTTGCGGCCATCATGTGCAATCCTGCTTGTAGGATGATTTGCCGCCATGCATGACCCATGCATGACCCATGCAGCATTTTTCTTGGCGGCTCAGCCAGCAAGCAGCTCCAGCCGCCGCTACCGCTGCCAGAACTGTCTATTTTAGCGACTCAGCTCAATCCTGGTCTGCTAACTAAACCTTGTTCTGAAAGCCCTTATGCTTTGGCCACGGGCTTTAAGCTACTAGACTGGCCGTCATTCATTCCCGATCGGCGCAGGGGTGGCCGCCCGACGGCTTCAAGAGCTGCTCTGGCGCATGCTTCAAAAAAGTTTGGCTCTGCCGCCACTTGCCTTCGTCGCAAGGCAATTTATTTTCTAGTACTCATCTTGCAGCATTTATTTCCTGGAACCACCATCAGCAAGTTACCTTCAGCAAGTTAATTTGGCTTCCACCACTTGCCCTCGCTGGCAGACGGCTACCCCTTCCTAGAGCGGCCTGGCCCCAATTGGTCTGCAACAGTTTCCCCACGGCCATACGTCGTGATGTAGCTGAACTATAGCGGAACTATAGCTGAAATGTAGCTGAAACATTCTGGAGGAAACAGTGGCAGCTGTCCCCAAATGACCGTGCAGGCAGATGACAAACCCTCCCTGGGGCGGCCTAGTGCTGATCAGTTTGCAAGGGTGCCTCACGACTTTAGGTCCTGATGTACCTGAACTGTACCTGAACTGTAGCTGAACAATAGCTGAACTGTACCTGAACGATTCAAGTAGCAGCTGTCACCAAATGCCCTTCGCAGGCGGATGGGAATCCATTCCTGCGGCGGCCCAGTGCTGATCGGGCGGTGGCGGAGGCGCTCGCCTTTTTGCCCAAGCTGAAGGACTTCGACGGGCCGATCGGATTTGAGAGGAGGAACAAGGCCAGGGCGGTGAGAGGGCCGAGCAAGGGTTACGGTTTACAACTTTCGTGGCGATACCATACGACAGATATACCGCTTTGATTGTATATTTAAAGGACTATGTACGCGCGTAGACTGGCAGGAGGTGGGTAGCGCCCTAGACACCTTTGCGTGGTCGCTGGTGGTTCTTTCGTTTCCCCTGTTGCTTGGTTTTCTGTCCGTTGGCACGTGTTTGTTTCGGTTTTAGTCCGTGGTCTCCGGTCTCCCCCCGGTTGGCTCTGCCTGGCCTTTTCGCGAAAGGCTGCACGTGGTTGCGTCAACTTTGCAACAACTCTGCAGAAAAGGAAACGTGGGTCGGCAAATGCTGTGTCTTCTTCCCTCTGTATCCTGCAGGAAATGGGCCTGCCCCCTCTTGCCGGTCAAGAGCCGGACCTTGAGCTACAGGAGGAGGAGGAAGAAGACGAGGAGGAGGAGGAAGAGGAGGAGGAGGGAGGCGATGGGGACAAGATCCCCCCAGGTGAGCGTTGAGGTAGAAGATGGTAGAAAATGTGTACCGAGAATTAACTTTGGTTTCCTGACCTGTATAGCTTAAGGGGTAGAAATGGGTAAAATGGGTAGGAAAAGGGTAGACTGGGACCTGCCAGGTGTCGATGCTGGTGTGGGTAGATCGATGGCAGGCCCGGCAAGCAACTCCAGGTAAGGGTTCAGTGACACAGTCTTATCCCCTTCAACCCTATATGCCCCTAACCCCTTCAACCCTAAACTATGTGCCCTTCCTTGACCCTGAACTGTGTGACTCCTCTTAACCCTGGACCCAAAACCTTGCGCCCCTTTTTACCAATTGGGTTAGGTGCATGACTTTTGGTTTACCTTTTAAGTGCCTGACTCTTGTCAAACCTAAACCCAAAACCTTGTGCCCTACACCCAAAACCTTGCGCCCCTCCCTAACCCTAAACTTCGATCCTAAACCATGTGCCCTCCTGACCCCCCGCCCCCTTGTTAAGGCTCGTTCAATCTGGCGCCCATGATAGACTTGTTGGACGAGGTGGAACGCTCCTGCCCTCTTAGCCCTGAACACTAAACTGTGTGCCCGTCCTCAACCCTGAACCATGTGCCCCTTGTGAACCCTCCCCCCACTCCCCACTCAGGCTGTTTCAATCTGGTGCCCATGATGGACTTGTTGGACGAGGTGGAACGCTCCTGCCCTCTTAGCCCTGAACCCTAAACCGTGTGCCCGTCCTAAACCCTGAACCCCGTGCCCCTCTTAAACCCTCCCCCCACTCCCCCCTCAGGCTCGTTCGATCTGGCGCCCATGATGGACTTGTTGGACGAGGTGGAACGCTCCTGTCTGGGGAAATCTGAGGCCTCGGTACGATCCAGCGTCAGGGCATCTGTTGACAGGTAGGCTGAGCCATCAACTCTGAAAACCTTAACCCTAAACCCACACTACAGATGCACGTAAGGCGATCGAGCTGAAGGGCATCTGTAGAAATGAAGGCTTAGCCATCAACCCTGTTAAGCTGAACCCTAACCATACCGGTATGTAGGCAGGTGGTTGAAGCACGAACCCTATAAGCAGCGGGTCTCTGCAGACATGAGGGTTTAGCCGTCAACCCTGAAAGCCTTTTGCATCCGTGCATTCACAAGCAGGGTCATGCCGTAGTATGATGATGATTCGACACTCGGGGATGAAATGTGCCAATTCTGCCGAGAGACTGTTTCCCCAGGTCAAAGCAGGGGGAGGCCTGGGTTGTACTTTGCGGAGAGAGGCAGAGATCCCTTAACTTAACGACCTAGAAGGGAACATGCCCTCCCTTTCCTATTCCGTAACAAGTGATGTCCTATTAAGTTATTTTCTAACAATTTATTTCCTTGTAAGTTATTTTCTTTGCTACCGTAAAATCGGTATGACTCTGCGTTTAATTAATTGTTTTTGGAGTTGCGCGGAGTGGTGCGCGACAGAGCAGTAAGAAACGACTACTGGTACTTTGGGGGGAGCGTTGAGTCGATTTTCGGCACCAGATATCGAAAACGGTATTAACATAGACTTGAAGCTTTAAGAGTCCCATCAGCCAGTACCTTTCGAAACCACGCCGCGTCAGCGTTCTCTTTCATGACTTCTTTCCAAATGATCACGTTGGCTCCCCACAGGTTGCGGAGTTCTTTGCGGGACTCAATGACCAGTGCGCACATCAAGCAGGCCGGCGCGGCGGCGGCGGCGGCGTCAGCGGCCGGGAGGCCTTCTTCCCCGTCAACCGTGATAGATCCGTCTGCGGGGAAACTGCGGGCTTCGTCCCCGCTACAGCGGCTTCCCAGCGGGGGCAGCGGCGCAGCATCGCCGCACAAGCGCCCGTCCAGCCCGGCGGCGGCGGCGGCGCTGCTCAGTCGCGCGTTGGTATCGTCCGGCAGCGGCAGTAGGCAGCTAGAGGCGCCGCTTGTCTCGTCGGCGTACCGCGATTGCAAGCCCGCCGGGCTGCCAACGGGCGCGTCCTTCTCCTCGCGGCCGGCCTCGGCGGCGCTCTCGGCGATCGGCCGGCTCGAGGCAATGATTGCGGATGACCTCAACATGCTGCAGGGGAAGCTGAACACAATGCTGAGGGCACAAGGGGCAGAGGCCGGGAGGTGGGTCGTTATCGTGACGCTGGGGCAGAGGACAAGAGGTGGGGCCTTGTGGGAGGGATGTTGGTAGGGATCGGCGACCTTATATAAGTCCGGAGTTGATATAGGCTTATTTTATTTGTATGGTAATTTTAATTTCCTGTTTCCTTATATATGCATGCGTAATGTACGGTCCTCGTCGCGTCATGCGTAACGGATGAGCCTTTTGGCTTCTTCTCTCGCCCTTTGTTTCTCAGCTCGCGATGGACTATCGCTTAATGATTGTGTATGATGTCTCGTGCGAATGATTGCACGTCTTGCAATCTCACCAAGATAGCCTTGCCTTGTAGGCCCATAGGCTGCATGGTGGAGGACAGAGCTGATGAAGCGCATTTCAGACTGTTTGTAGATTTTGCATGCCCAACATTTCAGAACTTTTAATGGAGTTTTCTGCCATGGCTTTTCTCTCTGAAGAATAGTTGCATTGTCGCTCTCTTTTACTAGGACATATTGATCAACCTGTGTGTTCCCCTTGTTGCTGTTTTCGGCAGTGTGACCACCACGCAAAGCGTCAAGCCGACCTCCGCTGACGGCCGCCCGCGGTCGGCGGTGAGCAGCAGAGGCGGAGTTCGAGTCAGAGGCGGCAGTGAGGCGCCGGTCCTGGGGCGAATGATGGCCGACGCAGCACGGCGTGTGGCGGAGCAGCGTGACAGCGAGGCCGCCGTCTCCGGAAGCATCCGCCAGCTGCGCCAGTCGGGCGGTGCGCTCAAGGCCATGCACGCGCGGGCGGCGGGGACGCTTGGATCAGGCGTTAACCTCGTAGGCGGTGGCTCGACCGCCACAGCCCAGCAGCAACAGTGGCCGCCGTCCGGCTCCTCGTCCAGTGTGCGCCGGTCGGGCAACGCTGCCTCAATGTTGCGGGCCAGCGCGGAGCGGCGGCATGGAGCCGGCGCGCCCGCTGAGGGCCCGCTGGACTCGCTGAAAGCCATAACGGCTCGCGTTGAGGGATTGGGCCGGGGGCTCATGGACCTGGCGGAGGGCGGGCGGCCCAGGTCAGCCCGGTCGAGAGCAACCACGTCCTCCTTGGTCGGAGGCCCGCTTGAAAACGTGGCCGAGGAGGGCGGGGATGGAGAGAGGACTATCAAGCCACGTGGCGGAGGCAGAGGCGGCGATCTTGCTGTTGCTAGATCCAATAAGCTCCTTGTATCCGGGGATGAGAGTGACGGTGACGATGTGGCGTCGTCGAGCGCTCTGCTCATAGGGTTTCAGAGCTCACTGCCGCCGAATCCGTTTGGCCCTTGAGGGCGCGTTTGAGGACACGGACTGGTTCGGCGCCCGGGCCTGGCCCCTGGCAACCTGTTTGGCGGACGACCCCTCGCCTCTGGCAACCTGTACATCGCGCGACCCCTTGTCCCAGGCAGCCTTTTTGGCGCTCGAGCTGGGCATTGTTTTTCAGCATGCACACCTGCTTTTTTGTAAAGCCTTTTGCCCTGTTGGAGTGGATGTTGTGAAGATTGACACTAACGCTACATAACAAATAACACACGCATAAATTTACTGTTTGGAATGACATCCACTCAAATGGGCCTCCTTTACATGGGTTCCCCATGCGCATCAAGTCACATGGGCTTCCGACCACATGGGCCTTCCAATCACTCATGCAACATTATGGACTCTCATATACCTCGCCAACGAGGTCCTTGAGCATGGCGCCAGTTGGGACGTGTCTGCACCTGAAGCTTAACATTTCTGGGTCTTGGTTGTAGGGCCCTTCCTTTCAGAATCCATATCCTTTCCTTGGCCCTGACTAAACATACATTGCGGATTATAACTCTTGCGCAGTGGGCTCTGGTTAACATCTCCTGGATAGATGCCTAAAGGCTCATGTTTTGATTTCCTCCTCTGATGTTACAATGACTCTTTTGTTTGCAGCTTTCAGAAGGGATGGGGTCGATATGTGTAATTTGTCCAGCTTCCAACCCCGGTGAAAGGCCCCGAAACTTTATATCTTACCAGTTATACCGTAGTGTCATCGAGAGCGTCACTGATTTGATGATAAGTCATTGGCGATAGCAACCCCCAAGTAGCACCATCGATATTACATCCCGCGGGAACCCCTCAAGTAGAATCACCAAACATTCCCACACCAAATATGGAATTTCTAGTGAAATACCGCAGATGCTCTCTTCCCGCTATACAATACAAAGGAAATTTGATGCATTATTGGCTTTGAACCCTTCTCCACGACCATTCCTAGCTTTCGGTACAGCAACAACCAATGGTTTCAAGAAACATAGGGACAATTGGTTGCTGTTTTACTGAATATTCTTGACATGCCGAGGGGGGGGCTCTGATGTCCCACGTGCATGCAAACTGGCTGTTGCGGTGTCCATTGTGGGCAGGGTCACCCAGTACGGCCGTTTAAACCCGCACTGTTTGACCGTTCCGTACCGTTTGGAACTACCGTATTGTCCATTTTCTTACTAGCCCATCCCATTATGTCCGTACCGTACCCGTACCGTACCGTTTGACCGTACCGTATTCCGTATTCGGTTACCCTGATTGTGAGCCATACGTGGCTGATGCGCAACCCAGCATGTTGTGCTGGTTTACACCGCCACTGAATGCCAGTTAGGATAGGCAGAGGAACTAAACATTTCACCATGAACCAGTGACCATGATTGCATGAACACTTGCTTACCCCGGAGTGTTATGCAGTGTCCGCTCTTCTGTGTGTGAGAGTTTTCTCAGTTTTCTCTCTCCAATTTCCTCCTCCGTTTTTCTCATTATGACACAAACAGTTCAGCACCCACGCGCTGAATTTCGATCAGGGCCTATGGTAAAAAGGTTGTTAAATTGCAACTTCCAACATATGCCCTGGCTGCTTCAAGGAGTGCCAGCTACTTACCGTATTTTTTTATTGATGCATAATCGGTGAAAGAGGGTGGCTCTGATAACCATTTTCGAGTATGCTCATCAGATTCTGCTGAGGTTCGAAATGCTCTTAATTTTCGTTCAAATCTAACTGGCATTCCAGCAGATCCAGTAGATCCAGCATACCAGTGGATCTAGGTGGATGGCCCAGGGGTGTAACATCATTAAGACATTAATCGGTGTCTAGGTGGATTCAACTAGACCATAGTTGGCTATGCTTGAATCATAAGGAGCACGGTGCCATGCACTCCATTACCACATGCAGTCAATTCCTATCCGCTGCAAGGCACTTGTGCTTAGCATCCGTGATACTAGCTCCCAGAGGAAATATCAAAAAGGGCCTCCAGTCAATAACGTTCCACCTCTGGGCCCGCTCAAAGCTCGGCCGCGTGGGCGCCCAACTATTCAGAAGGGAGAAAAGAAGAAACTAAAGGAAGAGAGGGGGAAAGGAACAAAAGGAGAGGCCGGGAAGGCAAAGAAGACCAACTCCATGCTTGAGTTCCACTAGAGACTAGCCCTCAACAAAGCCTCTTAGAAAAGACAAGTCCAGAAAAGCAAGCGTATCCCACCCCCGCTTGGCCGCGAGGGCGCCCCACTGATCAGAAGGGAGAAGAGAAGAAACTAAAAAGGGGGCAAACAACAACAACAACAACAAAAAGGACCAAAAGAGAAGGCCGGAAAGGCCAAAGACACCAGCCTCAGAAACCCTGGAGACTACCCCTCAATAATGCCCACAGCACAGTCCACAAAAGCAAGTGCGTCCCACCCATGCTCAGCCTGGTACAACTGGTGGAAGTTAGTGGCAGCGCCTGGAGGACCTGCCCACCCCCGCTCCCGTAACTGCTCCCTGACACTAGGGCACTGGAAGCACACATGCAGCGCATACTCGCTATCCCCCCGTGCCCAACACCGCTGGCAGCAGCGTGCCTGTCGCCGCTGACCGTTACGCCGTCCTCTGGTATCAGCAGTGCTGATCGCGCCAAGCCGCACTTGATGCGCACACTAGCACACTCCCTCTGACTACCTCGAGCAAATGGATGGTCTTCTTGGGACTCAAGCAGACCATGCAGGGTAATCTTATGTAAACATTTTTTTTTTATAAAAAAAATCTCTTATTTTTTTAGCAAAGTAAAAAAAATATGCAGGTTCTTGTATAAAAAAGAAGATAGGACTAAAACATGTAAGTCTTTTATCTAAAGTTTTTGGTAAACAAAGATTAGATACATCTAGAGGATCTTTTTTAAATCAACAGCTGTAGGTAAAGTCTTGTGCACTTTTTTTGTACGTACGAGGTCAATCGCTTAGCGTAGCGCCAGTGCGGCTCTTGGCTTGCGCCAGCACGGCAGCCGCCGTGGACTAGAACCAGGCGCGGTAGGTCGCCGCAGATCTGTGCTCGGTGGAAGGGTCCCTGGGGTCCCCACCGCCGCTTGCGTCCAGCCGTGCTTGCTCGTAGGCTGCGTCAACGAGTGCCAACCATTCTGTAACAGGTAGGCGCTGTAGGGCAGCTGCTGCCTCACGCAAGGTGGGGGTGGCTGCCCCCCGCTCCAGCTCCTCTAATGCACCCAGCAGATCAGAGCACCAGGTGCTGCTGAGTACTGCTGAGTGTTGCTGAGTGCTGCTGAGTGCTGCTGAGTGCTGCTGAGTGCTGCTGAGTGCTGCTGAGTGCTGCTGAGTACTGCTGAGTACTGCTGAGTACTGCTGTGTGCTGCTGAGTGCTGCTGAGTGCTGCTGAGTACTGCTGAGTGCTGCTGAGTGCTGCTGAGTGCTGCTGAGTGCTGCTGAGTGCTGCTGAGTGCTGCTGAGTGCTGCTGAGTGCTGCTGAGTGCTGCTGAGTGCTGCTGAGTGCTGCTGAGTGCTGCTGAGTGCTGCTGAGTACTGCTGAGTGCTGCTGAGTGCTGCTGAGTGCTGCTGAGTACTGCTGAGTACTGCTGAGTACTGCTGAGTAATGCTGTGTACTGCTGAGTACGGTTGAGTTCTGCTGAATGCTGCTGAGTGCTGAGGGGCCCAAGCAGGGCAGGGGGTCGGGATCCGCACTGCTTGGGACAAATATTATGAGCAAGTCCTAGAGGTGCAACCCTGGTCCAAGCTGTGGCCAGGTGGCATTATGGCACCCCCCAGCTGTAGGGGTAGCGGCCTGGAAAAGTGCGAGCTGGCGACAGTGCTACTTGGGAGCAAGGGCCAAGGGGGGCGGCTTTGGGCCCCGCATACCGGTATCTGATATTAATATGTATAAGGGCACTAGGCTACGACAGGTCCACCCAGCCATCAGCAAGGGGGGCTTCAGGTATTGCTGCTTCGGAGGAGGGGGTCCTGCTTAAGGCCACTCGCACTGGTACTCCATCTATTTATGGCACTTGGGTCAAGGTCCACCCACCAGCAGGGGGGTCCGCTGAAGGTGCTGCCTTGGAGCAGAGGTGCTGCCTTGCTTGGAGAGTTGGAGCAGAGGGGCCTGCTTTGGAGCAGGCAGGGCGAGCTGCGGAAGGCGCACGTGCTGGTAGACCTGATTGATTATGTAGTAAGGCGTTTGACGTTTCTTCACGGGTCAGAAAATTTCCAGCAACAATTCAGCTACCTGTTAACTTCTGGCCTCAGACATGGCCTTCCCTCAGACTGAGTGCTCAATTACCGGTAACTGCACCTCCGAGACTTGCTGAAAAAGGCTCAGCTGCGCGAGCGTCCGACTGTCTGGTCGGAAACCAAAGGGATGGTGAGAACAAATGATGTTCACTCAGTATTTACTCATCAGTGCCCTCCAGCACACCAGGACAGGCTGCTGGGAGCCTGGGATGCCACCACTGGGACGATGGGGGCAAACCTTGACAGGTCCATTGCCGGTGGCTCAAGCAGCAGGCCCCCCCGAGTCGGCCGTTGGGGGAGGTTATAATGGCTTTTTCACTTTCACGCATGGGTTAACCAAACCTGGAACTTTGGCAGCCTGACGCAATTTACTTGGCGGATCCTGCTGTGAGATCTGGATTCGAATGTATTATGCAAAAGGGCTGGTGTGAATGCATGCATTCACAAGTTGATATTGGGGAATGCTCCGAAACAACAAGGCCAACAGTTGATGTTCCACTAGACGTGCGTGGGCGGACTGATTGCAGCTTACCGAGTGCCGACACCGATATCATGCTAAACGGCGGTAATCAGTAACCGGTAACCGGCGAACCGTAAGGTGCGGTCAGAACCAGAACCAACGTAATCTTGGAACGCACAATCCGGCTCGTGTATCCGGCCACGATTTCTGCATGCTATATACCGGTATTTGCGTTCCCATTTCCTTTCTTATAAAAAATCGCAACCCAGGGAGCAAAACTGCGACACAGCCTGATACGACTCTATCCTGAGCCGAACTTCGCATGTCCGCTGTCGGCACTCCTCAGCCTGCGCCAGGTGAGATTTAGTGCAGGCCAAACTACCGGTACGTGCCGGCGCCGGTATCTTAGGGGGGCTTCTGGGCAGCCTCTTACGAGCCAATTGGGACCAGAGCAACCCAAGTGGAATAGACCTTCACCGGCTGCATGCAGCCATAAGCCAGTCTCCAGCAGGGTTCTTGTGGCTGCTGTGTGGGCGGAGCCCCTTCGAAGAGAGGGAGGAAGGGGGAATGTTGGAATGGGCCCGACCTCAACCAAACCTCCCACAACCCCAAGTCAGTTTTCCGGCACGTTTCCCATGGCATGCATGGGCTTCTGTCTGCTGGCCAGTGTTTATTTTAGAGGGTACTGGACCACCTTTGCTGGGCCACTACCCCTGGTCCGATTCCCACGCAACCTTGACCGGCCTCCGGCCGGTGACCCAAGCAGCAGGGCTGGTCGCACCAGGGGCTTGTGGCCGGGGGCCACAATGCAGCTGAAAGGTAGCTGATAGTGGTATACCACTCACTAAAAAAAGAAATGCTGCTGGCACCTTGTGGCCTGAATGAGCTGAAACCTGAAACCTCGTACCAGCACTCCAAGAAGATTAAATATATCTGTCTAAATCATTGCATGCCAAATTATTTCCAAACTAGCACTTAAAGCAGCTACCTGCACACCTAGCACGTACCTGCACAGCTTATTCTACACACAATGTGATGGCGGGGCTTATCTTCTGCACTAAAGGTTCATTCCCACGCCACCCGCCCGTCTGTGGTTGTTTATGATATTTAATTGTCTAGGGGGTCATTCGTTTTCGCCTTCTGTCTTAGTTCATTTGCCAAGACTGGTTTTTGAGCATTTGCCCCATGCATCAAATGTGATGCCCCACTGGACTTCAAATACTTCACCTGCACATCAAGCACTTTTTGATGTCCTCCACGACATGACCATCTGGTGGTGAAGATCTGACTCGATGCCCTTTTTCATTACCGCAGAGCCCCAAAAGGGTTTCTCCCACCCAGCAGCAGGGGAGCACCCAAGCCACCTCGGCGAGTTTTCTGGGTTGCATCGCGACAAGTCTCGTCTAGAGGCTGCTGAGCATAGCTGCTGGAGCTGCTTGTGAGTACACGGAAACCCCTCCAGTGTTGTCCACCCAACCCTAAACCCTAAACCCTTAGCTGTTGCAACTGCTTGTGAGTACACGGAAACTACCCCCCAAACTCTAAACGCACATCAGTATTTGTTCTTCCCAACCCTGAGAATACTATCCTGGCCTGAGACTCCCCCGACAACGCCTTGCCTGACGCCTGGCATCCCAGTCGCAACTCGACCCCCCTGCTCGCAGCCTCGCGACCATATGCTGCTGCTGCATTCCGGAAAGCATCTGCTACTGTTGCGCGCCCTGTCGGGCTGCGCACTGAAACAGGCCTGCTTGGTGAGAACTGCCCGCGTTTGCAGTGTTCCTTTTTTTTGCTCCAAGTCCAATTACGGCAGGCCGCCCCGCGGCCGCTAAAAGCCTGCAAAGGACCAAGCCTGGACCGGCATATATCTGGGGACCGAAGCAGCGAGGCTGGCCACAATAGGGGACTCCAGCCAGCAGCCGGAATGTGGCTGACATGTAGCGGAATGTAGCTGACTTGTAGCTGACATGGAGATCCGGCGGGGGGGAAATGGACTGATGCAGGCCTGCAGGGTAAGGCGGGGGGGCCCACCCATTGGCTGATGGAAGGAGCGCACGAGGGGTGTGCAGGTTAAAGGACCAGTGCAGCTTGGGGCCGGAGCTACATCTGCCCCGTTACCATCAAGCAAGTGCCGCGGCGTGCCTGGCAGGCTATTCCCCCCTGGTGAGAGTGACGGCCAACCAGCTGTACAAGCCGTACAAGCTGTACAAGAGCAGTGGCTTACAAGCTATGCTACCTAAACGTTTTCTGTTTGTAGGACCTGTGGGGCGGTGGCCTTGGAGCCTCTGGTTCTATAGTGTTCAGATTTCCTTCCGGTCTGCTTTATTTATTTGAAAGCTTGGATGTGTGCATTTTTTTGGCACCATCAGCGCAATTCAGTGCTACTGAATTTGCGCTCTGACTGTAAACCGTAGGTTTGATTACCTTCCTTCAGGTACGAAATACCGGTAATGGTTTCTTACAATGCAGCCTTACAAGTCAAATTTGGACCTTAACACTCGATTTCTGACTGGAAACTGGTGACGTCAAAGGATGTCAAGTATTTCCATGTACCACACAAAAAACTGTCATATAAATTTATGAGGGTGGGCAAAGCACGTCTACATTTTGCAACCAGTTGTTGTCTCGGTTGTTGTTGAAATAAACTAAGCGTTACCCATCTTTGTACTTTGAATCACCTCACCTTTCGTCTCTTTTCTGCTTCCTTCGCCTAGCTTAATTTTCTTCCGACCAGTTGGACGCTGACACGGCTGAGCCTTTTTGATCGGGGCCGACAGGTCTAACAGGTCCAACATCATTATTAAAAAAACACTTTCCTAATTTCTAGCTTGGACGATGATGTGCGTGTAAATACATCTGGATTCATTTCCATGCTGTCATAGATGTTCGTATTGTGATGGGTATCCACGGTAATGAACTTCTGCTACAGTCTCCATAATATGTGGATGCGTTTGTTTCCATGGTACCGCTGGATCCATGGTATCGCCTCTCCGTAGTCTAACCATCATTGGTCTGCGGTATTTATTGACTCCCTGGTCAGTGAGGCCATGTGGTCGTCCACCAGGCCAAGCGATCTCCGATAGCTTCGCGGGCATTTGAACCTGCACGCAAGGCAGTTGGACCGCGAACATGCCATGCATGCTGCACAACAGCCTACGCTTGCTGCCTGGGCCTGGCACCAATCGGAATGATGTACAGGTACCTAGATCTGACCTGAATTCGCCCAGAGCCCGCAACAACGTGCCAACTGCCAAGCTGGTTGCGGGGTTCTGTAGGAATGGAATTTCGTCCGTGTTGCATGAAGCTTGCAAGATGCACGTCTTCGAATTCTTAACGTCATACATTTTTCGAATCGCCTCTTCAGCCTAGGCCTCTCGAGGTAATTGACTGCGGCAGTGTTACCAATGTACATGCTGTACAGACTCTTGATGGTCCCCCCCTGGTGTTGCTTGTCATTTTTTTTGTGAAATAAGCGATTTTGACCCTGGAATTGACCAGAGCCAAAAATAGAACCAGCGCTAGCGCCAGGTCCATCGGTGCGACATGTCTCATGATGGCTGCTAGTGTCAGTGATGCACTTGCGCTGTGCGCATCAACCGTTTTCGGATTACGTGGGCCCGACGTGGGCCGACCCCCGGTGGCCGGCAAGCCCGAGGACAGGCCCTGTCGCCAGCACAGGTCGTATTGCTACGTGGTACTCAACCGGCTAGTATCGCTGAAGTTTATGTACATACCTTTGTGAATTGAGCATTTCTACATCAAACATGATGCAAGGTGAAGATGCGGAACGAGCCGAGGTACGTGTGCATTCTGGGAGTGATCCATCTGCCCCTGTGCCTGCTTCTCCTGTACTCCCTGCCCCCCTTTGTTGGGTGAAGCTCGCAACGATGCCGATTATAATGAAATCAGTACTGTCCTCAGCCTGAAGTCTCACCTGCCTCAACTGCGGTCTTGCTTTGCAGTTTTTCGAACAGGCGATGGCGCAAGCGCAGCGCGAGTTCGAATCCGATCCAACAAACGCGCAGGCAAGTGGATTTCATCTGATCACTTCAACAGGGCGCCTCCATGATGGAGACATGCCTCCGCAACCTGTTATTCATGGGAGCAGCCGCTCCGGTTCACTCGGCCTGGCCTTTCCGAAAAAGGCTATCGGGTGGCTGCGCCGGCCCAACACAACTCTGCTACCTATATTTACAGCCGCTGCAATCCTGATACGTCTGCGTGGAAGAGGCCAGTTGGGCCGGTAGACAGGGCGTGATCTGTGCATACCTTTTGATTCCGCAGGCGCTCGTGAGATGGGGAGGCGCCTTGCTGGAACTCGCGCACTACAAGCAGGGCCAAGAATCTGTTGACATGATTCAGCTGGTGAGGTGTGGACCACGTTGCATGGCAGGGTCAGGAACCATGCCTGCAGCTTATGAGGTTTTGCCTGCAGTGCATGGAGAAGGTCTGGACTCCACACTCCACAGACATGATTCAGCCAGTGAGCTGTGGACCATGGCACATGGCCTCTGACTGCGCTGCCCGGCTGCCTCTCCCTTTGCATGCATGCAAGAGGATCAGTGCTAGCAGTATGCAATTTCACTGCAATTCAAGAACTATGTATGATGTCACTGCCCACGCCCTCCTCTCCAGGCCATCGCAAAGCTGCAACAAGCTCTGACGATCGACGCTGACCGAGCAGATGCGGACTGGTGCTTGGTGGGTTAACTGGAGGTTTCTTACAGGCACACACTATGGGGACAGGCCCATACTAGAGGGACTTGTCCTCTGTAGAGGGACAGGCCCGCTGCGGTGAGACAGGCCTATACTAGACAGGCAGGCCTACACTTCAGGAACAGGCTGACCCTGGTAAAAGACATATTTGTGTTGCCTCGCCAGGGCCGCCTGAATTGGACGCACTGGCTGTATAACTTGTTTTGTGGCCCAGCAATAGGTCAGCCACAGACATGCTACCTGCAGTCCACCAGCCGGATGCATTAGACATGGGCTGCCAAGCAGCCTGGGCCTTGGGGCCTAAAAGGCCGAGGGGGTGCCGGCTGAAGGCCTCTTTGACGATGTAAGATTTACAGCCCACCGTAAATCTGAGCGTTCATTTTTGCACTGCTCTTCTTGGACAGCCCATGGTGGATGTGAGGTGGTCTACCATGGAGGGTGCAAGAGGCACAAGGCATGTGTGCATGTTAGCATCCATGCTGATAGCCCTTTGATGCTATGCGCGCACGAAATGATGCCCAATATGAATCTAAGAGAGTCGAAATGTCCTCCTGGATACATGACAATTGAGTCTTGAATCATCTCCCTGCGTAGCTTTCTCCATGCACAAGGCATCGGCCGGCGATGGGCACACATGGCCATGCCGTGTGAGGTTCTGCCGTGCTTCATGTTTTTACCATGTACATGTGTTGCTACCATTATGGGCAGGGCATTGCCTTCACATGGCTGGGCCATGCAAGCCAGATCCTCCCAAGCAAGATGGTCCCATGCAAAATTGTCCCATGTATGGTCTCCATGTTCACCCAATCACCCTTACCTCGATGCACAGGGTAACGCCTACACCTCGCTAGGCTTCCTCTGCTCCGAGAAACCCAAAGCTTTGGAGCAATTCGGCATGGCAGCAGACTGCTTCAAGAAGTGCAGCGTAAAGGTAGGGAGCGTCAGCAGGAACAGGAACAAGTACAGCAGCTACAAGGGTGACAGCAGCGGTACCGGGAAATACAGCATCAGCTACAACCAGAGCAGCAGCAACATTTGAAATTTGAAATGGCAGCAGCAGCGGGGGGGGGGGGGGAGGGGGATTTGGAAGGGGAAAATTGCATGTGGTCGTGTAGGGGACTGTTTCAAGAAGTTCGGGATGAAGATAGGCTGCAACAACAGGAACATCACCAGTTGCAACGTCATCAACATTGACAGGAGCTGCATTTGGGGGGGGTACTCGACAGAGTGAGGGTTCCTGAAGATGTGACGATGATCCCCCACACCCTGGGCATTGTCAGCATCACACTTGGGCCCCCTGAAATTGACATGAATGACCCACCTTGTTCCCTGTCTTGACCCATGAGCCACCTTGTTCCCTGCCTTGACCCATGGGAGCCAAAGTTGAGATGATGACACTCTTAACAGCCCGTTTGTGCTGCCTTGACTGTTGCTGTGCCCTCCATGTGCGCTGATGATGAGGTTATGTCTTACATGCCCATGTGGATCTATTTTCATATTTCCGACAGCATGAGGGGGGCGGGGTCAGTCGTACACCATGTCCCCTCCTGAAACCCCCTAACCTCATTTCCCCCAAGTTCCTCCACCCCAACCCTCCTGGAACCCCTCTATTTTGCCCCCCTAAAGCCTCTTCATGGTCTCCTGCGTGCGTGCTGATGATAAGAATACAACTTACGGATCAATTATCTTACTCTGAATGGGGAGAACTTAGTGTACTGAGGCATGCGACACACTTCCACACTTGCCACCCTGTCTCCCCCTAAAGAGCATTGCCCCAACTGTAACTGCCCTCCATGCGTGCTGATGATGAGATTACAACTTACGGATCAACCATCTTACTCTGAATGGGGAGAACTTAGTGTACTGAGGCACGCGACACACTTCAACATTTCCCCCCCGTCCCCCCCCTAAAGAGCATTGCCCCGACTGTTACTGCCCTCCATGAGTGCTGATGTTGAGATTACAACTTACGGATCAACCATCTTACTCTGAATGGGGAGAACTTAGTGTACTGAGGCATGCGACACACTTCCACACTTGCAACCCTGTCACCCCCCTAAAGAGCATTGCCCAAACTGTAACTGCCCTCCATGCGTGCTGATGATGATATTACAACTTACGGATCAACCATCTTACTCTGAATGGGGAGAACTTAGTGTACCGAGGCACGCGACACACTTCAACATTTCCCCCCCGTCCCCCCCCTAAAGAGCATTGCCCCGACTGTTACTGCCCTACATGTGTGCTGATGATGAGATTACAACTTACGGATCAACCATCTTACTCTGAATGGGGAGAACTTAGTGTACTGAGGCACGCGACAAACTTCCACACTTGCCACCCTGTCTCCCCCTAAAGAGCATTGCCCCAACTGTTACTGCCCTCCATGCGTGCTGATGATGAGATTACTACTTACGGATCAACCATCTTACTCTGAATGGGGAGAACTTAGTGTACTGAGGCATGCCACACTTCAACATTTCCCCCCCCGTCCCCCCCCTAAAGAGCATTGCCCCGACTGTTACTGCCCTCCATGCGTGCTGATGATGTGATTACAACTTACGGATCAACCATCTTACTTTGAATGGGGAGAACTTAGTGTACTGAGGCATGCGACACACTTCAACATTTCCCCCCCCGTCCCCCCCCTAAAGAGCATTGCCCCAACTGTTACTGCCCTACACGCGTGCTGATGATGAGATTACAACTTACGGATCAACCATCTTACTCTGAATGGGGAGAACTTAGTGTACTGAGGCACGCAACACACTTCAACATTCCCCCCCCCCGTCCCCCCCTTAAAGAGCATTGCCCCAACTGTTACTGCCCTCCATGCGTGCTGATGATGAGATTACAACTTACGGATCAACCATCTTACTCTGAATGGGGAGAACTTAGTGTACTGAGGCATGCGACACACTTCAACATTTCCCCCCCCTGCCCCCCCCCTAAAGAGCATTGCCCCAACTGTTACTACCCTCCATGCGTGCTGATGATGAGATTACAACTTACGGATCAACCATCTTACTCTGAATGGGGAGAACTTAGTGTACTGAGGCATGCGACACACTTCCACACTTGCCACCCTGTCACCCCCCTAAAGAGCATTGCCCCAACTGTTACTACCCTCCATGCGTGCTGATGATGAGATTACAACTTACGGATCAACCATCTTACTCTGAATGGGGAGAACTTAGTGTACTGAGGCACGCAACACACTTCAACATTTCCCCCCCCGTCCCCCCCCTAAAGAGCATTGCCCCAACTGTTACTGCCCTCCATGCGTGCTGATGATGAGATTACAACTTACGGATCAACCATCTTACTCTGAATGGGGAGAACTTAGTGTACTGAGGCACGCGGTACTTCTTGCCACACATGTCCCATTTGCACGCCTGGCACGCGACACACCTTGGCACGCCCTGTGTAGCATTGGCTGTAAACTGTCGCGTTAGGCCCATGCTGCTGTGGTGCAGGGCTCACGCCCAAAACATTGTGTGGTTGTCTTGTTTGGCACCTGCTTATGCTGGTGTCAAGGGATCAGAGGCCTGTGGTTGTTGGTAATTTTGACCCTGCTGTGTTCCCTTCCACCCCCTCACAACTGCCTTGTGTACCCTCCCTTCCCTCTCTCAACAGTTCTGTATAACCCCTGCGCCCCGCCCCCTTCCAACTGCTGCGTCTGATGTTCAATCCCTCCGATTGTTACTGCCCTCCACGCGTGCTGATGATGAGATTACAACTTACGGATCAACCATCTTACTCTGAATGGGGAGAACTTAGTGTACTGAGGCACGCGGTACTTCTTGCCACACATGTCCCATTTGCACGCCTGGCACGCGACACACCCTGGCACGCCCTGTGTAGCATTGGCTGTAAACTGTCGCGTTAGGCCCATGCTGCTGTGGTGCAGGGCTCACGCCCAAAACATTGTGTGGTTGTCTTGTTTGGCACCTGCTTATGCTGGTGTCAAGGGATCAGAGGCCTGTGGTTGTTGGTAATTTTGACCCTGCTGTGTTCCCTTCCACCCCCTCACAACTGCCTTGTGTACCCTCCCTTCCCTCTCTCAACAGTTCTGTATAACCCCTGCGCCCCGCCCCCTTCCAACTGCTGCGTCTGATGTTCAATCCCTCCGATTGTTACTGCCCTCCACGCGTGCTGATGATGAGATTACAACTTACGGATCAACCATCTTACTCTGAATGGGGAGAACTTAGTGTACTGAGGCACGCGACACACTTCAAACATCTAGGCATACACACTTCACCATAATGTTGGCACGTGACACACCTAGGCGCACATCACCCATACGGTATATTGGCCCAATAAGCAACAGCAAGATGACACACATCACCCCCATTTTGGCATGCGACTCACCTAGGCACCAAGACCACCCCAGTCTCATCTGACTAGGTACCTGCCTCCCGACCAGGCACTCATCCACTGCTACCAGCAGCCAGCAGGCTGATATTCTGTAGTCATGCACGGCCATTGTGGCCTCCAGAACTCACCTACAACCTCTCATCTGTCACCACTCACCCGCAACCACCTCCCACCCAACCTCCATTCACCATGACCGCCCCAGCCTTATTACCCACCAGTTTCCTCCCCCATGACCAGCATATGAGCTGGTTCACGGCCATGTTGGCCTCCACCACTCACCTGCAACCACTCACCCACAACAACTCACCAGAGTCTGCTATTTTGTGCAGCGCTACCCCCTCCTTTTGCGAGGGAGGGGGCGCTGCACACGAGCAGACTAAGCGCCCTTTGGTCTTTGGCGATGTCTCGCACTCACAGGTTTTGACACTTGCCCTCAAGCTGAAGCTTGCAATCCTCCGCCTGTTACAACCTGCAACATCTCCACTTGTAAATCGCTTGATATGGCTCATCCTGGCCCATTAGGACCCCGGAAGCAACTGACGTTTTATCTCGGCCTTGGTCCCACAGGACCCCAGCAGCGACACCTACAAGAAGGCCATTGAGATGTGTGACAAGGTGCGGCTTTAATGTGCTGCGTGCAACTGGGTAGAGAAAAGAAGGGCCTTGCAATCCGGTGCAGTTACTAGCACCATGCAATCAGGTGCATGGGGGAAGCATCAAGCAATCGGGTGTGTAGGACCATCCGACCATGTCATTGGGTGTGAAGGGTCAGGACCATGCCAATGGGTGCTTCAGACCATGTCAGCACCATGTAATCGGGTGTATAGGACAAGCACCATGCAATCGGGTGCATAATACCAGCACCATGAGATCGGGTGCATTTTACCAGGACCATGCGATCAGGTGCATAATAATAGGGATCAGGTGCACCATGCAATCGGAAGTACCATGCGATTGGGTGCATCATGCGATCAGGAGCACCACATGCAATCGGGTGCATAATATCGAGGATTGGGAGCACCATGCAATCGGATGCTTCAGACCAGCACCATGCAATCAGTTGCATAGGACTAGCATCACGAATTCGGGTGTATTAGGCCAGAACCATGCAGTCAAACAGAAATTGTTCCAATCGCAATTGCCAGCCCTCCCTGAATCCTGAACGTCGCACCCCTCCTCGGCAGGCCCCCGAGTACTATGACGAGATCCAGACGCACATCCAAGCCCAGTCCATGGCAGCAGACGCACAATCCAAGCAGCCGCAACCAAGCCCTAGTGACTTCTGGTGGGACATGGGCGGCTGGGTGCTACTGGTCGGGGCCATTGGCGGCGCTTTGCTGATCGCCAAGGCCGCAGGGCCTGCCAAGTCAGGGTGATTTGGGACCTGTAGCGGGAGCGAGAGGATGCGCAGGTCGAGGCCATCGGTGGTGCTTTGCTCATCACTGAGGCCTCGAGGCCTGCCAAGTCATGGTGATTTGGGACCTGTGGCAGGAGCGTGCGCGAGTGGATGCCGCTGGTTGGGGCCATCGGCGGTTCTTAAATCATCCCCATGGCCCAGGGGCGTTAGGGTGATTTGGGACATGTGGTGGGATTGAGTGCAAGATGTTGCTGATGTCCATCGCCGTTTATGGCAATTGGATCATTGTTAAGTCCTCTAGGTCTACCAAGTGGGGACGACTTGCCTTTGCAAAGCCTTTGGCTGCCTTCATGAAAGGCATTTTTGTAATCGCCTTTGTTGCGAGAGTGGCTTTCTGTACGCTCCAGCAAGGCAGGGGAGCTCATCCACGAAGCTGCGTTTCGAAGGTCTGACGCCTTGTTTAACGCCGCAAAGATGCAGCCAGCCAAGTGTTTCAGCGTTAGCCTTACTCTGGTCTTCCTGATGTGGGGTTGTGCCTTGGCACATCCCGCTGTATTAATGCGGTGCCTTTGTGCCTTGACAAGCTCTGAAACGTGTTGCTTTGTTTTCAAATCGGAATGGTTGTTCGTGGGATATGCATGTGGGAGTCCGCGCAAGGGCTGCGTTGACGATGCATGTATGGCCATATGGGCTGTAATAATAAAGGACTCGGATATGTTTTTTGCAGGGTGAAGGAGATTAAACCATGCCATTTGCCAGACAAGGAATCCATACATTGCAGTTTTGTACCGACCATGTTGTGCCTGAAGATGCGGACTTTTGGCCAAAGCCAACATGCGAGCCAAATGTCCCATATTAGCATGCGAAGCAATTGTTGGCAGTCAATGCATGGCGTCGCACCTCTGGGCCCTGCTGAACAGGCTCGGCTGCGTGGGTGCCCAAATAACAGTGTGTGAATGGATAGACGGGGGAAGAAAATGTCACTGCCCAAATAACAGTGTATGAATGGACAGACGGGGAAAGAAAATGAGCGCGGTATCTCGGATTATCGTTCATGCAAGTATAGGGGGAGCGACATAACGCGCTACCGGCTTGCTTCAAATGCCTTATCGCCAGGAAGAAGAAAAGGAAGACACATGAGCGGACAGTGCCAACGGTGCAATGGAATTTCACCAGTTGCATTAGGGCAGACACGGGTGGCAAGCCATGGCATGTCAGGAAAATAAGGTCAAACTTGTTGGGGGCTCTGAAAAGGCTGGGGATTCGGACTAACTCTCCCTATTCTTGGGGGGTTAATTTCCTTCCGTTGTTCTCTTCTTGTCAAGTTACAAAACATACAGTTTTAAGGCCTGACCATTGCCGATCTCCACACTCCAAAGATTTCCTCCCGCCCGGCTTACCAACCCTGCCTTCTTTCTTGACCTCCAGCACCGTTGTACAATCCACATTCTTGAACTTAATTTCCAATCTGCAATTCTGCCTGACCCACAAATCCACAAACATGCACATTTGGTAGATTTCCTCCGAGTTGCTGGATGGACCCTCTGTACCCCTACCATGACACCTCTTCCCATCTCTCCTCCACAACCCCTTCCATCTCCGACACCCCCCCTCCTGCCGACCCCCTTTTCCCGCATCCCTTTGTTCATTTACTTGGCTGCTCTGGTATTTTCGGCAGAGCCCCCCCGGGCGGCCGAAGGTCGCGGGGGCGAAGCCCACTGGTGGACGAGTCACCCAGTATCCGCCAGTCAGTCAGGCTGTCCGTCAGCCCGATGTTTCTGGTACGTCCCGGAAACTTTATACGCTATAGCGCAAATCAACCGGATATATTTCTTAAAATTATTCTTGTCAGACCTCAAAGGCCGAGGTGAAAAGTCACATACCTGACCAGAATACCAGATACCCGACTCCTCTGCCGTGAGTCATGCTGCGCAGCAGCAACTCCGATTACTTGTCTAGAAAGACATCTGTTAAGACATCATGCACATTTTCCATCCATCGTCGTCGACGTTATCTTGAAAACAGTCCCACCGATTGTCTGTTAGGGTCTCCCCTTGTTCTTACGGGCCGACCATAGGGCCACGCATATTTCATACCGTACTGCCACGAGGTTTTGGTGCTTCGACATTGGGGGAAGCAACCCCCAATAGTAGCACCTTCGATATTAGGGGTCCGCGCGAACCCCCAAATTCAAATCACCACGCATTTTCAACCCAAGTGTGGCGTTTCAGTGACAAACTGCCAGCACTCTCCTGCGCCGTCTAAAAAACGGGTTCTTCACTATGGAGGGCACCACCCCTCCTCCGCGACCACCCCCAGCGTACGGTACAGCAACAGCATCCAATAGCCGGAAGAAACAGAGGACGCTGAGCTTCTTTGGAGTTAGGAGGGTAGAAATTGGAGAACCTAGCGTAGTTGATCAGACTATCAGACTTGTCCCAGAAGTTCGACAACAACAGGATGGTCGACGCGCGGCTCGAGCGGCAGAACTAGCTTGCAACCCGCTGCCTGCACAGCTCCAGCTCTAGGCAGGGCCGTCCCTCGCGTCTCCAAGCATGCTGGGGAAATCAACCCCCAAAGTCATATCACCGGAATATATTGAAGGCTTCAGCGAACCCCCAAAGCGAACCCCCAAAATATAATGGAAGGCCTCAAAACGAACCCCCAAAGGCATTGAAGCACCAAAACCTCGTGGCAGTACGGTAGACGGAAAAAGTGTCCAAACAGTGAAATCTCAGTGAAAATGCACGGTGATAATCAGACCTCTGGTGACAATGGCTTTTTCCACCTGGGCTCTTTCGGACCCCAAATCCCAATTAAAGTTGGGGGCTCGATTCCACCCCCTGAGTCCACCCCCTGTTTCCCCCCCCTGATTCCACCTGGACCCCAAAAGTAATATTTTCAAATGGAGAAAGAGTTTTGGGACCAGGTAGCTGGGACCCCAAAATTTGAAATATTTAAGTGCAGCCTCTAGAGTAGGGGTGCCCCAAATCGTCAAGCGACCCCAAATGAGAGCCATGTCGCACCATAAAGCAGTAACCGTGCCAAAATGGTGTAAGCTGTCAGTACTGCCTTAGATAGGCTCAAACTACTCACAACTAAGGTTGAACACCTGTACACACGTGCCTCTTGTACTACACTGCGGAGGTACAAGGGCTGTAAAGGGGTAACTTGGTACAGCGTACCGTATAAGAGGGAAGGCTGGCCTACCCGGGCGCCCCTAGCTGTGGGTACCGCCCCTACTTTACTCGAGAGGTTTGCTTCGGGTCCGTGGCGGACTTCTTCCCCACATAGTGGCGGACGCCTACGGGCGGACTCAGTGACTACACACTGGCCGCGGATGCGCAGCGCGTTAAGCTGTGGCTGGAACTTCTAGATGACAGACACGGAGCTGGTCACTTGTAACGCTAAACTGCTGGCCCTTCAGATAGCTGATCTGTCGGGTCGCTGAGTCACTTACCGCGTGAAGCGGGGGATGTCGTAGCCGTAGACTGCGGGCGGTGTCCTAGGTCGGGCTGGGCATCTAGCTGAGGATTACTAGGTTGCTATGTCGGCTCTGAGGCCGAACTAGGCTTGATCGTCTTCGTGCCTTCGTGGTACTGGCGTTATTGGTATTCACAGGGTATATCTTGGGATGATAGCCGGTGCTGATTACAATTAGAGGCCTGTCCACTTAAAAGGAACGAAGTAAATGTCAAGCGTGCAAGCCGGGATTCAAAGGTCCCGGCAAGCCCTATTTACTGAGTACGGGAAATCCTGCCTCAGACCTTCCCGAAAGTGGGAAGCTGGGCTCCTAACCCTAAAAAGGGGCTCCGCAGGGAAGCTGCGGAGTCTACGGGGACGCGTCAGCGGTCCCTACGGTTTTGGCACGTATACTGCATTATACCGTGACAGCTGTCGCACCATAAAGCAGTAACCGTGCCAAAATGGTGTAAGCTGTCAGTACTGCCTTAGATAGGCTCAAACTACTCACAACTAAGGTTGAACACCTGTACACACGTGCCTCTTGTACTACACTGCGGAGGTACAAGGGCTGTAAAGGGGTAACTTGGTACAGCGTACCGTATAAGAGGGAAGGCTGGCCTACCCGGGCGCCCCTAGCTGTGGGTACCGC
Source organism: Limnomonas spitsbergensis (assembly GCA_037349105.1). NCBI lineage: Eukaryota > Viridiplantae > Chlorophyta > Chlorophyceae > Chlamydomonadales > Limnomonas > Limnomonas spitsbergensis. Next base: position 430,032 of record JAYJMM010000087.1, on the reverse strand, counting down.
CCCTACTTTACTCGCCCCCCGCTCCTCACGATAAGCACTCAGGGCTTGCGTGGGGAGCCGGACTAGGGGTGGTACTGAAACTGGAATCGGAAATATGTACACTCATCACTTGTCAGTTCCCTAACACGGAAGTCTCCTACACATCTGACTGCAATCCAGCTAGTCGAAAGAAAATCCACGAAAGAAAATCCACTGCAGGAAATGTGCTGCAGGAGAAAATCCACAAAAGGAAATTCACCAAAGAAAATTCACTGAAATGCGTGGCTAACCCTAGGTCCTCCCACGGTTACGCACACTCGACAAAGGCCTCTGGGCTCCTCCCGACCTCTCTCTGGCCTGATCATGGCACAAATAATTCGTTACCGTCACCAGTGTCATGCTTGGGTAAATTCAAAAAACCATCAGAAACCGTTAAAAATCCAGAATCCGTCAGAAATCCAGAACCCGTCAGAATCTACAGAATCCTCAGAAACTGTCAGCATTCACATGTTCTACCGCTTGGAAGCGTTCCAATCCAAAGGCCTCAGTCAGGCACACAGACAACCGCATACCGTCCGCTGCTCTCGCCCCAATGCACCGTTGACACCTGGCCCTAGGCCACAGGAGATGAGTGCAGTAGCAGCGGTGCCTTATCCTAGTCTTGCCCCTGCTGGTTGGCCCTGCGGCTATCTCTACTTCAAAGAAAATTGTCATGCAAGTCTACTACTTGAATCAGCGCTGTAGCCGTCGTCACTATGTACTCCTTTGGCTCGCTGCTCCTGCTCCTACGGTACATCGGGAAAGCTTTTTACTTGAGTACTAGGCTACGTCCTGCTGGCCGTCGGCCCACTGCCTGCTGCCTACTAGTGCCAGTCGTGCCGCCCATGGGGTGTTCCCCTAGGGCTGGCACCGGCTCGTTCTTCCAGGTATGGCGTGGGTTCCGTCAAGTGCTCAGCGCGTACTACCGTTCTAGGGGATTCCTATTCCCCCTTAGCCCTTCTTGGCTGTCTATCTGCCCCTCGAGGGCCGACACCTCCTCTTCGTTGGAAGCCTAGCGCCACCATGGTCCTTCAATGGACCGCTCGCGAGGTGACATTGGGTTCTCCCCTGTCATTGGTGTACGCGATGCTATTGAGCCCGCCCGCCAGTGGTCTTGTAACGACCCGTTCCCCCTGCCGGGTGGCAGGATTGGTCTAGGTGTCTAACGTGCCAGCTTTCTCCCCTCGCCTGTCTCATCCGCCTCTTCCTCCTCTACCGTCTCCTCTTCCTCATCTGTCTCGTCCTCCTCTTCCGTCTCTTCCGCCTCTGGCCTGTGATCTGCGACCACCAGGTCTCTCATTTCCAGGGCGAACCTCTCCATCAGCACCACCTGCTGCGTCAGCACAGTGATCTGCTCCTCATCGGTCATGCACAGGTAGTTGGGCACAGTCATCCTGAACTCGCACAGCTTGGCCCTGGTGGCCACTGGCAGCCCATCATAGAACATGTGCGAGACCGAGTGCTTTCTGCCAAAGTGGTCTGGTGCATCCCTGGAGATCTGCAGCAACTCTGCCGTGGACAGGATCCTGTGGGCGAAAGCCTCAACCGTCTCCTCCGGCTTGACTCCTGGGTCCAGGGTGGTCTTGACTCCCAGCTTGAGGCCGGTGATTGCTGCCCTTTCGTCTGAAGTTGGCTTGCCCACCTCCCTTTGGACCACCCTGATCCACAGGGTGAGTAAGGATACCTCGCTGGGCGGCCCGACCGCCGGGGCACTCCACGCCTCTTGGATCCGCTCGACCTCCCTGGAGGCTTTGTCTCCTTGGGGTGCTGATCGTATGGCGACCACCAGCGGCCCCACGCAGGCTGGCTTGGCTGTCCACATGCCCACCAAGGAGCGGACCAACAGAGCCATGGCTGAGGGTGACTGGCAAGACCCTGCAATTTCTCCTGCCACCACTGCCAGGGCTGGCGGCTCGTCCGATAAAGCCAGGCGGTTGTGCGAGCCCCATGAGCTGCAGGCCTGGCAGTATTGCCTGGCTGCGACTGCCCCCGGTTGGGACATGTCCAGCACTGGCACATTGCCCTGAATGTTGGGGATCTTGGTGAACCGCGTTCCCCCAGCCAGCTGCAGGATCATCTGTTGCTGCAGCCGTATGTTTGTCTCCGCCTGTTCCTGGGTTAACCTGTCCCTTCTTTGTCTCGCAGATTCCCTGCCGGAGCCTGGGCCGCGACCCTCTGTATCCTCCGAGTCTGACATGCTGGGGTCCGAGCCAGATCCGCCGCCGCCGTTCCTGGCTGGGCCTTGCCTGCGTTGGTCCCGTTGGTCTCTGCGGTCTGCGCTCAGTTGGGACTGTCCGCCCCCAGATGGCCTCATGCTTGCCACGCTTCTGGGGCGGCTGCTGCCCTCCGAAGGCTGTATCGCTGGGCCCTGGCGCCTATCCTCTTCTGACTCCGCCTGCCTGCTGGGCTGGTAACTGCCATGCCTGCTGGGCTGCGTTCCACCCATGTACTCCCTTGCCCCGGAAGCTGACAGGCAGTTGTCCCTGCTTTCCTGCCTTTGCTGGTAGTCTCCCCCGGTGGTACCTGCCTGGTTGATTTCCTGAACGACCCGCCTTCCTTGGCTGGGGCCTTGGCTCCTCTCCGGCCTGCCTCGTGCCTGTGCTGCTTGTCCCCGCGGGAACTCAGCAATGTGGTCCACCTGGCCTTCTTGGCCGCTGTGTTCCGTATGATCCACGAAGCGCAGCAGGTCGTGGGATTCTTGCCTGCTGGCCCTTCTTGGCACTGGGCCCTGCTGGAAGCCGGTTGTCCTGGGCTGTTCGCTGGCCGCTGGGCTGCTGGGTCTGGGTCTGCGCCCTACGTCCAGCCGCTGGTTTCGGAGGCTGGGCTCACTGCTGGCTTCCAGGCGCTCCCATCTGGCTTGGCTTGCAGCAGGTGCGGTCCCTTCCGTCTGCTCCTGCCATCGCACCTCCCTGCGGTCGTCTTGCTGCAGTCTGGATGCTTCGAACCCTTCCCACTCCTCGAGCTCCCCTTGCTCCGATTCGGGCTCTTCCTGATCCCCTGCTGTGCCGTTGCACCATCCGTCGGCGAAGGCCTTGACAGCTAGGACCGCCTCAGGCCCTGCTGCTCCTCTGGACACTCTGCGCAGGGCTGCCAGCAACGTTGCCCGGTCCTGCCCCGTGTAAGGGATGCCCATAAGGGCCTTCGTCGCCCATTCCACCAGGTGGTGGCTTTGGAACTCCTCGATAGCCTGTGTCTGATCGCTGAGGTGGGCGAAACACCTGGAGCACACCTGCTGCCACAGCCGTGCTGCCCATTGCAGGATGTCTGCCCATCCGATTGGCTGGATTTTTCTTGGTAGTTCCGCCGAACCCGTCTGGCTTACGCTCCCCGCGTGTTCTTCCACTGCCGGACGCCGCTCCCCTGGGATAGGCGTCCACCCCGGGTTGCTGAAGTACCCATAAAGGCTGTCAGCCTGGCCGCTGCCCTTCTTATCCCTGCTGTTGCCTTCGGCCACGGCCTCTTGCCTCTGCCTGCCTGCGCTAGCTGGGAACCTGGACTGGGGTGTGCCATGCCCCGTGGATGCGGGTGCTGCTTGAACGGGTATCTGTCCATACCTGGGTGCCAACCACATGGGCTCCCGGATGCTTTCCTGCTCAACAGCTTCCACCCTGCTTCTCATTGGTTTGGGCTCTTCTTCCTCCACACTGCTGGAGCCCGCCTCAGCCTTCTGGGGCTGGTGTGGCTCCTGCACCCGCGGCTGACCCTGCCCCGGGTTCTCAACCGCCTCCAGCGCTGCCTGCTTTGCTCCTCCCCTCTGGATGGTGGCATCCATGAGATGCTCACATGCCCTGTCGCTGTGCTCGCACTCGAACCCGCAGAACATGCATACTCCTCCTTTGTTAAGCCGCATGGCCTGACGCATGCCATTGCGGATCTTCATCGGTTGCTGACGGGCACCTGCTGCACGGTCCTCCCAGAGCCTGTCTAGATCCACATCTGCACGCGGTACATCATGAATTGCTACCGGGCACACATTTCTGATGCCGCTGTCGTTCTCGGGTGCTGGCACCGGAGACCTGCTGCTCCTAGCTGCTTCCATGTCACTGTCAGCTGCCCTGCCTGCCATTGCCAGGCTGGAACTGCTGCAGTCGTCTGGGTCGAGACTCAGGCTAGGGCTGGCTTGACCCACTGGCCCACCCGGCTCTGCTGAGCAGGAACCCTCATGGCTGGCCTGCTCAGCCCCGTGCCCCCAGGGTAGTGCCACGTGCCATGCAACCATGGCTGCGTGCTGCAGCTGCTGCTCTTCCTCCTCCTCGCCTTGTGGCTGCAACGCCTGTAAGTTCTGATTGGCATGTTCCAAGCTATGCTTCACCCTCCTCAGCTGCCTGGTCATCCTCAACTGCCAAGCCAACATTGGCTGCCTGGCCACCCACAGCTGCCTGGCCACTCCTTTGAGCTTCTGCCGGTACCAGTTAACCTTTTCCCTCAGCATGGGTACGGAGATTCCCTGCTCCTCTGACCCCTCAGGATTCTCTGCTGCAACTGGCTTGGGTGAGTGTCCATTGTGTTCCCCATGGGCACTGTCCTGGTGGGTTGGGCTTGCTACCCTTGTGCCCGGGATCACCTGCCTTGCCCCTTCAGTTGGACCCTGCACGGCCAACCCCTCCGGCAGGTTGCCTGCCTGGCCCCCCTTGAGTCCTGAGGCCTTGACCAGGGACTGGCTAGGGCTGCCGGCAGCTGCAGGCACACATGCCTCACTCTTTGGCGCCCCCAGCTGTTTGTTGGCCTGCTGGACCGCCCCTGGGTCTGATATTGGCACCTTGGTCCCTCCAGGAGCTGCTGCCACTGGTGGTGTGATAGGCCCATCCTCTTCTGGTTGGTGCATATGCATCTGAACCGACACCATTGCATGCCTGTGCACGTGGTCCTCGACCTCACTTGATCCAACTGGTTCCTCAGCCACTTGCTGGTTCAGCTTCTGTTCCCAAGAATGCAGTTGGTCCGGCTCGCAGCCACCGGCCACCACAGGTGGCACATGGGCTGCCTCCCTCGGCAAACACCGTCGTGACGCCTGCACCTGCAGTTGGCTTGGCTCGCAGCCACCGATCCCTACAGGTGTCACAGGAACGTCCTCTCTCTGCAAACACAGCCGTGACGCCTGCACCTGCAGTTGGCCTGGCTCACAGCCACCGGCCACCACAGGTGTCTCATGGGCTGCCTCCCTCGGCAAACACCGCCGTGACGCATGCACCTGCAGTTGGCACGGCTCGTGGCCACCGGTCACCACAGGAGTCACATGAGCTGCCTCCCTCTGCAAGCACCGTCGTGATGCCTGCACCTGCAGTTGGCCTGGCTCACAGCCACTGGCCACCACAGATGTCACAAGAACTGCCTCCCTCTGCAACCACAGCCGTGACGCCTGCACCTGCAGTTGGCCTGGCTCACAGCCACCGGCCACCACAGGTGTCCCATGGGCTGTCTCCCTCGGCAAACACAGCCGTGACGCATGCACCTGCAGTTGGCACGGCTCGTGGCCACCGGTCACTACATGTGTCACAGGAACTGCATCTCTCTGCAAACACAGCCGCGACGCCTGCACCTGCAGTTGGCCTGGCTCACAGCCACCGGCCACCACAGGTGTCACAGGAACGTCCTCCATCTGCAAACACAGCCGTGACGCCTGCACCTGCAGTTGGCCTGGCTCACAACCACCGGCCACCACAGGTGTCTCATGGGGTGCCTCCCTCGGCAAACACAGCCGTGACGCATGCACCTGCAGTTGGCCTGGCTCGCAGCCACCGATCCCTACAGGTGTCACAGGAACTGCATCTCTCTGCAAACACAGCCGTGACGCCTGCACTTGCACTTGGCCCGGCTCGCAGCCACCGGCCATCACAGGTGTCACAGGAACTGCCTCACTCGGCAAACACAGCCGTGACGCATACACCTGCAGTTGGCCCAGCTCGCAGTCACCGGCCACCACAGGTGTCACATGATTTGCCTCACTCTGGTGCAAACACAGCCGTGACGCCTGCACCTGCAGTTGGCCTGGCTCACAGCCACCGGCCACCACATGTGTCACAGGAACTGCCTCCCTCTGCAAACACAGCCGTAACGCTTGCACCTGCAGTTGGCCTGGCTTGCAGCCACCGGCCGCTGGTTTGGGTGGACAGGCATTCCCCTTCGGAACACAGTTGATCAGGTGCAGCTGCTCGCTAGCTACCGGGCTATCCGGCCTGGGTGGGCAGGCACTCTCTGCCGTAACACAGTTGATCAGGTGCAGCTGCTCTCTAGCTACCGGGCTATCCTGCCTGGGTGGGCAGGCACTCTCTGCCGTAACACAGTTGATCAGGTGCAGCTGCTCGCTAGCTACCGGGCTATCCTGCCTGGGTGGGCAGGCACTCTCTGCCGTAACACAGTTGATCAGGTGCAGCTGCTCGCTAGCTACCGGGCTATCCTGCCTGGGTGGGCAGGCACTCTCTGCCGTAACACAGTTGATCAGGTGCAGCTGCTCGCTAGCTACCGGGCTATCCCGCCTGGGTGGACAGGCACTCCCTCGGGTCTGCTGTTGGTGCATGGAACTTGGCTCGCCTTCACTGCTGAGGATATCAAACATGGACCAGCCGTTGGGGGGCACCTGCCTACATGGCTGCTCCACACGCCTGGTCAATGCCTCCAAGGGCACGCGACCTGCGGTGCCAACCAGCACAGCCAGATTGCCCAACCCCACCTGCTCTGCGTCACACACAACTTTCCACACTCCAGTGGCCCACTGCCCTAGCCTCTTCCACCCTACCGGCTGGGCCAGGTCCTCCTTCCTTTTTACTGGGGGCCATTCAGTGGTGGCGGCTTTTGCTCCCTCTACCGCCTGCAGATCTGCAAGTTTCCTGATCATCTGATTTCCACCACGGGGCATCGTCCCACTCTTGTCTTTAACGCGTTGCGCAGCGCTTGCCACTCCCAGCGGCCTCTTCTGCGTCGCGTATTCTGGCCCACTGCATAGATCCGCGCCCCGTAGCTGCGACACAGCCGTGTTTGGATCTGGAGCCGACTCAGATGCACTTCCTACCAGTTTCAACCACTGCGCGTATTCCAGGCCCTGCCTAAAAAAATCCGGGGTTGATTGGGGCACTGGCTCACCTCGGCCGATCTCTGTGTGTGACACTGCTGTATCTGGATCCAAGGCCAACTCAGGGGTGCCTCCTTTCAGCTTCAACCCCTGCGCATATGCCAGGCCCTGCCTCCAAAAATCCGGGGTTAATTGGGGCACTGGCTCATCTCGGCCGATCTCTGTGTGCGACACCTGGAGATCCATCTTGACCTCGCTGCTCCGTGTCCCTGCCCCGACAGGCAGGTCCACCGGAGGTTCCTCTGGCCCGCCTCCCTCTCCAACACCACCGGTCTGCGACCTCTCAGTGGGTGGCTCCGAGGTCGGGTCCAGGGATTCATCGTCGGGAACCGGCCACCGCTCTCCCTCCTGGCTCAGCCCCGTCGGGATGCGCGCGGTGCCGCCTCGTCCGATACCCCTGCGTGTCACTTCACTGTGCACCGTACTCGCATCCAAGGTTCGAGAACTAACAACCCCCAGGGCCTTGTCCCCCATCCCTGCGTATTCATCCCTCGACAAGCCAAGGGAAATCTGCTTTGCTTTCTCGGCTACAGCCGCATTTATAGGTGTCATAGGGTCGTCCCCTGGTTCCATTCCTCTCACCCGCCCACTGCGTCTTGCAGTATCAGGGTGCTGGTGGCGGTTGGGATCTACAATGGCATCCTGCATTGTACTATCGATGCTGAACAGCTGTGCCAGCTCGACTGTGTGGGCTCACAGCAACTGGGCACGAGCTTAAAGCCTGCTTCCGTTCTCCTCTACCTTCTGCAGGCTGGTTAGGCTTTTGCTAGACAGGTCAAGCACGGGAAAATTTTCTTTTATGGGTCCGGCGGGTATTTTCACCTTCTGGGTTGCGGCGCAGTTTGCTCCTCGCGCTTCGCAGACTCCTCTTAAGCTGCATTCTGCAGCCTTGGATGATTCCGCGTATAGCGGGTCTCGTCCGCTATTTCCTTCCGCTTCGCAGCGCGGCTTCCTCCTCGGGCTCCGCAGGCTCCGCTCAAGCTGCGACTGCAGCCTTGGATGATTCCGCGTATAGCGGGTCTCGTCCGCTATTTCCTTCCGCTTCGCAGCGCAGCTTCCTTCGGGCTCCACAGGCTCCGCTCAAGCTGCGACTGCAGCCTTGGATGATTCCGCGTATAGCGGGTCTCGTCCGCTATTTCCTTCCGCTTCGCAGCGCAGATTGCTCCTCGAGCTTCGCAGGCTCCTCTCAAGCTGCGACTGCAGCCTTGGATGATTCCGCGTATAGCGGGTCTCGTCCGCTATTTCCTTCCGCTTCGCAGCGCAGATTGCTCCTCGAGCTTCGCAGGCTCCTCTCAAGCTGCGTTCTGCAGCTTTCGGTGATTCCTGCACACAGCCTTGGGTCACTGAAGTCTCGGCCTCAGCAATCCACTTAATCACTGATCCGCAGATCCACTTCTGTCAACACTTGGGAATTTGCACTCCACCACAGTGGCAAGTCCAGGTGCACAGGCACTATCAGCTGGGTTTATAACTCCACAGCCTGATCTTCAAGCTACGTCTGCTTCTGGGTTGCCACGCCCAGCGCAAGCAGGGATTGACTTGGAATATCTATGAAGAATCCTCTGCTCAGTGATTTCTAGCTGTCCAAGGCAGATCCGCTGTCTCAAAAAGAAATTCCAAGCTCCACAGCACATACACCTTTAGCAGGATCGTTGGTCAGGCTGATTAGGCAAGATCCACTTCGTTCCTTTTAAGTGGACACGAGAGGTTTGCTTCGGGTCCGTGGCGGACTTCTTCCCCACATAGTGGCGGACGCCTACGGGCGGACTCAGTGACTACACACTGGCCGCGGATGCGCAGCGCGTTAAGCTGTGGCTGGAACTTCTAGATGACAGACACGGAGCTGGTCACTTGTAACGCTAAACTGCTGGCCCTTCAGATAGCTGATCTGTCGGGTCGCTGAGTCACTTACCGCGTGAAGCGGGGGATGTCGTAGCCGTAGACTGCGGGCGGTGTCCTAGGTCGGGCTGGGCATCTAGCTGAGGATTACTAGGTTGCTATGTCGGCTCTGAGCCTCTGAGGCCGAACTAGGCTTGATCGTCTTCGTGCCTTCGTGGTACTGGCGTTATTGGTATTCACAGGGTATATCTTGGGATGATAGCCGGTGCTGATTACAATTAGAGGCCTGTCCACTTAAAAGGAACGAAGTAAATGTCAAGCGTGCAAGCCGGGATTCAAAGGTCCCGGCAAGCCCTATTTACTGAGTACGGGAAATCCTGCCTCAGACCTTCCCGAAAGTGGGAAGCTGGGCTCCTAACCCTAAAAAGGGGCTCCGCAGGGAAGCTGCGGAGTCTACGGGGACGCGTCAGCGGTCCCTACGGTTTTGGCACGTATACTGCATTATACCGTGACAGCCACGTCAAACGCGCGCCACGTCAGTCTGGCTTTATGCCCTTGATCTCGCCATGTATCGATCTCGTCCTGCGCGACGCATTCCCACCTGTTTATCGCTCTGTCCGTTTTATATTTCGCAATGGATCGGCTTACAAATTTTATGGTCGCCCGGCCATTGCAGGCAGGCAGCATTATTATGCTGCCACCCAACTGGCCATCACCTTTTTCGGAGGTCTGAAGCATGCGGACTCGCAGTTCATGGAATCCTTGGATTCTTTGGAGTTTCAAAAACTTTGTGATGGAATGCGACCTCAAAATTGAGCGACCCCAAAGGCACGTGTCGACCCCAAGCCGTATGGTCAGATTTGGGGTCCATCCATCCTCAGGTGGAATAAGGCCCAATCAATGTACGTTGCCTCGCCTGGCGGTTTTAATCACCAAGGCAGAGTCGTTGTGCCTAGCCAGTGCCCACCCGATGCGAGTATTGCAACGGCGATTTTCAAATGCCGCTGTAATCGACTGATGATAAATCGTCGGTGCTGCTGGCATGAATGCGCTGTATGTCAGACTTTGCATGCGCCTCGTAAGCCACTGTCAAACTGCAAGCCCTAGAAATGCGTTGGCATGCATGCTGAACACAGCAAGACTGCTGGCAGTTGGCACCAATATCAGCCTCTTGCTAAGGCAACTCGGCTGACAGCAGTTGTGCAGCACTGCACCATACACTTAACACTTATATGCCGACCTCTGGGCCCGCTCAAAGCTCGGCCGCGTGGGCGCCCAACTGTTCAGAAGGGAGTAAAGAAGGAACTAAAAGGAAGAGAGGGGGAAAGGAACAAAAGGAGAGGCCGGGAAGGCAAAGAAGACCAAGTCCAACACCTGAGTTCCACTAGAGACTACCCCTCAAGCAACAAAGCCTCTAAGAAAAGAAAAGTCCACAAAAGCAAGCGTATCCCACCCTTGCTTGGCCGGTCGGGGGCCCCACTGATCAGAAGGGAGAAGAGAAGAAACTTAAAAGGGGGCAAACAACAACAACAAACAACAACAACAACAGGACCAAAAGCGAAGGCCGGAAAGGCAAACGACACCGGCACCTCAGAATCCATCCCTAGAGATAGACCGACCCTCAACAATGCCCTAGCACAGTCCACAAAAGCACGTGCGTCCCACCCATGCTCAGCTTTTAAGACACAACTGGTGGAAGTTAGTGGCAGCGCTAACGGGCCCAGAGGTGTAACGTTATTGACTCATATGCCGATACTGCCCGACAGTGAGGATTCACACACTGGGGTAACGTGGCGAGGCGTACTGTATGATGTGCAGTGTGAGCTTTCGGTCGACAAGGTCAAAAACCGCCGTGGCCGAGGCCGTGGCTGCCCCACCACGAGCATAAACATTGCAGACAGACATGCAAACGACTTATCGCCGAACACAAAGCAGCGCGAGGGCCTGTTTCTGAAATCTGCTCCACTACTTTTCACCGCCCCTGCAAATAGCATGCCCAAGAAAGTACGGCTCGTTCGATCCACTCCGCGCGCCTGCATTGCAGTGCACTATCATAAGGTAGGGAAGCACGAGATACGCCATTGGAATAAAAAATGACACGAAACACTGGGGGTACCGCGAAGAACGAGCCTTTCAAAAATGGGGCCACTGCTGACTTTGGCGGTTGGTAACCGATGTCCCAGTGAAACCAACTTAAAAACCAAACCCTATCCCTTTTCGTTCCTTTCAGTCACTCGGGCATATGGCCCATACGTTCATGACAATCCATAATTTTAAAATAGACAGTTGGACGCCCACAGCCGAGTTTGTTTTTAGCGGGGCTCTTACATGGATCGTCATGAACACAGCGATCCAACTCTACGAGTGATGGAAGTGAGCCACATGGGGAGAATGGGATATCAATGACCGTAGTCACGGACGTGTTTCGTTGTTTTCGGAGTTCGTTGTTGCTTAAGAAAGCCGAATGATTTATCGCGGACCTTTTGGTTGTTTTGATTCGTTGCCCCTTGGCAAATGCCAACTTTCTGGTTCGTTTAGCCCTACCCGCTTGTTTACGCTACGATAAAGGCAGTAACAGAGCAAAGCTCATGTAGTAAAATGCATGACTCGCCCAGGTTGTGCTTGGCAGAGAGTTGGGACCGTTACCAGGCAGCACCATACTGGCCGTACTGCCGTACGTGTCGAACGTCGTGTCGAAGGATCTTACTTTTATGATTCGTTCCCCTTAAGCACGTCTAAAAGGTTTATTCTTTATGATTCGTTGTCCCTTGAAGAACTAAAGATCAAAACAACGAAACACGTCCGTGACTATCTACGGATACCTTGCGTCTCTGGGCCCAGCTGAAAAGGTTCGGCCGGGAGGGCGCTCAACGAGGGAGGTTGTGAACATTCGAAGAAAGTCTTCTACATGGTATTGCCCTCGACGTGCATGTGATCATGGCAATCGCCGGTGTTTGCAAGGCCAAGTGAACGGGGAGGGTCGTGGCTTCAACCCTTAACAGAGCAGACTGTGGCTGGGGATTTTAGGGTTTAAAACCTGAGCGGAACGGGTTGTGACTTCAGATTTTGAAGCATAAACGGATGTTTTCCAGCTGAAGGTTGGACGTTTAAACACAAAACGGAAAGGGTTGAACCTTTCGGGTCCAAAGCTTTACCTTCAACGGAAAGGGTCGTGGCTTTGGGGTTAAGACTTGAACCCTAAAGGGACAGGGTTGTTGCTTTGGGGGTTGAACCCTAACCTTAAACGGAGAGAGTTGTGGCTTTGGGATTTCAACCCTAACCCTAAACGGAAAGGGTTGTGGCTTTGGGGTTAAAATATGAACCCTAAACGGAAAGGGTTGTGGCTTTGGGGTTAAATCCTGAACTCTAGCGGAGAGAGTTGTGTCCAACACTACCCAAGGAACGAGGGTAGTATGCAGGCGTCGATCCCAATCCTGAGGGTGGCCCCACGTGGCACATCACATCCAATGGTGACTTTGCCGGTCACGTACTGTCTACGGGGCGCTATGCAGGAACATATGATTTGTAGCATCTACCTAGGTGACAACGTAACCAACTACGACGACAAGGAACCATGAAAGTTGGTTAGGGTTCCAAGGAAACCACTCAACCTTCCAAGAAACACGGAAACTACTTTTAGGTAAATCGGAAACCACCTTGGGAAAACCACTGGGAAACCACTGGTCGAAAACCAGGACCAATAAACCTGGTAGGAAACCACTGGGAAACCACTGGTAGGAAACCACCTTGGCAAGAAGAAACCAAGGAAACCACGCAGGACACAAGAAAATAAGGAAACCAACTACCGTACGTAGTGTATGTAAGAAGGCAACCAACCAGTGTACGTAACAAGGAAACCAACTACCGAAGGTAATAACTATTAGGCATTATCGCAGATAGGACAAAAACCAGGCCATGGTTTCCTTAGGGTATGGGGTCAACTCAAAGGGAACTTACGGTATAAGAGCAGTGTAAGGCAAAACTTCAAGAGAACCGATGACTGATGTCCTTGCGTTACAATTAGTGCGTAGCACCCCCTGAATCGCCCAATTATCGTCGCAATATATTCAAATCAGCTTGTACTGTAATCTGGCCGGCACACTTCAATACACATCCAACGATTTACCGTATGACCATGCATACCCAATATACGCCGAATCTGCATGCCCATATACGCCGGATCTAAGTATCTTACCCGTGCATGTACGCCGGATCTAAGTATCTTACCCGTGCATGTACGCCGGATCTAAGTGTCTTACCCGTGCATGATGCACACCCGTACATGGCCCACTTGCCCCACTTCATAGCCCACGCTTTTCATCTTGCTGCCGGCCGCACGTCGTCACACGGATGACCTCCCGGCAGCAGCTTGTCTACGCCCAATTGCGCTGAGAGATACAGAGGCTCCTTAACTTCACAACCTTTGGGGGAATTTGTATTCCCTGCCTTTCCTTTCGTAAGCCCCCCGCCCTAACTCCAGCCCATCCCCTTGCCAGCCGCTACTGGGGAGGGCCTAGGCGGGGGACCCACCAATGGCAAGATCCCTTCATGATGCATCCCCTGTCCTCCCCCGCCCCACATGGACTGCCTCGCGGTCAGCGGCCGCTCGCGGATCGCCTCCGGTGACAAGCCCATGACAGGGGACGCAGCCGCCCGCTCGGCGGACTTTGCTCCACCAGGTGCAGCAGCAGCGGTCGTCGCCCCTACAACAGGGGTGGTAGTGGCGCACAGCCCCTCGGAGATGCCGGAGGACACGGGCGCAGGCGCTTCGAGCATGGCTTCGAGCCGCTCGACGATCTGGGGGAAGGACGGCCGCTGGTCGGCGACGGGCGCCCAGCACTCGCGGATTAGACATGCATGGCGAGGGTCAACGTCCGCGGGCAGCTCGGGGCGCAGGCCGAAGGTGGCCACTCCCAGACCAGCTTGCATGGCGGTCATGCCTTCGTACGGCAACCGCCGCGTCAGACATTCCCACATGACCTGTGCGTGGAGGAAGTGTCCACACGTGTGGGGCTCTTACGTGTATTCTTAGCGTCACATGAGCCATGCGCATGGACACATGCAGGGAGCGCATGCAATCTGCATGCCTTGGGCTTTCGGGACATAATTTGCGCTACGTGCTCATGCTCACTCGAGGCTAGAAAAGGCTAGACACATCCATTTGTTATGAGTATAACGGCTAGACACCTTATGTTATGAGCAAAACAGCTAGACACCTGTCGATGCCATGAGCAAGGGGGCTTCAATATTCGGCAACTGTGGCAATGCCATCCTTACCTTGAAACTTGCTACTCCTAAAAAATAGTACTATGCAACCCATCCCCTGGTTTGATGGTGGCCAAGCCTTAGCCTTGCCCTGTTTCTGAGCGCCTGGGGGTTGCCTTTCGTCCTACACCAAGTGGTGCGCTGGCCTTGCCCTTCATCCCGCACCCAGTGGCATGCCCCAGATCCCCCAGACAGGGGTGGCGTGCCCTCAGATCCCCCAGACAGGGGGGGCGTGCCCCCAGATCCCCCAGACAGGGGGGGCATGCCCCCAGATCCCCCAGACAGGGGGGGCGTGCCCCCAGATCCCCCAGACAGGGGTGGCGTGCCCTCAGATCCCCCAGACAGGGGGGGCGTGCCCCCAGATCCCCCAGACAGGGGGGGCTTGCCCCCAGATCCCCCAGACAGGGGTGGCGTGCCCTCAGATCCCCCAGACAGGGGTGGCGTGCCCGCACATCCCCCAGACAGGGGTGGCATGCCCTCAGATCCCCCAGACAGGGGGGGCGTGCCCCCTGATCCCCCAGACAGAGGGGGCGTGCCCGCACATCCCCCAGACAGGGAAGGTGTGCCCCCAGATCCCCCAGACAGGGGGGGCGTGGGCACCCCCTGCAACTCCCCCACCGAGGCGTCTCCTTGTCTTCCACACTTGGACAAAATCCGTTTGACTTCCCAGCATAAAAAATCGAAACCCATTCCCTTGCCTTGCCTGCAGCCTGCACAGCTCAGACAAAGAGCTGTGCGTCCCAAAGCGCCAGGATGCATCCGCAGTTAAATTTTAGATATTTGATGCATCAAAGATGTGTTGATCCCCTTGAACATAAAGATGGAGCCTATGATCAAGATAGTTTGAACCCTGATAATTAAAACCCTGTTAATTTGAACCCTGATCCGTGCAGCACTCAAACTGGCTGTCCATGCAAAAGTCCGATCAAAAAAACTGGCTGCGCACCGCTGGCCTGCTACCGATCAAGAAACAACTCATAATTTATTTGAGTGCGCACCAAATGCTGTCAGGCAGACATTATTGGGCCCAAGGGAACAGAAGCTTGACTTGCCGAGCAGAGCAGGGCTAGCTGCACCAGGCCCCTTGTCCACATGCTGCGTTGCAGCCTACCTGTCTGTCCCCTTCCCCCCCCCATTCCCCTCGGTTCCGACTAGGTCAAGCACCCTGCAACGAACAAGGTTCCTCACCATGCCAAAGGAGTAGACATCGGCCTTTTCTGTGTACCGCTGGCTTGTCAGAACCTGCGGTACACACACACGCAAACTCAAATCCAATCACCATGCCAAAGGAGTAGACATCAGCCTTTTATGTGTACTGCTGGCTCGTCAGAACCTGCGGTACGCACACACGCAATTCAAATTCACATCCAATCACCATGCCAAAGGAGTAGATATTGACCCTCTCTGTGTACCGCTGGCTTTTTAGAATGTGCAAATTCAAATTTAACCGCCACCCTGCTTCTTTCAGCGACGAGCATATACCCAGGGGCTCATTACTCAGCAGCAACGAGCATACACCCTGGGGCTCAGCTGTTAAACTGAGGGTCTCATTACTCATCAGCAGAAACGAGCACATGCCGATTCTGAGATGCTCATTAGTCAGCAGCAACGAGCCTGTAATTACAGACTCAGCTAGTGCACTAAGAGGCTTGGTGCTCAGCAGCAACAAGGAAGCACCCAGAGGTATTTCTTGGTAGCGACAAACTTGCATCCAGAGTCATTGTGCTGGGCAGCACCGAGTATATACCGGTACTCAGAGGATTATCTATTTATCTGGTACTGAGAGGCCCAGTACTCAGCAGCTAAACGCCTGTACCCTGAGACTCAGCTGGTAAACTGAGGGGCTCTTATGGTAGCAAAGTTATCGGCCCCTCACACTCCTTCCATTGCCCCCGCTGGTTATCTTACCTCTGGAGCCATCCACTGGAAAGTCCCGAGCGCCCCCGTCATCGCGTACTGCACCGTGTCAGAGTGGTACAACCGTGACAAACCGAAATCGGCGATCTTCACAGATCCCACGTCATCCAGGAGCAGGTTGGCACTCTTGAGATCTGGAACAGGATCCGGAGGAAAGACAGGGGGGGGGGGGTAATTCAGCAGGAGCAGTGTGGCACTCTTGAGATCTGGAACCGGATCCGGAGGGAAAGAGAGGGGGGGTGACATCAGTAGGAGCAGGTTGGCACTCTTGAGATCTGGAACCGGATCCATAGGGAAAAGAGAAGGGAGTGACATCAGCAGGAGCAGCAGGTTGTCACTCTTGAGATATAGGACCGGATCCGGAGGGAAAGAGAGGGGGGGGTGACATTAGTAGGAGCAGGTTGTCACTCTCGAGATCTGGAACCGGATCCGGAGGGAAATGAGAGGGGGGTGACGTCAGCAGGAGCAGCAGGTTGACACTCTTGAGATCTAGGACCGGATCCGGAGGGAAAAGATAGGGGGGGCATCAGTAGGAGCAGGTTGTCACTATTGAGATCTGGGACAGGATCCGGAGGGAAAGTGAGGGGGGGGGGTGACGTCAGCAGGAGCAGGTTACCACTCTTGAGATCTTGAACCGGATCCAGAGGGGAAAGAGAGGGTGTGTGACGTCAGCAGGAGCAGGTTGGATCTCCTGAGATATGGAACCGGATCCAGAGGGGAACGAGAGAGGGGGTGATGTCAGCAAGGGCAGGTGGGCACGCTTGAGATCTGGAACAGGATCTGGAGAAAAAATAGAAGGTGTGTGACGTCAGCAGGAGCAGGTTGGCTCTCCTGAGATCTGGGGCCGGATTCCGAGGGGGTAATAGGGGGATGTGTGATACAGGGTGGTTACGGACCTTACAATTCTACTCCGGTGATGTGAGCAAGAGCAGGTTGGCACTCTTGAGACATTTGCCACCATGTTCCAGATACCGAACCCTGGTCCCAACCCATGGGCTTGCTAATAGCACACCATCGCCTCCTCTTACCTCAGGAGACAACCCCGTAAGCATGCAGGTGTTGACTAACCTATAGCCAGCTGCCACAGTGCCCCCCCCACTTAGCCCATGTTCTCGCTACCAGCACACCACAGCCTCCTCTCACCACTGCGCACAACTCTGCAAGTGTGTAGGTGCTCCATGTCGCATTACGCCACCCAACCAGCAAGCACCCCCCGCACTCAGCCACCCCCTTCCACATCTTCCACACCTCTATGCATCACTGTGCAAGTGTGTAGGTGCACCATGTCGCATTACGCCACCCAACCAGATGCCAAGCAGCACTCAGCCTCCCCCTTCCACACTTTCCACACCTCTGTGCATCACCGCGCAGGCATGCCCCGGGTACTACATGCCACCGGGCCGGAAAACACCCTCTGGAATACAGGATACGGTATATGCCAATATGGTAATACGAAACGGTATGGTAATATACTTTTTGTTTGCCAATATGGGACTAAGTGTGGATTTCCAGTCAGTGCAACATAGTGGACCGTATCGATACAATACGATACAGATTTGTGGCCAAAACGGCCCGTATCCAATGTCCCTGAGCACCTCCCCACACTCAACCCTTGCTTCTATCCCTTCTATCCCCGAGCATTCTTTGTTCGCGAGTCTCACCCCTGTGCACGACTCTGCAGGCATGCAGGTGCTGCATGCCATTGGGACGGAAACCCAGCATAACCCCCCACAATCAACCCTTGCTTCTATCCTTTCTATCCCTGCACATTATGTGTTCAAGAGTCTCACCCCTGTGCACGACTCTGCAGGCGTGCAGGTGCTGCATGCCCCTAGCGACGCCAAGCCAGATGCCCAGCAGCTGATGTGGCTGCAGCCCGTGTGACGGCCCCTCAGGAGTGGTGTGCAGCATGCCGTATAACGAGCCACGTGAACAGAACCTGCAGCACGGGACCAAGCGGGTAAACATGAGAAAGCTGAGCCCAGCAGCTCAGGCAGTTGAAGCCTATGTGAGGGACTGAGGGGCCCTAACGGGTGTGCAACATGCCGTATAACAAGCCAATTGAACAGAACCTACGGCACGGGCCACAACGGGTGAACATGAAGGAACGCTGAACCCTGAGCTCAGAAGGTGGTGGTCACCTCTGTACAGTATTCATTTTTCGTGACTCAGCTACAAGTCAGCTACACTCCGGCCACTGGCCGGCGGTTCATTTGTGGGCAGCCAGGCTGCTTTGGCAACCAGTTGTCGGCCGGTATAGGTTTGGTCCCAATCTGGCCTCAGACGGCCACGGGGCAGCCTGCTGATGGTGGCCTCGTAGCACACACACTCATGCAAACGTGCACACACACACACACCTACTACATATACTTTTGCGTGACCTACTCTGTTACAAGGGCCATGTGAGGCTCCTCCATGCATGCCGCCAGCAGCTTGAGCACGTTGGCATGCTGAGGGATGGTGGACATGTTGGTCACCTGTACAGATGTGTGGCGACGACATGTCACACATTGCCACACAGTGTGACATGGCATCAAATTAACAAGTTGGCATGCAAATGGATGGTGGACATGTTGGTCACCTGTGCAGATAACCTAGTTCCAAAATTCGAACATTTGTATAAATTACCCTCTACAAATTCCAAGGGAAGCGGGGCAGCTTCTCTTGACAACGGCAGACCCACTCAGGGATGGTAGATGGTTTTATAACATACTGGAGAATCCTTGTTCTGTTCATAGCAATCATTTGTTCTTTTAACTCTGAGCATGTTAGCGTCTGCGGATTTTTAGCAGCAGGCACAGCACCCCTACTCTGTGCTGGCGGATAGTTCCTGCCTCAGCGCCGTAAACCCCAGGTCCAGCCCCAGCACAACACCCCACTCAGTGCTGGCAGATAGTTCCTGCCTCAAAGCTACCCCAGCCATCCACTGCCCCTTATCAAAGTGGCCTAGGGAGCCGGGAAGAACTGAGGGAGGTGGGGAGCGGAGGGTTACAGAGGGAGTGGAAGAATACGGAGGTACTGTGGGTGCGGGGAGGTACGGTGGGAGGGGCGGAGGTACGGTAGGAGCAGGGAGGAAGGGAGGGAGTGGAGAAGTATGGAGGTACAGTGGGGGCGGGGAGGTACGGAGGCAGAGTGGGAGCGGGGAGGTACATTGGAAGGGGAGAGGTTTGGAGGTACGGTGGGAGCGGGGAGGTACGGAGGTACGGTGGGAGCAGGGAGGTACGGAGGCGCGGTGAGGTATGGAGGTACGGTGGGATCGGGGAGGTACGGTGGGATCGGGGAGGTACGGAGGCGCGGTGGGGAGGTGCGGGATAGTAGGTGGGGGTCGCGGACAGGTGCGGGTAGGGTGTATATGTCGGGCGATTTGGGGTAGGGGGCAGGTGTGAAGGGGTAAGGTTGCGGGAAGGCTGCGGGGGCTTTGGCTGGATTTGGCAAATTTACGGATTTTGCGGGGGCCCTAGCAACGGCTGCATCGTTGGATAGGCGGGCAATATACAGATCAGGCGGAACCCTGGCTTGTCCCCCAAAACCCTTATTATAAAGGCCTGGGCAGCTGCGTGGAAGGCGGGCACAGCATGCATAGCAGACGGAGACAGAGGCAAGCCCTGAGGGTTTTGCTCACACCGACAGACCTAAACCCTATGGCTGGCACTGCTAGCCAGCAGACCAGCATCAGCCGTTGAGTCAGCATTTTGATTTGTCTGTGCAGCTCAAAAGCCGATCAGCTTCAGTTCATTGACCTACTGGCCTCAGGAAGTTGGCCTTGTGCGTGACAAGCCATGCTCTGCTTGGTCTCCCCCCTGCTGCAGGCCGGTCCAGGTGAGGTCTTAAGAATCAGGCCTTTGGCAGCAGTCGTTGTGGTCTACCCTAAACCCCAAACCCTAACGGGCCTTTGACAGCAGTCGGTGTGGTCTGCCCTTATCCCTAACCCCTAATAGGCCTTTGGCAGCAGTCGTTGTGGTCTACCCTTAACCCTAAACCCTAACAGGCCTTTGGTAGCAGTCGGTCTGGTCTACCCGTAACCCTAAACCCTAACAGGCATTCAGCAGCAGTCAGTGTGGTCTACCCGTAACCCTAGCAGGCATTCGGCAGCAGTCGGTGTGGTATACCTTAAACCCTAACCCCTAACAGGTATTCGGCAGCAGTCAATGAGGTCTACCCTAAACCCTAAACCCAAACAGGCATTCGACAATAGTCGGTGTGGTCGACCCTAAACCCTAAACCCTAACAGGTCTTTGGCAGCAGTCGGTGTGGTCTACCTTAAACCCTAACCCGTAACAGGCATTCGACAGCAGTCGATGTGGTATACCCTAAACCCTAAACCCAAACAGGCATTCGGCAGCAGTCGGTGTGGTCTTCCCTAAACCCTAACAGGCATTCGGCAGCAGTCGAGGAAAGCTGGTCTCGTTGCTGAAAGAATGACGCTGGCAACAGCTGCCAGCTGTTATGTAGCCCATGAACCCTGCCGCCCCAGATTGGGTTAAGGGAAGGAATCAGGGTAGAGATTAGGCCATCAATTGGCCACCTCGACCATACAACCAGCTGATATGTAGGTCATGTAGCCCATAAACCCAGCCGTCACTGACAGGGTTGAGGGTTTATGTCACTCTTAACCCCAACAACAGCTGTAGTGGAGCATTTGAGCCCAGCCGCCCAATATAGGGTTTTAAGTTAGGGTTTGATTATCCTGAACCCTGGGTCATCCTGAACTGTACCCCTGCCCTATATCAGAGGTCGGTCAGACTGCGTTACGTTTGAGGTTGCGTCACGAAAAAGTGCAAACGCGACGCCGGTCACACTACCCAAACGCCAAACGCAACGCGCCCAAACGCGAAACGCAAACGCAGGGGGAGGGGGGGGGGTGAGTTTTCGCGTTTGAGATTTTTCATGAAATTCCAACTTAAGCTTGATCGTAAGCTGGAAACGAACAATTTATATGTTACAATACAAGGAAATATCAACCCCGAGTCGCTGGGAGACGGAATTCGCACAAAAATGTACCATGTCGTGCCACGACATCGTCTTGCCCTGCCGTCTTGCCCAAACGCAGTGTGACCAGTTTAGCGTCAGATTCACGCTAAATCCAAACGCAACCCAAACGCAACTGCCAAACGCAACATCAAACGTAACGCAGTCTGACCGACCCCTAAGGGGTAACTATCTCTCCTGAACCCTGAACTGTACAAGGGGGTCAGGGGTCAGAATATATAGATTATGACCCACTTAACCCAGCTGTAGTTGAGTCATTGGGCCTAGCTGCCCCAGAGAGCCGGAAATGCCGGGATGGGGACCAAGTGCCACAAAATTGTACATCAATACAGTTATTGTGATACCGGAACATTGATACCGATTTTTGATTCATTGAAACGAAAATTCTGATAGTGGACAGCAGGTTGTAATGGTAATTGGTAATAGCGCTGCTTTATTCACTTTTCTCTACGAAAGCCCGATCTGGAGCCATGTGCCATGCTTCATTTCAGTGTGCATGGGGTGCCAAAGGCGCACGGGATCCGAGACCGCATGACCCACTAATAAGCTTTTCTATGTGCGTGGCTCGGCTGCCTTTCAGCTACATGTGTCCAATCCCTAGCATCGGGCCAGGGTCCCCATGCATGACCAGCCATGGGTCGTGCTGACCAGCTCGGGCTGACGGGCTGACCTGCTTGGCCAGCTCGGGCTGGTCGTGCTGACCAGCTCGACCAGCTCGGGCGGACGGGCACATGTCTGTCAGCCTGATGAAGGCATATGGCCCCATTTTGGCCTTTCTCGAACACTTGGTTCACGGCAGGCCCGTCACGAGAAAATCCCTGCCTGGCAGCCGCATGGGCAGTCTGCCGAAGGTGGACTCGTAACAGAAACACTTAGTTTGGCTGCCATCCCCTGGCTGCCACATCGGCGGCCCGCCAAAGCTACCTGGATATAAGACAGTGATACCAGAGGAACCGCATTGCTCACCTCTCGTTGAAACTCCAGCAACCTTGCACCGTGGTCCGAGCCGCCGCCACCACCGCTATCAGAGCTGCGCACCGATGCAACCTTGATAGCGACAGGAGCGCCACACCAGTGTCCATAATACACCTAGAGAGGGATGATTGAATGTTGGGATTCAGGGTTAACTTTTGTGTTTTTGATAGGGATAAGGTTTAATTTTGTGCTTGGAGACAGAAGCCTATCGGTGAGCGCTGTAAAAGCTACCGGAGCCCCACACCAGTGCCCGTGATACACCCAGAGTGGGACAAATGAATGTTGGGGTTCAGGGTTTCAGTGGATGCCTTGAGGTGGCGGCCCATTGGTGAGCGCTAACTCCGCTTAGGTGGCCACTGGGGCGCCATACCAGTGACCTTCATACACCTTGAGCGGGAACGATTGAATATTGGGGTTCAGGGTCCATGCAGTGGATGCCTAGAGACAACAGCTCATGGGTGAGCGCCTAGGTGGCCACTGGAGCGCCACACCCGTGGCCGGCAGGCCGCTATACACCAAGAGCGGGACAGCATAAGTAAAATAAACCCGCCTCTTTTCTTCCTCCCCATCCTCTCCCCTCCCTGCCTCTTTCCCCCCTCCCCTCCCATACTCCCCCCCGCTCCGCCCCTTTTCGCCCCCCTCTCTCCATGTCTGCCCTCCCTTCCCCACCTTTCCAAAGCCCCCTTCTCCGATCTGATGAATGAACCTCAGGTCGCGGTACCGCGCCTCGCGCATGGTGCCTTCGCCGATGCCGACCCCTGGCCGCAGGAGCCGGCCGTTGGTCCCCGACGTGAAACTCTCCACCCGCAATCCGGAGCTGCTGGGTGGGCACGGCCGCAGCGGGCAGGGCGGCGGTGCCGGAGGCTCCTCCTCCTCGACGGCAGGAACGCAATGCGGGAGTTGATGCGCGGCCACCGGGTCGGAGGCTGCGCCTCCCAGTGGTGCTGCTTCGCAGGTGGTTCTGCGGCGGCGGGGGATCCAGAGCCCCGCTGCCGTGGCGGTGCCTGCGGTGGTAGTGGTGCATGGGGCGGCAGGGCGCGGCGGCCTGGGGTAGGCGGGCGGCGCCGGCTGGTGCCGCGGCGGCGGCGGCGGCAGTGGGCTAACTGCTGCTACTGCGTGCGCCTTGTGCAACTTGACCTGATAGACTGCTGCAGTTGCTTCCTCATGGATGGTGACTGACGCGGCTGGCTTTGTGCTTGGATCCCATGCAGTGATGCCGCGGGCATGGCTGCCCTTGGTAGAGCTGTCTGATTTTCTGGCCCCGCCCCGCTCCATCTCATTGACGTCTGCCGGGTGGAAGGGATGCCCGTTGTCAGAGATGGTGCGGTGCTGCCGCCTACAGCCGGGCATGATGAGTGCGGTGATGGGCCGGCTGTCGAAGAGACGGGACATGAACGGCCGGCTGTTGCCGCTGGCCTCCGGGGTCTCTATGTCTGGCTGGTGCTCCGGGAGGTATTCTACGTCATTGTGGCTAGAGGAGGAGCCTCCCCCCAGAGAGGTCCCGCGCTGAAAGAGCGGCCAGCGGAACATTATAACGTCCCTCCCAGACCTGTTTTTTTTCTCAACCCGCTAGGGCTGATTGTGCCACTGGCTTCAGTATCCCAATCCTCTTCGTTGTCTGATCGTCGAGGTTTGTGCTATCGTTATCGCAAGCGCCCAATCACGCACGCTCTCGTAGTTGACCGGGTGCGGGTGGTTGACCCAAGGGAACCGTGCTGGCTCCTTTGATGAGCAGATTCAAGTGATTCAGTGATTTGAGATGAAGAACGAAGAAGAAATAGCTTGTACACCAGCTGACGTTGCAGCTTGGGTGTTGACTTGATCAGTTCAGCGTTCTCCAACTGCTTCTGTGCCTCCGATTTGCACCGCCTGAACCTTCCAAAAACCTGTATCGGGCGGATGCGTACACGCTGAAAAAATTAGATCCAAGATGTACGGAAGATCGGCTGGTTTAACATATAGAACGTGCCACACACGAGGCCCTTATGCACTTCGGAACCCGGTTAAATGTAGGTATGTTCGGTGCCCCCTTAATCTCCCATGCTGCCGAACCAGCCTTCTCGCCAGGTCTCGGCCATGTACGGCACCCATGGATAGTAGGCAGTAGCTGAATGCCTGCCACGTCAGGGGCGGGCCACCATGCTCCACGTCCTTCGCAGTCGGCCAGGAGCGACGACTCAACAAAAAAACCATTTCATCGTCAAATCTGACAATCGATTCGCCCTTTATCCACAAGGCACACGCATGCCACGATGGCGTCTTGCATTTTAACCAAGAGTGCGCTCAGCCTGCGAACCACTCCATTCCAAAGGACAACAAACACGCATTGTCCCAGGTAAGAAGCCCCTGGTAAGACGCATGACCCCCGTATCAGCGACGTTTCGACTATCACGCGCGATGCCTAACAGCGCATATCGCCTGATGCACCGCCACCATGCAAAAACTGCGCCTGCGAGCCAAGCGGCACTGCTCCCCCCGTCTTTTGGGTTCTCCTCCAGATGTTGGACGTCGAGGCCATGCTTGAAGGTACTCGCCGGATCTACAGGAGACACGAGGTATTGCCTGGGTGAAGACAAACATGGCATGCATGCGACATGGCACGCATGCACACACATGGGGGCCCTAGCTGAAGGCATGATACATGACAAGCATGCATGCGAGCATGGTCATGCATTCAGGCATGCTGCATGGCATGTATGGACACTGAGGCTCTATTTGAAGCATGCTACATGAAGGCATGCCACATGAAGGCATGCTACATGGCAAGCCTGATGACAAGCATGCAGGCAGACATGTGACAGGAAGCCAGGTCCTACACACCGGATGTCATGATACTGAACATGCTGACAGTTAGCCATTTGAAATGCAGGCAGGCTTGCTCACTGTGCTGTGCCATTGTGATGTAATTCAGAAATTGTGCAAGTAATTACGGTTTCTTGCGGGTATGAGTAGCAGAATTTGCCTGGAAATTACGGTGATCGAAACTCAGCCGCGCAATGCAGCCACCGTAAAGACTGTAATCGGCACAGCTCTGCTTGCTACACGACAGCTGCATGACAAACATGCAAGCGGAGGTCCTGCTTGAAGGTTGCTTCCTCACAAGCATGCAAACAGAGGCCATGATTGAAGGCATGCGACATGAAAAGCATGCAGACATGCATGCTACATGGGAGCCACATGGCATCCATGCTGACCTGGGACCTGTATGCATGATGACATGCAAACAGACAAGCATGTTAAATGCATGCAGGCTTGCTATATGACAGCTACATGACATGCAGACTGAGGCCCCTAGTTGAAAGCATCACACTTTCCTCACACTTGTTCCCAACATTGTATCCACATTTCACGTCCACACTATTTCCTCACGTTTCTCAGGCGCTTCATCCTAGCCTCCCCTCTAGCCCTACTTCCCTGGTTGCATGTTGCGGGCGCTGAGGCTGCGGCTAACAAGACCTTGGACACCTTCACGCCCATGGACGCACTGCGGGACAAAGATTACGGCAAGGCAAGGATCAGGCAAGTGTAAAGGGCAGGACAAGGCAGTGCAGGAAAGTACGCGATAGAGTAGTGCATTATAGAGCTGGGCTGGGTAAGGCCTGGACACCTTAACACCCATGGATGCGCTGAGAGACTAGGATGACGGCAAGGTCAAGACCCGATCCGATCTGGCTGTACATGGCAGTACAGTACTAGGCAGGACAGTACAAGATGATAGGTACGTTTACGTCCTTGGAGGTGCTGAGGGACTAGACGAGAGGCCTGGTGAGGATCAGGGAGTGCAGGGCAGTACGATGCAACCAATTACAGGTATAGCAAGGCAGTACATTACAAGGCGGCACGGTATAAGGCAGTACGTTACAAGGCAGGGCAGTACAAGACTCTGATCACCCTCACGCCCATGAAAGCGCTTTGGGACAAGGCTTATGGCATGTTCAGGCGTGTTGAGGATCATGTGGGTGATGTACAGCTCAGTTCAGGGCAGTAGAGGCAGGATTATTGACATCCTGACGGGGTGAGGAGGGCGGCGTCCCCTTGCAGCCCCAAGAGCGCAATGTGGGTCCCAATAGGTAGAGGTAAAAAGTGCTCTTACCGTCTGGGACCCAAATTGAGCTCAGCTGGCTCTTTCGGCAATGGCTATTGGACAGGTGCGAAGACGCTGTTAATATAATATGTAAGCACCTGGGGTGCCTCAACATTTGATTCAGGATGATTGGCATGCCCCTCTCTCTGGCCACAGGTACCCGGACTATGTAACGACCACCAGCGGGCTGCAGTACAAGGACTTCCGGGAGGGTACCGGCGAAGTACCGCAGGCTGGAGGTGAGCGTGGGTGGGAGTACAAGGACTTCCGGGAGGGTACCGGCGAAGTACCGCAGGCTGGAGGTGAGCGTGGGTGGGAGTACAAGGACTTCCGGGAGGGTACCGGTGAAGTACCGCAGGCTGGAGGTGAGCGTGGGTGGCAGTACAAGGACCTCCGGGAGGGTACCGGTGAAACACCGCAGGCTGGAGGTGAGCGTGGGTGGGAGTACAAGGACTTCCGGGAGGTTACCGGCGAAGTACCGCAGGCTGGAGGTGAGCGTGGGTGGCAGTACAAGGACTTCTGAGAGGGTACCAGCGAAGTATTGCAGGCTGGAAGTGAGCATGGGGGGCAGTACAAGGACTTCAGAGAGGGCATGCTGTACCAGCACCCAGCCGCAGGCCAATGTAGCTGAAGTGTAGCAGAAGTGTAGGTATACATTGCAGGCATGCTGATTAAGGACTTCCAAAATAATAAAGGGTTTTTCGAAGGTTTATTAAAAAGTTATGTTAAGTTTGATTCCTGGTCTTACTGGTATATTTTATTACGGTGTGGGGTTGATTAGAAGTGCATAAAGGGTTCATTTCGATTTAATCCAGGGATGATTAAGTTGAAGCGCATACTGATGTGCATGAAATTGCGTTTTGACCTGACGCTCCATTGCATGCAAGCGATTTGACCCATGCGGCTTGCCTGCCTTCTTGTATACTGTTTCAATCAGTGCTGTACAAACACGCCGCGATTCAAAAACAGTCTGATTAATAACGGTCCTTTGCGGGGGGGGAAGTAGCTGAATTTGCCCTAAAATTACGTTGACTGGAACTGAACACGGAAAATGAAAGACTGAATTGCTGACTTCAGATGTAGGGGCGAGCAAAAATAACCCTCGGTGGCGCGAAAGTAAACAACACCTCCTTCTTGGCTGGTCTTGCAGTCTTGGGACATGGTGGGCCTACACCCCTGGGTTTGAGCTTCATGCCATAGAAATATCAAGTTCTAGGTATGGACTGGTGGGCAGCCACCTGGTAGTGGGGCTAGTATGGATGCGGAGGGGGTTGGCTGGTGACGATGGGGGTTCGACTGTGCGCACACCCTGTTTTCTGAGTTCTCAGTTTTATTGATGCACCCCATCATATTTGTTATTTGTCACTGGCGAGCATACGGCTAGTGTGTGTGCTTCTTCTTGACCTGGGTTTGGTGCACGTGGATAGGCTTTTTAAATCGTGCCCTCGCGAGCCCATGCAAAAGGGATGAAACGGCGAGCTTGTCAATACGCCCAAGTTGTTTGGCAAATTGTCTACAGTTCCTAATAGTGCACTACTAAGCATGAATCACTCAGACCCATAGCTTGATCAACCCTCTTCTTGGGCCTCTTCATCGTGTTTGTGCCTAGTACTAACTTTCGGTCCATTTGAAATCAACGGAATACTGCACATGGGTCACATGGGCGTGAAAGGAGAGTCCGGTCATTTTTAAAGTCACACGGTGAGACAAAACCGAGTGTCATCAATTGAAACATGATAGTATTACCGAGTTTAAGGGGTCTCTAAGGGGTCTCTAAGGGGTCTCTAAGGGGTCTCTAAGGGGTCTCTAAAGATCCGAAGAGCGGGAAACTTCTGCTCGCCACTTGATGTCTCACCCCCTGTGTCTCACCCACCGCTCGGTAGTCGCCGTTATGTAAGATAGGGACGGCGCAGTATTGATGCGGCTGAATGGAGCGGACATTCTTAAGCGTGTTTTTGAATTATATATTCACAAATTACCAGTAGCGTACATTTTATCTTTTAGTTAATAACTGTGCCTTGCCCTCTGCCCGCTCCGCAGACATGGTCACAATAGATTGGGATGGCTACACGATAGGATACTACGGGAGGCCTTTTGAGGCGAGGAACAAGGTGAGGTCATGGACAGTGATGTAGCTGAAGTGAAGCTGACGTGATGTAGCAGAATTGTAGCTGACGTGATGTAGCAGAAGTGTGGCTGACGTGATGTAGCTGAAGTGTGGCTGACGTGATGTAGCTGAAATGTAGCTGACGTGATGTAGCTATGATGTAGCTGATGTGATGTTGCTGAAGTGCAGCTGACTTGATGTAGCTGAAGAGCACCTGACGAGCGCTAAACAATGTAAATGTGTGTTATACTACCGGTGCGGGAGGACTTTGGGGGCTAGGAGCAAGGTATGAGGTTATGGACCATGATATACCTAAGGTGTACCTGACGTGTTGTAGCTTAAGTGTAGCTGACAAGCGTTCATAGAGTAAATGTGTTATACCCCCTGGTTATATAAGCAGTGCAGGAGACCTTTGGGGGAGAGAAACAAGGTGAGGGTAGGGGACTAGGGTGTAGCCGACATGTAGCTGAGTCGCAAAAAAATACACATGACCCGGTGGTCACGGTGGATTTCTCCCCGCAAAGTTCCTCTGGATGCAGAAAGGAACCCCAGGCTGGTATTAAAAGCGCGTGCTCTTAACCATTATGTCCCCTTTACTTGGAAAATTGTTGTCCAACTCCCATAGCAGTAGATCCCTTGAAGAAAAAATCTCGCCCCGGCTACGGGGGCCGTGATGCCGTGATGTAGCCTAAATATATATTCTAAATGTAGCCTAATCATAGCCTAAGTGTAGCCTAAACTTGCCATTCCAAGCCTTATGAGACGAGGAACAAGACAAGGTTTCGGTCCTAGATGTAGCCGTAGCGTAGCTAAACTGCGTTGAAAAACGGATAGGACACACTTGTGCCTTTTGAGGAAGGGGCATGATGAGGTTCTTGACCCTGATGTAGCTGAAGTATAGTCGAAATAGTAGATGTAGCCAAAGGCCACTAAAATTAAGGGAATTGCGGGATATCACGGTAAATATGCTACTGTATGCAATCTCTTACAGTTAGTGTTGTTCATATTTTTTTTGTTTCATCAAAGCATCAGCAGGTGTGACAAAGTGTGAAAGCTGAGGCAAAGCTAGTCAGGAGGCCGCCTGGACTGATGCGGGAAATTCATGGACTGTTCGGAAGGGAAGGGAAGGGAAGGGACCTGGACTGATGCGGGAAATTCATGGAATGTTCGGAAGGGAAGGGAAGGGAAGGGACCTGGACTGATGCGGGAAATTCATGGAATGTTCGGAAGGGAAGGGACCTGGACTGATGCGGGAAATGCATGGACTGTCCAAAAGGTTGGCCCAACGCCGTTTGGCCCACCGGCGGCAACGGTAAGCATGCTTGCTCTTGCTAATGATAACGGCGCGGATGTGGCTTCGGCCCAGGCTGCGCTGTTTCCTCAACCCTCACGCCTCCGACAGGGCGTAGCTTTCTTTCGTCGTACCTATTTGTGTTTTTTGTTCCCGCTCCGCATCCGCACGCCCGCCCCCGTCCCAATTGTCCCATGCATCCTCACGGTTGCCCCTGTCCCGTGTGTCCCATGCAACCCTCAGCCCAAGGGCAGCAGCTTCAACGACGAGAACAAGGACTACTTGCGTTTCGTGCTGGGTCAGGACCTGTACATTCCCGCGTTTGAAGAGGCCATTTCAACGATGAAGGTGCGGGCGGGAGGGGCAAAGCGGAAAGGGGAGGGGAGGGAAAGGCAGAGCGAGCTGGGTCAGGACCTCAAAACCCCCGCGTTTAAGAGGCCATTTTGACGGCGAAGATGCGTTCAACAGTTTTTCAATTTGCTGTTCCCCCTCAGATCCTTAACGTTCAACCATATGATCAACCGCTATGCCCTTTAACCTGACCCCTTGTCATCTAATTCCACATATTTTGTGTTGCAACAGCGTTTGTTTCTTTACATTTTATTAATCTTTACTTTCCAACACAAAACCTCTACGCCCAAATAAAAAACCCAAATATAAACCCTGGTATTTACCCCCATGCCCTCACACTCGCTACAGCCTACACCCTGAACCCCAAATGTATAACATATAAGTACATAATCTAATCCCTTGTGATCTACTATCATGTCCCTGACCAACCCTAAAGTCTTAACCATTCAACCACGCAATCTACTGCCATCAGGCCGTCCTTGTACAATCCCTTTAGCCTAGAACCTTAACCCTGGTCATGTACTGCCGTCTCCTGTACAAACCCTAAACCTGGTCATGTATTGCCGTCTCCCCTACAAACCCTAAAACCAGGTTATGTACTGCCGTCACCTTTACGAACCCTGTACCATAAAACCTGGTTATGTACTGCCGTCTCCCTTGCAAACCCTGAGCCCTAAAACCTACCGTATTCATTTTCCGTTGACCATGAACAGTACATTGACGTGGGGTCCGCGCTGCAATTTTTTTGTGATTTAAATCTTCGACGCGCAGCAAAGTAGGCAAATGAAACCGGTCGCGCAGCAGGTGATTTAATTTAACGTCGCGCATCAGGTATAATAAGATTAATTTCCGTCCGCGCAGCACTTTCAGGCAGTACAGTAAAACTCAGTCAAAACCCTCGTTTGATGCTAAGAAGGACTGTACACGGTCAGCAAAACTCAGCAAAGTCATCCTCCTCCTCTGCCGGTTCCATTAGCACCTCAAGAACCGAACTATCTGAAGAAGACCGCCCTGGCCGGTTCCTGGCCTCAGGAAATGTGTGGCCGTTGGGGCCCCAAAACGCCAGCAGTCGTCAACACCGTCTCTGCCCCCAGGATCGAGCTTCGCTACAGGAACTGGCGTACGGATCACTGAACGGAAGTCAAATCAAACAGTGTTTTCGTTTTTTGCTGTTTTTAATTCATAGCGCACACCCCCAACATTTCTGTTTGGGCACCAGACTGACACTCCACGCAGCGGCAATTTTTGAATTATTACTACCGCGCAGGCCAATAATCGTTTTTTTAGCGCAGTCTATGATAATCTATGGTACCTTCCAAAACGTTGACTTCCCAAACTTCAGACCCTACACCCCAAAATATAAATCCTGACAATTCTTCTGATGCCCAGGTCGGCTGTATCCGGCGCATCATCGTGCCAGAGGAGCTGGGGTACCCGGATTACGACTGGCGCAAGCGCGGCCCCAAGCCCTCGACGTTCGCGGGGGAGAGGGCGCTGGGCTTTGTGCTTGAGAACAGAGGCATGATCGACAAGACGCTCATGTTTGACATCGACCTGAAGGCCGTCGTGAAGGCGAAGCGATGATAAGGCCTCTGCATCAGTGTATCAGGGTGTTGCGGTGTTGCAGATGTTGCGGATGTTGCCCAAACACTGTGTCACTCGAATGTTTGCCATCGACCTGAAGGCTGTCATGAAGGCGAAGCAATGATGAGGCCGCATCAGTCAATGACATTACACCTCTGGGCCCTGATCAAACTAGCTCGGCCGCGTGGGTGCGTAACTTGAGGGTTGGGAGGAACGAACGAAACAAACGATGATGAGGCTGCCGCCTCAGTGTATCAGGTGTGTAGCGGATGTTGCCCAAGTGTCGCTTACTCGACTGTTTATATTTGCTGCGGATGATGCCAGTTGTACGTTGTCTGTGCTAACATTTTTTTTGACGCAATACCCACGGGCCCTGTTTTTATAAAGGAGCTGTAATGTAAAAAATGTTACGGCTCTGGGCCCGGCTCCAAAAGGCTCGGCCGGGCGAGTGCTGCTGAACCCCAAGATCTCTGTCTTGCTGACTTTGACTCGGATTTGTTCATCTACTGCGTACGGTACCCATGAAGGGCATCCAGCATGCGTTGCAGCCCTGTAGGGATGCGTCCTGGCAAGGTAGACAGGCAGGTCTTTCGCATAGAGCTGGCAATGTCGCTGCTGCCTCGCCCCTAGCCCAATGCGTATGCTGGGTCCCTGGCTGAGATCAATCCGGGTGGGTCGTTGATATAGTGGCGAAAGAGCAGTGAGTGGTATCTATCGGAGGACAGCCCGGCTTGGTGCCTATGGAGCAGGCATAGGGCGAGATTGTGTGCCCGCTTGTGAGCGTGCCCATGGCACCTTCTTGAAGCGCCCTCACATCATTGGCACAGATGCCGCCACATATGCTACCGAGGCACGCAGTCGTAAGCCCTGTTGAGGGCTCCAACATTAAACGAAATTTACCCTCTGGGCCCTGCTGAAAAGGCCCGGTCGCGTGGGTGCACAGCAGCTAAATTATGAGAAGATACGGTAAGTGGAGGTGAAGAGGGTTAGCGAAAGAACGAGAGGAACAAAGAGGAGAAAAATATAAATCTCCCCCACCCAAATGAAAGAAAGAGCATTGCGAAGGTTCCTCGCTCCTGAAGATTCAAGGCATGAACAATGGGAGATTAAAGAGAAGAGGCAAAAGATGAACCAAACTGAAAATACCCACCCACCCAAAGAAAGGATATACAAACCAAAGTAACAATGCCGTTACACCTTTGGGAAACAGGTACAGGCCAGTAGATTGGAACAAAAAATCAAGCCAGGTTTTTATACCAACCATTAAAACTGCACAATTCTAGGGCACACATTGCCGGTCCTTTTTCCGTGGGGAGGAGGGTGTTTCCCCTTCGTTATATATTTAGTTCTGTATTTTCTTTACATTCCAACCAGACAGAAGGACGTCAACACGGCCGAGCCTATTTTAGGAAGTCCAAGCAAGTTCAAGAGGTCAATGACGTTACACCTCTCGGCCCTGCTCAAAAAGGCTCGGCAGCGAGGGCGCAAAATTAATAGGGGCAGGAAAAGAGGTAAAGGGCGAGGAGAAGGGGTAAATAAAGTTAAGGGGCAGACAAAAGGCTGGAAAAGTAAGGCAAAGGAAGGTCCAGCCTTTAAGAAAGTCCACGCCTCTACATTTTTTTTTAAGGCGGCGACTATTTTAGCTCGGTGTTCTTACGTTAAGGGGGCCTTTTTTCCAGGCTTCGGATAGTGCCGTCTACCACGTCTTCCACAAAAGCCAAGGCATCCCACCCAAGCCTGCCCCGGTACAACTCGAAGAAGTTTCTAGCACCGTTCGAAGGACCTGCCCATCCCCGCTCCCTAAGTTGATCCTGCACGCTGGGGCATTAAAAGCGATGCGTCCTGCTCGCCGTCTCCCCTAGCCCAACATCGCTGGCAGCACCATCTGTCACGCTGCTGACCAGTGTTGTGCATACGTTTAGGTGCATCCATACACTGTATGGATGTTGAGCGTATGTAAGTAAGTTTTAAGATCCATGTGGTGGTACAAAAAATATGATAAGGGGGTCCTACCAAAAGCTAGGTAGGAGGCCTGTTGTCCTTCCCTTGACCTTGAAGACAAATCGAATGTAAGCCAAGGTCGTCTCCAGAGTCCTTGAGTACCGTACAGTCGAATATAGTCATGCAGTGTGTTCTGCCTAGATTTATCAATAGATCCTGGTGGCATCCTGCCCTGCAAAGGAAAGGTCAATGTTTCCTTTTCCCATCAATGCAAAGGAGCTTAAAGAGAGAGCGATGATTAAAACGCCGACGCGTGGAATACAGCGAGGCGCAAAGACGGCAAGAAAACAAATAGAAACTCGCCACACTTTTCACACATTTTGCCCTATGGAGCAAATGGGTGTATGTAAGTTTGCTTCTTGTTGTGCGGGCCTCAGGGTAGTTTGGGCCATTTGGCTGGCTGTTAGTTTGTAAGTTGTGTCTTTGTGGGTGGGGGGCCATGCCTTCAGGGATTACTTCGCCCTTTGCCCTCTTAGTGTCCAGACAGCTATTTTTCTGGCTTCCTGTTGGCTCTTGTGTCCTTTTGTAGGTTGGGTACCGTTTTCTCGGTTTTCGTGCAGCTGCTTACGGGTAGGATTTTGGTGGTAGTGTGCTTTAGCTAGAGGGGTGTCGTGGCGGGGTAGCAGTTATTTTTATACCTTAATCAAAAAATCTACGCATGAGTTATTGCGGCCGTGTGAGTGCTTGTTGGTCGTGCGCCTTTCCTGTTCCTGCTCGCCTTTTCTCAGCTGTCGACAAGGGTGCCATGCGCACCCGGGCTGTTTTTTGTGTGTCAGCGTCTCAGGCTTCCTAGGGTTGGACGGCCGGCCTCACACCTTGTTAAATTCAAAGAAAGAAAGAAAATTCCGTACGGAGTCCAAATGAATTTAAAAAACGTCATAAACGAGCGAATGCACAACACTGTTGCTGACCGCTGCGCCGTCCTCTAGTGTCGGCCGAGTTGACGGCGCTGAGCCGCAGCCTTAGTTGGTGCATACACAAGCACACTCCCTTCGGCTGGTGCGGCCCCAGGCCTGCGTAAGGACAGCGCCCGCCGTAGGCTGGAACTAGGCGCGGTAGGCGGCCGCAGGCTTGTGTTCAGTGGCAGGATCTCTGGGGTCCCCTCTGCCGGCTGCATCCAGCGCCTGCTCGTATGCTGCATCGACTGACGCTACCACCTCTGTGACGGGTAGCGACGGACCTGCAGCTGCTACCCTGACTGCGGCTGCAGGTCAGTCGCTGTCTGACGCAGTTTGGGGACGGCGGATCCCAAAGAGGTACCATGTTGTTTAATATTATTGAACGTCATTTAACGGCATTTAACGTGATTGAACGTCATTGAAAATGGTTTGGTGTGGCTGTTTTTGTCTAGCCTCCTAACATGGCCCGAATTAGGTTTAATGTCATTGACCAAGCTTGCTATTAGGGCCCACAGTTGTGTGCACACACCCTGGTGCACACAAAGTACGGCTCCTTCTTTCCCAGTCTCCCGAGTCCCTTGAATCTCTATAATTATATCCCCTTACTTTGCTTTTCCTGACCAACCAACTTCTGTTTCTTTCCTCCCAACTGATTAGTTTGGCGTGGATGCGGCCGAGCCTTTTGAGCAGGGGCTGCATGGCCCAGAGGTGTAACGCCATTACACATAACAGACAGGTCTCCATCGCAACATGACCCGAGCTTTAGCATAAATATGATTACGTGCGTTGTGAATCATGATGGATAAGCTGGGGAGTAGACAGTCTGAAAGCAGAAATGCTCGACGACCACCTATGGTTACATCAGCATGTCTTTTCAGCAGAAATTGAGTCAGCTGGCTAGTCAGTCCAAAGCTTTTTCAAAAACCTTCGACACTTCGAACTATCAGTGTAGGACCTCGGGGCAAGGCAAGCCCTCACCTAGGGAAACCAGATCAATCTTCCATCACAATTACTTCCTTGTCGACACCAGTCGTTTTCACCCTTACGCTTCAGACTGCTAGCCATCCCAGTAATCAAGAAGATGTCGAGAAACACATCTACCCGCTTTTAAGTGATATACGAGAAAAATCCAGTATTCAAGGAAACGGGAACTACTTGCTTCAGTCCGTATAGAGTAATATAGCGGACTGGCGGGAGACTAAGCCTGTCACTCGGCAAGGGAATTGATTATAATTACGGTACCCTCCGGCCTTGCTAAAAAAGCTCGGCCGCATCGGCGCCCAAATCTCTGTACACATACTGTATCAAAAACTTTTCAGAAAATTCCCAGAAAATCGAAATTCCCAAACCCTGACAATATTTTGCAAATTTAAGCAGACATAGATCTGGATCCAGACAGGCATAGATCCATTGGAGCCCACACCTGATGCAGCGAATGAACAAAAAATATGCACACGCATACCCACACAGCAGTGCACGACCCGTCATATCAGATCTAAATCCTGGATCCTTCAGCCATCAAGAGGCTAGGAAATCTTAGGTCGCAAAAACCCGAATCGTTTACTTGATGCTTCCATATGTCTTTCCCACCTAGTGAAATGAGCGGGTAGACCTAACGGTCACCTTTGAGCCCTGCCACAGACGCCACCCTCCTTGCTTGTGAAGGAAGAAAGGGAGGCGCTAGTTTGTCGATACTTTCGGAGCCAGCTGGCGAAAAAAACAAATCAGCAGCCCTCAACACTCATGCCCAAAAGCTGGGAAGAGGTTATATGTCCCGCAACTCATTCTCCAAAAGAGGGATACTTTTCTAGAATCCCCTTTGACACTCAGATGCCTCCGAAGGTCCTCTCCATCTCCTCCCTCCAGACCCTTGCCCCACACATTGACCAGGCATCGCGACAAAAAAGTCCTGAAATGGGAGTCGGCAGCACGGTTCCATTATACCAAGCATCCCACCAACTACGGAACCCAGAGCATGACCCTGAGAACCAGCTGGAACTTTCGAGATTGAGGCTGCCCCCCAAAATTAAAACGTGTTTCTAAGGACCAAAGGAACACATGCGTGATTCAGGCTGTACCGCCAAAATGGTGGACGACACATACCGTAACAGCCTGACACAAATAAGGCTTGGAAGTCTTGCAACATAAAAGGCTTGGGAACCTTGACAAAAGGATCGGCAATGCAAGTTTCTACAACAAACCTCGACGATACACACGCCTGATTAAGGCTGCACCAAATCTGGACTGTGACACACCAGCCTGTGGTACACACTCCCAAGTTAAGAGCAGTACTTGTACTGCCAGTGCAGTACATGCAGGCAGCACATACAGGCTGTACAAGCACACAGTACACACTTCGCTGTGCATGCCCTTAGACACGGACAGGCCATCTTCACACAAATTCCAAAGTGATTAAAACATGTGCGGCATCTACAGATGTCCCCCCCTGATAGACAAACCAATTCAAATTAAAAACCACACCCAGTTCAACACATTCACACCCCATCCAACCCAACCCATTCTCACACATTCACATCCAAGCCCATTCACACACATTCACTCCCCATCCAACCCACACCATTCTCATCCCAGCCAGCCCATGCCCTTCAATCCCCCCCCCCCCCCCCCCCAATTCAAAAGTTCAAGATTCATAACCGACATGGCCTTTCTGGGCTTCTGAGTATTCTGTTGGTAACTAACTAACCACCCACAGTGAGGGCCGTGCTCAACACCTGAGGCATCTTAATGATCCTCAAGCAGATAATCACACCACCATGAGGCCCGTGAAAATCAACGAAATAATCAAACGGTAAGACCGCACTCTGAAAAGAAGACCCAACCGGCAGGCCCGTGGAAAGCAACGAAATTCCCCGACGGCGAGACTGCACGAAGTAGAAAAGTCCCAACTGGCAGGGCTGTGCAAACCAACTGTAGACTCCAGCAGTAGGGCTTAGCTTAGCAACCGAAGGGCCTTGACAAGTCTCCACCGTCAGGGCCAAAATGCACAGTTCTCAACCAGGACCGATTTGCGAGTGCAAGGACAGGCCTCCGGCACAGGTGCAGAGCCGTTTTCCCAGCCCTTTCATCTAGAACACAATGCAGCCATTTCATGGTGTCTTTTTTTGTCAAGACAAAGGACAGCCAAAATTTTCAGAAACAAGTTTGTGCAATTGACAGTTAAATGGGCACTCGATGGCCCGTGCGATCGCATGGGACCTTCATTGCCCCAGTAATTGCATGGGCACTTGATGGCCCCAGTCATCGCATGGGCACTAGATGGCCCCGGTAATCGTATGGGCACTAGTGCCCCAGTCATCGCATGGGCACTAGATGGCCCCGGTAATCGCATGGGCACTAGATGGCCACAGTAATCGCATGGGCACTAGATGGCCCAGGTAATCGCATGGGCACTGGATGGCCCCAGTCATCACATGGGCACTAGATGGCCCCAGTAATCGCATGGGCACTAGATGGCCCCGGTAATCGCATGGGCACTAGATGGCCCCGGTAATCGCATGGGCACTAGATGGCCCAGGTAATCGCATGGGCACTAGATGGCCCCAGTAATCGCATGGGCACTAGATGGCCCCGGTAATCGCATGGGCACTAGATGGCCCCAGTAATCGCATGGGCACTAGATGGCCCCGGTAATCGCACGGGCACTAGATGGCCCCAGTCATCGCATGGGCACTAGATGGCCCCAGTAATTTCATGGGCAAGCCATGGCCCGTGCTTTGGCGTTGTACCTCATGATTTCGCCCAGCTTCGGAGCCATTCCAGCCCTTGGCGCAGGAGGCGTTCGCTCCAAGGGTTCAGGGCTAGGGTTGCAGCCGAGGATTTGAGATTGTGGTTTAGGGTTAGGGGTTAGGGTTCGGGGGCTGAGTCAAGGCAGCCCCCACCCTACTCTTCCAAACCTAACCAGTAACCCCTAACCTCTACACCCCCCAAGATACTATAAGGGCCAGGGCATTGCCAGGCCGTCGCTACTTAACCAACTACTGCGGCAAGCGTGGCTAGACAGCCACCCCTGTGTGTGGCCCTTGGATGGCTGGAAGAGCAGGGGCGGCAGCTTCCACCTTGACTCCTGAACTATGTGGCATGTGAAGAAAGCTCTCCTGCGATCCAAGGCAGGCAAGGAGGCCTCTCAGGGGCGCCCAGCTGAGGCCCTCTGGCGCTCCGCCAAAAGTGCGGAACTCAGACGAGATGCTTAGGTCGGGCGGTCGCTACATCAATCGCCACAGATGCAGGCGGGGTCTGGCGGCACCGTCCGGCCCTCCAACGTGACCCTCAGGGCGGGCAGGCGGGCGGGCGCTGCTACATCGCGCCACCGAGGCAGGCGGCCCAGCAGCCCTCTCAGGTCCCCGCGGACTCCTTCTCAGCAGCGACCCAACGTAGTTCCAACATGAAGTCCGGCCCTCTAACGTGACGCTCAGGGCGGGCGGGCGAGTGGGCGCTGCTACTTTGCACCACCAAAGCAGGCGGCCCAGCAGCCCCCCTTGGCCTTGCCGGATCCCTTTGCACCTTCTGAGATAGACAGTTGCTTGGAGAGCTTGGTGGATGCTTGCTTGATCCTTGTCGGCGGGCGGAAGGCCAAGGGGTTTCCTGAGGAGGCCTTGGACAGCCTCGAGGAAGGCGCGGCGGCCAAAGCACCAGTCTTAAACAGCCGAGGGTACGGCGAGGCCGGTGCCTCGGAGGGCTTTGAGGGTCTAGCGAACGGGGAGGCAGGCAGCAGCGGGGGCGAGGGACGGGTGGCGTGGGGTTTCGAGGGCGGCGACTGGGGCGCGGGGGGCAGCCGCATGAGCTCCGTGGCCCGCGGCGATGGAGGGTTGCCGCGAGTGGAGTTGTTGCAGGAGTCCTGGGAGCAGCCGGCAGGTGGGGAAGAGTTCAGGGTTTAGGGTTTAGGGTTCAGGGTTCAGGGTTGGTGACGTTAGCAAGTGAGGCGTAGTAATGCGTGAGAACTGGCCCATATGTGTGGGTAGGTCCGGGAGGGGGTGGGGGCGGGGTTACAAAGAAAAAGTGTGGGTGGTTGGGTTAAGTCTGCAACGCCAGGGGGAGGGGAGGGCTGAGGTAGCAATCGAAAACGGCAGGGGTGGCTGCGGTAGGTCTGTAATGACAACAATGCGAATTGTCCGGCGGAAGATGTAACATGGAAGTACCTGTGGCCATACCTCCCAGGATGCACGTTCAGTTTGTTTGTTGCCTTCGACACGTCGTTTCCAGGGCGGCACACAAAAAGTAAGGAAAGGGTAATTTGACTTTGATTAGAGTCCCTTGGGTTTTAGGGGAAACGCACCCTTAACTCCATACCCTAGGAATGTGAGCAGAAAGCCCCAGATTAAGGACACGTTGATTTGTCTCGTGCGTTTGTCTCCTCATGGCCCTAGTGGCAAGGGTCGTCACTTCATAACATCGTCACTTCAAGTCCCACTTCGGAACGTAAACTTCCTTGCTTGGATTTTTTTTAAATTAATGTTGTAGTCCCTGAACCTGGACCCTAAACCATGGAAGCTCCCCAGCCCCTGGTGGACAGGGTCATGCTAAGGTTGAGGGTAAAGGGTTTAGGGTTTAGGGTTTGGGGTTTGGTGGACATGGTCATGCTAAGGGTGTATGGTGTGTGGTTTGGTGGACAGGGTCATGCTAAGGGTTTAGGGTTTGGTGGATAGGTTCATGCTAAGTGTTTAGGGTTAGGGGTTTGGTGGACAGGGTCGTACTAAGGGTTTATGATTTGTGGTTTGGTGGACAGGGTCATGCTCAGGGTTTCGGGTTTAGGGTTTGGTGGAAAGGGTCATGCTCAGGGTTTAGAGTTAATGGTTAAGGGTTTGGTGGAAACGGTCATGCTAAGGGTTTAGGGTTTAGGGTTTGGTGAGAAGGGTCATGCTCAGGGTTTAAAGTTAAGGGTAAAGGGTTTGGTGGAAAGGGTCGTGCTAAGGGTTTAGGTTTTAGGGTTTGGTGACAAGGGTCATGCTCAGGGTTTTAAGTTAAGGGTCAAGGGTTTGGTGAAAAGGGTCATGCTCAGGGTTTAAAGTTGAGGGTCAAGGGTTTGGTGGAAAGGGTCATGCTCAGGTCATTTTAAGTGGCTTCCGGAATTCATTGTGGTTACCAGAAGTAGCAACTTATTGGTGAAGAGCGCGCCGCAGGAGCTCAAGTTTTAGTCTTAATCCTTATTAATTTCATCGCTCTTTGATCCTGCACAACTGTATCTTGCCGATTTTTACTTCCGTTTCCACTTTGGCTCAAGGACTCGCAACCAGTCACTACGGAAAAGAAAAAAAGACTGGTCCCGCTGTCAGTGAAGAGTCCGCTCTGATGTTTTCACACAGTTAACGCAACCACCCACAGCTTCTTAAGGAAGGGCCAGGCAGAGCGAAACAGAGAGCTTTGTGTTCTCACCCAGGTTTTAAGAAAGAAAGAAAACTACTCCCCGCAGGGGCATGAGGGTGAAGGGAACAGCGCGGCACCAGTTTATACTCCTGGTGCTGTGTGTGCTGAGAGACACATGAGCAAAACATTTCCTGAGCCCCTTCAACCCTGGAACCAACACCAATGAAACGTCCGCTTTGTGGGCGATGTTCTTTTTTTCTTGTGACTCAGCTACATGTCAGCTACGCTCCGGCCTCTGGGTGGCAGCCCCATTTGTGGCCAGCCATGCTGCCTGGGCCATCAGTCAAAGGCCGGCCCAGGATTGGTACCTATCTGGCCTTCAAAGGTGGACGAGTAGCCGGAAAAAGAGACTGCCTAACACTTTGCCATCACAGCCCACCCCCCCCGCCCTCAAACCCTAGAAACCCTCAACCCTCCACCCTATAAACCTGAATCCCCTACCCTAAACTGACCTGAACTGCGAGCTTATTTGTGGCAGGCCCATCCCGAGTATTGCCCATTGCCTGCTCCTTGTCCAGCATGTTCCGCAGCTTCACGACAATTTCGTCAAAGGTGGGCCTGAGGGGAGCAGCAAGCAGCGACCTTTAATTAAGCATAATTAATTTAATCAATGACGAATTCAATAAAATTTAAGGAATCAATGATCAATTTAATTGATTTGTTGAAGGCGCAGCCCTGTCTTGCCCCTTTTCCAGCATGCTCCGTAGCTTTGCGACACATGAAATGGTAGGCCTGAGGGGAGCAGCAAGCAGCGACTTTAAGTTAATTAATAATGAATTTCAATGATTTATTGAAGACATAGCCTTGCCCTTTTTCTTATCCAGGATGTACCGCAGCTTCATCACAAAGACATGAACAGCAGGTCGGTGAGGCAGGAAGCAACGCCTATTCTGTATTTGTTGACAGAGTACCTTCGGTCCCACACTTCAACTTAATTAACATTCATTACAAAACCTGCAAATTATAATGACACAACCGTAGTCACGGACGTGTTTCGTTGTTTTCGATTTTCGTTGCTGCTTAAAGAGGCGCTGTTTTAGCGTTTTCCCCCCCCGTTGCCCCTTCACATGAAAAATTCCAGTCAAAACCATTTTCACAGTTGATTTCGTTGCTCCCTGAACTACGATCAAAACAACGAAATACGTCCGTGACTACGGTATATAAAAAAATCAGCGCAGGCGTTGTAATTATGAAGGGTCCTGCGCTTATATTGACGCATGAACCCATGGTCATTTGATTTGATTTGCCTTCCCTCAAGTTTGAAAACACGACATAGTTTAACCCTGACCTCATAACGGCAAATAATCAAACAGAAAGCTTAATTTCTGACTGAAAACTGTGGCGTCCACAATCGATCATTAGACATGGATCCCTGAGCCCCAAACTAAGTTAATTATGAGGTTCGGCAAAGCGAATCTACGGTAATAGAGGTCGTGAAGGCACACCTCATTGGGGACGACGCCTCCCAGCAGCTTGCAGCCAGCTCTCGAAACTCCGCCGGGCAGGCGGGCGGGAAAGGGGGCCTGAGGTGCTCGCGAGCCACCTGCAGGAGTTGGAGGGATGCATGTCCGTCAGGAACGGCATGCCCAAGGGTTTGCTGCACAATTCCTGTTGAGAGCAACTATTTATTAAGCGGCGAGGAGGGAAAGGGGGCCTCAGGTGGCCATCAGTCAGCATGGGCATGCAAGCTGTCAGCATGGGCATGCCAGCGGCTACGCTGTGCTGTTCCTGTCTAGAACAGCAGTTTATTGGGCAGCAAGGCGGGCAAGCGGGCCCAAGGTACCCACAAGCAAGCTGTTCCTATCTAGAACAACTTTTCAGTGGGCAGCAAGTCCCATAAGCACCTCGGGAAGGCAGGCCCGGGGTCCTTAAGAAACAGCTGCGGGGCAGGTGCATGGCAGTCAGCATGGGGCGTGCCAGAGGCCCAGAGGGTATGTTGGCACAATCCTGTTGAGAATAGGAAGTACATAAGGCAATGGGGCAGGAAGGACGCAGCACTGCAAGAACACTTG
Source organism: Limnomonas spitsbergensis (assembly GCA_037349105.1). NCBI lineage: Eukaryota > Viridiplantae > Chlorophyta > Chlorophyceae > Chlamydomonadales > Limnomonas > Limnomonas spitsbergensis. The sequence goes on along the minus strand of JAYJMM010000087.1, from coordinate 387,250 downwards.
TGCAAAGCTTTTGCAGCACTTCAGCTACGCTTAAGCAGCACTTCAGCTACGCTTAAGCAGCACTTCAGCTACGCTTAAGCAGCACTTCAGCTACGCTTATGCAGCACTTCAGCTACACAATTTAGCACAAACACAGGTCATACGTGTACACTGGCATCGCATCCCACCAGGGTTCTACAAACCGGCCGGTTACAGGGGACTTTTGGACAAAGGAAAAAACCCCGGAGAAAAGCTGGAAGGCTCTCCGGCAAAGCCGGAGAAAAAAAGAGGAAGTGTGGATGTTCTCCGGCTGGGGCATTTGGGTTACCCGGCAACACCGCGGGAATCGGGTTAACTGAAAGACATCTGTGACAACAATCTTCGCTTACAGCACTTCATTTAAATGCCAGCAACATTTCAGCTACCGGTATATTTGAGGTACACGTAAGCTACATCTCTACCTGCGCACAGTCACACAGTTGCTCCTGCACACTCACCTTGTACCCCCGCATCACCTTCGGATACCTAATCGGCATTTTGTCCACTTCACTTAAGCAATACTTCAGACACACCTCAGACACACCTAGGTGCCTACCCACAGTTTCGCGCACCTCGTGTCGCAGCAGCACCACCGGGATGCGCCGGGGACAATGTTTTTATTTACAGCATTTCAGCTACACGTCAGTCGTCAGCTACATGTCGCACGCACCTTGTGTCCCAGCAGCACCACCGGGATGCCTCTGGGACAATGTTTTAACTAGTAGCACTTCAGCTACGCACCAGCTACACTTCACTAATTCAGCTACATGTCGCACACACCTTGTGTCCCAGCAGCACCACCGGGATGCCTCTGAAGGGCCGCTTTGAGGTCCACAGCTCCCACAGCGTGATTCCAAACGCATACCTGCAGGCAGTTCACAACAGTGAGCAGTTAACAGCGGTATTCAGTAAACAGCAGTTAGTAGTTAACAGCAGCTTACAGTAAACAGCAGTTAGTAGTTAACAGCAGCTTACAGTTAACAGCAGTTAGTAGTTAACAGCAGCTTACAGTAAACAGCAGTTAGTAGTTAACAGCAGCTTACAGTAAACAGCAGTTAGTAGTTAACAGCAGCTTACAGTAAACAGCAGTTAGTAGTTAACAGCAGCTTACAGTTAATAGCAGTTAGTAGTTAACAGCAGCTTACAGTAAACAGCAGTTAGTAGTTAACAGCAGCTTAAAGTTAATAGCAGTTAGTAGTTAACAGCAGCTTACAGCTAACAGCACTCACCAACAACCTTCTTTTGTGAAGTTTCCAAAACCACATTTTAAAAGGTTGCAAGGGTCGTGAACATCACCTGTCCACTCACACGCCTGCAACCTTGCTTCGTATACCAAGAGGGAGCATCTCAAGAGCCATGTGCTACACCTTGGCCATATTACAGCAGCTCATACCGCACCGGATTATTTAAATTTAAATTTCGGAATTCAGAATAAAATCCGCAAGAGTCGCTGCTCCTACACCCCCTTCCACTCACACGTCTGCCGCCATGCTCTGTATAGCCATGTGAGACAGCCTTAGTCAGACTATTTGAATTTCAAATTTCAAAATTTAAATTCCCGAAGATCGGCTGCGTTGCTGCCCCTCGACCCCCACTCACACATCAGCTGCCTTGCTCTGTATGCCCTGCAGCAGCAGCTCCGGAGCCATGTGGGACAGTGTACCCATGTTGCAGTGACTGATGTGCGTGTCGTCTGTGTCCATCTGGATCGACATCCCAAAGTCGGCGATCTTGGCCACCGCGCCGCAGGAATAGGACATGTTGCTCTGGAGCATGACGTTGTCCGACTGTGTGTGTGTGTGTGGAGGGGAGGGGAGACAACGCACGAGAAGTTAGATCCAGGAGACAGAAATCCTTGAACCCTGAATGGTGATCCCAATGTCAGCGATCTTGGCCACGGCGCCGCAGAGAGCCTAGGATTATTTTGCGTCATTCAGGCAAGAGTATGGCATGTTGCTCTGGAGCATGACATTGTCCGACTGCGTGTGTGAGTGTGTAGAGGGGGGAGAGGGCACAAGGCTCGAACTGCCCCCCCCCCCCCCCTGGTTCGCTCTGCCCAGCCCTTTCACAATATACTGAGGGTGGATACAAAAAAATCAAAACAAGAACAAAATCAGGCGAAGACCCCCTCAAACCCTGAACCCAGACTTAGTCAGGTGCGAAATACTCGTATACCAATCCACCTTGAATCGACATCCCCGAGACTGCCATATTGGCCAATGCGCCACACTGCCATAGCAACTGGACATGTAGCTCTGTAGCATGACCCCAAGAATTAAATTCGGGTCCCAGATATCTCCAAATTTAATTCGAAGGGTTACCCGGGGTCTACTCTGGTCCACCAAAGGTGGAGTGACAAAGCATCCCGGGTCAGGCTGACATATGGCCATGGGGGATCCGGATAGCCAGACCAGTCACACTAGGTATCCTGCAGCAACAAACTAGTCACACTTATCACACGGGGCCGAATCAGTATGGCTTGTTGCACAGGGAAAGCCAGCCCAGTCACACTAGTCACAGTGTTGAAGCACGTGATGCATACTGGCCACAGCGCTACTGCACACAAGTCACACTCCCGGTCACTCTAGCCACACAACTACAGAAAGCATACTGACGCGTCACACTGGCCACACTTGCAACACACTTATCATACTAGTCACACTCCCATTCAGACTAGCCACACAGCAACAGAAGGCATACTGACGCATCATACTAGACAGACGATTGCAACACACCAATCACAGTAGCCAAGCGGATGTATCACGTTAGTCACAACAGTCACACATCTCAGCCCGAGGCCGCTGCCAACATTCACCCCACACTTCAACCAGATTTTCAGTCCATACCTTGACTTGTAAGTGCACAACGTCCGGGCTCGAAAAAATGGCACCCAGCCTGCAGGAGGAGACAAGAGCTGACAGGAAGCCAGATCTGCCTGGACACTAGGAGGGCAAAGGGCAAAGTATTACCCTTTGACCCAATGTTCATACCTGATGCCTCCTCCACACTTCAACCACAGGATATGTTCATACCTTCAGATCCGAATGGACCACGTTCTGTGCGTGCAGGTGCAGCATGCCGGTGGCCACGCCTGACGCCACCTCGAGCACCGCGAGGTAGTTGGGCGCGTCCGCTTCCGGGTCGTGGAAAACAGACTGGTCCAGAGCCCCCCGCAGGCTTCCGAAATCGCAGTACTCCAGCACCAGCTGCACTTCTAGGCCTCGGAACGAAGGGTCGACCGGCAGGCGGAGCGCGTCTCCGTTTTCGGGCGATGGAATCGCGGGAGAAGCCGACCCTATGAAGACGACCTGCTCGGCCTCGACCTCCTCTTTTTCACCGACGGCACGCATGCTGTACGTGAAGGTCTGCGCAACCGTGGAAAACGGTTGCAGAGGGAGGGGGTGGGAGGATCAGAAAGTAAACGGCCGGTGTAAAACAGTTGCACTTAAATTGTGTAACATGCCATGGCAACCTACCTAGTGCTAATCCGCCGAAGGCTGGGCTTCCTGAATCCATATGACCCAGGGTGTTTGATCCTTTCCGTTTGGACTGTCAGAAATTGTGTGATGTGTTGGTTATGTGCGTGATGCACCCGAAATTTGTGTGACATACCCCGAATGTGTTGTGCAATATATTTATACCTCCGTGATTCATGCGAGATTCCGGTTAATGTGTAATGTGTGTGATGTACCCCAAATGTATATAATTTAGGTATATAAGGGTGTCCAAGTGATTTGTGATGTACACGGTACGGGCAAAGTGTGACGTGTGTGATGTACTCATGATATACTCCAAATGTATGGAATATAAGAGTGCTTATCCCTATATCCCGGTACTGATGCTTTTAGTGATCTGCCAGGGTGGTGCTCAACCTGCACGATGTCGAGGGTTTAGGTAACATAGGGTTAGGGATCGCTGCTTGGGGATTAGGGCACCAAACCCAAACGACAGGCAGCACACCATCAGTGTTATATTTTCGTGATACTTGGAATTTATGATTGGTTACCAGAAGTAAGTCCACACCTGCACAATGTAGGGGTGGCTGAGAGAGCTGCTAATGGCCGCCTCCATGACAAGCTTCACACCCTGTCCATACCTGTCCCCACCCTGTCCACACCTGCACAATGTTGGGGTGGCTGAGGGAGCTGCTAATGGCCGCCTCCATGACAGGCTTCACACCCTGTCCATACCTGTCCCCACCCTGTCCACACCTGCACAATGTTGGGGTGGCTGAGGGAGCTGCTGATGGCCGCCTCCATGATGGCCATGCGGTTGCGCTTCTCGACGTCGCTCATGTGGTAGGGCATAGCCATGATCTTGATTGCTACCACGGTACCGCGCCACAGGCCCTTATAAACCTTGCCAAACTGCATCGGGAAGGTGGGGGGAGGGAGTAAGGGACAACATGTGTCATGTGGTAGGGCATGGCCATGATCATGATCGCCACCACAGTGCCCCGCCACAGGCCCTCATAAACCTTGCCAAACTGCATCAGGAGGGTGGGAGGGAGGGAGGAAAGGACAACGTGTGTCATGTGGTAGGGCATGGCCATGATGTCGATGGCCGCAATCATACTGTGCCGCAGCCCTTATAAACCTTTCCCAAGTACATTGGTCGCTCGGTCGGTCGGTCGGTCGGTCAGTCAGTCAGTCAGTCAAGAGGGTGTGAGTGTGGGAAGGGAGGGAAGGGAGGGAAGGGAGGGAGGGGAGGGAGGGGAGGGAGGGGAGGGAAGGGAGGGAAGGGAGGGAAGGGAGGGAGGGGAGGGAGGGGAGGGAGGGGAGGGAGGGGAGGGAGGGGAGGGAGGGGAGGGAGGGGAGGGAGGGGAGGGAGGGGAGGGAGGGGAGGGAGGGGAGGGAGGGGAGGGAGGGGAGGGAGGGGAGGGAGGGGAGGGAGGGGAGGGAGGGGAGGGAGGGGAGGGAGGGGAGGGAGGGGAGGGAGGGGAGGGAGGGGAGGGGAGGGGAGGGAGGGGGAGGGAGGGGAGGGAGGGGAGGGAGGGGAGGGAGGAAAGGCGGTGTCACGTGGTAGGGAATACCCATGATTTAGCTGAATCATGAAAATGGAACACTGAATACCATGGGGGTTTTGTAGGCGAGGAGAGAAAGGTGAAGTAGAGCAATGCAGGTGGCACCGCGGTTCATTCCGTAGCTAGCCCTTGACCCTGATCCTTGGCCCTGATCCTTGACCCTGATCCTTGACCCTGATCCTTGGCCCTGATCCTTGACCCTGATCCTTGACCCTGATCCTTGACCCTGATCCTTGACCCTGATCCTTGGCCCTGATCCTTGACCCTGATCCTTGGCCCTGATCCTTGACCCTGATCCTTGACCCTGATCCTTGACCCTGATCCTTGGCCCTGATCCTTGACCCTGATCCTTGGCCCTGATCCTTGACCCTGATCCTTGACCCTGATCCTTGACCCTGAACTTTGACCCTGAATATCCCACTCAGCTTAGCAGTACAAGTGAGCACCACCTCACCCTTGGTTTAGGGTTTCAAACCCTCAACCCCATACCCCAAACTAGGTTGCTGGTGTCCGTCAGGTACTCCCCTCTGTACTTCCTAACAAACCACGCTTTCTAGTGTTTTCTTTCTTTCTTTCATTTCCACCACCGCGTCGATGAAAATAAAACTGGACCAGCCTCCGGCCAGTTGCTTAATTGTACCTTATTTTCAGCTGAATCGTAACTTCAGCATCAAAGACATGACATAATGGGTCCCTAGACCGTTAACGCCTCTCACCGAGCCCTGCCCAAGCAGCCGATGGATCTCGATGTTCTCACGCGCCACACCCGCACCCTCCGAAACCCGCATCCGCACGCCAGCCATCAGCAGCGCCGTGGCCGAGTTGGTTCGACCGGCCTCGTCCGACCCGCGGTGCGCGCTGGCGCTGTTGACCTTGCCCAGCGTTTCAATGAGCTCACGCTGTCGCTGCAAGAGGACATCCATGCGGCCCTTCTTCTCGGCTAGCTGGTCGTGCGCGTGCTGCAGCTCGCGCTTGGCCATGACGGCCTCCGTCACATCAACCTGCATACCGGCAGATCGTTAATTTTCGTGTTTGAAATCGAGGCTGCAGCAAGTCGTGTGCGTGCTGCAGATCGCGCTTGGCCATGAAGGCCTCCGTCACATCGACCTGCGGCGTGACATACCGGCAAATCGTTAGTTTTCGTGTTTGAACTCGAGGCTACAGCAAGTCGTGTGCGTGACTGCGTGCTGCAGATCGCGCGTGGCCATGACCGCCTCGTGGTCACATAAACCTGCCCGCGGATATGATCCAATGATTGCCGGTCTCAATTTATATAAAAATGCGGGTAACATCTAAGGGTAACATCGAAAGAACAGGATTCATAAAATCAAGGCCGGACGTTGCAAGCTACAGTGGACGTTGGTCGAGGCTGCTCTCTTAATAAATCGCACATTTTTAAAATATACATGCGCACGACCAGTTGGCCGAGAAAAAGCGCCGCATAGATGTCTATTGCAGCGACAGCGTGAGCGTATCGAAACCATGTAGGCCTTATAAAGGCCTCCTCTAAAAGCCTTCTTCACAAAACCCTAAATAATAATAATTAAAAAAAAAAAATCAAAAAAAAACAGGAAGCCTTCCTCACAAACAAAAAATCTTGAAAGCCTTCCCCCTAAACACCTCTAACAGCATCCCTCATAGAAAAAGGAGGCCCTCCTCACGAAATCCCTGAAAGCCTTCCGCATAGAACCCTGCACCCTGAAAGCTCATACAACCCTTCGCCCTGAAAGGCTCCCTCAAAAAACTCGAAACCCTCAAAATCGTCCTAATATATAAAGCCCGAAACCCTAAATGCCATCCTAAGAAAAACCCTCAACCGTGGAAAAATTATGTATGAAAACTACGAAAGCGTTCCTAAATGAACTGAACCCTTCCTTCCTTCTGTTAAAGAAGCCTTCCCTTATGATTTGGTGCTGTGATGGCAGGTATGACTACGCTCATACCTACGGTGTTCATACCTGGGAGACGATGTACACTTTCTGGTACGTGATTGGCTCCTCGTTCAAGACAATCTACGCAGGTGGGTGGGACAAGGGTGTGAACACAAGTATGAACGATGACGTCAAGAAAAGCGCACACACACATCATCAGGTCGTCGATAACTATTAAAGAATATTTTAGTTAGCCATTAATTAACTATGATTGGCAGGGGATTAAAGGTACAGGATTAAACTAAAAAGGAAATCAAACACTTCTTCGATACCGTATTTTAATGTTCACTGACCTGCACATCTTGGAAAGCCTCCTGCTCTTCCTTAAGACACATGAACGTGCGCAACGCGGCGTTCACAATCTGGGCCCTGAATCGGAAGACGCCCCTCTTCTCCACCACCACCTGCTGCATCTTATCAATCTTCTCCTGTAAAAAACAAGGGGATGAAGAGGGGGGGGGGGGGGGGGAGGAGAGGTTGATGATCTCGACCCAGAAACAAAATGTACGTCGTCTGCACCACCACCTGCAGCATCTTATCAATCTTCTCCTATCAGCAACAAGGGGATGAAGAGGGGGAGGGGGGGGGAGGAGAGGTTGATGATCTCGACCCCAAAAAAAATATGCACGTCGTCTGAACCACCACATGATGCATCTTAACAATTCTCTCGTATCAGCAACAAGGAAGGGGGGAGGAAGGGGGGGGGGAGGTTGACCCAGAGCCAAAAATATGCATTTCTACTTCAAGACCACCACCTGCTGCCTCCTACAAATCTTAAATTGTCAGCGTTAAGGAAGAGGGAGGGAACGGAGGAGGGGTTGATGATCTTTGACCCAGAAACAAAATATGCACCGCTTCTTCACCACCACCTGCATCGTAAGCATCTTATATTTTCAGCAACAAGGGAGGGTGGGGGAAAGGGACACAGAAGAACGACCTCAGCCCCAAGGCGGAAGAAAGAAGAAAGAAGGAAAGCTACGCCTCGTGGGGGGCGTGAGAGTTAAGGAAACCGCACAGCCTGGGCCGAAGCCACATCCGCGCCGTAACCCAAGGCGGAGGATACACCTCTGGCCTGCAGAAAGTTGTGACACCTGACCATATGCGGCTACGGCCCCAAGCTGCGTTGCTTCCTTCACCTCTACGCCCGAATAGGGCGTAGCTTTCTTTCTGACCATATAGCCATGTGTTCTGCGGATCCTGAAAGCAGGCTGGAGAAATAGGGCGCAAGGCCCAGGGTCAAGGGTTCGAGGGCTTCACACTCAAATTTTGAACTCGAAGCCCTAACTAAACACTTAGCGGCAGGAACACGAAGCTGTGATACCTGACCATATGGCCACGTGTTTATGGATCCCCAAGGCAGGCAGGAGAATAGGGTACAGGGCCCAGGGTCAAGGGTTTGAGGGCTCGACACTTAAAATCTGAACCCTTAACCCTCAACCCTTAACCCTCAACACCTTCCAAACCTAAAATCAAAGTTTTTTAGCACGAGTTCATGCCGCTGTCTGAGTGCTTCTTGGGTGTGTGCCTTTCCTGTTCCTGCTCGCCTGTTCTCAGCTGATGACAAGGGCCACTCGCACGCCCGGGCTGCTTTTTGTTCAGCGCCTCAGGTTTTCCAGGGGTGGGCGGCCAGCCTCCCACTTTCTGTAGTCTAAGCAAAACAATACTTCTACCCGCCTGGTTGCTGTCAGTAGGTGCAAGAAGCTGCTGTACCTCCAATGTTTACATTTACCAATGTAAAACGAAATAAAATGACCACATGGCCATGCATCCAGTGGATCTCCCAGGCCAGCCGGAGAGCTAGGGCCCAGGGTCTAGGGTCTAGGCTTCAAGGGCTTTGCGTTCACACTTGTCCCCACCTGATCGTTGTCCAGGAGCAGGTACAGGAAGTTGTGGTCCCCATCCACGTGGCCGCGCATCTTGCGGATGCTGGAAGCGTGCCGGAGAGTCACCGCGACGCGGCAACAGTCCTCAGAGACGGTGAGGACGAGGAACACAGACCGTGCCGCGCGCGCCACGGCGCCGGGGCAGCCCGGGGGGTAGCGAAACTTTGCCAGCTCAGCCTCGGCATGCACAGAGCCGTGGAAACCTAGATAAATGTTTGGGAGCAGGGAGTAGGAAGTTTGAGGACCAGGTTTTGAAAAAAGGGTTTAAATTAATTGAGGCCAGGACCAGGTTTTAAATCAAGGGTTTAAATTAAGGGTAAATAAGGGATCAGGGTTCAGGGTTCAGGGAATAGGAAAGGCATGGTAGCAGTGTGGATGTGGCTTCGGCCCAGGCTGCACTGATTTCTTCATTCTCATGCCTCCCACGGGGCATAGCTTGCTTGCTTTCTTCTCTCTGGGATTGGCACGCACAACCCTGCCTGGACAGCCCCAGAGGAAAGCTGAGCCACGGGTTAAGGGTTAAGGGTTAAGGGTAAAGTTTGGGCTATAGGATTTGGAGTTAAGGGTTAAGGCAGCACAGACATGAGGAAACCTGGATGGGGTGCCCAACGGAAACGATTAGCTAAGGGTTCAGGTCTCAGGGTCTAAGGTAGGTCTCAGGGCTAACGGTTGAGGGCTTAAGATTGAGGGTCTAGGGTCCAGGGTTGAGACCGCCCCAGGGAAACCCGCCAGGCATTTCAGCAGGAACACATGCTTTCTGGTTCAGGGTTTAGGTTTCACAGCTTAATTTGAGGGTTGAGGGTTGACAGTTAAGACAGGTACGTGGAACCCTGTCGGGAATGCGCAACGAGAATCCTTAACCTTTAAGTCTAGGGTTTAGGGTTCAGGGTTCACTTCCAGAAACACTAAAACAACAGTAGAGCTTTAGAGTTAAAAAGCACCCGTAAAATTCTTGAAAGGCAAGCAGCTGGAAACACGTAAGAAAGGATGTAGGTTTTGTGGTGAAGGGTAAGGGTGAAGGGCGAAGGTTAAGAGACAGACTCGTGTGACATCTGCAGGGTGTCAGCAGCTGTTTGCCTGTTGCCTTTTTGTATGAAGGTGCAGGGTCCAGGGTGCAGGGTCCAGGGTTCAGGGTCCAGGGTGCAGGGTCCAGGGTGCAGGGTTCAGGGTCCAGGGTGCAGGTTCCAGGGTTTAAGTGCAGGGTGCAGGATCAAGGGTGCAAGATGCAGGGTTAAGGATCAAGGGTGACGCGAGGCTGGACGCGTTGTCCAGGGATCGCTTCACACACTTCACACCTAGACCCAAACCCTACACCCTTTGCCCTGGATAAAAGGGCAAAATGTTCAGGTGAGCCCTGAACTTCGTGTCAGGTGCAACAAATTGCACCCAAAATCCGAAACCTTAAAACCTTCTACAGCATCCTTAACCCTAAAGCGCACGCGGCATCCCCAACCAACCTGTAACAAAACAAACCCTGCAATCTCAACCCCAAATCAAACCCGCAGCATGCTTGAAACCCTCAAACACGTCCAACAAATCCGCACCGGTGCGGCATTTTGCAACTGTAAATTGACGCACACACACCGCCAACAAAACAACTTTCACCGCCACCACTTGCGGGTGGGAATCAGACGTGCCGTAGATTACAAAAATGTATAAACGCCGTCTAACGTAGATTCTATTTGCCTTCCCTCGTATATGAAAAAGCGATTTGTTTTAATGCCGCCGTCGTGGCAAATAATCGACCAAGACTCTTGATTCCTGACTGAAAACTGGGGTCGACAATCGATAATCAACCAATTAACGGATCCCTCAACCCCAAACAACGTTAATTACAGGTTACGAAAAAATGAATTTACAGTATACGGAAAAATGAATCTAAACGTATACTGTTTATATACGTGCCGGTAGTGTACCTTAAGCTTATATATACGGCGATCCGAATCCATACTTTCTGGCGCGCAGAAATCAGTCGTACCGTTGATTACAAAATTATATACATATTAGATGTATGGCTTTTGTATATACGGTATACAGCGATCCGGATACTTACCTTCTGGTACGCATGAATCATACATTATCTACCCTCACCCAGCATCGACGTGCTTGCGTTGTTCTGCATGAGGATCCTTCCGGTGGCCGCGCAGAGCACGGTGTCGGCCGACTGAGTGTTCTTGTGCAGCTGCAGGTCGCGCAGTCCCATCACCCACTGCATGTCTGTGAAGGGCAAGGACAGGCTATCAGAAAGAAAGAAAGAAAACTAAGCCCCGCAGGGACGTGAGGGTTTAGGGAACAGCGCGGCATGGGCCTAGGCCGCGTCCGCGCCGCTACCATTACAGGCCTTCAACACGTGCCATCTCCATCACCACATGTAAGATATGAAAACAACATCGCTATCAACCGCGCGAAAAATATACAGAATGCATCCCTATTCATAAAGAATGCATCGCTGATAAACAAATAGACGTACGCATATGGCATTGCTATCAAACGCACATATTATTTAAAAAATGCATTGCTGTCAAACAGTATCCCAGACAGATTCAAACCCACAGGTTTAGGGTTTAGGGCTTGCTTTCCAACCTAAACCCAGAACCCCACATCGACAGATATGTACATGCTATCAGAAAGAAGGGTGAGAGGACTCCAAATATAGCATCAGGCGGGCCTATCACAAAGGACGTTTGATTTGAGGACCCAGCGTATGAACCTGACGCACCTGGAGTGCTAGCGATCCCCCCTTCTCCCTCTCCACCGTCTCAATATTACGCACCCTCAGATGAACAAGTTGAATACTGGCACCGGTAGAGCAAAACGGTTTACTTTCCTTTCATAGCTCAAGAACAGCAGCAGACAGGTGGCTTCCGTCCTTTAGCCATATCCCCAGGTTAAAATCTAAACCCTTAACCCTAAACCCTTAACCCTTAACTAGGTTAAGCTCTAGATTCGGAATGGGAGCCTGACAAAATAGTGCTTACAAGGAGCTAACAACAGGTGGCCCAGATCGAGAAATCCAGCACCAGTCTATCGCACAGCGACTCCGCGCACCCCCCAACTAAAACAAAGAGGTGTGTGTCTTAGAGAAATAACGAGATCAGTGCTCATCAGAAGGGCGCCCGCACGATGCGTTCTGCATCAGCACGCCATCCTGCGGCCAAATCAAACGTCCACACTCCTGGTTATATTGCCGGTAGTCATGTCCACTTTGAGTACCTGTACAAGTTCAATTACCGTATCTAAATATTGAAACATTATTCCTGGGCATGCCCGTTACATACTGCAACAGTAATTAGCCCCAGTACTTCACACCTACTCGGTTGCTTCCCAAATCCACGCCTGAGTCTGCGTTACTGCGTTACTGCGTTACTGCGTTACTGCGTTACTGCGTTACTGCGTTACTGCGTTACTGCGTTACTGCGTTACTGCGTTACTTGTTCATACATTTGTTTACCGGCACCAAATTAGCACCAGCACCGTACGTCAGGCCTGACGTATATCAAGTATATGTATATCAGTATATGGTATCACTGACGGTGCATTTATTTATTTACCGGTATATACTGGTAATTATTCTTTATTTATACCGGTGGTTTAGTTATTATTTAGTTAATTATTTACTAAATTTAGTTAATTATTTACTTAAATTAGTTACTATATAGCTCTTATTTATATACCGGTAGTTACCGGTAGTTAATCTTACCGGGCGTGCAAATTGCGTATTGCAGCATCATGCCCCAGAAGCGCCGGCCGTCAGCGTCGATCACCACCATGGGCAAGTGAATCAGGTTCATCGTCGTCGTTTGCTCGCGGCCGGGGACGCCCGGTAGCCGCCAGAGGAGGCCGCGGTACACGTACGGGGAGTAGTCGCCGGAAAGCAGCGTCTTGAGGCAGCTCTGTACGTGTAGGGGCGTAGATAAAGATACTTAACATACACGGGTACTGGTGAATCAAATAGATAATAACGGCCGGGATCGCCCGGTAGGCGCCAGAGGAGGCCACGGTACACGTAGGGTCGTACGGGGAGTACCGGGGTAGTCACCGAAAAGCAGCGTCATGAGGCAGGTCGTCGAAAAACACGGGGAACAAAGATTTTTAATGTGCATCAGGAGCCACAAAGAAATGGTTGACAGCCAGGATCCATTTTTGTATTGACTGGCACCAGGAGCCGCAAGAGGAGGCCGTTGAGATCACGTACGGGACCAAGTCGCCGAACAGTAGAGTCTTCATGCAGGTATGGGCAGGGGCGCAGGAAAAAATGATTCAGAGAAAATCAACAAGGGTTTAATAACAGCCGAGAACGCTTGGTACCCGGCAGAGGGGGCCTTGGAACAAGTACCAGGAGCAGGTTGCCGGACAGCAACGTCTTGAGGCAGGTCTGTGTAGGGGAACAAAAAAGTAATTTTAATCCCATCACACCGGTACCGGCATACTGGTAAACAATACAATTAATTAATTATAGCTGTAAGGCCGGAAATGTTCCGCAATCGCCAGAGGTTTGTTGCTGGACAGTGCGTCTTCAAGCAGGTCAGGGCAGCAAGGCGTACAAAATATGTTTCACATTGAGGAGTTACAGGATAAGGTTATACAGGATAAGGATCAGCACGGGACGTACGGGACGTATTGCAGCTGGGAGCACCATCCAGGAGCAGTTTCTGCTCTGGGAAAGAAATGGCAAAGAGAAAAATGAGGGTTTTGTGTCAAGGTGTGCCGTAGATTTGAATTGCCTTCTGCGGGCCAACGAATGGACGAAAATTCCTGATTTCCAGCTGAAAGTGGCGTTGGCAATTGAGAATTAGAACCGGTATTTTCACCCCCCCAAAAATAAAAGAAAATTGTTGAGGAGGATATTCGAATATTCCGTGTTTCTGTACTGTGTGGATAATTCATTCATATACGCGCCCTGATATCATGACACGGGCACATGTAGGGGGCGCAACACGGGGAGAGCAGCATCCTGCATGGCAGCATCCTGCATGGCAACACCCTGCATGGCAGCATCCTGCATGGCAGCATCCTGCATGGCAGCATCCTGCATGGCAGCATCCTGCATGGCAGCACCCTGCATGGCAGCACCCTGCATGGCAGCACCCTGCATGGCAGCATCCTGCATGGCAGCATCCTGCATGGCAGCACCCTGCATGGCAGCATCCTGCATGGCAGCATCCTGCATGGCAGCACCCTGCATGGCAGCATCCTGCATGGCAGCATCCTGCATGGCAGCATCCTGCATGGCAGCATTCTGCATGGCAGCATCCTGCATGGCAACATCCTGCATGGCAGCATCCTACATGGCAGCACCCTGCATGGCAGCACCCTGCATGGCAGCATCCTGCATGGCAGGAAATCCGGCTTAACCTGTGCTGTATCATGCCGTACTGTGCCACCATGGCATCCTGAGGCTCGTCTTCATGGGATACAAGTGAATGGACATGCCTGAATTCCCACCATGGCGTCCTGAGGCTCGTCTTCATGGAATAACAGGTAAACAATAAGTAAGGGCAAGTAAATAAGTAAGACCCAGTAAATAACAAGTGAATGGACATGCCTGAAATCCCACTATCTACAACCACTCACCGATTATTTGAATTATTTGAAATATTTGATTAGTTGACTGACAAGGTAACGGCGCGGATGTGGCTACGGCCCCAGGCTGGCAGGCCGCGCTGTTTCCTTAACTCTCACGCCTCCCATGGGGCGTGGCTTTCTTTCTACCTTGACTGACAAGGTGACCACCTCTGCCATTGCTGCCCTATAAAAAACCACCATCCTAACCAACCTTCAAGCTTGCAATGACGGATCGGGCGGTCACCCACACTCTTATTGCGGGACCATGGGGAGTGCAGCCACTGCCTGTTGCCTGAGCTCCTCGTGTTCTAGCCAGGCCTCTACTCGCACTTTCGAGTTGTTTCCATACAATTACTCTTTTTGTAACTGAGCTACATGTCAGCTACACTGCGGCCTCAGGTTGGAGACCCCATTCGTGGCAAGCCATGCTGATTTGACCACCAGTTGTAGGTCCAGGGATTTGGTCCCAATCGGACCTTTGGCGGGCCGATTAGATCCTCAAGGTGGACTTGTAGCCGTGGCATGAGGAACTGTCCTGTTTTGTTCTGTGTTCTGTTTTATCGTCCCCCGTCCCCCGTCCCCCGTCCCCCGTCCCCCGTCCCCCGTCCCCCCTCCCCCGTCCCCCGTCCCCCGTCCCCCATCCCCCGTCCCCCGTCCCCCGTCCCCCGTCCCCCGTCCCCCGTCCCCCGTCCCCCGTCCCCCGTCCCCCGTCCCCCGTCCCCCGTCCCCCGTCCCCCGTCCCCCGTCCCCCGTCCCCCGTCCCCCGTCCCCCGTCCCCCGTCCCCCGTCCCCCGTCCCCGTCCCCGTCCCCGTCCCCGTCCCCGTCCCCGTCCCCGTCCCTTGAAATGTGCGCCCCGTGCGGATCCCACACCTTTCCCCCTGCCACACTCTCACCTGCCACTGCTGTTTGCGCATGGCCATGATGTGCGGATCCCACACCTTTCCCCCTGCCACACTCTCACCTGCCACTGCTGTTTGCGCATGGCCATGATGTGCGGATCCCACACCTTTCCCCCTGCCGCACTCTCACCTGCCACTGATGTTTACGCATGGCCATGATGTGCAAATCCCACACCTTTCCCCCTGCCACACTCTCACCTGCCACTGCTGTTTGCGCATGGCCATGATGTGTGGATCCCACACCTTTCCCCCTGCCGCACTCTCACCTGCCACTGCTGTTTGCGCATGGCCATGATGTGCGGATCTCACACCTTTCCCCCTGCCACACTCTCACCTGCCACTGCTGTTTGCGCATGGCCATGATGTGCGGATCCCACACCTTTCCCCCTGCCACACTCTCACCTGCCACTGCTGTTTGCGCATGGCCATGGTGTGCGGATCCCACACCTTTCCCCCTGCCGCACTCTCACCTGCCACTGCTGTTTGCGCATGGCCATGATGTGCGGATCTCACACCTTTCCCCCTGCCACACTCTCACCTGCCACTGCTGTTTGCGCATGGCCATGATGTGCGGATCCCACACCTTTCCCCCTGCCACACTCTCACCTGCCACTGCTGTTTGCGCATGACCATGATGTGCGGATCCCACACCTTTCCCCCTGCCACACTCTCACCTGCCACTGCTGTTTGCGCATGACCATGATGTGCGGATCCCACACCTTTCCCCCTGCCACACTCTCACCTGCCACTGCTGTTTGCGCATGGCCATGATGTGCGGATCCCACACCTTTCCCCCTGCCACACTCTCACCTGCCACTGCTGTTTGCGCATGGCCATGATGTGCGGATCCCACACCTTTCCCCCTGCCGCACTCTCACCTGCCACTGCTGTTTGCGCATGGCCATGATGTGTGGATCCCACACCTTTCCCCCTGCCACACTCTCACCTGCCACTGCTGTTTGCGCATGGCCATGATGTGCGGATCCCACACCTTTCCCCCTGCCGCACTCTCACCTGCCACTGCTGTTTGCGCATGGCCATGATGTGCGGATCTCACACCTTTCCCCTTGCCACACTCTCACCTGCCACTGCTGTTTGCGCATGGCCATGATGTGCGGATCCCACACCTTTCCCCCTGCCACACTCTCACCTGCCACTGCTGTTTGCGCATGGCCATGATGTGCGGATCCCACACCTTTCCCCCTGCCACACTCTCACCTGCCACTGCTGTTTGCGCATGACCATGATGTGCGGATCCCACACCTTTCCCCCTGCCACACTCTCACCTGCCACTGCTGTTTGCGCATGACCATGATGTGCGGATCCCACACCTTTCCCCCTGCCACACTCTCACCTGCCACTGCTGTTTGCGCATGGCCATGATGTGCGGATCCCACACCTTTCCCCCTGCCACACTCTCACCTGCCACTGCTGTTTGCGCATGGCCATGATGTGCGGATCCCACACCTTTCCCCCTGCCGCACTCTCACCTGCCACTGATGTTTGCGCATGGCCATGATGTGTGGATCCCACACCTTTCCCCCTGCCACACTCTCACCTGCCACTGCTGTTTGCGCATGGCCATGATGTGCGGATCCCACACCTTTCCCCCTGCCGCACTCTCACCTGCCACTGCTGTTTGCGCATGGCCATGATGTGCGGATCTCACACCTTTCCCCTTGCCACACTCTCACCTGCCACTGCTGTTTGCGCATGGCCATGATGTGCGGATCCCACACCTTTCCCCCTGCCACACTCTCACCTGCCACTGCTGTTTGCGCATGGCCATGATGTGCGGATCCCACACCTTTCCCCCTGCCGCACTCTCACCTGCCACTGCTGTTTGCGCATGGCCATGATGTGCGAATCCCACACCTTTCCCCCTGCCACACTCTCACCTGCCACTGCTGTTTGCGCATGGCCATGATGTGCGGATCCCACACCTTTCCCCCTGCCGCACTCTCACCTGCCACTGCTGTTTGCGCATGGCCATGATGTGCGGATCTCACACCTTTCCCCCTGCCGCACTCTCACCTGCCACTGCTGTTTGCGCATGGCCATGATGTGCGGATCCCACACCTTTCCCCCTGCCACACTCTCACCTGCCACTGCTGTTTGCGCATGGCCATGGTGTGCGGATCCCACACCTTTCCCCCTGCCGCACTCTCACCTGCCACTGCTGTTTGCGCATGGCCATGATGTGCGGATCTCACACCTTTCCCCCTGCCACACTCTCACCTGCCACTGCTGTTTGCGCATGGCCATGATGTGCAGATCCCACACCTTTCCCCTTGCCACACTCTCACCTGCCACTGCTGTTTGCGCATGACCATGATGTGCGGATCTCACACCTTTCCCCCTGCCACACTCTCACCTGCCACTGCTGTTTGCGCATGACCATGATGTGCGGATCCCACACCTTTCCCCCTGCCACACTCTCACCTGCCACTGCTGTTTGCGCATGGCCATGATGTGCGGATCCCACACCTTTCCCCCTGCCACACTCTCACCTGCCACTGCTGTTTGCGCATGGCCATGATGTGCGGATCCCACACCTTTCCCCCTGCCGCACTCTCACCTGCCACTGCTGTTTGCGCATGGCCATGATGTGTGGATCCCACACCTTTCCCCTGCCACACTCTCACCTGCCACTGCTGTTTGCGCATGGCCATGATGTGCGGATCCCACACCTTCCCCCCTGCCACACTCTCACCTGCCACTGCTGTTTGCGCATGGCCATGATGTGCGGATCCCACACCTTTCCCCTGCCACACTCTCACCTGCCACTGCTGTTTGCGCATGGCCAAGATGTGCGGATCCCACACCTTTCCCCCTGCCACACTCTCACCTGCCACTGCTGTTTGCGCATGGCCAAGATGTGCGGATCCCACACCTTTCCCCCCTGCCACACTCTCACCTGCCACTGCTGTTTGCGCATGGCCATGGTGTGAGGTGCCACAGCTTCGCTGTCAATGACCACCTCCTCGCCCCTCCAGAACATGGCGGAAATCTGGGAGGAGAATCGGTACACGCAATCCGTGAAAGGAAATTGGAAAAGTGTTCAGGTAGGGTTGATGTGTGGAGCACTGGACTGTTAGGAGAGTGCCCTTGAGCGGTAGGCAGTACAAAGAAATAGACAAGTGATCCAGTGTTCCTTTTTCAGCTACCAGGTCAACTTCGAAAGGCCGCCCCACAATGGCCAAAGGCCTGATTAGGACCAAACCTGGACCAGTGTAGGACTTGTGGCCAAAGCTTCAAGGCTGGCAAAAAACAGGGCCTCCGGCCAGTGGCCGGAGTGTAGTTGACATGTAGCCGAGACACGAAAAGAGAAAGACTAATGTGATTGGGAAAGAGATGCGACAGTGCAGATGTCATAATGCTGCCGCAGGGGACCATACATTTTTTCTCATATCAGAAAAAAGGCAGAAATTTGGAGCCAGCCGTGCACGCGATTAGGGAATGCAAATAAAGGCTAACTGCACATTTGCTTTGCCTTCCCCCATAATTAACGTCGTTGGGGAGATCCATAACTTGATTAATTATCAACGCCAGTTTTCAGTCGGAAATGAAGAGTTTTTACCGTCAGTTTGCCCAGAGGGCAGCATATAGGAAATTCGTGTTTTGATGCCCGAGGGAAGGCAAATCGAACCTACGGATTCTATGGTACTAGAGTAACTGACGGTATGCTGCTTTGGATGCTGACCACCTTTTCCCCCAATCGGACCATGGCGGAAACCCGAGAACCAGTTACAATTGTAATTAAAGGAAGGGTAATAATTTGGAGCAATAAATCCGTGAAAAATATGGCTCCAGAGCTGCATTAATGCTCTGCTGCCGTCCGATGGACGACCAACATTTTGCCTCTCAGTGTTTATTATTCGTGACTCAGCTACATGTCAGCTACGCTCCAGCCTCTGGCCTGAGACCCCATTTGTGGTACCACAGACATGCTGCTTTAGGCCACCAGTTGTTGACCAGTCCAGGTTTGTTCCCAATCGGGCCTTCCGCAGCCGACTGATTTCGGCAACGAATCCACCTGGAAAACGAGGACTCGTAGCCGGAACATGAAACGCTGGTAGTGTCACAATTAGAATAAGCTTGAAGATTAAGTTCGAAGGTAAGAGTAACTTAAAGAAAAACTGATATACAGAGGGGGGGGGGGGGGGAGGGGTACTTTTTGTCGAAAGGTGTGTCAGCAGTGAGCCCCTTGTACCCCTTATGGAGATAAGGCTTGGGCATTCCCACTTGTTGGCCCCCAAATCCCTCAGATCTGTAATATATATTACTATGCCCAAACTGAACTTTTAACTTAAATCTTGACTGAACACCTTGCTGAATCTATTAAATTTGAATACGTTTTTTTGTTTTTTAACCTGAATACGTTTTTGTATCTTCCTAAGAAGATCCAAAATTTGTTTGATATTTGCAAATTTGCAATAGGTTTATCAGAGACTGGAGCTCAAAAAATGGAGCTGAAAATACAGGTGATGAGGGCATACAAAACTTTCACGGAAAACAGTTCACGGAATACTTTCACGGAAAACAGTGCATCCAAGCGGGGCTGGCAAACCATCCGTTACTGGTAAGTATTCCTTCAGAGGAGCAAATAATCTGATAATGACCTGTTTATAGGAGTAAGTCATCTGATAGTAATCTGTTAATGAAAAATAGTTCATCAGCAGGGCTGCGCAGCTGATCCACGAAAAAAGGATTTTGTAAGCGGCATTCAGAATCAATTGTGGTTACCAAAAGGAGCGACCTCATGCGGAGTTTTTGTGAAGAGCTCACCGCAAGCGGCAAGCATTTCCCAGACCCTTATAAGTTTTCCCTCGTAAGTTTTTTTCCAGCTACCGCGCAACTGTACCTTGGCTTCTACAAATGAATTGCTTGATTCCCGCTTTGGTTACCACTTTGGTTACGAGTCGTAACCAGTAACCACTGAACAAGCCCATGCTGTCTGCTGATCCCCCCACCTTGACAGCAAGCTCCTTTTCAGTCAACATACTTTAAGGCAAATTCAGCCACTTCACCAGGAAGGGACCGTCATGACTCACACACTTTCTAAATTACGACGCAATAGCACAGCCCTGCTGCTGATCCCCCTTTTTTCTACCTTGACAGCAAGCTCCTTCGTCTTAATTTGCAGGATGCCCCGCCAAGCTTCATCACTGATAGCGATCATCGAAGACTGCGTTCAGGTGAGAAGTAGGTGCGATGGTGTGGGAGTGGAGCTTAGGGCAGGAGTGGGTGAGATGGTGTTATGTAGGGGTTTGGGGTAGGAAGTAGGTGCGATAGTGTGGGAGAGGAGCTTAGGGCAGGGGTAGGTGAGATGGTGTTATGTAGGGGTTTGGGGTAGGAAGTAGGTGCGATAGTGTGGGAGAGGAGCTTAGGGCAGGGGTAGGTGAGATGGTGTTATGTAGGGGTTTGGGGTAGGAAGTAGGTGCGATGGTGTGGGAGTGGAGCTTAGGGCAAGGGTGGGTGAGATGGTGTTATGTAGGGGTTTGGGGTAGGAAGTAGGTGCGATGGTGTGGGAGTGGAGCTTAGGGCAGGGGTAGGTGAGATGGTGTTATGTAGGGGTTTGGGGTAGGAAGTAGGTGCGATGGTGTGGGAGAGGAGCTTAGGGCAGGGGTAGGTGAGATGGTGTTATGTAGGGGTTTGGGGTAGGAAGTAGGTGCGATGGTGTGGGAGTGGAGCTTAGGGCAGGGGTGGGTGAGATGGTGTTATGTAGGGGTTTGGGGTAGGAAGTAGGTGCGATGGTGTGGGAGTGGAGCTTAGGGCAGGGGTAGGTGAGATGGTGTTATGTAGGGGTTTGGGGTAGGAAGTAGGTGCGATGGTGTGGGAGTGGAGCTTAGGGCAAGGGTAGGTGAGATGGTGTTATGTAGGGGTTTGGGGTAGGAAGTAGGTGCGATGGTGTGGGAGAGGAGCTTAGGGCAGGGGTAGGTGAGATGGTGTTATGTAGGGGTTTGGGGTAGGAAGTAGGTGCGATGGTGTGGGAGTGGAGCTTAGGGCAGGGGTGGGTGAGATGGTGTTATGTAGGGGTTTGGGGTAGGAAGTAGGTGCGATGGTGTGGGAGTGGAGCTTAGGGCAGGGGTAGGTGAGATGGTGTTATGTAGGGGTTTGGGGTAGGAAGTAGGTGCGATGGTGTGGGAGTGGAGCTTAGGGCAAGGGTAGGTGAGATGGTGTTATGTAGGGGTTTGGGGTAGGAAGTAGGTGCGATGGTGTGGGAGTGGAGCTTAGGGCAGGGGTAGGTGAGATGGTGTTATGTAGGGGTTTGGGGTAGGAAGTAGGTGCGATGGTGTGGGAGTGGAGCTTAGGGCAGGGGTAGGTGAGATGGTGTTATGTAGGGGTTTGGGGTAGGAAGTAGGTGCGATGGTGTGGGAGTGGAGCTTAGGGCAGGGGTAGGTGAGATGGTGTTATGTAGGGGTTTGGGGTAGGAAGTAGGTGCGATGGTGTGGGAGTGGAGCTTAGGGCAAGGGTAGGTGAGATGGTGTTATGTAGGGGTTTGGGGTAGGAAGTAGGTGCGATGGTGTGGGAGTGGAGCTTAGGGCAAGGGTGGGTGAGATGGTGTTATGTAGGGGTTTGGGGTAGGAAGTAGGTGCGATGGTGTGGGAGTGGAGCTTAGGGCAGGGGTAGGTGAGATGGTGTTATGTAGGGGTTTGGGGTAGGAAGTAGGTGCGATGGTGTGGGAGAGGAGCTTAGGGCAGGGGTGGGTGAGATGGTGTTATGTAGGGGTTTGGGGTAGGAAGTAGGTGCGATGGTGTGGGAGTGGAGCTTAGGGCAGGGGTAGGTGAGATGGTGTTATGTAGGGGTTTGGGGTAGGAAGTAGGTGCGATGGTGTGGGAGTGGAGCTTAGGGCAAGGGTGGGTGAGATGGTGTTATGTAGGGGTTTGGGGTAGGAAGTAGGTGCGATGGTGTGGGAGTGGAGCTTAGGGCAGGGGTAGGTGAGATGGTGTTATGTAGGGGTTTGGGGTAGGAAGTAGGTGCGATGGTGTGGGAGTGGAGCTTAGGGCAAGGGTAGGTGAGATGGTGTTATGTAGGGGTTTGGGGTAGGAAGTAGGTGCGATGGTGTGGGAGTGGAGCTTAGGGCAGGGGTAGGTGAGATGGTGTTATGTAGGGGTTTGGGGTAGGAAGTAGGTGCGATGGTGTGGGAGTGGAGCTTAGGGCAGGGGTGGGTGAGATGGTGTTATGTAGGGGTTTGGGGTAGGAAGTAGGTGCGATGGTGTGGGAGTGGAGCTTAGGGCAGGGGTAGGTGAGATGGTGTTATGTAGGGGTTTGGGGTAGGAAGTAGGTGCGATAGTGTGGGAGTGGAGCTTAGGGCAGGGGTAGGTGAGATGGTGTTATGTAGGGGTTTGGGGTAGGAAGTAGGTGCGATGGTGTGGGAGTGGAGCTTAGGGCAAGGGTGGGTGAGATGGTGTTATGTAGGGGTTTGGGGTAGGAAGTAGGTGCGATGGTGTGGGAGTGGAGCTTAGGGCAGGGGTAGGTGAGATGGTGTTATGTAGGGGTTTGGGGTAGGAAGTAGGTGCGATGGTGTGGGAGTGGAGCTTAGGGCAAGGGTGGGTGAGATGGTGTTATGTAGGGGTTTGGGGTAGGAAGTAGGTGCGATGGTGTGGGAGTGGAGCTTAGGGCAAGGGTAGGTGAGATGGTGTTATGTAGGGGTTTGGGGTAGGAAGTAGGTGCGATGGTGTGGGAGTGGAGCTTAGGGCAAGGGTGGGTGAGATGGTGTTATGTAGGGGTTTGGGGTAGGAAGTAGGTGCGATGGTGTGGGAGTGGAGCTTAGGGCAGGGGTAGGTGAGATGGTGTTATGTAGGGGTTTGGGGTAGGAAGTAGGTGCGATGGTGTGGGAGTGGAGCTTAGGGCAGGGGTGGGTGAGATGGTGTTATGTAGGGGTTTGGGGTAGGAAGTAGGTGCGATGGTGTGGGAGTGGAGCTTAGGGCAGGGGTAGGTGAGATGGTGTTATGTAGGGGTTTGGGGTAGGAAGTAGGTGCGATGGTGTGGGAGTGGAGCTTAGGGCAAGGGTGGGTGAGATGGTGTTATGTAGGGGTTTGGGGTAGGAAGTAGGTGCGATGGTGTGGGAGTGGAGCTTAGGGCAGGGGTAGGTGAGATGGTGTTATGTAGGGGTTTGGGGTAGGAAGTAGGTGCGATGGTGTGGGAGTGGAGCTTAGGGCAAGGGTAGGTGAGATGGTGTTATGTAGGGGTTTGGGGTAGGAAGTAGGTGCGATGGTGTGGGAGTGGAGCTTAGGGCAGGGGTAGGTGAGATGGTGTTATGTAGGGGTTTGGGGTAGGAAGTAGGTGCGATGGTGTGGGAGTGGAGCTTAGGGCAGGGGTGGGTGAGATGGTGTTATGTAGGGGTTTGGGGTAGGAAGTAGGTGCGATGGTGTGGGAGTGGAGCTTAGGGCAGGGGTAGGTGAGATGGTGTTATGTAGGGGTTTGGGGTAGGAAGTAGGTGCGATGGTGTGGGAGTGGAGCTTAGGGCAAGGGTGGGTGAGATGGTGTTATGTAGGGGTTTGGGGTAGGAAGTAGGTGCGATGGTGTGGGAGTGGAGCTTAGGGCAAGGGTAGGTGAGATGGTGTTATGTAGGGGTTTGGGGTAGGAAGTAGGTGCGATGGTGTGGGAGTGGAGCTTAGGGCAGGGGTAGGTGAGATGGTGTTATGTAGGGGTTTGGGGTAGGAAGTAGGTGCGATGGTGTGGGAGTGGAGCTTAGGGCAAGGGTAGGTGAGATGGTGTTTTGTAGGGGTTTGGGGTAGGAAGTAGGTGCGATGGTGTGGGAGTGGAGCTTAGGGCAGGGGTAGGTGAGATGGTGTTATGTAGGGGTTTGGGGTAGGAAGTAGGTGCGATGGTGTGGGAGTGGAGCTTAGGGCAGGGGTGGGTGAGATGGTGTTATGTAGGGGTTTGGGGTAGGAAGTAGGTGCGATGGTGTGGGAGTGGAGCTTAGGGCAGGGGTAGGTGAGATGGTGTTATGTAGGGGTTTGGGGTAGGAAGTAGGTGCGATGGTGTGGGAGTGGAGCTTAGGGCAGGGGTAGGTGAGATGGTGTTATGTAGGGGTTTGGGGTAGGAAGTAGGTGCGATGGTGTGGGAGTGGAGCTTAGGGCAGGGGTAGGTGAGATGGTGTTATGTAGGGGTTTGGGGTAGGAAGTAGGTGCGATGGTGTGGGAGTGGAGCTTAGGGCAGGGGTAGGTGAGATGGTGTTATGTAGGGGTTTGGGGTAGGAAGTAGGTGCGATGGTGTGGGAGTGGAGCTTAGGGCAGGGGTAGGTGAGATGGTGTTATGTAGGGGTTTGGGGTAGGAAGTAGGTGCGATGGTGTGGGAGTGGAGCTTAGGGCAAGGGTGGGTGAGATGGTGTTATGTAGGGGTTTGGGGTAGGAAGTAGGTGCGATGGTGTGGGAGTGGAGCTTAGGGCAGGGGTGGGTGAGATGGTGTTATGTAGGGGTTTGGGGTAGGAAGTAGGTGCGATGGTGTGGGAGTGGAGCTTAGGGCAAGGGTAGGTGAGATGGTGTTATGTAGGGGTTTGGGGTAGGAAGTAGGTGCGATGGTGTGGGAGTGGAGCTTAGGGCAAGGGTAGGTGAGATGGTGTTATGTAGGGGTTTGGGGTAGGAAGTAGGTGCGATGGTGTGGGAGTGGAGCTTAGGGCAAGGGTGGGTGAGATGGTGTTATGTAGGGGTTTGGGGTAAGAAGTAGGTGCGATGGTGTGGGAGTGGAGCTTAGGGCAGGGGTGGGTGAGATGGTGTTATGTAGGGGTTTGGGGTAGGAAGTAGGTGCGATGGTGTGGGAGTGGAGCTTAGGGCAAGGGTAGGTGAGATGGTGTTATGTAGGGGTTTGGGGTAGGAAGTAGGTGCGATGGTGTGGGAGTAGAGCTTAGGGCAGGGGTGGGTGAGATGGTGTTATGTAGGGGTTTGGGGTAGGAAGTAGGTGCGATGGTGTGGGAGTGGAGCTTAGGGCAAGGGTGGGTGAGATGGTGTTATGTAGGGGTTTGGGGTAGGAAGTAGGTGCGATGGTGTGGGAGTAGAGCTTAGGGCAAGGGTGGGTGCGATGGTGTTTAGTAGGGGTAGGTTTGGGGTAGAAAGTAGGTGCGATGGTGTGGGAGTAGAGCTTAGGGCAGGGGTGGGTGAGATGGTGTTATGTAGGGGTTTGGGGTGAGGGGTCTTTGCCATTATGTTGAAGTGGCCCGGTAGAGCTTAGGGTGGTTGCAACTTGCAAGTGTGTTTTAATCATTCCATCGGTGTGCGGTACATCATCACCCAATGTGTGTGTACAGCTTAGCCTGCTGGCAGACACTTTTCAACAAAGACTATGTTAAAGGTCAAGGTAATGGTTGGTTGGAGTTGGAATGATGAAGATATGAGTGTGGACAGTGAAGGGTAGTCGTGGTTGGGGTTGGGGTAGGGGTGGGTTTGTCTGCGTTTTAGGGAGGTTTGGGGCGGGACACGAGCCTCTGTCTGTGCAGGTGCCTGTTCTCATGCCTGTTCTCGTGCATGTGCATGTGCATGTGCATGTGCATGTGCATGAGCATGAGCATGAGCATGAGCATGTGAATGAGCATGTGCATGTGCATGAGCATGAGCATGTGCATGAGCATGAGCATGAGCATGTGAATGAGCATGTGCATGAGCATGTGCATGTGCATGAGCATGTGCATATGCATGTGCATGTGCATGAGCATGAGCATGAGCATGAGCATGAGCATGAGCATGTGCATGAGCATGAGCATGAGCATGAGCATGAGCATGAGCATGAGCATGAGCATGAGCATGAGCATGAGCATGAGCATGAGCATGAGCATGAGCATGAGCATGAGCATGAGCATGAGCATGAGCATGAGCATGAGCATGAGCATGAGCATGAGCATGAGCATGAGCATGAGCATGAGCATGAGCATGAGCATGAGCATGAGCATGAGCATGAGCATGAGCATGAGCATGAGCATGAGCATGAGCATGAGCATGAGCATGAGCATGAGCATGAGCATGAGCATGAGCATGAGCATGAGCATGAGCATGAGCATGAGCATGCGCGGTCAGCTGCCCCTCTGAACCCTTAACCCACCTCGAGCCAGGGGCCCGGGCAGTCTTCGCTCTCATGCTGCGCTTGCGCATGCTGCTGTAAGGTCTGTCCCGGCAGCAGCTCCGTGAACTTATAGACATTCACTGCTAAGCCGTGCGCCTCGGCCGCGGCCACAAGGTCCTCTGGACGCGCCTCAATGGGTTGGCCATAGCCATGTGGTGCAAACAAGTCGCCCAGGAGGAATCCCCCAGCTGCAGTTCCTCCAGTTGCTGTTGCTTGTGTTGCTGTTACTCTTACTGTAGCTGTTACTGTAGCTGTTATTGCTGCTGTTGACGCCAGGGTTTCTTCTGCTCCAACTGTTTTTGTTGCTCCTGTTGCTGCTGCTGTAGCTGCTGTTGCTGATGCAGCAATCATAGTTTTTTCAGCTGCTGCTGCTGCTGCTGCTACTGCCTTGAATGAATGCACAGGATTTGCTGCTGTTGTTGCTAATCCCATTGCCTGGGTTTATCTAATGCAGTCTGGCGTCCTTCCTGCTGCTTTTGCTGCTGTTTTGCCACTACTGGCACACCTGTTGCTGTTGCTGCTGCGGCGGCGGCGGCGGCAGAGGCTGAGCTGTTGCGGCGGCGGCGGGGGCGGCGGCGCCCGAGCTCTATGGCTTGAATGAGGAGGCTAAGAAGTGTGGCTTTGAGGAAGGACAGCAGAGATGTGTGACGTGTACCTAAAAGTGTGGACACGAGATCATGGTGGGCAATCGAGAATTTAAGGAACGAAGGAAGGAGGAGCAAAACAGGAGCAAAAGTAGGCAAGGTCATCACCAAGGAGGGTGTGGTTGACAAGTAGCTGAGACACTAAAAATAACCATAGGACAGCTTCAGGTTGATTGTGATACCAAGGTGTCATCCATTTTTGTGAAGGAGCCATGGAGGGAACCACCAGCAATGCATGGTGGTGTGGATCATGAATAGAGCCTGGTTTGTCCTTTTGGGTGAAGGAGCCATGGAGGGAGCCACCAGCAATGCATGGCGGTGTGGATCTTGGGGAGAGCCTTGGTGTGGTGGTATGCATCGTTGGCAGGGTGGCAGTAGCTGACACCCCTGCTGACACTTGCGCATTGCATGGGCACTGCATGGCGGTGTGAATCTTGAGGAGAAGCATGGATCATAGCGGTGCATTTGTGGTGATGGGCGTTGGGAGTAATCAATCTGATAGTGGCCAGAAGCAACACCCACTGCAGATACTTGAGCAGTCAGCATGGCGGTAGGTCTATCTCTGGGCGGACATGGTTGAGGATTTGTGGTCATAGGCGATGGGAGCAAGCTAGCAGTGGCCGGAAGCAACACCCCCTGCTGACACTTGAGTAGTCTAAAAGCAATGCATGGCAGTGTAGATCTCTGGGGGAGCATGGATGTGGTAATATGGGTTGGAAGCAATCTGACATATGCAAAAAACAACTTATCTAACACCGAAGGGCCACATCGGGTATGCCATCATCCGATATGGCCCTTCAGGGGGACCTCTTTGGGGGGATGGGTGTCGGCACACTGCCATTTGCGGCTGCCGACACCCCTGCCGACATCCCCGCCGATGCCCTTGCCGACATGAAGGGAAACGTGGCCCCGAGTCCACCCCTCCCGCAAGCAGTCGTTACCGAAACTGCGGTCAGGTTTGATCGAGTTCGCAGACAGGACCAGGACCGCTCGGATTTCGCACCTGTATTCAAAGTCAGCTCAGGTCCCCTCAAGGCAGCTCCGATTCCTATTCATGGACGACGATAGTCGGACGGGGTGCTTGGCAGAATGAAGGTTCGACTCACGTGAGGCCACGAGCCCGCGTCTGACGAGTCGACGATTTGATCCCGTACCCTTTTTCACGGCAGTTCGCAAAAGGGTAATCAAAATGTAAGGGCAGTTAGGCCAAGTCCATCATCGCGGCACTAATTTGCTTGAGCTTTATGACGTGTGCGTGAGACTGCCCAGACCCGAACAATGAAGATAAAAATTGAGGGTAGGTGGCACGGTTGGTGGCCTTGTAATCCACACATTACATTATCAAATGCATCGGATGGTACAAACCGGTACCGGTACGTCCAAGGAAAGAACTCCAACAACAATAGACTTCTTGGTCGAATCGGCAGTGCTGGACAGTAAAAAAGAGCCAGCAAACCACGCAGGTGAGGCACAGTTTCTGAGTGAGATCATTCTTGAACTTCGATCGAGGGTGGGCTGAGATGAGACGACCAAACCGTTATATCGTAGAGGGTTCGAATGAGAGGTATCTAGCGTGGGTCTCTAGTACGAACAAGGCAAAAGCTAACTGCCTCGATCAACGCTGACCCGATCAATCTGGCAGCTAGTGGCGGGTTACGAGCTGGTTGTAAGAAATAGGTTATTCGAAAAAAAAATGGAAATAAATGAGAAACAGGTCACATCAAGCGCCCCCCTAAATAAAGGAGAATGAGCACAGGGCTCAAAAAACAAGACAGTGAAGTATCGTCCATCTGGCGTTTGGGGTGGATGTCACCCAAACTCACTTCGGGTCTCGGACCCGAAGTGATTTTGGGTAAGTTTGGGCAGAAGCGTCTGGGAAACCAACCGTCGACTGTATTAAATCCGGTCGTGTTTCGACGTCCATTGGAAACGATTTCGTCGGGGTGGCACAGCTGGCGCCTAGCTGGCAGCCCACCCCGACGTCAAAACAGCCAATGGAAACACAGCCTAAGGGGGAAATCTCGTAAGATGTAATGTCAAGGCCAAGCACTCGGCCAGCCATACGTAGTCGGCCGTTCTCATAGAACTGAAGCATCCTTTGCCTTTCCTTAATAGCCTTTTGTCATTTCCCTTCACGTTTTTACCCCTCTTCCTCTTTAATTCTGCCCCTTTTATTTAGGCGCCCACGCGGCCGAGCCTTTTTTTGAACAGGGCCCAGCAGAGGACATAGTAATTGCCCGTTGTGGGGCCAATGAGGACAAAACCTTGATTGGCCTGCTGTCCAGTATCCGCCACGGCCGCGGCCGTTAGGCATACGGTCAAGGTAGCACGATATAGTATTTTCATCTTTTGGGCCATCATATCATATCATAACGTTCGATGTAGTATTTTTAACAGACCGTATCAAGGGGTTAACATGGGAGGTTTAACTTCGGAGCTCGAATTTCCCCCACATCAGTATGTGGACTTTCCACATACGGAATCAACAAGCGAGAATGCCACAACACAAGCATAGTCAACGCTCCATCGATATGAATATGATATGCTGACTTACTATATCGTGCTACCTTGCATACGGTAGGCCTACAAGCACCACTGCACCAGGCACCCTTGGCGCTGGCACCCTTAGCAAGGGGTCTGACCCTGCCCTCCTCACTGTCAATGACGTGACACCTCTGGGCCCAGCTTAAATAAGGCTCGGCCGCGTGGGTGCCTAACTAAAGAGTTGGGAGGACAGTTGGAAAGAGGCAAAGAAGGGGGCAGGACAAAAGAAAGGGGGGAAAAGTGGGGGGAAAGTGAAGGGACAAAACAAAAGGCTGGAAAACACAAAATACAAAGGAAGTTCCGACCGAGATTCCAACCTCTGAAAAAGTCTCCGCCTCAACAATATCTACCGCGTCGTGCCAGGGCATCCTGCACCCAAGCCTGCCCCGGTATAACTCCAAAAAGTCTCTAGCACCGTTCGGAGGACCTGCCCATGCCCGCTCACTCTCTAAGTTGATCATGCACGCCGGGGCATTGAAAACAAGCATGCAGCGCGTCCTCTGACACATGGTCGCCGTCTCCCCTAGCCCAACATCACAGGCAGCACCGCCTGTCACGCTGCTGACCACTGCGCCGTCCTCTAGTGTCAGCCATGCTGACGGCGCCGAGCCGCAGCCGTAAGTTCGTGCGCACGCAAGCATACTCCTTTCGGCGCCCGCCGTAGACTGAAACCAGGTGTGGTAGGCGGCCGACATGCAGCTCGCTGTCAGGCAGGGCACCGGAGTAACCGGAGGGCGCAAATGCGCAATTGATGCAGTGATTTGCTAGGTCCCTTGCTAGAGCTGGAGCTGGGATCAGCCGATCTCAAACTGCGGCAGACAGCAACTGACTTACAGCCTGTAACAGTGCTGGCACCTAGCAAGTGCCTGCTATGCTAATACTTGTCAGAGATGGTAGCTAGGATGCCATGCTTTTAGTCATGCTAGTTCGCATATTACTCTGTGCGGATTGATGCTCGTTTCCGTGTGTGTTTGATCTTAGTAACTTCCTTCCGAAGTTCAGTGATAACTAAAGTTGCCAGGACAAGTGACACGGTAGCCATGACACTATGACTCTGCTCATGACTCTACTATGCTTGGTAGTAATTCTGATTTGTCATAGATTAGAGCATGCCTTGTCTGCCTACAGTAGCCTTCTTATGCTAAGACTCTGTTGATTCGTGATCATATCATTGTATGCCGAATCTATTGCTCAGTCTACGATTCTATTAAGATGTAACCACTGGCAGCGATTCTGAGATTCTCCACCTTGTTCCCGACTCCCCGGTCTCCGCTTCCTCTCCCAGCATTGGCAGGTAAGAGATACAAGTAAGGGCATTATTGTATATACCGTAGTCACGGACGTGTTTCGTTGCTTTGATCGTTGTTCAAGGGACAACGAATCATAAAGAATGATCCTTTTAGACGTGCTTAAGGGAAACGAATCATAAAAAGTAAGATCCTTCGACACGACGTTCGACACGTACGGCAGTACAGCCAGTATGGTGCTGACTGGTAACGGTCCCAACTCTCTGCCAAGCACAACCTGGGCGAGTCATGCATTTTACTAGATGAACTTTGCTCTGTTACTGCCTTTTCCGTAGCGTAAACAAGCGGGTAAGGCTAAACGAACCAAAAAGTTGGCATTCGCTAAGGGGCATCGAATCAAAACAACCAAAAGGTCCGCGATCATTCGGCTTTCTTAAGCAACAACGAACTCCGAAAACAACGAAACACGTCCGTGACTACGGTACTGCCCCGCTTCACAGCCGTTGTAGCGGCTGGATCTGCAGCTCCCTCATGACCCCCCAACTCGCAGCGGACGGAGGTAGCCATGCAGCCTGGCGCAGATGTTGGAGGAAGCTGCCCTGCCCTACTGTTCAAGGGAAGGAATAAAGGAAGGGCCAGCCCCCCTACCTCTTATCATTTCCCCTCCTTCTCCTCTCAACCAGCCAGACAATTGGCTGGGCACCAGTTCGGTTGAGCCTTTTTAGCAGAGCGCCATAGCCCAAACATCTAGAGGTGCAACCAACGGTATGAACCACTGATCTGTTACAAGATCAAAAGGAACAAAGGATTTAAAATTGTATGTTTTCAATGACGTGACACCTCTGGGCCCTGCGAAGAGAGTGTGCTTGCCCGCGCACGAACTTATGGCTGCGGCTCGGCGCCGTCAGCACGGCTGACACTCGAGGAGGGCACAGCGGTAAGCAGCGTGACGGACGGTGCTGCCAACGGTGTTGGGCAAGGGGAGATGGCGAGCATGTGGAGGATGCGCTGCATGTGTGCTTCCAGTGCCCTAGCGTGAAGGAGAGGCTTAGGGAAAAAGGTTAGGCAGGCCCTCGCTCCGGAGGGCGCCACAGACTTTCAACTTTCAAGAGTTGTACCTGCGGGGCAGGCTTGGTTGGGAGGCTCTGACTTTTGTTGAGGACGTCGTATGCTTTGTTGAGGCTTAGTTTTGTTGCTTTTCTTTTCTTTCTTGGGGAATAGGCTTGACAGGGGCAAGGATACTTCGGGCTACCTTTCCCTTTGGGGGAGGTATTTCTCTCTCCTTTGTGTTCTTCTCCTTCTTTCCCTCTTCCCTTAAGTTTCTTTTATTTTCTTCCAACGGGATAGTTGGGCGCCCACGCGGCCGAGCCTTTTTGAGCAGGGCCCAGAGGTGTTATGTCATTGACCTCTGGGCCTTGCTCAAAAAGGCTCGGCCTCGTTGGGCTACTTAGTCAGCAGTCACTGACGTTATACCTGTGGGCGCAACTCAAACGAAGGTTTGGCCAGGTTGGCGCCCAACCGTCTCGTTTAGGGTCTCTGGAGTCTAGGCCTCAACAAGAGATACCATATCCTCTACCAAAGCCAGGGCCTTCCGGCTCCTGCCCATGCCCGCCCATGTATACCTGGTGAAAGTCCATGGTGCCGTCCTGAGGGCCTGCCACCGCCCGTCCACTATTCCCTTTCCTTCTCCTTGATGGTAGAGCTAGGCTAGCGTAGGCTGCACATCTACATGCATAATTCCGTATACTGTACCCGGAGTCTGTCCATGATGCAGTGGTTCTTTGAGTGCGCACCAGACTACCTACGGCAAGCCCCTGATGAGGCAACCAATGGGGTCCAAACCTTCACCAGCGTACTGCCTATGGATCAAGCAGTAGATCTTGTGTGTCCTCGCTGGGGCCCAAGCAGGAGATCTTGCAGCCCTCTTTGCGGCATCAGATCCGCATGGCTGCATGTTGTGGTTATGTAGAAAATGGGTACCGGTACCCGAAGCAAGTAAGAGCTGAAGCATCCTATTTGAATATTGGATGTCCTGGTTGTAATGGCATGGAATCTAGAGCTCTCACAGGGTGAAGGCTTGGCTGCCAGTTGAATGAGTGGCTGGTGTGTGCCCTTGCGCCAACGCGCTCAGCCGCTCACAGTCTGGTTTCATGCTCAGGCACAGGTTGATCTCCTTTCGAGAGTACTGCTGCTGGATGTAAGTGAAGGTGACGCATTCGGATGCTGCTCAAGCCACATGAGATTTCTGACATTCGACCACCCTGCATTTATGGTGAATGGCCCCAAATCCACGTAATTTGGCACTCTTCCAGCTCATCAGCAGTCCATTTGGCCCATCGCATATAATCTTCGTGCTGGCAAACGGTACTTATAACGGGGTTGAGGCTGCAATTACGCTGTGTGACAAAGCCATGACAGGTTCTTCTCATATCTTCCGCTACTCTTCCATCCCCTTGCCTCCACCCCCTGCCTCCACCAATCTTCCACCCATCGTCCAGTTGTACATCCTCCGTAGCAACTAAGTTCTTCTTCTCGACGCATCTTACTACTTTCTTCGCTTATACATTTCACCTCTGTAAAATGTCGCAACCCCGTGTATTCTTTGACGTGGCGGTGAGAGCTTGCTGATTCGAGATCTGGGTCCTTGCTGAAACTGGGCCTCTGACTCTCTCCTACGCTATATGCCCTTACAACTTACAGGCTGATGGCGCACCTATGGGCCGTATTGTCATGGAGGTGAGGCTTAGGAAGCCCATGGTTGTTCATTCTACAGCAAGGTGGATCGCATCCATCCTTTGTCGTCAGCGTCTGGCGATCTACACATTTAATCTTGCAACCCTCTCCTCTTGCAGCTGTTCGCTGACAAGACCCCTAAGACTGCCGAGAACTTCAGGGCCCTGTGCACTGGTAAGTGTCGGCGCCCTGCACTGAGGGATCCCACGTTTGAGTAGTTTTGGAATGTCAAATTTCGTTCAATGCTTAGGAGAATCAGTAGCCCAGGTCGCTGAATGCCTCATGGCTGAATCGATGTCGGAATTTGAACGACGGAATGTTCCCCTCTCACGATGTGTGCGACGGGAGCTGAGGTCGATCACCCTTCACGCCATACAGCTCTCCTCTCTGCAGCCTTTTACCAGGCCGCTGAGTATGATCACTTGTTCACACAGGGGAGAAGGGCTTCGGATACAAGGGATCCAGCTTCCACCGAGTGATCACCGACTTCATGCTCCAGGTGGGTCACTGCAGTTTTCGTGACTGCAGCTCGTGAGCCTGTTGAGCAGTTTTCGGTGACAGTTTTTCTGAGGGTGGATTTTTGACCCATGGAAGCTGCAGCATGCATGGTCTAAGCTAGTTTTCTTTTCCTTAAACCAGCAGCCTCCTGATGACTAATATTGGTCTTAGTGTGCACCTGACCACTTTAGGCAGGTCTGCTGAATGGCCACCGCTGGGTCAGTAAATGGACGAAGCCATGACCGGCCGAAAGTTAGCGGCCATACAACTGGGCTTGCTGCACGAGGGCCTCTCGGCTGATGATGTATTGGACAGACCAAGCTCTCGCTGACGATGCTGCCTCCTTTGCTTTTCATGTTGATGCAGGGAGGAGACTTCACCAACCACAACGGTAGGCCGGGGCGATGTGTTCACTCCATGGATCTGGGTCAAGGGATCTAGTCAGGTTTTTGTTAAGAGCTGGACAGAATCAATGGATCTGCGAGGTAGAGCCCCAATCCATTTAGGCATATAGAGCAGTGCTGCAAAATCCAGTATTTGTGAAATTTATTACTATGTCCAGTAGTCCCTTTCTGGTCAGTGGCTGAATTTGTCTTCAAATGATAGTGCCATAATTTCAGCCATTGTCAGGACCATTGTCAGGACCAGGACCTTGAGGGGTTCAGAATGGAGACCATCCAATGGTCCCTTCTGGAGGCGCATCTGGCATTATCCGTTGAGTTATGCTGATGCACCCCCATATCGTTTTTTAACAGGAATCTGGTTCTGAATTAGCAGTTGTCATGCAATTTTCTCCACAGCATACCCCCATATTGATACAACAGATGTCATCGACGCCCCCCCCCCCAACAACAACAATGCAACACCTCTATTCCCTGATTGCTCTCTCCAGGCACTGGAGGCAAGTCCATCTACGGCGAGAAGTTTGCTGACGAGAACTTCATCCTCAAGCACACCACGCCTGGCCTCCTGTCCATGGCCAACGCCGGCCCCAACACCAACGGATCTCAGGTAACACTTGGCTTTATCCTGGTTTTGGCACATGCAGATCCTGGCATAAACTGGCTTATGCAGAACCTGATTTGCCTCTCTGCCCTCTTTGGGGGCACACGATGCCATGATAATCGTGATTTGCTGAATTCCTCCATGCATGGCCTGGCCTGCTGTCCATGGCTAATGCCGGCCCCAACACCAGCAGACCCCAAGTATCCTTTATGAGTTAAATGCATCAGCTAGGATTCTGCAGCAGATCTTATTGATTATTTGTCACCATCCGCTGGTGTTTGGGCAGGCATTGGCCATGTTCCTTCCACAAGGACCTAGGCCAGTGTCTCTTTTGTTCGTGACTCAGCTGCTTGTCAGCCACACTTCGGCCGCTGGCTGGAGGCCCATTTTTGGCCAGCCTTGCTGCCTTGGCCACTTTTAGTCTTGCCCTGAAGGGCCTTTTGCGGCCAAGGGGCTCTTCCATGGCCAGTCCCAACTGAAAGAAAGCCATGTCAGCTCATTGCAGATTCTCGTAGTCGCACTTAAGTGTAGACCCTCATCATTTACATCCTTTCCTTGCCCCGTCTGTGGTATGACCTCGAAGGCATGACTTCGACTGTGTTTAGTTAAGTAACTAACAAGAGCATAGCGTGCCAGACTGAAGGGAGCCGGGTGGCCACCATGAGGCTGATGGGGGCCAAATCTTGACCAGCCTGCAGCTGATGGCCCAAGGCACCTTGCTGCAACAGGCCCCCTCTATTATGCAGCTGACTTGATAAATGAAGAGCGGTAAACAGTTGACACCGCTTGTACCCGCCGATTCAATACCCTATTGCTAGGATGTTATTAAGGGCTTCCCATTTGGTTCGAGCCCGTCTGCGCATGACTGCACTTCTGTGAACTTTAGAAAGGTGCATGCCCTCTGGCCTGCTGAAAGCTCGGCTCGTGGGGCTGGTAGGGGATGAATAAGCTACCAAACTTTGCGAAAATCCATTTGGTTCCTAAAAGCGGTGCCTAACCACATTTTGGTCGCACTCAAAATGTATATTGTTCAAAACTAGAATCGTTTTAAGTTCCAAACTAAATGTTGCATTTTTTGTGGCTCAAAGCTGATGTCTGCTGGATCCCTCTGCTTGAACCCCCCCATCCTCGAGCTGCGAGCTCCCACCCTTTTCTTCCCTGCCTCCCTCCTCCCTCCCCTCCCCTCCCTTCTGAGCGGCATTTACCACCCTCTCCCTGCAGTTCTTCATCACCACCGTCGTGACCAGCTGGCTGGACGGCAAGCACGTCGTGTTTGGCAAGGTCACCGAAGGCATGGATGTTGTCAGGGCCGTTGAGGCACTCGGCAGCGGCAGTGGCAAGACCAAGAAGAAGGTCACCATCTCGGACTGCGGACAGCTGTAAATTGGAACTATCTGCTTGCCTACGAACTGGAACCATCAGCCTGCCTGAAAACTGGAACGATTTGCCTACCTGTTGAACACTTGAACGTATGTAGATCTGTTGCTTGTACTTGCCTGTAAACATGCGCTGGATTTTCAGGAATTTACTGCATATGTCAATGACGTCACACCTCTGGGCGAAAAGGCTCAGTCGTGAGTGCATTTTCCAGCACATGTAAGGGGCCCGAAAACAGTTACAGTTGATAACCGACTGCTTCTTCTATCTGTCAATAACGTTACACCTCTGGGCCCGCCCAAAGCTCGACCGCGTGGGTGCCCAACTGTTCATAAGGGAGTAAAGAAGGAACTAAAAGGAAGAGGTCGGGTCAAAGGAACAAAAGGAGAGGTCGGGAGGGCAAAGAAGAGCAAGACCGACACCCGAGTTCCACTAGAGACAAGCCCTCAACAAAGCCTCAAAGAAAAGAAAATTCCACAAAAGCAAGCGTGCTTCTATCTGTGACTCAATTTGTGGCACCGTTTCTTACTCCTGGTCCAGACGTATTAATTGTATGTCATGGCCCGGAGATGTCATGAGCTTGACATCTATATTATTAAGTGCGACTAAAGTAACCTTCGGTTTTATCACCAGCTTCCACGGCAAACAGGCCAACGGGAACATTACCGGGTTTCCAAACGAGGGTCCTCGACTGCAAGCGGCGGGGAAACTGGAGACAGCTTCTGGATTACTATTCAGGCTTCTGGGTTACTACACTGGAATTAGCGTTCTGAGCCGTCGGATCGCCTTCTCCCAGCGTATCCATCAACATATGTACGGCATATGGTGTGTGGACCATGCGAGCCATCATTACGTCCGTGACAGCAATGACAGGTCAGTTCTATCCGATTCAATGGAAGCACTATTTGACAAGGATGGTAATTCGTTGGATCCGACGATGAGTTACCCACCTGCTGTTTTAGGTCTGCAAGTGCCCGGCGTCGACGAGCAACGCGCCAAGACGGTGTGTTTTGTATTATGCCCTGGT
The DNA here is from genome assembly GCA_037349105.1 of Limnomonas spitsbergensis. Lineage (NCBI taxonomy): Eukaryota > Viridiplantae > Chlorophyta > Chlorophyceae > Chlamydomonadales > Limnomonas > Limnomonas spitsbergensis. Next base: position 349,794 of record JAYJMM010000087.1, on the reverse strand, counting down.
CGTGTTCAATTTATTTGATTGTTGTTGCTTTTCTTTCCAGGCACTTCTTGCCGCAGACCTTGCCTGGTCTGCGGCTTATTCCAAGAAGCCCAAGCCAGCCCCAACGGTATTTGCCTTTGCATAATCGTCTTCTTCAGCTCCTTATTCATCTGCGCCCTGTTCTTTCGCCCAGGAGCCTGCTACGGCGGATGCTTCAATGTCCGCTGCCCCTGCAGCTGTCGCGATTGCCTCAGAGTCGCAGGTGCGCACCTACTGAGTGCCTCTTCTTTTTTTACTGATTGTCCAATGACAGCGGCTTCTCTTCACTGTTTCCATAGTTGCTTGACTTGGCGACAGATTGAACGGGTCTTGCTACTGACCGTGCGAGTGCTTGGCGTAAAGACTCTATGACCCGAAGGTGTGATTGCCTGGTTAATCTGTTCGTGGCCTTCAGGTGCGATTTGGGCTGTAATCCTAATGGTCATTTGCCTGCGCTTTGGCGAACGATTGGGCATGTTGTCATGGCTCCTCTCAATTTATGTTCTTCAGGCGGATGAGCCTGATTCAACGGGCGCTGCCCCAACGGCCGAGGAAGGGCACAAGGTGCGTAATGGCTATAATGGCTGTTGCCTGCGTAATGGCCATTGCTCAAGATATCGTCGTGCGATTTAGCCTGCGTAATGGCTTGCGATTGGGCATGTTGGCCTTGCTTGCACTTTTCTGCTGACTCAAGCATGATCTTACTAAACCATGATCTTCAAGTGGACAAGCCTCATTCACTGCTAGCTGTTCCACCAGTTGAGGAAGGCCGAAGGTGCGGAATGGCCTGTGATTTGGCATTTTGCCTCTCCTCCAAGTGAGCGCATTGAGCAAGATTGCACCGAATGCCCCAACGTGCGGGGCAGGCCAGGTAAAAGTGGGAGCACCGGTAGATTTAGGTATCGGGAGATTTTAGGATTCCATCATGTATGCATGACTCTTTTTGCGTACTGGTAGATTTTTAGTGCGATAACCATGTATAAATGACATTTCTTTCAGCATGTCGAGGAACCAGCGGCGGCTTCATGCCCCCATGCTGCCCTTGGTTGAACAAGGTTGCAATGAATGCCTCAACAGGTGGGGCATGCCAGACGCAAGTTGGCCCACTGCATAGATATTTGGTGAAACTCCCATGTCTGAACGCCTTATCTTTCTTTCAACACGATGAGACTGCTCAAAGTTCTGCCATAATATGCCTGCTGAGGCGCTAATGCCATTGAATGTTGTGAGCTTTGCCTCAAAAAGTTAATTGCTCAGCAAGTAACCTTGAGTGCGGAAGCCCAGAGTGTCTCTCCTTTTCTACCTTCATACTCCCTTTCTTTTCTACCCGGTTATTGTTCCTCTCCTTTTCAACATGGAAACCTCGAGTGCGGAAGCCCAGAGTGTCTCTTCTCCCTTTTCTACCTTCACTCCTTTTCATTCCTATCCTCACTACTCTTCTCCTTTTCAATATGGAAACCTGGAGTGCAGAAGCCCATAGTGTTTCTCCTCCCTTTTCCACCTCACTACACCTCTCATTTTCTTTCCCACCCCCACTACTCCTCCTTTTCTACCTTCATTTCTCTCTTCCACCCATTTTCTACATTATGTTCCCTTTTCCCTTCCCTGTGATTTCCCTATCCTTTTATTTGATTTGCTACTTCTTTTGTCCTTCGCATCTATGTTTGCCTTCTTCAATTTATTTTCCACCACTCATTCTCTTATCTTCGTTGCATTCTGTGTTGTCTCAGTTTTCTGTATTTTTATGTTAGTCTGTCTCATCCCCTCCTCTTTGACCGAAGTTGGGTTTTGGAAATGATTTCTTCCCTTCCTAATTGTTTCTTTACTATGTTCGTTTCTGTTAACTTCGCAATCCTCTCTCTCATAACATGCTCTCCTAATGAAGCCTGAAAACGCCCACTTCCTTTACACATTTGTGCCCCTCACTCATCTCTTGCAATCACCTGTTAAATTCATATTTATCTTGACATCCTAAAAATCATGCTTTCTTCATTTATGCCTTTTTCTATACTATAATGTACTTCTCGCTGTTCATCTTACTACAATGGGATATGCTGCCAGTCGGAGATGCAAAATTAGTATGTCACACGATTACCATGCCAAAGTCTAGGAGAAACTAGGTAAACCATGGTGAGATAACAGAGTACGGCATCGAGCGGCGATGGGCTCTAGGGCAGTACGGGATTTGCGACCAAACAATGGTACGAAGCCTGGAAAGCTCTTCCAAACGAAACAACTGCCGGTGCCTAATTACTTGCGCAAACAATTGTCGATGAACTTTTGGCATTTTTTTCATACCACAAGATATGGCCTCTGACAATGATGCATGCGCAACAAATTTATGTTGTGCTACCGATTCAAATTTTGTAATGTACGAATAGGTCGGAAATTCGTTTTGTCTTGCACTGTAGAAACCTGCGATTTTCAATTAATTATTGTCTAGGGAGTTGAAAACGGTGCATATTCCCGTTAGGCTATGCTAAACCCTAGGCCGCGTGGAGCTGGTAAAAAATGGCTTTACTCATTTCAAGCTACCATGCACAGCCATGACCATGGTGCATCTATGCCACCCTCAGACTATGTGGGGAAGTAGGAACATGGAATCCAATGATCAAAACTGGGAGAGAAGATCATGTGGCGGGTTTGATCTCACAACTTTGGGGTTTGGTTACCACCAGCTTTGTACCACTAGACTATTTCCCCATGGGGGGTGGCTGAAGGCTAATAAATAATGCCTACGGCACTTCACTATAAGGTACCACAAATACACGTTCAATTTCTGACCACTTCACAGCGATCGGGCACTGGTCTAGTACACAATATTCACATTAAATGTCATATTTTTTACTCTTTGGTGAAGCCTATTCTGTTTTATGGGTGTGAAATTTGGGGACCAGGTCTCCTTGCGAAAGGAGTCGGCTTGACATATACTGGTTTCTCTAGAGATGTGGAGGTAATTCACAAGGGTTTCCTTAGGCAGTGTCTGGGTCTTCGCAAGTCTGTGCTGAGTATGTTCTCATGAGTGAACTGCACCGTGAACCCCTTATCTTAAGTCTTTTTCAGCAGACCCTGAGTTTTTGGAATAGAATTAATCTGAGGCCTGACAATGACCTTGTGAAAATGGCTACGCAGGAAAGTTGTGATTTGGCGAAGGCTGGCACTTCACTTTGTTGGGCTGATTTTCTGTCTACGATATTGATGACTCTGGGTATTGATTTATTGACTGCTTCAGCCAATACCTCTTTGGATATTGAGGTCATTGTGAATTCAGCTAGGGATCAGTGGCTATTCAAAATTTCCAGGGACATGCCACGTACGGCCCTGTCAGTACGTGCTACTCCTGACTCAGAACGCTCAGGGTTCAAATTGTTTACGTTCTCTAAGTGTTTCCAAATTATAAGCGTGATGTGAAGGAGACTTTCTGGTACAATTTGAGTAAGCCTAATATTATTTTCGCTGTAGCCCGGTATCGGATGGGGTCGCATTGGCTGAATGTTGAGACGGGGCGCTTTGAGAAACCCTGTGTGCCTCGTAGCGAGAGGATTTGTAGATGTTGCAATCTTAAATGTCGGGAGGATGAGCTTCACATGATTTACTGCCCGTTCTATACAGACCTTCGTTTTCAGTTTAACCTTACTTTCCATAATTTCCTAGAGGACGAGGATGAGGCCATGAAACAGTACGCAAATGGAGTGTGGGGCTAACTAAATGCAGCGGATTCTGCATATGTGTTCTGGAACAAATTTGGTTGTTTTATCTTTCAGTGTATGATGAAAAGAGAGAATCATCTCAAAACTTTGCCAAATTTCCTGTCTCCCCCCTAACTCTCTAGGCGGTGCTCAATCGAACTGTGTTGCACCCACGGCATGTTTTATGGCTGGGGCTTATCTTCTGCACTATGGGGTTCATTCCCACGCCACTGTCGTGGTTGTGTGCTAATTGCTTGCCCAGGGGGGTCACTGGTTTTCGCTTTCTGTCCTAGTGTATCAAGTGCCTGTACCGGTTTACGGGCACATGTCCCATGCATCAAGTGTGATGCTTTGTTGGACTGTAAAAACTTCACAAAACTTCACAATGACGTTATACCTCTGGGCTCTGCCGAAATGAAGCTCGGCCACTTCGGCGAACAGAAGGCAGCTAGGCTAGGGAAAAGGCCCGAGAGGATAGCAAGTTCACCAATTAAACAACAAGAACACAAAAGGTCTGGTAAACCGTATCGCCTGCCTTCCCCCACCTCTAAGGAGTCTCGCCTTAAAAAAGTTGAACTAAAGGTCCCAGAACACCAGGCCTCCCACCCCTTCAAAGGCGTCCTGTCTGGTTGAGAGGGAACTGGTAAGGAAGGAAAGACAGAGGACCAAATGTGTCAATAACGTTACACCTCTGGGCCCGCTCAATGCTCGGCCGCGTGGGCGCCCAACTGTTCAGAAGGGAGACATATCAGATGTGTGTGATGTTGACAGTCTCTTACTCCTCTGGGCCCACGAGAGGTGTAACGTCATTGACTCCTATGGGCCCTGATAAAAGTCCGGCCGTATGCGTACGGGCCATAGGGGCGCCCGACTGGGTGGATAGAAGAAGAGATTTAGTGTGCACCAGACCGTTGGGCCAAAACAACTTGACCGTGGACCCTGTAGTTGGATAAGCACGATCCACTTCTGGTTCCCTTGTGCGGGCCCAGAGGTGTAACGTTATTGACTTATGCTTCCCTTGTCAATAACGTTACACCTCTGGGCCCGCTCAAAGCTCGGCCGCGTGGGCGCCCAACTGTTCAGAAGGGAGCAAAGGAGGAACTAAAAGAAGAGAGGGGGGAAGGAACAAAAGGAGAAGCCGGGAAGGCAAAGCAGACCAAGTCCAACAGCTGAGTTCCACTAGAGACTAGCCCTCAACAAAGCCTCTAAGAAAAGTCAAGGAAAGCAAGCGTATCCCACCCCTGCTTGGCCGCGAGGGCGCTCCACTGATCAGAAGGGAGAAGAGAAGAAACTAAAAAGGGGGCAAACAGCAACAACAACAAAAAGGCTAAAAGAGATGGCCGGAAAGGCCAACGACATCGGCCATGCTTCCCTTGTGTACTGTGGTGGCAGCCCTGTAATCTGCCAAAACAGTCGGAGGACTCAAGTGGTCACTCCAGCGTTCATAGCACTGACACACGATCTTGCATGCTTCATGTATGCATTATGCAAAGATATGCTTATTTCTTTTTGAGGAAAATAGGGCGCAATGAGGAAAGCTGATCAGGTGAACATACCCAGTTACAAAAAAACAGGCACTTGCAGGTTGCTCCTTTACTGGATAAATGGTGCACAATGCACGTTTGGTTATTCTTACTCATACAGGTGAGCCTTGTGGTAGAGGGGTGGCAGCTAGGGAAGAAAGAAAACGCCACGTCAACGTGGCTTCAGGGCGCGGGCGTAGCCGCATTGAAACCGCAATCGCATCCAACCTCCAACGAACCAGATCCCCCGGAGATGCGCCAAAGTAGTTCCGCGCGTTATCGTTGCAATTATTTCTATCAATCGAAATGTCTACTAACCCTCAAGTATGCTTCGATGTCGCGGTGAGTGAAAAAAAATAAAAGATCGCTGAAAACCTCGGCAACACACCGGCATCAGGCACTCTCCGGGCGCTTACGCATGCGAATTCAAATTTACAACAGGCCAATGGACAACCCTTGGGGCGCATCGTGATGGAGGTACGTCTCATGTACCCCCCGGCCGTCTCAGGTCCAACGACACCAATCCTGCCCGCTGAGGTTTGAATCAGTCTTGTCCATCTCTCACAGCTCTTTGCCAATGACGTCCCAAAGACTGCGGAGAACTTCCGATGCCTGTGCACCGGTGAGCAACGAACAAGCGCCATGCGCACATGCCTGCTGCCCATGCGCTGCATGGCTGCAACAAGCAGTGTTTCTTTTTGTACGCACCAGATCGTCTTTTTGGCAGGCCTCTGGCCAGATTCCACTAAGCTGATAAAGGCCATACCTGCACCGGCCTAAGGCCAGGCGAATAATCAGATGTATACGTCAATATTAGATGATGGATGATGGATCTCGAGCCTGCGAGACATTTAAATATAATCAGCTGGGTTGGCTGCACCCAGCCCTATCAACCACACATTGACCGTGCTGAAGCTGCACTGTCACCTAAGTCAGAAAATGACAAGTGCTATATGGTACCCTGCCTGACGCTTACTGCATGGCTGGCCCTGGTTCTGCTGTTTGGAAAGGCCGCATGCAGTGTTTCTTTTTTCATGACTCGGCTACATGTCAGCTACACTCCGGCCGCTGGCCGGAGGCCCCATTTGTGTCCAGCCTTGCTGCTTTGGTCACCGATTATAGGCCGATCCAGGTTAGGTATTAATTGGGCCTTTGGCGGCCGCTGGGCGTCCTGCCGAAGTTGGAAATTGCAGCCAACGGGAAAAGAAACAGTGGCTGCATGAGGCTCATGCATGCAAGAGTTGGTATGGCATCCATTGCCGTGCGATTGCGCCGTAATTCAGACAGTGTGTCTGTAATTACGGTCCATTGCTGGTAAAAGTAGCTGAATTTGCCTTCAAGTTATGGTGACTGAAATTCAGCTAGGTAATTAAGCTAGGTAATTAAGCTAGGTAATTAAGCCACCGCTAGGACTGCAATCGGCACAGCACTGGTGGCATTGCATACTAGCGTGCAGGCAAGAGATGCACTTCCGGTAGTAGCAGGACCAGGCTAAAGCCAAAGAGGCGTGCAGGAAAGAGATGCACGACCGGTCGTAGCAGGATCAGGCTATGGCCTAAAGAGGCGTGCAGGAAAGAGATGCACGACCGGTCGTAGCAGGATCAGGCTATGGCCAAAGAGGCGTGCAGGAAAGAGATGCACGACCGGTAGTAGCAGGATCAGGCTACAGCCAAAGAGTTGTCCCGATGTCAGGGATGGTGTTGACTGAGGACAGCATAACCTTGTTTTTTCTCCCTTCGAAACCATCTGTCCACATGAATGCGTGTCCTTGCGGTGTGGAATGCAGGCGAGAAGGGTACCAGCCGCAGCGGAAAAGCTCTGCATTTCAAGGTGGGAGTCAGGCTTGTGGCACATGATCATGGCGATATTCTGGACATGGACATGGTGACATTGACAGTTACGATATTATGACTTGAGGCTTCTTTCAGGGCTGTACAATGTGTCTAGGACTTCCACCTTTTTTCCGGCTTCGCCAGACGCCCCGCTTCAAGTTTTCCTCGGTTAATTTTACCTTCGGCCCATAAAAACGGTAAACGACCAGTTCGTGGAGTCCTGGCTGCTTCTTCGTTATTTTGGGGGCACTCCAGGACACCGCTGGGGGGCATGCAGGCGGTCGCAACTGGGAAATTGGGACCAAAGCATTGTTTGCCTGCAGCGGGCGGCCCAAGCAATAAGGCATGCTGCACTAGGACCCCGCGGCCACAGGCTGCAAAGTAGCTGAAATGTGGCTGAAGCAGTGAACACTACAAAACAAGATATGTCGGAGATCTTATCCCGGCTTCGATCATTTGCAGAAGCCAGCCTTTTATGTTTTTGCTAGCTGGGCATGCCCCTTCATTCCCTGAAGCAGTCCGATTGATTCCGTCGGGCTAGCCCCCTGCGAGGCCAGCTAGAGGGCATACCTCCCACGCCAAAGTCATCGATAGTGACGCTGAATTACGATGCAAAACATAAATTAATCTTGGTACCGAAATAAATGTACCGTTATTACGATACAAAACATCAAATTACGTGTGTACACAGTCGGTGAGGTATTAAATGAGACCTGAGAACCGACTCAAAACGGTTGCAAAGTATATGTTCAAAAACTGGAGGACTGTAGATTGGCTTTGCCTACCCTCATCATTGCCTTTTTTCAAGGTGAGCGATACATACAAATTACAATTGTGCATCATCGAAACCGGTTTTTAGCTGGACATAGGGAGTTATGGTTGGAACCATGCCCTGAGGGCAAGGCTTCGAAAGGTATCATTCACACCAGAAGGCAGGCAAAAATGAAATACATGGGAACTGAAATCTGAGATCAGTGCCGTGCCAATCGCGGTCCATTAAGTGGCTAAATTATGTAGCTGAGTTTCAGTCACTGTAATTTCAAGGCAAATTCAGCTACTTTTTCCATACCGTAATAAAACCGTAATTACGGCGCAAGATTTCTGAATTACGGCGCAATTGCACCGCACTGTCTGAGATGTTGTATTCGTTCACTGCTGTGCAGGGCTCAGTGCAGGGCTCAGTGTAGTCTTAAATGAGACCTGAGAACTGACCGGAAACGCTTACACAATATACATTGAAAAACTGAAGTACTGTCTGAGATGCTGTATTTTTTCAATGCTGTGCAGGGCTCTATCTTCCATCGGTAGGTGTCGGTCATAGATGCTCCTGGCCTGACCTTGCTCGAGTTCAAAAAAGCTCGGACAGGTTTGGAAGTTTGATTCTTTGACGCTCTCAAAAAGCTCACACATAGGAATATTTGAATGTCTTCAGAAATGCTCCAGCGCACTGCAAATGTTTGTTTCTGTTAGTTCAGCAAATGGAAATAATCGATTAGCACTCTGTATGTTTGTAACCTTTCAGGTTTTGCTTTCCATTCGTTTACAACAAAGAACCTGTGCTGTGTTTCCTCCCACAGGGTGATCCCAGGTGGGTCTTAGTGTGGATCTGAGGTGTGAATCTAAGGATATGCAGAGCTGAGGTATAGAGCTGAGGTGTGGAGCTGGGCAGGTGCGGATTGATTGCCGTGTTGATGGCTTTTCCGGGCACCTGGCTGGGAAATTCGTGCAGCTTTTGATGTGTGGCATCTGCTGAGGCTGGCAGCTCGCGTTCCAGAAGCCATAAGATGGAGATGCGTTGCAGGCAGGCAGGCAGGCAAGTGCCATTGGCATTGCATGCCGCGATGGCGACGCACCGATGCAGAAGCCAGGTGATAGAGGTGTCTAGCAGGCAGCTCCTGAGAGGTAAGAAGCAACTGAGTCAGACAGCCACCGAACCAGACAGTTGCTGGGTGTGACAGCTGCTGAGTCAGACGGTTGCTGAGTCTGCCGAGTGAGACAGCTCCAGAGTCAGGCAGCTGCTGAGTCAGACAGCTGCTGAGTCGGACAGCTGCAGAGACAAACAGCTGCTGAGTCAGACAGATGCAGAGAGATACAATTGCCGAGTCAGACTGATGCTGAGTCAGCATTGTGGCCTTTGAACACGTGTATGCCCAGGTTTCCATCCACATGCTGTGCGAGTGATGGTGTGTGTGTGTGTGTGCGGAGGGGTCGGGGTCATCAGGGTGGGATCTAAGGGAGATCTAAGGGGATCAGGCGGATCTCAGGGGGATCTAAGGGGATCAGGCGGATCTAAGGGGAGGATGAAGGTTCGACTTCCTCATCTGACGTGTTTGAATTCTCACTGCTCCCTCCCAAACGGCCTTGGCGCGTCCTTCCACTTGGACCCACGTGCTCACTCGCCTGGTTCCTGACTCCCTGCCTTGATGTGCGTCTCGGCTGGCGACGCAAACGAGCAGACTTCATGCTGCAGGTATCGCGCACCAGCAGGGTGTTGTAGGGTTCAGGGTTTGTGTGTGTGCGTCGCCACTTTCGTGGGAGGCTTTGCTTAGGGTTCAGGATTTAGTGTTTGGGTTGAGGGTTTAGGGTTTACAGCCATCCTATGGGCCACTGGGGGCTTTTAATGAGCAGAGTTGTTTTGGGGGAACACAGCGAATGTAGCGAAAAAATTCCACTACACCATGGCCGGCCTAAGGCCGAGGAGGCCTGGTCCAGCACGCCCTACCTGGGCCACCGGGCGCAGGTGAAACATGGCTGAAATGCATAGAACATAATCCGGACGGGCACTCCACCCGGGGGCGGTGTTGCCCCCTTTACCAGCCCCTGCTGTCAAGTTTTCATTTAGGTGCGAGCCAGACCCCCCTTTGTTGCAAACCCCCTACCTAGCCAGTGTGTTCCCTTTTCGTGTGTGACTGTGAGTTCCTTTCAGTGTGTTCCCTTTGAGTGTGTTCCCTTTTAGTGTGTGTTCCCTTTTAGTGTGTTCCCTTTCAGTGTGTTCCCTTTTAGTGTGTGTTCCCTTTTAGTGTGTTCCCTTTCAGTGTGTTCCCTTTCAGTGTGTTCCCTTTCAGTGTGTTCCCTTTTAGTGTGTTCCCTTTTAGTGTGTTCCCTTTCAGTGTGTTCCCTTTTAGTGTATGTTCCCTTTTAGTGTGTTCCCTTTCAGTGTGTTCCCTTTCAGTGTGTTCCCTTTTAGTGTGTGTTCCCTTTCAGTGTGTTCCCTTTTAGTGTGTTCCCTTTCAGTGTGTTCCCTTTCAGTGTGTTCCCTTTTAGTGTGTGTTCCCTTTCAGTGTGTTCCCTTTCAGTGTGTTCCCTTTCAGTGTGTTCCCTTTTAGTGTGTTCCCTTTTAGTGTGTTCCCTTTCAGTGTGTTCCCTTTTAGTGTGTTCCCTTTTAGTGTGTTCCCTTTCAGTGTGTTCCCTTTTAGTGTGTGTTCCCTTTCAGTGTGTTCCCTTTCAGTGTGTGTTCCCTTTTAGTGTGTTCCCTTTCAGTGTGTGTTCCCTTTCAGTGTGTTCCCTTTCAGTGTGTGTTCCCTTTTAGTGTGTTTACCTTCAGCAGGCCGCTGGGCTACTAGCACTGGGCCGATGGGGACCCGCGTGCCGTAGTCCGGCTGGAAAAAGCACGGTCTGGACGTGGGCTGGCGTACGAGATGTTTGAATTCTCCTTGAACTTGAATGACCCGGTGCTCTCCTCAGGGAGGCGACTTCACGAACTTCAACGGGACGGGCGGGGAGTCGATATATGGCAGCAAGTTCGAAGATGAGAACTTTGTGAGTGGATGTTAGGCAGCAAGTTCGAAGATGAGAACATTGTGAGTGGATGTTAGGCAGCAAGTTCGAAGATGAGAACATTGTGAGTGGATGTTAGGCAGCAAGTTCGAAGATGAGAACATTGTGAGTGGATGTTAGGCAGCAAGTTCGAAGATGAGAACATTGTGAGTGGATATACTGACCGGGGCTTGGGCGTCTCGTCAACCTGTACTTCCCAAAAGCCACGCCGCATCGGCGTTCTCTTTTCTTGCTGACGATGCTGGGCAGCGTGTTCAAAGATGAGAACAGTCTGTATTGATGTCAGGTGGCAAGTTCAAAGACGAGAACTTTGTGAGTGGATGTTAGGCTGCGTGTTCAAGTTGATATTGGGAGTCTCGTCAACCTGTACTTCCCTAAAGCCACGCCGCATCAGTGTTCTTTTTCTTTCAAAGATGAGAACAGTCTGTATTGATGCTATGTGGCAAGTGTGAAGACGAGAGCTTTGCAAGTTGTGATGTACCGTACGGCACTACGGCAGCAATTCCAAGCTGCAAACCGTTTGACTCCATGCCATGCGGCAAGTTTGTGCATGAGAACTGCACGAGGTGGTGCAGGGCAGCAAGCTTGTGCTCCCGTGCATATTTAAATAGGGCTGTGGTTATGGGGCCTCTGAGTTGCAGGGGAGTATAATTTTAAACAAACTTAATGGTTCGGGCAAGTCTGAGGTTTAGGCGACTTAGTGGGTTAGGCAACATTCAGGGTACGGCAACATTGTGAGTTGTTCCGCATCTTGCAGCTGCCGATGTTGCTTGCTATCTACCACCGTCCATGTTTGCTGGCCTGCCCGCTCGCTGGGTTTCTTTTGGGACGCAGAAGCCCAGCTGTTGAAGTTGGACCCTCAACCCTTTCATGTTTGCCCGCCGCCCGCCCCGCCTGCTTTCCTGCCTGCCTGCTCGCCCGCACGCTCGCCGGGTTTCTTTTAGATGCAGGATCCCAAACTTTGAAGTTTGGCCCTGAAACCTCACCCGTCACTCTCAAACCTATGAATTGGATTTGGGGTTCTACATCCCCCCCCCCTGAACCCTAACAGCCTTGCCTCCCCTATACCCTGATGCTCCCAAAACCTGTAGAATCTGAAGCATATGGGACCAGGTGAGCATCCGCTTGCTGCTTCCTAGGGCTGGCTGAGTGCAGGGAAATACGTATGTACGGCCGATGTACAGTATGTGCGTCGTATGTACGGCAGATGTACAGTATGTACGATCTGTGTACGACGTGTGTTTGAAATGCGTGGGTCCAGGTAAGCGTTTATTTAAATCCTCTTGAGGTACTGTAGATTTGCATTGCGTACCTTATTAATTAACATTGTTTGGGGTTGAGAGATCCATGGATAAACTAGATATCTTTCGTCAACGTCAGTTTTCAGTCATAAGTTCAGAGTTTTGGTTGATTGCCCTTCGGGCAGCATTAACAGAAATCTTGTCTTCATACCCGAGGGAAGGCAAATCAAATCTATGGTAAAGAAAATTAAGAATGGGTTGGGTTGGTGCACAACAAACGTTTACGAGAGGTGCTCGATAGGCTGCTGGGCAGAATGAAACTCAAGCATTATTGGGGATGGGAGGAAGAGGCGAGCCTCCACCTGCTGTGTCCTGTACTTGATATCAAAATAAGAAGAACAAAAAAAACATTTTTGTCATGGCGATTTACATTATTTCGAGACTTGAAGAAGGGGTGCCAAGGAGCCTTTGGAACCGAGGGTTGGATGAAGCCACAGTGGCTGGATCTGCCAAATTTTCCTGCACCCTGGTTTTGGCCTGGATCAAACCCTTGCGGCTTCCTACCCCATGCTGTAACTCAGTAGCCCCTGTATGTATCAGAACTAGGCGAACGTAGGCTACGCCCATTTTTTGTTCATGACCCTGTAGTAGCGGTGTATGTGGCTGTTGGCCTGTTGCTCGCACCCTTTCACATAACGGCCGTCTATCAACGGGTGAATTAGTCACCAGCGATTTTCATTTCGGCAAACCCTGCTATCGCTTAACCCCTTGCGCCAGACTCCGAAACCCCCCACCCAAACCCCGGAAAAAACTTCTTACAGCGGTGCAAAAGCTTTACTGACGACGTTCGTAAAAACCGCTCAACCCGCTTTGTCCATCGCGCAAAGTCCATAATACTGGGAAATACCTGTCGCTGGTACCATACCGCGAGGGCCACAGATGCCCTTGCCCCTTGTATTCGCAACGCAGAGACTGTAAACAGCGCATGCTTATCGTATACATTACGCGCAGGGTTGGGCGATGACGACGTAAAGGGCGTCGGGTGTAAGCAATAAGGTGCATCTACACCGTATACCGTTAAACGTAAAACTGGTACAGTTCTTCGAACCGTTAAAGTGTGGAGCCCCTCCAGTGTGAACATTGGGCTCACGATATTTTCAGCAGCCGCACAACATGGCCAGTCCGGTGACAATGTCCAGGCGGAAGGTGCCGAGCTTATTAGTCAGCGTTTCCTGCCGATCGCGCCAAGTAGTACCCTGGCTAGAAAACGAGAAGAGGCGGAATTAGATGACAGGGGCTCCGGCCGGGGGCCCGGCCTGCCAGACCCAGGGCCCGCGAAAGCGTCTAAAGGAAAAGACAGTCCCTCAGATGTGTTCCGCGCACAGTTCTCTGATGTATTCATGCCTTACTGCCATTCCATTTGCAGTTGACCGCTTGTGAGCCACCACTGAGCTATTGAACTTTCTCCTCTAGGGCATGATGTATATATTGATGTAGCTGAATTGTAGCTGAAATACCCTAATCAGTTGTGGTGATAAGTGAATGATGGTGGCACTTTCAATGGCTATTCAAGGGTTTGTTGCCGCCATCAGAGCTGCAATTGATCGACATTTTACTTACGGGTTTTTAGCTTAATTTACTGTTTTATGACGTAATTTACGTCTGTACGGTTTTATACGTCTGAGAAGATTGAAACATAATTAGTGTAATTACGCCGCAAGCGAAATCTGGCCTGTAATTTACACCGTAAATACACCGTAAAAGAAAACCGTAATGACACCGCAACAGCAAATTGCCCAACACTACATGCCCAGCCCAGCCCAACACTGATTATGCGACCGTAGATTTTATTTGCCTTCCCTCAGGTGTGAATTAATTATATTTTCCATGCTGCCCTCACGGCAGAAATTCGACTAAAACTCTCCATATCTGACTGGAAACTGGTTTCAATGATCTATAATTATTATCTCTATGTATCCCTTAACCCCAATTATGAGGGAAGGCAAAACGAATCTACATATGGCCACCGTTTACTGCATGCGTCAAAGCCTTGCAGGGTTGCACTTTAGGGTTAAGAGGTCTAAAACCTATACAGACAAGCCTGAACCCGATTAGTGTATGCGGCTGTGCCTGTAATGGTTCCAATCGTTAGTCCCCCGCACGAGGCGTACCGTGTTTTTTTAAATCTTGCAATTTTGATAGCAAATAGAACAATTGTGATAGGAAATGGAATCATTTTGACAGCACATAAAATGAAAATTTGCAGCGCACCTCCCCTCCCCTCTTCGCCTGGTAGGTTGGATCCTACTGTCCAGGCTTCCGGGGAGGTAGCTGAAATGTAGCTGAAACAATCCTGCAGGCTTCTAGGATGTAGCTGAATAGTAGTTGAAGGCAACCCAGCAGGCTGGTGGGTTAGTCGGATGTAGCTGAATTGTAGCCGAGAACAACCCAGCGGGTTGCTAAGATATAGATGAATGGTAGCTAAACCGTTGCTCCAGTGGGTTTCACACAACCCTGCAGATTGCCAGGGCGTTGCTGGACTGTAGCTGAAAATTACATTGGGACATTGTGGACTGCAGGTTTCTGGTGTTTAGCTGAATTGTAGCAAAAAATAATCATTTTCAGGCTGCTAGTGTCCAGCTGAACCAAGGTTGGAACTGCACTGCAGGCTACTGGTCTATAGCTGAACTGTAAATGAAAAGTAAACTGCAAGTTGCTGGCGTTTAGCTGAACTGCAGCTGAGAATTGCATTGCAGTCGGCTGGTATGTGGCTGAATTGTAGCTAAACTTAAGCTGAGAACCCCCCTCCCCCCCCCCCACACACACAGGCTACCTGTCCATGGCGAATGCTGGCGCCAACACCAACGGATCTCAGTTCTTCATCACCACGGTCAAGACCAGCTGGTGCGTGTGCTTTTGAATAAATTAGGTTTCCACACGATAGGGTCCTCATTTTAAATGCAAACCCTCGAATCTTGAGACCAGCTCTTCATCATCATCAACTGTCAAGACCAGCGGGTGCGTGTGCCTTTAAAAGCAGGTTTCCAAAACATCTGGTTACCACAGGATGGAGGCAACTTGGGGGCACCAACTTTGGGGCCAATTTCCCCCCCACAGTTTACATAAGTATCAAAAGCTCAACTTGATGAAATTGGAGCCTTGCGGTTTGGGGAAGGCCCGGCGACCTGGCTCCGGAACCGACCATGGTTTTCGGCAAACCTCGCCCCCCTCCCAGGTCGGACCCCCCTTAGGCAACCCTATAACCTGTCAACCCTCACCTCTCAACCCAGCTCCACTCAGTCACTGTCAAGACCAGCTGGTGTGTGCGCCCCTAAAAGAAATCACATTCCCACCAATGACGGCATCAACCCTAAACTGTAAACCCTCAACTTAAAACCCAGGTCTCCATCACCGCTTGAACCCTGAAACCCAGCCCTACACCCAGCTTCTCACCACGGCTGTCCAGACCAGCAGGTGTATTTGCCTTCAAAAAAGCGGATTTGCCCTCCCTCCCGCAAGTGATCAAGTTTGAACCCTGAAACCTTAACCCTCTTCTTCATCACTGCTGTCAAGCTGGTGCGGTACCTTCCAAAACGAGATTCGTTCCTGCAAGTGATACGTTTGTAACCGTGAACCCTGCCCTGAACCCCACCCTGAACCTTGAACCCTGAACCGTGAACCCTATACCTTGAACCCTGTCCTGAACCCTGAATCCACTTCTTCATCACTGTTGGCAAGCCCGGCTACTGCGTATGTTCGTTGATATTTCCACACTGGACGAAGTCCGTCCTCTGAAGACCCTGAAAAAACAGCTCATTAACCACAAACCCCTGAACCCTGGACCTTGAACCCTGTCCTGAACCCTGAACCCACTTCCTCATCACTGTTGGCAAGCCCGGCTACTGCGTATGTTCGTTGATATTTCCACACTGGACGAAGTCCGTCCTCTGAAGACCCTGAAAAAACAGCTCATTAACCACAAACCCCTGAACCCTGCGCCACAAACACTGGAACATTAACGCATGAACCACAAATAGCACATCATTAACCTCGAACCCTGGACTAAAAATTAAAAGCCCTCAACCTTGCACCACAAATCCAAACACTCAACCCTGCACCACACATCCAAAACCCTCCTTTATTAAATCCTAAGCCCAGCTGGCGCTTGTGACTGTTTGCAAAGTTAAAAGTGGCATTCCCCCAATTTGCTACAAGATACCCCGGTTGGGTAGAAATGTGGAATGCCGAGCCACTTAAAATAGAGGTGTGAAAATCCAGTCACCTTTGAATAGAGAGGATTTGAGGACGTTCCCGTCGCTCTTGACAGCTGCAGCAAGATGGGTGTGCCCCCAGGTTGTTGCTTGGTGGGCTGGTGGGCTGGTGTTGACGGCATAAGTGTCGTTGCGTGGTGGGCTGGTGGGCTGATTCTAACCAATGGATTTAACTCCATGCGAATGCCTCATGCCAACTACTTCCGCTCCCCCCTTCCCCCCCCCATCCCTCCGGTGTTTCTGCCTTTGATTCTGTGAATGACATGCTGGCTTCCTCGACAGGCTGGATGGCAAGCACGGTGAGCAGGCGTTCATCATTATTTTGATGTATTCAGGGTAAAGGGTCAAGGATTATATCGATGGTGTGATTTAGCTTCCATGTAGCTACTGTAAATCTTGGGTGGGGTGGGGTGGGTTTGGTTGGGTTGACTGGGGGGCCTGCTGCCCTGCTGTTTGGGCCACGGGCAGTCGGCCGTTACTGGTTAGGTCCCCATCCGCCCAGTGGTGGCTACCCAGCGGTCTTCCAAAAGGTGGTCCAATGCGCGCTTCTATAAAAACAACTGCATGCGCGTGAATTGGGGTGGGGGGGGGGATTGTTGTTGCTTTGAGTTCAGGTCATCTCATTCTTGTTTGGTTTGGGGGAAATGCCCTGGGGAGTCCTGTTAATTTTTGGTGATCACTTTTGGGGGTTGTCTTTTGTTTTTGATTGATTTTTTTATGTTTCATCCTTTTATGTCACATTTTTTCTGAGGCACTTCTTTGTATAACCCCGGTTAACCCCCAGGTAGCCCCAAGTAACCCCCTGGTAACCTCTGGGTAACCCCGGGTTTCCCCAGGTTAGCTCCGGGTAGCCCCCTGGTAACCCCGGGTGAACCCTTGCATCCTGCAGTTGTGTACTGGTATTAGACTGTTAGGACGTGTCTTTGAGGGCATGGACTGCGCTGCGTTGATTTCCGAAAACCATTGAGCGTGTCTCTGATTCTGTTCTCACCTCAAACAACATGTTATGCTGCCGTTCTTTTCGCCTCACCAATCATCGTAATCTTTCAGTTCTTTTTGGATGTCTCATTGACAGTATCTGGAGAGGGGGGGAGGGGGGGGGGTCAGGAATCCCACCTGTCCAGGAGGTGGGTCACACTTGCATTGACTGCGCCACATCCTGAATGCTTCTGCTACTCCGTCACCTTGTTCTAGTCGTCTCACGCCGTCACCTTGTTCTACTCGTCTCACGTCCAACGCTGTCGTTTTCTCCATGCCATCGTTCTCCTGCATTGATGTTCGGACGTGTTCTTGAGGGCATGGACTGCGCCGATTTGAATACCGCTGCATGTACCAAACCTGTCCCTTTGTTCCCTTAATTCAGCGGTTAACGTTCGTTTCCTCCATGCCATCGTTCTTCTCCTGCAGTGGTGTTCGGACGTGTGATTGAGGGCATGGACGTCGTAAAGACCATCGAGGGCTTCGGAAACAGCGCCGGGAAGACGACCAAGAAGATCGAAATCGTGGATTGCGGCCAGCTGGCATGAGATGGTGCCTACCAGTCACCTCCCAATTGCCTATCCATACAGCTGCTGTACTGCGCTAGCTGTGAAGTCAATGACATTACACCTCTGGCTAGCTGTTTAGCCAATGACATAACCTCTGGCTAGCAGTTAAGTGCATTTTGAGGGATCGAGGAACAGGGGAGCAGATCTGAAATTATGAGCAAGGACGAACATATCGTGAACTGAGTGCAGCTCGTTTGAGCTGGTAGTGAGAAGAACCCATCACGCTACCGACTCTCGGTGGAGTATTCTTTCTTTCTAGTGAGAGGAAGCTAGCGAGAAGATGAAGATTGTGGATTGCTTGCAACTGTCAAACCAGCAAGGTGGTGTGCAGGTAGTGAGCACCAGTTGGGTGCTGTGCAGGCGGCGACGGTGGTGTGCGTGCAGGCAGGTGGCTATGCATGCACGTGGAGTACTGCCCGTGTGGACTGGAGAACTTGATCAACAGCTGGGCGCTGATCATACGGGTATGATCAGCGCTTGTTGTCGATGTTACGCCGTTAAGGCCTTCATTGCCCCTAGCCTTTATGCACCCACTGGCCTGTATGAAAATAGCCAGGCGGTGTAAACCTATAGTATGTCCATGATGTAACTCCTCTGGGCCCTGCTAAAAAGTGGGCATCAGCCGCGGCTGCATCCAGCCTGGTTGGAAACTAACATAAGGTGGGTAATTCAAATGAGGAAAAAGAAAGCACCCCCCCTAGGAGCACAGGAGGTCTGAATTCTGAGCCCCTCTAAAATAGCCTTAAAACCTGTGGGCAGTGCCGGTTGAAAGCCTGCCATTTTGTTATCATTGTTTGGAACGTGAACTTGCTTTCCTTTTGTGCCTTCTCCCTTGACTTTCCTAGCTGACCATATGTTTGCCGACGTGGCCGTGCTTTATTGAAGTAGGGCCCAGGGGTGAAACGTCATTAACCACCTGGAACTGGGTATGGAACTGACATGCTTTCATATTTCGCTTGCCGTGTAAGACCGCAAGAAGTGGTGTCATGTGTATGGAATTTCCGAACAGTCCCAGCCACAGTTCTTACATCAGCATGGGACACGTGCCTGCTTATGGGTCAGCAGAGCAGCTCATGCTGTTGGCAGTCAGAGGCTTACACCTTCAGTACGAAGCACGAGTGGGGCAGCTTTCAAATTCAAATTGGTGTATTCATAACTGGATTGGTTATGCAATTCACGACCAAGCCAATACCCAGCCTGCTCAATGCCATTTTATTGAGATCAATAAACGGTGACCAACGGCACATCTGTTGCTTCCTGGGGCCTATCCAAGAGCATCCAGAGCATGACAAAATTGGCACGCGAAAGAAAATGTCAGTTCAAAATTTCAAACAAGAAAGAATAGATGTACACTATGTACCCGAAGGGACCCAAAACGAGCGCAAGGGTGACCCCCCCCCCATCCCCTTAGGGGGGAGGAGTGGGGGCAGATATGTCCTGGATGGGACCCAGATTGAGCGCAAGGGCGATCCCCCCTCCCCTTATAAGGCGGGGAGGAGGAGGGGGGAAGACATACGAATTTCAAAGCGTCGAAATGCCCGTCGATGCCTCTCCCCCTATCAGTGAAGACAGGCCACAACCTTCCTTATAACCCCGAAAACTTGAATCAGATTTGAAAGTCAGAATACGAGGAAGCGGGGAAATAGCAGTGCCCTTGATTGCATCTGAACGCCGGTAAGCAGCTTTCATGACATTGTGTGGCGAGGCGACAAAATAATGATGACCACCAGGGGATACACGGGACCATGGTAGCACGATACGGCGCAATGCGGCACCGGTTGAGTAATCCCGATGATTCTCTTAAGTGCAAAGCAGAGCTTCGCACTTTAGAGAATCATCGGGATTGCTAAGGTGCCCTCAGGGCACCTGAGGCCCGCCTAGGTTCAGCCGGATTGTGCTATCATGACAGGCACCTTGCTTTTGATGTTAAATTCCAACACAACGATTTCAAAAGAGATTGGCACTGTCGGGTAATCACAGCAACGCACCACCCAGATCCATATTTCTTTGTGCCACGTTTCCCCCCCGCCCAGGTACAAGACGGGCACACAGGGCCGCCCCGCCGCCGCTCACAAACACAGCATTGTTTTGAAACATTTGCCACCGGCCCAGGTACAAGACGGGCCCACCAGGCCGCCGCCGCCGCTCACAAACACAGCTTTGCATGCACGTGACTAATGTGGGGGGCTAATAATAACCGCCTCCCTGGTCGTTGCGGAGCATGACATCATCCCTCCTCTGCCCCGCCAGCTGCGGGCCTCCGAAACTCTGTTTCTGTTTCTGCTGCTGCGGGGGAGACGGCACGCCCGGGGCACAGGGCGCCGCAGCTTCCCTCGCACTCCCCTCCCACGCCGACCGGGGTGCGTCAGGCGTCAAGGGCCGCCTCAGACGGAGCATCTGAGAGCCGTCATGTGATGCCCGCATGGCGCCGCCTCCGCCGGACGGCCTCCTATCACCCCGCCTCGTCATGCTGCCCCGCTCAGCGCCCGGTGACACCGAGAGCGGCGGAGCCTGCCGCCCCCCGCCCTGCGGCTGCTGCTGGGACAGCACGCCCTGTAAGCTGGATTGGAAAAGGCGATTGGCACCCAGCGCAACATGGACGCGCGAGCCCCGCGGGGTGTCCTGCGGCAGTGGAGACGCGACAGGCGACATGGGAGGACGCGTCCCGGCCTCAAAGCGGCCGCTCTGATCGTCGTCAGCTCGCTGCCCCGCCGGTTTCATTGCCCCGTTCCCCGCCCAATTCATCCTCCCAATCTCATTATCGTTGTACGCCGCGGGGATGTGCGGGGAGGGCTCCCGGGACTGCCTGGCCGTCATGCACCCTCGCTCCTGCACCTGGAGCTTCGAGTGCTGCTGCTGCCCAGCGGGCAGCGGCGCTGGGCCCCCCGTGCCGGTGACTTTTGACAAGTCGAGCTTGAAAGACAGCGGCCGCGGCGCCTTAGGCACCACAGACCTGCCGCTCTCCGCACCGCTGCTGCTGGTCCGGTCCGATGCTGCCGGAGCGGGCTGTTGGGGCAACGACGGCGGCGGAAGCGGAAGTTTCACCGTAGGAAGCGTTGCTGAAGCCACCGCCGTGCCGCCCTTGCCGTTGGCAAGCACTTGTGTCGGCTCTAGAATTAGCCCCACGTCAGGCACCAGCATCAGCTCCGAAACCGACATCAGCTCCGGTATTAGCATCAGCTCTGGAACTGGCAGAGCGGCAGAGACGGAGAACGAGGGCTCCCTGCCATGCCGTGGCCTGGTCGACATCGGAGGGAAAACGGTGAGGACTTCACCGCCGCCATTCCCAGGGACGCCGCCGCCGGACTCGAGAAGGCTGACGAGGCTGAGTGGGGGAGCTGCCAGCCGGGGCGTGGGGCCGTCGGCGGCCCCCCGCTGCTGGACGCGTGCAGCATCCAGCCCTACGGGCTGCGTCCAGCCCGAGAACGAGTCCGGGCCCCTGTCTGCGCCCGCCGCAGCGGCGGCAGCCACCGCGGCCGCGGTGTCGATGCGCAGCCCTGCCCGCGCTGCGCGGCCGGCCCTGGGTCCCGGCCCCAGCGCGTCTTGCACATCCTCTGGCCGACCATGGGCCCTTCCGGCCGAAACTCCCGTGGAACCGGCCTCCGGTAATGTCCTAGGGACCGGGCCGGCAGCTGCAGAACTAGGAGAAACTGTGGCTGTAGTACCCGCTGAGGCTGTGGAGGCCCCAATGGAAGCCCCATCTGGGGTTCCGCACCCATCGACGTCCATGTGGTCTTCAGACATGGGGGGCGGTGATGCCTGCCGGACAGCAGGCGCTGTCAGCCCCGCGTCGGAAGCCCCCATGGCCGCGAAAACCGAGGCGGGCAACGAGAGGCCGACGGCGGCGTCGGCGGCGCAGGCGAAGGGCGCGGCCTGGCTCAGGTCGACACTCGCAGACAGCTTGGCCATTTGCGTGATGGTCGGGGGGGAGTTGTGGACCCTGCTTGTGAGGGGGCCCCGCCTGACGGGCGAGCCTAGCCGCTCAGGCGTCCGCGCGCGGAGTAGCGCGTGACCTCGGTTGAGCTGGTGCGTTGAGGCGGCGGAGAGACTGGCCTGCATGGGTAACAATTTGCAAGTTAAGCCTCATGCTGAACTCTTGACCCTGAACTAGGCACTAACACTGGAGAGGCTGAACTCTTGACCCTGAACTAGGCACTAACACTGGAGAGGCTGAACTCTTGACCCTGAACTAGGCACTAACACTGGAGAGGCTGAACTCTTGACCCTGAACTAGGCACTAACACTGGAGAGGCTGAACTCTTGACCCTGAACTAGGCACTAACACTGGAGAGGCTGAACTCTTGACCCTGAACTAGGCACTAACACTGGAGAGGCTGAACTCTTGACCCTGAACTTAAGAAGGCTTAACCCCTAACCCATAACTACGCAGAGACACTTGAAAAGCTGTACTCTAGTCTGTACCCTAGGCTGTACTCTAGGCAGCCAAGCTTTGTAGCAGGCAGGCCACGAAGGGGCTTCCTTTAGGTATTCATCCTTGACCCTTCTCTACTGAAGGCTTAACCCTTGCGGGCTTGCCTGTGCGGCCAGACTCTGTCTCAGGCAGGCCACCAAAGCTTCCTTTACGGCTTAACCCTCAACCCTTAACTAATGCTTGCCTGTGCGGCCAAACTCTGTCTCTGGCAGGCCACCAAAGCTTCCTTCAGGGTCTAACCCTCAACCCTTAACTTATGCTTGCCTGTGCGGCCAAACTCTGTAGCAAGAAGGCGACCGAGGGGCTGGAGGCCGCGGGGCTTGAGGGCGCCACCAAGAGCTTGCCTGCCCCAAAGTCTTGCCAGGTCTTGCGCCTGAGAGGTTCAGGGGTGGAGCTCAGGGCTGCTGCTGCCGCTGCTGTGCCACCTCTGCAACTGGGGGATGGCTGGGGCGAGAGGGCGGGGACACGGAGTGCCGACAGGGCACTTTGCTGCTGCTGCTGCTGCTGCATCCCTTTTAAGCTGCTGGGTGGCTGCTGTTCCTGATGCTGCTGCGTCCAGCTGTTTGTCTGTTGCTGCTGCTCCTTCTGCATCTCCCTCTTTCTGCTGGGTTGCTGCTGCTGGTTCAGGCGGTTGGGCTCTTGCAGTCGCTCCTGCCGGTCGGGCTCATACCATGCCGAGAAGTCCTCTTCGAGATCGAGATCGAGGTCCAGCTCGGCAGCCCCCAGCAGGAAGGAGAAGCGGGCGAGGAAGTCTTCAGTGACTCGGTATCTCTGCGTTGCTGACAGCGCTGCTGCTGACGGAAGGGGCGTCATGCCAGTTATTGTTCCAGCGTCAACGCAGCCACTCTTTCACCGTATCCGAAAAGGCCAGGTAGAGCGGACCGCCGCTAAAAGAGAAGCCAGTACCCGCACAGTGGACCTGAGGGAGTACAAAAAGGGGTGCACCTTGGCTATGCGTGGAAATATCAGGAAAATATGCTCATGTCGGTCAAGGTTTCCGATCCGAGGGGGCTGTTTCAGACAGGCCCGTGGAATTGCCAAAGTTTGAATCGATTCACCATTGCGTTGGTGTGACCGGGTTTCTTACACCATGGTTCACACTTGGCGATTGGGCAGTGGACGACGCGGGCACGGGAGAACCCCAGAGTCCACTGGCTTCATGAATTACGACGCATCTGCTCATGACATTCAATTCAGAGCAGTATACGACCTTCGCCTCCCGATCTTCGCTCTGGATCCGAGATAAAACCCTTCCCGAAAAACATTTCCGTACTTGAGCCATGCAAGTTCTTCCGTCTCCCCAGCCATGATCGCGTCCACGGAAGCAGGCTTTCGTTCAGCGGCATCCATGCTGGAGCCGCTGCTGCCATCACGCAGCGTCTACTGCCGCGATTGCTGCCCCCTGGCCCCCCTGTCCCACATGAGCCGAAGCATGGGAGTGTGTAGAGGTGAGATACTGCAATCCACTCTTCATTCTAGCCATTACCAGCTGCGATTTTTACACCTCGGCGTTCCGTCCTGGCTCCGAAAGCCATGCTGCTTGGGCCATTGGCCGGTCAAGGTTTGGCCCCCATTAGCTTTTTGTTTGATGAGGCAGCGGCCTGCCTCATAGGGGTCCCATGCACACTGAATTAGAAAGGTTGAAAGCACATGGTTGTGGAGCGACATGGCCAGTGCCATCCCACCGTCTGGCGTCTGCGTTACTTGCCCGAACTGTTGTGTGTTGACAGCGGCATGCCCATCCTCCCACCAGCCCACCCTAGCAGTTGGAGCCGTAGCATGGGTGTTTGCCAACACTTAGGCACGCAGCTCCGGTGCCACATGGCCACGTAGCTACCTGCCACCTGCCTGGGCCGCCGGCCACCACACAGCTGCCAGCCACCTGCCTGGGCACAGCTGCCGGCCATCAGCCCATGAGCCCAGGCTGCCTCACTGGCTCACTGCCCATACAGATAGAAAGGCTCCCCCCCCCCTTGCACGCCACTACACCTGCCTCCGAGAATAGACACATGACGCGAGGGTGTATCTCGTGTGTCCAGTCTCACACCTCGCTTACAAGTATGAACCGAGGTTCTGTGCAGTACAAACGGTGCACCTAACACCGCTGTACCCCTCCTGTCCCGCCCTGCCCACCCGTTCCCCGTCCGCCTGTCAGCCGGCGGTCAGGGCGAGGCCTACTACCGTAAGATGATGGCGAACAAGGCAAAACGGGCCGGGCACTTTGTGGCAGATTTCGAAGACGGCCCTGCTCCCAGCCCCAGCAACCCCATTGGCTCGAGCGGCCCCAGCAGCCCCAGCAGTAGTGGTGGCGCCGGCACCTTAAAGCCTGAAAGCACCGAGGCCTCTAAACTCCTGGCGGGCTACGTGAGAGCCTCCCTCGAGAGCCACTGGACGGGGGCGCCTGCGACACCGTGGCTGGCTACTGGGCACAGCGCGCGGGCGGGGACCTCGTGCGCCTCGGCTGTGGCGGCGGGGAGCGGTCGGGGGCGGGCGCAGGAGGAGCCTGGAGACGAGGTGGCAAGGGGCGGGAAGGCCGCCAAGGCGCGGCGCGGGATTGAGATCCCAGCTCCGAATTCCTTGGATGGTGAGCGGTGGGGGGGGGTCCTTGGTTCAGGGTGTAGCTGAAATGTGGCTGACGTTTAGACAAAGTGTAGCTGAAGTGTAGATGAAGTGGACATGAGCAACGGAGCGGCCGAGGTTGCCGGGCGTTGGGGTAGCTGAAGTGTAGCTGAAGTGTAGCTTCAGTTGATCTGAAGTGTAGCTGAAGTGTAGGCTCAGTTGAGCTGAGGTGAAGCTGAGGTGTAGCCTCAGTTGATAGGAAGCCAGTGGCCCAAGCAGGTAGGCTTGCTGCACCCGCCCCCCCCCACCCTCCCAACTGGAGTAGGTTGGAAAGGGGCAGGCGGGTGTGCAGATGCACAAGGGAGCGTGCAGGTAGGCGGGTGGGCGGGTAGGGGACAGGAAGGGAATCACGCCTGCCCCGTAAATAATGCCCCAAGCTGTCCCCTCCCCCCCTCCGTGCTTTTTCAGGCCCCCAGACGATCCGCCTACCTGAGATGCCTGGCATGAGGAGGCGTGACAGCGGGGTATCCCCCGCCCCCCCCGCCTCAGTCCATGTGTTCTGGGACCTGGAGGACAAGCACCCTGGCTCGCTGGATCCAAGGTCAGGCTTTAGAATTTGGGTTTATGCGGGTAAGAGTAATGTTCCAAATTACTTTTATGGGGGTTGGGTTTATGTGGGTAAGAGTAATGTACTAACATGGGGTTTTAGTGTTATGTGGCTTAAGAGTAATACCAGTACCGTATGGGTTCAGGGTTTATACTTGAACTTTTTTGTACAGAAAAGTGGTGAAGCCTTTCAGTCAAACTTGAGGCGTGGTTCAGCAAATGATTTGTAAACCATGAACAGCAGGTCGGTATTGAAGTGTAACTTGCGGGAAAAGCTACCCAAGGGTTCAGGGAAATTTACAGTCTAGTTTTTTTTACGGGAGGGGTGACCTGTTGGGAAAATGCCTTGCTCAGGGTTCAGGGTTTATGGTTTATCCTGCAGAGCGAACGTCACTCCAAGACGAGCATGCACCTCTGCATAGCCGGTGTATCTTTTTTCCCGGCTACGAGTCTGAATTCAGCTGGCCGCCCTGCGGCCGCCGAAGGCCCGTTCGAGACCACACCAGGACTGGCCTACAACTGGCGGGCGAGGCAGCTTGGCTAGCAACAACTGGGGTCTCCGGCCCCAGAGGCCAGAGTGAAGCTGACATGTAGCCGACACTGCTTATATCAGTGTGCTTCAGCTACTATTCAGCTACATCAGGGCCTACGGCCGTGTGGAGCTGTTGCTGCAGGCCCTTGTGCTAGGGCCACCGCCTGTAGGCTGGTCAAGGTTTAATCCCAATCGGCCCAGTAATGGCTACCCGGCGGACCCCCCAAGGTGCTGGGGGATGCACTAAAATAAACACCGAAGCCGGAGGCACAGGGGAAGGAACAACGTGCATGGCCTGGTCACACCATCCCACCATCACACTGCTACACCATCACACCGCCACACCATCACACCGCCACACCATCACACCATCACACCATCACACCGCTACACCATCACACCGCCACACCATCACACCGCCACACCATCACTCCATCACACTGTCACACCATCCCACCATCACACCGCTACACCATCACACCGCCACACCATCACACCATCACACCGTCACACCGGGTATATTTGGGCAGAAGTGCTGTGCAATTGCTTCATAGTTGTATTTCGGAAATCTTGTTGCCAATTACGGTTCCTTTGGGGTATAAGTAGCTGACTTTGCTTGAAATTGCGGTGACTGAGACTCAGCTACTCAGCTCAGCCACTGTAAGGACCGTGATTGGCATTCTGCCTCACATACATATTTAAAATGCATTCATGTCCCTTTCGCCCTTCTTTGACTCCTTGTCCCCTGATGATCCTTCCACCCCCCGTCTCTCACCGTTTTACGAAGGGTCCTAGTGCATCGTGTGCGAGGTGTGGCTGCGGCTTACGGACAGGTGGGCTTGCCAGTGGTGTGATTTGGTCAAAGTGTGAACATAACCATCCTCAGGCCATGATCTGAAGCGCACGATGTTCGAGGTGTGGAGGTGGGATACAGCCAAGTGCGCTTGCCAGCGGCGTCAAAGTGTGAACATAACCACCCTCAGGCCATGATCTGAAGCGCACGATGTTCGAGGCGTGGAGGTGGGATACAGCCAAGTGCGCTTGCCAGCGGCGTCAAAGTGTGAAGGCAACCACCCTCAGGCCATGATTTAATCGGGACACCCATGTTGCTAGGATATGTGAGTAACCGCCCATGCTGCAAACCTACCTTCGGCCGAAATGAGCGGCTACCTCAAATCCTGAATCCAGATCTCAGGAGTCGTACGGCCATGCGCATGTATGTATTAATTTATTTATTTCAAACCCGGAGGAGGGGAGGGAGGGAGGCAGGGGGGGGGGCTGCACTGATGCACCATATATATCAAAGGACCCTCGCTTCCATGTCCTGTATATCAGCTTGCAGCATGGAAACAGGAAGGAAGCATGGAACTTACAAATAGGGAATGCGGGACCAAGGATTTGGGGGGCGGGATGGAACACAGTGGCATATGTTGCCCCGGGCTTGAAGATTTGAATTAAAGGGTTGGGGCTCAAGACCGGGACTTCTCTTTGCCTCTGTGGCACCCCCCCTTGTCCATGGTCCCTGTTCGCAGGGTTGGAAATTTCTTGCCCTGAACCTTCAACCTAGCACCTGAACCTGAACCCTTATTTCCCAGGTGGCCTAGGTGGCCTAGGTGGCCCAAGTGAGCCTATTACCTGGAAACCGCATGCTCACAAGCGGCCGGAATATATGCATATGCTTAGGCAACGCGCGCAGTGACCAATTGAGTGCCGGACACGCTGTTTACACCTGTCCAGTGTCCACACATGTAAGCCTACAAATGTGACACCTGATCCGTGAACCCTACCTGCTCCAAGGTTGCCGGGCAGGTTGTTCACACTTGTCCAGTATCCACACATGTCAAACTTAGAATGTGAAACCCTACCCGTGCCCCCCCACCCACCCTGCTCCAAGGTTGCTGGAGTGTACGCATATGCAACGCGCAAGGTGTCCAACTGGGTGTCGGACGCGCTGTTCAACATCGCCACAGGAGCAAGGCAGGCGGAGGCTGAGGCGCGGGCGAGGCGCAACCAGCAGCACCTCGCGGCGCGCGCGGCGCGCTTGGACGGAGAACAGGAGGATGAGGAGGGAAGACAGGGGGAATGGGGTGCGGGAGACAGCAGCCCCTCGTCGGCGACGGTGGCGTCTCGTGCCGGGGCGGGGCGGGTTGCTTTGCAGGCTGCCGCTTCCCAGGACTCGGATCCGGAGCAGCACCGTTGCGAGGTGTGCGGTGCGATCCGGCGCAGTGAGGCGGATCTGGTGACGCACATGCGCTCCGTGCACGGGGGCGGCGCGAGGCCCGCGGGGACCGGCTCGTCGGCGCCGGTGAACGGCCCGAACCGGGCTGTGGGTCGCGTGCTGCGGTACTTCAACTCGGCGGGGGCCGCGTTCGTGCCGCCCTCGGGGCACCAACTGAGCCTGAGGCGAGTGGCTAACCTATCAGCATAAAACCCTAAAACGGAGCCTGGCGTGACTGAAGTCTTAACCCTGAACCCTAAACCCCAAACCCTAAACTATAGTACAGCGTGACTGAAGTATAAATCCTAAACCCTATACCCTAACCTAGAGCCCAGCGTGACTGAAGTCTAAACCCTAAACCCTTAACTCGAGCCTGCCGGGGTGAACCCCAAACAGAGGCTGGATAAATCCTGGACCTTTGGGGCACCATGTGAGCTTCTGGTGAGGGGTTGAGCCCTTCTGTCCCTACACCCTGACCTGGAGTCTAGAGCGGCTTGACCAATGATCCTCGCACGGAGCCTAACGCTGCTAACATGTATGGTAAACCTAAACCTTTTAACCCTGAACCTGCTAACAGGTCTGGTATCCCTAATTCCTTAACCCTAAGCCATTAAGCTGCTAACAGGTATGGTAACCCTAAAGCCTGATCCCTTAACCTGCTAACAGGTCTGGTATCCCTAAATCCTAAACACTAAATCATTAAGCTGCTAACAGGTATGGTATTCCTTAATCCTTAACCCTAAACCATTAAGCTGCTAACAGGTATGGTTACCCTAAACCCTGATCCCTGAACCCGGAGCCTAGAGCGGCTTAACATTCTTGAACGGAGACTGTAGCTGATTACGGTATGGTAACCCTAAACCCTTAACCCTAAACCCTTAACTCGGAGCGACTAAAGCTGCACCCTTGGGACTCCAGCCGATCTTCATCGGCGTAGGAGACCCGCTTATCAAACCTGAACCTGCATGCCGCACTGCACCCCGATGGTCAAACATCGATCGCTTGGCGAACCTCAATCATGAACCCTAAACCCTACAACCTGAACACAGAAGCGCATGAAAACTCCCACCCCAGATCTTGGGCCTCTTAAGCCCTGACCTCGACCTTGGTTTTCGCGTCTTCTTGTCCTTTTCAACAGATACGTCTTGCGATGTGAGGGCGTGGATGCTCGCATTGCCCAGAACGCGGGCGAGGACTCGGGCGTTGCGATGGCCTCTGGCTTGATGAAGCTCACCACGCAGATGTCCACCTCGGCTCACGAACTGGCTGGGCAGCAAAATGCGACACCCTCTGCCGGCCCGGCCCGCCCTATCGCTATCGTCATGTCGGACGACGTGCGGCTGTCCCGTCAGATGCGGCAGCTCAGGGCGGCCGGGTTCCGCATCGTGCTGGTGTCCTCGGACCCCGGGGTGGTGGATAAAAAACGCCAGCTGTCCTCTCAGGCTGTGGCCATGGTTGCTGCGGCCGACGTGGTGCTGAGCTGGGATGCAGTGCGGTGCGGCGACTACCTAGTGCCTCCAACTGGCCGGATATCCGAAGCCCCAAACCAGATAACCAAAACGCTTCACGCGGAAGATGACATGCTGTGGGATGGGATGCAGTACTGAGACTACCGACTGCTGTCTCGAACAGGCCGGATGCCCAGCCAAAGCACTAGGCCATGAAACGTAACGCGGTAGATGACATGCTAGGGGATGCGGTGCAATAGGTAGGTTACTGATCGCCTCGAACTGGCCGGATACCCAAAGCACAAGACCCTGAAACCTAGGACCAGAACTCAACCTGTCAATGACGTTACACCTCTGGGCCCTGCTCAAAAAAGGCTCGGCCGCGTGGGCGCCTAAGTGAAAGGGGCGGAAAAAAGAAGTAAAAGGGGTAGAAAAGTGAAGGAGCAGACAAAAGGCTGGAGAGGAAAGGCAAAGGATGTAATTCAACATGTGACATGGTGAGTTGGGATGTAGTGCGATACGAAGATTACCGATCGGCACCCAATTGCCTCAAACGGACCGCAGATATCCGAAACCCCAAAACCCTGAACCTGAAGCATGAGCCCTGAACTCAGTAGATGATATGCTGAGAGTGCGATACGGAGATTGTCAATTGCTGCCTCGCCTTCACTTTGTGGAGGGCTGAGGGGATTGTTAGGGGCTGAGGGAGTGGGAAGGCCGGGGGAGACTTGATATTTTGGGGATGAAGGGAGTGGGGCTGAGGGGGACAGCGAGGATTGCGGGAGAGGGTTGTGTGAGGGATTGGGGGATGAAATTTTGGGAGGCAAATCCTAGCCAGACAGAAAGAGACCTCGCAAGAGCCATTAAAAATAAAAGAGGGGACCGTCAGAGCAGAACTTTGTACTGGGATGGTATATCTGACTAACTTATTTGGATGGGGGCTTTGGGGGGTCTTTCTATGTTGGGTTCTCATCTTTTGATATCGTGTCATTATCTTTTTATGTTGGGTCATCATATTTTCAAGTTGGGTCCTTATCTTTTGCTTCCTCTCCTCCTCTCAGGTCCGACTTGAGTGTTCAAGGCTAGGCTCAGGGGATTCTGATAGCTAAACCAGATGTTTGTTGCTGATACTCTCGTAGTCATGCATGCTCAGCATGATATAGAAGGACCATGCAGTACATGCAGTGCGCAAAACACCATCCATGTCCGAAAAACCGGAGTCGCGAAGTGAAGCAGGGCAGTATATACAATATGGCCCGTACTTGTGTCATGGGCATTGTCGCTGTTGCTTGGGCACGGGAGTGAGTGGAGACCGGGGAGTCGGGGACACGGTGGAGAATCGCTGGTTACGGTACATCTTGATACAATCATAACACGATGGTCTGCATGGTATAAGATCACGAATCAACAGAGTCTCAGTATAAGAAGTCTAGGCAGGCAAGGCATGCCCTAGTCTATGACAAATCAGAATTGCTACCATGCATAATAGAGTCATGGGCACAATCATAGTGTCATGGCTAACGTGTCACTAGTCATGACAACTAAAGTAATCACTGAACTTCGGAAGTCAGTTACTAAGAAGTGAACAAACACACACGGAAACGAGCTTCAATCCGCACAGAGTAATATGTGAACTAGCATGACTAAAAGCATGGCATCCTAGCTACCATCTCTGACAGGCATTAGCATGGCACTTGCTAGGTGCCAGCTCTGTTACACGAAGGCTCAAGGTCTTGAGGAAGTTGCCATGCCATACCCACAGGCCAGTCGGGCATATCACCGCAGTTTGTTTGGGAAGGGTTGCGCTTCTGACAAATTCAAATCGTGTACATCTTATAAACGTTCGATGCACCATGAATTGAAGGGCACGAAGACAAAACATTAGTCTGCTACCAACAAACGAACGGCACACAAATAAATCCCACACCCATCATTTTGAGGTCTCTTAAGTTTATCTGCCAGCGCTATTGAACGCCACCCACCACAGCTACAACGCACACACAAATAAAGTCACATGCATAATATGTGTATATTGGCGGCCTCGGTCTGGAATAGAGCCAGTGCGCGACGATTATACCAGGATATTCATATTGCATTTGTATTCTTGACAGATCAATCGAGCGACACGAATTTGGGACTAATACCTGAACACAAATCATGTACAGATGTGTTTGTTCGTGGTTGTGTCAATGACGTTACACCTCTGGGCCCAACTACTAAATCAGGCTCGGCCGCATGGATGGGCGCCTAACTCAAGTGTGTGTGTGTGTGTGCATGTGTGCATGGATCCTTGCATGTCGCTGCATATGCTAATATGGCATGAAAATATGCATGCTGAATCGCACGCTGCGCAATATTACTTTCGTGCTGCTACCGCTGCCACGCGCTCCTCTTCAAACGGCACGCTCATCCCCTGCCGCACGTACCTCCCTAGGGCCGCAAACGCACCCGCTTCCCCCCCCTCCCCCTGTGCATGCGTCTCAGGGTTTCTAGGGTTGGGCAGCCAGCCTCAAACTTTGCTAAGTCCAAGCAAAAAAAAATCTACCGCTGTGGCTCCGTCCTCTTGCAGCCACATGCTCCTCCTGCTCTGCCATTGGCTCGATCTGTCCCTCCTCACTGAAGCTTGTCTCTCTAGAACACCAAGTCACCAACACCTCGCTCATGGGAGCCACCATCGCGGTCTTGACATTCTTGCACACCATCACTCGACTCCAGCTTGTCAGAGCAGCTTGAAACTCTGTACTGTACGCCAGCAATGCTCTCTCTCACTCTCGGCTGTCTTGAGCAGGCAGCCCCCCAGGTAGGCATCCAACCCATGGCAGGTCGCATGGCAGGTCAGCATCCAACGCACCAACAAGCCCCGGCCCTCTTGCTGCCTCCAGCTCCCCCCCGCTTGTGCCCGCCACTCACAACACCTTCACACTCTTGTAAACGAGGACCGCACTCTTGGTGGTCTTGAGCAGCTGGAAGATGTCTTGCGAGATGGATTGTCCGATGAACGCCTGCGGTGCGATGTGAATGGCATGGAATGATGCATAGATGCCTGCGTTCATGAGCATGGCATGCAACGCATGGGCTTCAGCTGCATGGCATCAAGTGCATGGACATCCAATGTATGGACATCCACTCCATGGGCTTCAATGGCATGGGTTACATTGTTACAAGTGCATGGACATACATCCGCTGCGTGGGCATATATTGCATGAGCATGAACTACATGGGTATCAGCAGCATGGGCATCAACTGCATGATCATCTACTGCATGGGAAATACATGTTATGGACGGCTAAAGCATGAACGTCTTAGGTCGCATCCAAAAGTCCTAACAGAACGGCGACTTGTAGCATGATGCTGTGGCGACAAAGGGGTTCGACAGAGGGCCAGCATTTAATGATAGACGTGCAGAGATAAAGTGACATGGACACCTAGGTAGGGACCTGAACAATTGGATCTCATCACCGACAAGACGTGGATCTAGCCCATACACCTGTACCGCCTATACCTGGATCTAGTCAACAAATCTGTACCGCCAATACCTGGATCTTGTCAACACACCTGTACCGCCAATACCTGGATCTTGTCAACACACCTGTACCGCCAAGACGTGGATCTCATCCACATCTGCAACGCGGTTGCCCTCGGATTCAAAGCCGCCGTCCAGCGGGCGTTTGACCGCGCCGATGTCGTGGGAGCGAGCAATGTCCACACAGCTTTCCATCAGACGACGAAGCGACACCGTCTCCTGCGAGGGATGCAGGGTTTAGGGTAAAGGGTTTCAGTTTTTAAGGGTCTGGTTTTTTCCATGGCATACCGGTAGGGTTCACACTTGTGTGCAGTCGGGTTGAGAACTTGAAGATGAAGGGTTTAGGGTGAAAAGGATGCCTGCCGTACGATGCTTGCGCAGCTTACCGCATGCGCCTTTCCCAGGGGGGCCTCGTCATACCTGATTTGTTTTTTAGGGCTTTGGGTTAAAGGTTAAAAGGACGATTTAAGGATAAACCCAAAATCCTCTAACTCGCCTTGTTGGGCATGATGTCAGCCTAGTGTGCCTCAACTTATCGTTTCTGACATTTTGTTCTTAGCCAACGGATTTGGGTTGCAGGTCTTAGCCCTTTAACTTGGCCTATTAGGCGTGATGTCTGCCGCATGTGCCTTGGCCAAAAGGAGGTAGCAGCACCTGGTTTATTATTGTTTAGGGTTCAGAGCTTTGCGCTATAAAGATTTAACTTGCCTTGTTGGTCGTGATGTCCGCCGCGTGCGCCTTGGCCAGGAAGAGCTTGTCATGTCGCTCTGCGTGCAAAAGCTTCGTGCACACAAACTTGACGACGGCGCGGCAAGTGTGCTCCACCTGCAGGGAATGCAGCGTTGAAGGATTTGCAGGGGGAAGTGGGGACTATAGCTGGGGACTCGCTGGATGGGGAGGTGGGGACTGTAGCTGAGGATTTGCAGGGGGAGGTGGGGCCTGTAGCTGAGACTTTGCAGGGGAGGTGGGGACTCTAGCTGAGGATTCGCTGGGGAGGTGGGAACTGTAGCTGAGGATTGGAAAGGGAGGTGGGGACTGTAGCTGAGACTTTGCAGGGGGGAGGTGGGGACTGTAGCTGAGGATTCGCTGGGGGAGGTGGGAACTGTAGCTGAGGACTCGCTGGGGAGGTGGGGACTGTAGCTGAGGCTTTGAAGGGGAAGTGGGTACTGTAGCTGATGATTTGAAGGGGAGGTGGGTACTGTAGCTGATGATTTGAAGGGGAGGTGGGTACTGTAGCTGAGGATTTGCTGGGGTGGTGGGGACTGTAGCTGAGGATTTGCAGGGGGAGGTGGGGACTGTAGCTGAGGATTTGCTGGGGATGTGGGGACTGTAGCTGAGAATTCGCTGGGGGAGGTGGGGACTGTAGCTGAGGATTTGTTGGGAAGGTGGGGACTGTAGCTGACGATTTGCTGGGGATGTCGGGACTGTAGCTGAGGATTTTAAGGGGAGGTAAGTACTGCAGCTGAGGATTTAAAGGGGAGGTAAGTACTGTAGCTGAGGATTTGTTGGGGAGGGGGGGACTGTAGCTGACGATTTGCAGGGGAGATGGGGACTGTAGCTGAGGATTTGCAAGGGTGGTGTGCTCCACCTGCGGGGCATGCAGCATTGAATTTAGGGCTTTTTGTATTTGTTAAGCTGTTTTCCAGCTATGCCTCAGTTACGTTTCATGTCCAGCTATGCATCAGTTACGTTTCATGTCCAGGGACACAAACGTAGTACACAAGCGCAGTACACAAACACAGTACACAAATGCAGTACAAACTCCTTTCTGCGATGCAAAATCTGATAGAAAAGTGTAAAACACATTTAATATGTACCAGTCAGGTTCTTGACATTTAATTGCCGGTATTCGCCTTTATTTGTTTATTTATTTTGAGCATCTCAAATTCTTCAGCGCAACACATGTACTGTCCAGGGACCAAAACGCAGTACACAAACGCAGTACAAAGTTCTTTTCCACAATGCAAAATCCGTTGGAAAAGTGTAACATATATATGAGGTAAATCAAATTTAATTGCCGGTATTGGCCTTTATTTGTTTCTGTATTACTTATCGTGTCAGTCATCCCCATTCCCACTTCCACACCTGCACCATACACCTCAGCTTGTCCCGGTCCCACTGTATGGTCGCGTTCTTCGATGTGGACTTGACAATTAGCACTGGTCGCCGGAGCTTCTTGAGCAGCCTGGGGTTACGGGTTACGGGTTAAGGGTGTAGGGTTTGAGGTTAAGGGTCCAGCCCCGGCCGCCGGAGCTTCTTGAGCAGCCTGGGGTTAAGAGTCAAGGGTGTAGGGTTTGAGGTTAAGGGTCCAGCCCTGGCTGCCGGAGGTTCTTGAGCAGCCTGGGGTTAAGGGTTAAGGGTTAAGGGTCCAGACCCGGCCGCCGGAGCTTCTTGAGCAGCCTGGGGGGGAGGAGGCAGGGGGAGTGGGGCAGAGGGAGTCAGTGGCCTCAAATATTTGTTGGGAGGAGGTCAGAGGTGTGGCTTAACCCCTGATCCCCAAACCCAACCCCCCTGATCCCCAAACCCTGATTTTCCTGGATCCCCCTGATCCCCAATCCCTGATTCCCCATGATCCCCAAACCCTGATTCCCCTGGATCCCCCTGATCCCCAAACCCTGCTCTCCACCACATACCCTATGGGCACGCTAGCGACAGGCACCATGTTGTGTCTCTTGGAAAGCACTCTGGACCTACACCCCTCAGTTCCAAGACCCTGACCCCTAAAACCCTGACCCCAAACCCTGACCCCCTTATTCCAAAACCCTTATCTCCACCCCTTACCCGATGGACACGCTAGCGACAGGTAGGTTACTGTGTCCCTTGGAAAGCACTCTGCTGCCGAGCACCACCAGGTCGGCATCCAGGGACTCAATGTGCTGGTCGAGGAGCTCCACCATGGAATCCGAGCCTTTGGTCTGCAGGGGGGCAGGGAGGAGCGAGCAGCAGGTTAGGGTTTAGGGTTTAGCGGGCAAGGGTGGGGGGGAGAGTGGTAAAGGAGTTTGGGGAGTGGAGAAGGGCATGAGGAGTGTGCCAAACACTCAACCATGGTGTCAGTGCTTTCCCCTGCAGGTAAGGGGGGAAGGGCGAGTGTGGGGGCGAGTGGGGGGCGGAGGGGGAGGGAGGTGAGGGGGGAGCAGAGAAGGGCGAGGGCCATTCTGATTTTTTTAGGATTAGGGTTTCAGGTTTTTACAAATCGGACATCGCTGTGGTGCCTCACCAGTACGTCGATGGTTGCGGTTGCAAGCGTGCTTCGGGCCATGTCTTCATATCGACGACACAGTTCCCTGCAGCAATATACGTGGGGGAGGGGTTATGGTTTATGGCTCATGGTTTGGGGTTCAGCTTTGGGTTCTCTGAGTTAGGATTTAGGACAAGTCTTCATGGGGCTGGGGTTTGGATTTTAGGACTTCCGGAACATGACACGTCTGTTGTCTTCATATCCTCGACACTAGTCATGGTACCAACCGAGGGGTATGAGTTCGACCAGAAGTAGAGGCAGTGCAGAGCAGGGTTGTAGGCCTAGGCCTTGGATTTTACGAATTGAGGTTAAGGGCATTGCTTCCTGTCGTCGATACTACTAACGGTAACGACCGAGATCAGAAGTAGGCAGACCAGTGGATTTGTGGAGATCTCCCTTCACTGCTTATTTTAGCGCGCTTCAGCTACAATTCAGCTACATCACGGACCATGGTCGTGTGGGGCTGACGCAGCAAGCCCTGCTGCTTGGACCATCGGCCATAGGCCGGTCAAAGTTTGGTCCCCATCGGTCCAGACGTGGCCGCCCGGCGGGGCTCCCTGAAGGTGGTCTGACGTTCAGTAAAATAATTCTTGTCTCCCTTGTTTCCTTTTTTTCCGTCTTGCTCTCTCTCTCTCTCTAATCTGAGATTGACTTGCCCTGAGCTGAGCCAGCTATATTTTTATTTTTCCGGTTTGTCTGTCTGAGATCTGGCTCTCCACATCTAGCAGTACAGATGACGGCTGCTCAGCGGTAGCCCCCCGTTTATATCTAATAAAAACTGCCAGCGAAATCAAAAGCAGCTGGTGGCTAGCTCATGGGGGGCACTGGTTTTCGCTCACTGTCCCAGCCAGTGCCTGCACCGGTTTACGGGCACATGTCCCATGCATCAAATGTGATGCTCTGGTGCACTGTAAACATTTAACAAGCTTCACCTTGCCTCCAAACCCTGAATAGACTGAACTATTACATTTACTCAGTGAAATTCGTCCACTAGTTGGGTACTCATTTCCGCATGTAACCTTGACTGTCTGGGACCCGGGCTTAACGAGGTTACTTTTAGTCTCGTAGAGTTTGTTTTAGACTAGTGTCAGCGGCAGGGAGATGTCCGTGGCAGGGCTCAGGCAAGGGGCCTGTCACTTAGGGGTTTGGACGAGTCCCCCGACAACCGCACTCGACCCTTGGGATGGGGTCTTTCCGCACGAATTTTGTACTGGCGTCCAGGACTCAAGCTTTTTAATACGGAACGAAAGTTCGCTTTTTTTTTCTGTCGAACATTTTGTGCGGAAAGGCTCCGTCCCGGCTGAACCCCCCTGTTTGGGGGGACTCGTCTGACCCCCTAAGTGACAGGCCCCTTGCTCAGGCGCCCCTGCATCCAACCCCTGAAATGCTTAAACCGAACCATACCAACAAAACCCTATCCACCATACACCCAACAGGCTTCTCGCCCAAGCAATTGAGGCTCAACCGTACCCCCTTCACCATCAACCCACGCACCTTGCATCCAACTCATGCAGTTGAGTCTGGGCCACGGTCACGAGGTGCAGCTTGTCTTTTCCAGGACGGACCAAACTCAACACCAGCTGGGAGGGCAGGGGGGGGGGGCGCAACAAGGGCACCTGTCAGTTATCCGCTCTCGTTAACCACTCGTGTTTCTAGGGTTCGGGGTCTGAACCCTTAACACCCATATCTGCATGGCCTGCATGGTTGTGGGCCGATAGGGTTAAGGGCCTCAACCCTGAACACCCATATCTGTATAGCGTGCATGTGCGCATAGTTTGGGGTTGAAGGTTTAGGATTTTAAACCTGAATACGCATTCCTGCATGGCATACAGCTGTGCATGGCTAGGGATTTAAGGTTCATGACCCTAAACCCTGAACCCTGAAGCCCAACCCTAAACACCAATTTGTGCTAAGGTCCATGCACTGCCCCCAAGACTGCTGGTTAGACGAGCGACTTGTCGCTATCGCTATATTTCGACCCAAACGGTCGCACTGGGTGACCCTGCTGATGGTGAACATGTTTGCGTGGCATGGCATGGCATGGGGTTCAGATTCAGGATCTAAACCCTTAAAATACTCATACCTGCATGGCCTGCATTGTCGCGGCGTTGTCTGCCAGCAACATCACGATCGTGCTGCCTATTGACTCCGAGACCACAGCTCCGAGACCACCACCCTTCCGTTCGGTTTGGATCCGGAGCGACGCCAGGTCGCACGGCATCACCGCGGCCACGATCCGCGCCTGCATCTGGTGCGCACGAGCGGGCAGGCGACGCATCGTGCCGCCGCCGTTGCGAGCACCGCTGTTGGCGAACGAGCCGATGAGCTTGCGGAACGTCGCGTTGGTGTCTTGCTCGATGATGGTCGACATGAGCTCTTCAATGTCCTGGGAGATGAGCAGTTAATCGGTTGATATGAACGGTTAAGCGGTTTTGCTGTACGGGCAAAATGTCGAGACAAGCGGTTGGGATTAACAGTTAAGCGGTTGAGGTCGAACAACGGTAAAGAATGGCACGAGCTCATCGATGTCCTGTGGAATCAGCGGTTACATGGTAAATATAGGCGGATCTGGTGAATTGGCCGTATCACACACACTAATTCTCTATCTCATTAATATGTTAGCTACCTCCCTGACTTTAGCCTGTTTCACACATATTCACACACGTACATTCTGCATTTTTTTTGCCGTCCATAAGATTTTGCGGTCTTTTTTCGTTAGACCATGCAACACTATTTTATTTTAAATGGCTTTGAATAAGATTTTCAGACATACGATTTTGCTGCAACAGAAGATTTTAGGCAGATTTAAGAAAAAACAGTTTAAAAATGATAACATACACAAGCACACATGCACACTCGCTTGCGGTCCCATGCAGACAGCTTAGCCACCGCCCTGCCTGTGATCTTTTGGTGCCGGGCAGGGTCCTGGGCGCCGGTCGGCCACCGACGCCAGAAAAAAAACATGAAAAAAAACCGACCACTCCGGAACCCTGGCATCGGCGCCAGCCGATGCCAGAATGCGATTTTAAGGCCATGCGTCGGCGTAAGCTGACACGATTTTACACGCTCGTCGGCTAAATCGTCAAGTCGAACACCGAGACATGCTTGGTGAATCTTAAGATGAGGAGGGTATTGATGTTGAGGCTGGCGACCTGCCTCTGGCTGCTCTTGGTAGGTAGTTTTTTTTCCATTGGCAGGCAGTCAGGTATTTTCTTCTAGACAGTTGGGCCCCAGGTGTAACGTTCTTGAATTGAAAAAATGAAACTCGGCTTCACACTTTTTCACACGTTTCACACTTTTTCACACAAACTGGAAAAAAACAAAGATATCAGCCGACCGAAAAATAAGGCCTGGTCGGCGTCAGCCGACCGAAAAAAAGTGGGTGGTCGGCGTCAGCCGACCATCCTGACAAGGCCCCCCAGGACCCTGGTACCGGGGGTGGGTGGTCACACCTTGGCCCAATTCCACATACGTACACTTCCACACACGTACACTCACACACATTCACACTCACTTGCGGTCCCGAGAAGAACTTTGCCACCTCCCGATTCGTGATGGCGACGCAGTTGGCGCCCGGGTGTGCGGTCAGGTCCGCCATATCCAGGTGCACCTTGATCAGCCCCACACTTGTGGTGAGGAGGCTTGGATGAAACACCGCGGGACACGTCAGCGCGCCTGCAGCGAGGGAGGAGTGGGAATTCGAGCCGTTTTTTTAATTTTAAGAGGAGTACCAATATTGTACGTGCTTTGGGCCTGAAGCTGGACACGTCAGTGCGCCTGCAGCGAGGAGGGAGCAGGATTTCGTGCCACTCGTTTTTCAATTTGAGGAGGACATTTGAATGTGCTTAGGCCCGGAAGCGGGACACGTCAGCGCTCCTGCTTTCATACACAACTGTTTGAAAATTGAAGAGGCTTTTTTTTTGCAGGATTTTAGAACAACAGTGCAACAGAACTTGGGGCCTAAGGCGGGGCTCGGAAGTGCTCCAGCGACGAGAGGACGGATCCGGATTCCATACCAACAAAAACATGACAACAAAATACGAGGGCTTTTTGTTTTCCGTATAACACAACTTGGGTTCGACTGCTGGACTATCAACACTTCAGCATCGCTCCTTTATTCGGGTTCGGGTTCAAGGTTCAGGGTTCTGGATCCAGTTTTCAATCCCGAGCCTCCCGTCTTTATTCCGCTCTAGAGTCTAGGATTATATTTCTCAATCCTGAGCATCGCTGCTCTTATTTGCGTGAGGATTAAGAACAGGGGTTACTGGTTAAGCGATAAGTGTTCGATACCCGATTTGCGTGAGGGTTAAGAACAGGGGTTACTGGTTAGTTAAGATATAGTGTTGGGAAACCCGCTTTCCCAGCAACGCTACTTGCATTCCGCTCTAGAGGTTACGATCCATTTCTCTTTCAAAAGCATCACCACTTACTCACTGCTAAGCATGACTCCCATTATCTGGGTGCAGGGTTTAGAGACATGGGTTCGACACTCACCGCTGAGCATGTCTCCCATTATCTGGGTGCAGGGTTTAGAGACACGGGTTCGACACTCACTGCTGAGCATATCTCCTAGACTCCTGTTACCACCTCAAAGCATCGCTATTTGGGGGGGATGAGGGTTTACACTTAACACTTTAAAGACACCGGTTTGGTACTCACTTGCAAGCGTCACTATTTGTGAATTGGGTCTAAAGTACAGGGATGAGGGTTCAGTACTCCCTTCCAAACATCGCTATTATTGAAGGTTTAAGGGTTTAGGGATCAGCGTTCGGTACTCACTCCTGAGCATCGAAACGCTGGTGGTGCATCACCTCACTTCAAAGCATCGCAAATTTGGGAGGGATGAGGGTTTAGAGACAAGGGCTGGGTACTCACTCCTGAGCATATATCTACAATTATTTGGGTGCAGGGTTTAGAGACAAGGGCTGGGGACTCACTCCTGAGCATCGCAATGCTGGTGGTGTACCTCCGGCTGCTGCAGATGACCTTGCCACGATAACGCGCCCGCACCTATACAGCACAGCACATCACTCCTCGGTGTACGGTATTTCACAGGTTGGCATGCTGTATTCCTCATGCCGTGCTCTGACATCGCAAATCACTCCTCGGTGTACGGTATTTCACATGTCGTTTTCCTACGGCCACGCTCCGGCACCACACGCATAGGTTGTAAGGTTGTAACGGCGCGGATGTGGCTACGGCCCCAAGCTGCGTTGCTTCCTTAACCTCCACGCCTTAACAGGGCGTAGCTTTCTTTCTTTCTATGTATTAGGTTACATGGAGCAGCCACCCGCCTGTGCAGGTATACACTTGTCCACACATACACACAAGCGTGCATGCACACACACAGGCACTTACACAGCATGAGTACAATGCATGTGGATGCACATGCCGCTTGCCCTGATCTCTATCAGAAATAGCTTGCCATGTGAGGCTGGATATGTGCTATTGGAAGTTAGATACCTTAGTTTATTTTAGTGGGTACTGGACCACCTTTGCTGGGCCGCCCCGCGGCCACCCCTGGGCCGATTCCCACCAAACCTGGACCGGCCTCCGGCTGGTGGCCCCAGCAGCAGGGCTGGCCGAACGAGGGGCTTGTAGCCAGGGGCCACAGTGTAGCTGATCTGTAGCTGACAGTGGTATACCACTCACTAAACAAAACACTGTTAGATACCGGTATGTACCACATCGATAATACCACCGGGGTATGAAAAAAAAGGGGGAATGAAAAAAAAGGAAATATAGTGTATGCACGTCTAGTTCATGCATACCGAAATCTCACTCTCACCTCCTCGACCTATCCTTGCTATCCTTTCTTTCCTCTTGTGCCTGCTCCCTTGACTTTCCTAGCTGACTTTTTGTTTGCCGACGTGGCCAAGCTTCATTTCAGCATGGCCCAGAGGTGTAACGTCATTAACCTCCTTGTCCACCAAGGCACATATGTGTGACCTGTATCACACCATCGTTCACACCTGACGATCGGTAACTGACGACACGTATTGGCCGCATGTCGTTGTCCCACACTCACCTCCTCGACCACGTTGTTCATACTTGGCGTGCGCATGTCGCAGGTCTTGATCTCCACAACAGATAGTTGCGAACGCTTGCTGCGCTCCGTTTCAACGCCCGTATGTTGTGCGAACAGCATCCTGAGGCGGATGTGAGGGTCAAGGGTGCGGCGGGCACGCGCTAGGGCAATGGATTAAGTGTTTTGTGCAGGATGCATCCTGAACAACCACAAACCCTAAACCCAGAAGATCTAGAACCTGAGAGGTCTGGAACATGGAAGGTCTGTAACCTGGGTCCTGGAACAGTTCACCTACCAAGATTTAACCCATGAGTCATTTTGACCCTACATAAAGGCTGTGGGTGGTTGGTGCGTCAACTTTGCTACAACGACCCTACCGGTTTCCACCTCACAAATCCGTAGCCCTAAACTGAATAAACTGAAGATACCCTAGACAACAAATCCTGGACCCTAAATCCAGTGATCAGCAAAACAACACTGCACAGGTAGAGACTGGACCAAACAACAACTGAACCCCAAACTCTATATACCCTTAACCTACCCGTCCATTGCAAGCGTTGATGCGCCCGACACTGTGTCGGCCTGTACAACCATATTAGCACCCTGCTGATCCGCAAGGAACAGGCTGTACGCCAGGCTGTCCAGATCCAGCACGGTCTC
Source organism: Limnomonas spitsbergensis (assembly GCA_037349105.1). Lineage (NCBI taxonomy): Eukaryota > Viridiplantae > Chlorophyta > Chlorophyceae > Chlamydomonadales > Limnomonas > Limnomonas spitsbergensis. The sequence goes on along the minus strand of JAYJMM010000087.1, from coordinate 306,652 downwards.
GGAGCAGTACAGGCTGAGGTCGCTGACACGCCTCGTCACCAGCCACTTTGCGCCCCTGCCGGAGAAGTACTCCAGCACGCTGGCCTGCAGGTGACGCCGCCCCTGCCGCACAGGAAGCAGGCTGCCGCCCGGCACCGGCCGCGGCGGCGGCGGCGGCGCGGATGCTGGCGTGGCGAGGTCTATCGGCTCGGGGTCTTGAGTGCTCCTGTCGGCTGCGGCCTCTGCGGCGATGACCTCCTCGTCAGTCGCGAGCACGAAGCCCTCTCCAGGCCAGGTCAGCTGCATCATGCTGAACCCGCTGCCACTCTGCAGGCCAAAATATCATGGTCGTAGAGTTAATAATACAGATTTTTAAGTTCACAGCTTTTAGTTAAGAGTTTCAAGTTCAGGGTTCATAAATTTTAGTTCGGAGTTCAAAGTTTTTAGTTCAGTGTCAATAATAAAGAATTAAACTTGGACACACTTCAAAATGCGAATGTCCTTCAACAAGAAACCCGGTGCTCCTTTTGCCCTTCCACTTTATAACTCTCATCCGCTGCAGCCTCTCCACATCTCCCTTCTGAGCCTATGGATGCCCATCATTTTCGAATCATTCTAATTTCCTGATACAAAACATTTTTTTTTAAACCTCCACCTGGAAGTTCCTCCGTCTCACTTCTCCATGCCCAATTTTACTGTATTTTTTAATACCGTACTGTAGGTTTGAATTGCCTTCCCTCACATTTAACGTTGTTTTGAGTTCAAAAAAATCCGATTTTCGATTGTCAAAGCCAGTTTTCAGTCAGAAATTAAGACTTTTGGTCGAAAGTTTACCTTGGTGGCAGAGCATTAAAACCAGTCCTGTGCTTCCTTACGGTTCGTGAAATTACGGTTTGCGGTGACGGAGCTGCGCGCAACATACCAGGACCGCCCAGATTGCACCGCAATTACTGCAAGTTGCTTTCGGCGTAACCATTGGCGAAACCCTGGTTACGGACCGCAAATGGGGTTTCGGCTCGGAACCTACCCGCCAATTGACGAAAAGTCGTGACACGTTAACGTGGAAGTTGTTCTGATCTTCACGATATCTTCCTATGAGTTGACGCACACCAACCTGCAACTTCCCACCTTCGAAAATGTATGACTGATGTCCCCAAAAGCCAGAAATCTACTAGAACGTGCTTGCGGTCTAGATTACAGCTCGCTCTTAATTGCGTGTCAGCTAAAAAGCCTTACTTGCGCGCAATTACGTGTTACGCCGTAATTGACCGTAATTACTTACACAAAAATCGGATTACGGCGTAATCGCACAGCAGTGATTAAAACCCTTCATTTTTTTCACACAACACACCCATGGGAAGGCAAATCAAATCTACGGTACCGAGTCCCATTTTCACAAAATATTGCATGATTCTTTGGAAAATGAATTCTTTAAAAAGCCCTCCCCCGCCTGGAGACCCTCAGGACCCAATTACATCCCTTTATTTTAAATAAATACTGTACAGACCCCATTTTCATAACACATGACATAATTATTCAGAAATCCTCCCACCAAACGTCCCTCCATGCTTAACTTTTCGAATCCTTTTCAACACGCTGTACACCAATGTCTAAAACATTGCACTGTTCACTAAACAAGCGCCCACCTGGAGTCCTACTGTGCTCAAGATCTGTTCAAATCCTTTTGAACACAATGCCTCCCATATTCATAAAACATTGCGGAAATACTACATTATGTTGTCCAACAAGCTCCCACCTGAAGTCCCTCCGTGCCCATCTTCTTAAGGAAGCGCCGTTGCTCCACGTCGTACAGGTACCCGGGCCGGCGCCGCTCAACCACGATGACCAGGTTCTCCCGCTTGAGGCTGCGAGTGGGCCATCCAGAGGCATTAAGAAGAGGGGCAGAGGAAACGCGGAGCTGGTACGAGGATACGGGTAGAGGAGATACGAAGTTAGTTAGTAGTTTAGTACGGAGAGGCGGGCGACGGGAGGAAATGTTGAGTTTGTATCGGGAGACGGGCTGGGAGATGCGAAGTTTGTACGGGTAGACGGGCGGAGGAAATGCGAAATTTGTACGGGGAGACGGGCTGAGGAAATGCGGAAATTGTACGGGGAGACGGGCGGAGGAAATGCGGAATTTGTACGGAGAGACGGGCGGAGGAAATGCGGAATTTGTACGGGGAGACGGGCAGAGGAAATGCGAAATTTGTACGGAGAGACGAGCTGAGGAAATGCGAAATTTGTACAGGGAGACGGGCTGAGGAAATGCGGAATTTGTACGGGGAGACGGGCTGAGGAAATGCGAAATTTGTACGGGGAGACGGGCTGTGGAAATGCGGAATTTGTACAGGGAGACGGGCTGAGGAACTGCGAAGTTTGTACGGAGAGACGGGATGAGGAAATACGAAATTTGGACGGAGAGACGGGCTGATGAAATGCGGAATTTGTACGGGGAGACGGGCTGATGAAATGCGGAATTTGTACGGAGAGACGGGATGAGGAAATACGAAATTTGGACGGAGAGACGGGCAGATGAAATGCGAAATTTGTACGGGGAGACGGGCTGAGGAAATGCGAAGTTTGTACGGGGAGACGGGCTGAGGAAATGCGGAATTTGTACGGGGAGACGGGCTGAGGAAATGCGAAATTTGTACGGGGAGACGGGCTGAGGAAATGCGGAATTTGTACGGGGAGACGGGCTGAGGAAATGCGGAATTTGTACGGGGAGACGGGCTGAGGAAATGCGAAATTTGTACGGGGAGACGGGCTGATGAAATGCGGAATTTGTACGGGGAGACGGGCTGAGGAAATGCGAAATTTGTACAGGGAGACGGGCTGAGGAAATGCGGAAATTGTACAGGGAGACGGGCTGAGGAAATGCGAACTTGGTACGGAGAGACGGGCTGAGGAAATGCGAAATTTGGACGGAGAGACGGGCTGATGAAATGCGAAATTAGCACGGGGAGACGGGCTGATGAAATGCGGAATTTGCACGGGGAGACGGGCTGAGGAAATGCGAAATTTGTACGGGGAGACGGGCTGAGGAAATGCGGAATTTGTACGGGGAGGCGGGCTGGCGAAATGCGAAATTTGTACGGGGAGACGGGCTGAGGAAATGCGAAGTTTGTATGGGGAGACGGGCTGAGGAAATGCGGAATTTGTATGGGGGGACGGGCTGACGAAATGCGGAATTTGTACGGAGAGACGGGCTGAGGAAATGCGAAGTTTGTACGGAGAGACGGGCTGATGAAATGCGGAATTTTTACGAGGAGACGGGCTGAGGAAATGCGGAATTTTTACGGGGAGACGGGCAGAAAAAATGCGGAATTTGTACGGGGAGACGGGCTGAGGAAATGTGAAGTTTGTACGGACATCAGGTCACAACCACATCTCTTTACCCTACCCCCTTCAGGATGCCCCAAAGCAGTTCTGGCCGACATGTCCGCAACCATATCCATAAAACCTACCCCCCCTCAGGGTCCCAACGCACCCAAAGCAATTCCTGGCCAACAGGTCCGCCACCACATCCTCCTCTTGCTCGTCGTTACAATGGAGCACCACTTGCAGCCTCTCCACCGCCTCGGGGCCGGTCAGGTCCTCTAATGCGTTGACGAGAGAAAGGAACATGCGGGCCCCCATGCACATGCCCTCGACGTGCTCCAGTGCGGCGGCCTGGAGGGTGGAAGGAGGAGCTAGTTTAGGCTAGGGGGGTTAGGCTGGGGAGTTAGACTAGGGGTATAGGCTAGGGGTTAAAGAGCCAAAGGGGTGGGGGGCAATCAGACAGGTCAGGGTTGGGGTTACAGGACGAGTGTTGGGGTTAAGAGCTCGGGTTTCAGGAGAGGGTAGGGGTCAACAGGTTTAGTTCGGTGACATACGCACATGCCCCCCATGTGCTCCAGTGCAGTAGCATGGGTGGGGGAGAAGCAATTAGGTATGGACTATGGGTTAGGGGTTAGGGTTGGGGTTTAGAGCTTGGGTTAAAGGTTAAAATTTTGGTTCAAGGTTTAGTTGGATGCCACACACGAACTATTGCACCCTCGTCATGAGCGTCCTAAATCTCAAAGTATGTTGAACACAAGTATGAACTCACTTCACCTCAATGATCATGGCCAGCAAGTCCAGGTTTTTTATTGATTCAAAAGTATGAATGCCCTGTCAAAGTATGAACGTTCCTCACCTTAATGGGCATGGCCAGTGAGATGAGGGTCCACGGGTCGATAGACCACAGGCTCGCCATCGCACCGCCGCGAGCCAGGCGCACATAATCAGTGCCAAGGAACACCTTGAAACACAATAACGGGAAGCAACATAGAGACAAGGCGTCAGCTTGAGCATGAGCATTCGATTTCGAATCCAAACGAGCACTGCCACCACACTCCTGCACCCGCCTGCCCGCCTCTACCTGCATTTTTGATTTCGAATCCTGATTGAAATAAACAATGTCACTACACCAGCATAGGCCCCCCCATCCTTCCCCCCACATATTTGAATTCAAACTCGAATTGAAGTGAACTCTGCCACCATGCTCAAGCACTGAAAAGCCGCCCTCCCCTTGCCCTTTCTATTTCGAATTCAAATGAACACTACCGCCACACCGACACCCACGCCCGCCGCCCCCTCATATTCTAAAATTTGAATTCAAATGAACGCTGCCGCCACGCACCTGCACTGCGAAGCCGCCCTCCTGTAGGAGCTGCAGGGCCTCCTTGCGGAACATCCCCGCTTGCCCGCCGCCTGCCGCAGCTCCGAAGCCTGCCAGCGTGTTCACATGCGGGGCGTCGAACTTGAGCGTCTCGCTCCACCGCGAGTTGCACCGATGCGTGTACATGTCCATAAGCTGGAGCGTTTTCGCCATTTCCGTCGTCTGCCGTGGCAAGGACATGCGGGGATGGATAATACCGGCAAGATCAGATAACATACATTATGAATGAAGACAAATCATTATGATAATACCCGGACAAAATCAATTTGTAAAGGGCATGCCTCGAACCAGTATTAAAAGGTATTAAAATGTATTAAAATTACAATCGTAAATAAGAAAATTATGGTATTGGTTTACCGTACCGGTAGTCCGGTACATCAGATGACAAATAAATGAAGCACTGGCCATGAACCTGAGGAGAAACAGGTGCACGTTTTCTAGGATCCCTATGGAGATAAGGGTTTTGGGTGTAGGGTTAACCCAGCAGCGTACCTCATCGCCTATTTTTCGGAGCAAGCCCGCTTCCTCCTGATCCATCTTCCGTTCCTGGGACAATTCCGCCTTGCGGGCCAGCTCCCGCTCCTCAAGCGCCCGCTCCCCACCCGGCGGCTCCTCACGGTTCATCCTCGCTAGCACGTGCGCGTGATCGGAGCCGTCACCGCTGGCCCGTATCCGCCCGTGCGGCGGGTGCGGCGTCAGCGGCTCCGGCGGCAGCGCCTTCCGGGCGCCGAGGGATCCGGTCTGCGGCGTGTAAGGTCGGTAGTTGCTCGAAATGGACAGGCTCTGCTGTGTCGCCAAAATCCCATTCTGGCCCCCCCGCATCCCGGCGGTGACGGGCCGCGGCGGCGGCGGCGGCGGCGCTGCCGCCGCGGCGGTGGGGCCACGAGACGCCGGCGCGAGCGCTCCTCGCCCGCTGCTGCCCGGCCAGCCTGAGCCGCCTGGCATGATCCGCTGGCTGGCGGAGCGTGCGACCAAAGCGGTGGACCGTCGCACAGGGCTGACGGGTACGGAAGCGCTACCCCTTTGTGACATCGCGCTGGGCTGCGGCTGGGGCGAGGCACCTGACGTTGACGGAACGCCGGACTTGAGCCTGCCGAGGACTGCGGTGGGGGGGTGCGTATTTGGCCGGGGATGGGAGGTGGTGGAGGGAGGGGATAGGGACCTGGGGCCGGGGGCGGGGTGGAGTGGTGGTGGGGGGGGGGCTCTGCCGAAAAACATGAAGTGGGGGCCTGGGGGGAGGGAGGGAGGTACTCATATAGCGCTCGGGACAGGAGCGTGAGAGGCCTCAGAGTTCAGGCTGAGGGTGAGGAAAGGATGAAAGCACCCTCAATATGATCCTTGTGGCGTACATTTGATTTGCTTGTCCTCAGAAACCCAGTTGATCAGTCCACTGTGGATGGTCGGAAATCAAGATTGAGGGTACGGTAGCTGGAATATAGCCTCAAGACCCGACAGTGGCAGTAGGGCATGCCATTTTGAGTTAGAGGTTACAAGTTTGGACTTGAGGGTTAACAGTTCAGGATCCAGGGTTGAGGGTTTAGGGTGAACCATTTAGGGTTTTAAGTCCTGGGAATTTACTGCTACTTTTGCCGGTACAGATGTTGGTTTTTAAGGGAATACCGTAGATTTTATTTGCCTTCCCTCGGGTATGAAAAAACGTTATCTTTTAATTCTGCCCTCCAAACAAATTATCCCAAGCTCTTAATTTCTGACCAAAAACAGTCGTCGAAGATCAATCAATCGTATTTTCACCCTCAAACTCAAACAACGTTCATTATCAGGGAAGGCAAAGCGAATCTACAGTAGCAGACTCACAGTTTGTCGTTGTCGTGCCTCGCATCATGCTATTGGATGACTGTGAGGAGGTCTGTGGCAGCCAGCCACTGCCAAACCCTCGGGCTTTCTTCGCAGGCATGCCCGATGCGGGCCTGCCTGGCGCAGCCCGGGGAGCCCCGACCGGCGGCGGTGACGGCGGCCCCGGCGATCCGGTGCCCGACGTGGAGTCACGGCCGGGCCCTGTCGCGTCGGTATGCGAAAGGCTAGTGGACGTCTGGAACTTGGACATGAGCGGACGGAGGCCCGCGTTGCCGAAGATGCTGCTCATGCGACTCTGGCCGGGCACCGCGCGGTTGGCCGCGCGTGCCGCGCGCCGCGAGGGCACGCTCGACCGCGCCTCTGCCACCGCGCTAGCGGCGGGCGCGTCCGTCGCGTCAACCTCCAGCAACTCCTCCGCCTCGGCCTCGGCCTCCTCCGCCTCTACCACGACGTCCAGGTCTGTCAAAGAGCCCTCCAAGGTGGCGGCGGCCTTGATGGCGGCGGCGGTGGCGGCCTTGGCGGCAGCAGTGGCCTGCCTGTGCACTCGGTTTGCGTCTTGCATGTCGTTCAGGAGCTGGCGGGCAACCTCGACCATCTGGAAGGAGGCCTGCGCGAGACAAAGGTTTCGGATCGGGTAATGAAGCGTCAGTTACAAATTGTAGGTTGCAGAGCGTGGGTTACATGTAACAGTTCATGGATCGGGTTGCGGAATTTGGGTTACGGATAAGGTTGTGGAGTGTGGGTTATGAAGAGCGGGTTATAAGCCCTCGTGTCATTCCATACCTGGCAACACCCTGAGCAAGTGTGGAATCCGTGTGTAATCCTTACCTGGACACACCCATAATGTGGGGAATTGGTACATATTCCATACCTGGCGGCACCCAGAACAAGTGTGAAAGTGGTGCCGATTCCATACCTGGTATTTGCAGATCTCCTCTTGGAATCTCTCCAGATCGTGGCCGAGAAGATTCTGCAGCGGTACAATTCGGAGCAAAGGGATTGGAGTTCCAATGCAAAATGAAGTATGGTACTGTTTGACGTATTTAGGGTCTCGGCCAGCGGTACAATTTGGGGTGGAGGATTCCCGAGTCAGCGAGCGAGTCAGGTTGAGAGCACGAGGAAGAGGAGGGTAGGCTTGAGGAGGGTCGAGACGATCAAGCCCCACTCCACACAACCCGATTTAAATCAAACCAGCACACATCCACACTTCCACATACAATGTTCACATCCTACCTCTATGCAGGAGGGAAATCTGTCCATACACTCATCACACATATTCACACACATTCAAACAGCAAATCCATACTTTATCCACACCTCTTTGTTGCAAGAATGTGTCCATGATGCTCAGTACATATTCACATATCCAAGCAGTATATTCACACTTCATCCACACCTCTATGTAGAAGGAGAAGCTGTCCATGCGCCGCAACCGCCGGACTTTGGACCGACCCTTGAGTGCCACCTGCAGGGTTCAAGGTTCAGGTTTCAGATTTCAGGTTTCAGGTTTCAAGGTTCCAGGTTCAGGGTCCAAGGTTAAGGTTGGGTGAAGGGTGCAATGTTCAGCTTGGGTGTATGCTTTAAGGTATTGCTTAAGCAACCGCCTGACACTTGACTACAACCTGTAGGGAGCAGGGTTTGGGGTCCAGGGTTAAGGGTGGGTGCAGGACTGCAGGGTATGGGCTGAAGCTTGGGATCAGGGTTAAGTGTATGGGGCAATAGTCTGACCCCCGATTAAGAACCTGTACGGTTCAGTGAGGAGGTTTTAGGGTACAGGGCTTAGGGTTTAGGGCACATGGCTCTGGCAAACAAACGTGGGTGTGAACTTCATTACGATAAGCGCCCTTGGCGACGCCTGCAACCCAGACATTCAAATAAACTGTGGTACCATAAAAAAGGTTTTTAAACCTGACAGGTACACTGCCTGCCCTCCACTGGAATCGCTGGCACCCATCAGCTTCCACCCAAGTTTTACCCAGCTTCTACCTAGCTTCTCGTACCTGCATCCGTACAATGACGCCAATCTGCAGCCACGCCCTCCGTTTGGCGGCCATCACCCTCAATTTCCACTCGGGGAGAACCACAGCTACAAACAACAGGACAGGGCAAAGGCTTGAAGGGTCAGGGTGGAGGATTGGTGACCATGAAGGGTCAAGGTCAATCAGCCAAGCTCTCTGCAGGGCGGCCATCACCCTCATTTTCCATTTGGGGAGAACCACGGCTGCAATCAACAGGGCACAGGCTTTCTGGATCAGGATCTAGGATCCAGGAGGGAAATCTAGGATCTAGGAGGGTCAGGATCTAGGATCTAAGAGGGTCAGGATCTAGGATCAGGAACCCTGAAAGAGAATCACGGTTGCAATCAGCAGGGCATGGACATGTCACGGGCCTGTAAAACCTCGTCAGCTGACTCTGGCATTCTGTTAAAGCCTAAATTAAGCCGAGTACAAGTAGGTCAGTATAGTACCAGTTGGTATCTTTGAAATATTTCTAAATCTCGTACTCAAATCAGGGCACTGGCTTTCAGGGTCAGGGTCTAGGATGGGGGACCGTGATGGGGTGAAGACCATGGACAAAAGCCCGGTCTGCCTCAATCCCCTAAACCCTCACTCATAAACCCCAAGGTCCAGTCTCCCATAATCCCCTAAACCCTCACTCCTAAATCCCAAAGTCCAGTCTCCCATAGTACCCTAAACCCTCACTCCTAAACCCCAAGATCCAGTCTCCCACAATCCCCTAAACCCTCATTCCTAAACCCCAAAGTCCAATCTGCAATAATGCCCGAAACACTCACTCCTAAACCCCAAAGTCCAGTCTCCCATAATGCCCGAAACCCTCACTCCTAAACCCCAAGATCCAGTCTACCACAATCCCCTAAACCCTCACTCCTAAACCCCAAAGTCCAGTCTGCCATAATGCCATAAACCCTCACTACTAAACCCCAAAGTCCACTCTCCCATAATGCCCTAAACCCTCACTCCTAAACCCCAAAGTCCAGTCTCTCATAATCCCCTAAACCCTTGCTCCTAAACCCCAAGGTCCAGTCTCCCATAATCCCCTAAACCTTCACTCCTTAACCCAAAAGTCCAGTCTACCACAATCCCCTAAACCCTCATTACTAAACCCCAAAGCCCAGTCTCCTACAATCCCCTTAACCCTCGCTCCTAAACACCAAAGTCCAGTCTACCACAATCCCCTAAACCCTCACTCCTAAACCCCAAAGTCCAATTGTACCACAATCCACTAAACCCTCACTCCTAAACCCCAAAGTCCAGTTTCCTACAATCCCCTTAACCCTCGCTCCTAAACACCAAAGTCCAGTCTACCACAATCCCCGAAACCCTCACTCCTAAACCCCAAAGTCCAGTCTACCACAATCCACTAAACCCTCACTCCTAAACCCCAAAGTCCAGTTTCCCACGATCCCCTTAACCCTCAATCCTAAACCCCAAAGTCCAGTTTCCCACAATCCCCTAAATCCTGACTCCTAAATCTCAAAGTCCAGTCTACCACAATCCCCTAAACCCTGATTCCTAAACCCCAAAGTCCAGTATGCCCCACTCCCCTAAACCCTAATTCATAAACAACAAAGTCCAGTGTACTACATTCCCCTTAACCAGCACTCCTAAACCCCAAAGTCCAGTCTGCCACGATCCCCATTTGGCGGCCATCACCCTCATCTCCACTGAAGGAGCACCACGGCTGCAAGCTGTAGGGCAAAGGTTTGTCACGAGCCTTAAAAAGCGCGTCAGCTGATGCCAAACGGCTTTCAGCAGTTTGCTGTCCAAGGCGCCCACCGTGATCTGCTTGCGTGCCTAAATTGAGCCGGACGGGTCTAAATGTATCTTATAAATGTATTTATAAAGTCCATATTTACATCAGGTTTTTAGACCTATGCTTCTAGGGCTCATGCTCTCAGGTTCGGGGTGTGGGACGCAAGACCGATAGGGTGTTTAAACCCTTAACCCTGGAAAATCAATCTGCCATGCTTATTGCTAAGCGGCCATCACTAGCGGCCTCCAAGCTGGATATCGTAACGGTTTTAAAACTTGGGGTGTAGGATGCAAGTATTGGCTTTAATTGAAGAAATTAGGTTTCTGGGTGAAAGGTTTAGGGTGATCACCGGCAACCACCTTTTATAAAGACCCTGCTGGCTTTTGGGTTCAGGTTTAAGGGTTGAGGGCTAAGGGTTTAGATTAAGGTTTTAAGTGGAGGGTTCAGATGGAGCGTGCGGAGTGCTCACCGGCATGGTTCTTCAACTTCCTGACATCGTTCTTCAATCGGACGCGCTTCTCCTCCTCAAACCGATCCTGCTCAAGCTCCCTGTGGAATGTCAAGTGTGGAATGTGAATTATGAAGAGTGGAATGTCAAGTGCGGAATATGAATTGTGGAGTGTGGAATGTGAAATGGAAATCGCAGCATAACAGCATCACTCATTATTTCCTAGACCCAGCAGCAGAGCTGCTGGCAATTTGGCTGCAATTCAGCTACACGTTGGCTGCAATGCAGCTGTATTCCAACTGCAGTCCAGCAGAGACTCAGCAGTGACTCAGCTGCAATTCAGCTACAATGTAGCTACAAATCAGCTGCAATTTAGCTACATTCTAGCTGTGATTTCGCTACCGTACAGCTGCAAGTCAGGCAGGCCCACGTTCCCCCTCAATCCGACCCAACGATGCTCCCTAACAAAAACAGGGTAGTGATGTCCCTCTTTACATACACACACTCCAGCTATACCCTTGTCTGTGGCCAAGGGGGCTATGTGCAACAGGCCCTGTTGCTGTTGCTGGTACAACAGGGTATGTTGCTTTTGCTGGTGCAGCAGGCCCTGTTGTCGTTGCTGGTGCAACAGGCCCTGTTGCTCAAGCATTTTAGCCACAGACTGGCTAGCCTTCGGTCCACATCGACCCATGTGGTCGCTCAGTGGTCTGCCAACGGCGGCCTGGCATGCGCTAGGCTAAAAAGCAACTGGCATCAAGATAACCCATATTTGTTCCAGGTGCTCCCTAAAAGTGTGAATATGTGACGATATGTATGGACATGTGTGACTGTGACTGATTCACACTCACATGGTTCTGTAGTACTCGTCCATCAGAGCCTTAGCGGACTGCTCCTCCCCCTGTCCCGGCTCCTCATCGATTGCGCCGATGGGTGGAGGCTTGCTCTCTCCACCTGGATTGTTGAGTGTCCTGTACCGGACAAGGGCGGATGAGTGGCAGGTAAGGGCGGGTGAGTGGGTAGCGGGTAGTGGGGAGACAAGGGCAGATGAGGGGAGGCTTGCTCTCTCCACCTGGATTGTTGAGTGTCCTGTGCCGGACAAGGGCGGATGAGTGGCAGGTAAGGGCGGGTGAGTGGGTAGCGGGTAATGGGGAGGCAAGGGCAGATGAGGGGAGGCTTGCTCTCTCCACCTGGATTGTTGAGTGTCCTTTGCCGGACAAGGGCGGATGAGTGGCAGGTAAGGGCGGGTGAGTGGGTAGCGGATAGTGGGGAGATAAGGGTAGATGAGGGGAGGCTTGCTCTCTCCACCTGGATTGTTGAGTGTCCTGTGCCGGACAAGGGCGGATGAGTGGCAGGTAAGGGCGGGTGAGTGGGTAGCGGGTAGTGGGGAGACAAGGGTAGATGAGGAGAGGCTTGCTCTCTCCACCTGGATTGTTGAGTGTCCTGTGCCGGACAAGGGCGGATAAGGGTTGAGGGGAGAGCAAAGGGCAGATGAACGGAGAGTGATGAGCCAGAAGTAAAGGGCAATGAGCGGGGACCGGTAAGAAAAGGGCAGGTGAGTGATGAGTGGGCAGCAGGCAGTTGAGATCAATCAAATGAGTGGGGAGCAGGGAGACAAGGACATGTGAGCGGTGTTGCTGAGCGTCCTTTGCACGAAAAGGGCGAGGAGCTGGGAGCCAAAGGCCTACGAGCAGGGTGGGAAGGGCGGTGAGCGGGAAGGTAAGGGTTTAGGGAACGGGGAGTGAGGGGTGGATGAGGGGAGGTCGGATGACGGGGGAGCAAGGAGCTGGGGGGGGGAGGGAGCGGGGAGCGTAGGGAGGATGAGCGGGGATACCAGGGTGGTTATTGACGAGGGTAGAGTGGCCAATGGGGGGGAGACAAGGGCAGGGAGCGGGGACTGAGGATATGCAAGTGTTTTCACAGCGCCCTCTCACCAGCTGAGCACTCCGCTTCTATAGGGTTGACGGTTCCAAGCGGTTAGGGCACGGGAGGTTCACACATAACAGAAATGGCTGGTACCTCATGATGGGCGCGTGCACCCTCTGCATCTTGTTGACAACCATGTTAGCTGTACCCCAGTGTCCATCCACCAGCCGGGCGCTCGGCTTTTGCTGGGTCTAGAGTTCCAAGCGTTCAGGGATCAGAGAGTAGAGAGGTTGCATTTTGAAGGCACGGCCAGCATCTCTTTAGGGGCCCAAGCAACCTCTGCATATCTTTGACTGGCAAGGAAGTATGCCCAGTAACCATCAGCTGAGCGCTATCATTTTTCTGGGTTAAGGGGTTCAGGCGGTTGGGGCTCAGGAGGTTCACATATCACAGGCACGGCCCCCACACCTCTTCATGGGCCCGTGTACCCTCTGCATCTCTTTGACCGACAAGGAAACGTTTTGCCCAGTGACCGTCCACCAGCTGAGCGCTCTGCTTTTTCTCTCTGGGTTGTGAGGTCCAAGCGGTTGGGGCTCAGGAAGTTCACACATCACAGGCACAGCCCCCGCACCTCTTGATGGGCCCGTGAACCCTCTGGATCTCTTTGACCGACAGGGACGTCTTCTTCCAGCGCCCGTCCACCAGCTGAGCGCTCTGCTTTTGAAGGATGAGCTCCTTGGCCGCCTTGATCGCCTTGTCGCGCTCCTGCTCGATGATCTCGTACCGCCCGGCAAAGGGGTCTGAGGCAGTAAAAAAGGGGGGGGAGTGTGAAGATCACCGCTTTGTTACGCTCCTGTTCTATGAGATCGTACTGCCCAGGAAAGGGGTATGAGGCAGTGCAACAGGGGAGAAAGTGTGAACATCCCGCCTTGTTGCGCTCCTGACTCCTGCTCAGAGATATCGTACCGCCCGGTAAAGGGGTCTGGGATATTACAACAGGGGGGGAGGTGTGAACATCCCGCGTTGTTAAGCTCCTGCTCGATGATCCCGTACCGCTCGGCAAAGGATTCTGAGGCAGTACAGCAGGGGGGGAAATGTGAACATCCCCGCTTTGTCACGCTCCTCTTTGATGATCTCGTATTGCCTGGCAAAGGATTCTGAGGCAGTACAACAGGGGGGAAAGCGTGAACATCCCCGCTTTGTCACACTCCTCTTCGATGATCTTGTACCGCTTGGCGAAGGGGTCTGGGGCAGTACAACAGAGGGGAGAGTGTGAACATCCCCGCCTGTTCACGCTACTGCTCGATGATTTTGGACAGCCTAGCGAAGGGTTATGAGGCAGCACAACGGGGGGGAAGTGAGAACATCATGGCTTTGTCACACTTCTGCATGGTCATTTTGTACCCGCAACATGGTATGACTGGTATGAGGAAGTTCAATGTAGGGGACTGTGAAGACATTCCTGATTCATCCCGCGCATGCTCCTGGTCATCTCGTACTGCCAAGCATAAGGGTCTGAGGCAGTAAAAAGGAGAGCCAGAGGGCAAAGTGTGGAAATCCCTACCTGGTGTAACATGCACTAGCGTAGGTTATGGGTTATGGGTTCAGGGTTCAGGGTCATGAGTGAAGGGTTACTGGTTACTGGTTACTGGTCACTGGTTACTGGTTACGGGTGAAGGGCTAAGGGTTGAGGTTTGAGGGTCAAGGATTTAGGGTTTAGCGCCTCATGCCGAATGTACAATTTGTCGCTCGCAGCCAAGCGTGTTAACAGTTTGACACAAGTGTGAACGCTGCCATCTGTGTTTGGGAGCGAGTATCGATGCTCGAGTGCAGACATGCCAAACTGCCGCTCAAACAAATCAAATTGCCACTTATGACTGACAATCACCCATGCCCGTGCCGCGGCATAATTGCGCTTCTCAGTTCTCACTGTTGAAACTGCCACTCTGACAGATCAAACAGTTACACTCATTGCTCAAGATGCCAGTCTTACTCCTCAAACTGCCACTCTGACCGCACAAACTGCCACACTGCACGGTTGAACCGCCACACTGCCACACTGTCACACAAATTGCTCAGACTGCCAAACTAACTGCTCACACTGCCAGATTGAACTCCCACGCTGCCAAACCAACATGCACCCGTGTCGGTACCCCCCATGGAAGAGACCTACATGGCCCCCGTAGCACTGCTACCCTCCTAACCCCCCCCCCCCCCCAACGGAGGGATAGGTGGGCATGGATTGATTTCTTCCATTTCCCCCCCAAACACACACTGCAAGGCCCAGTGTTCATTCTGAGGTACACAAGGCCGCCTGTGGCACGTGACTAGGCAGCCCCCAGTGGGCCGATGGGGACCAAACCTTGACTGGCTGTAGGGTTTAGGGTTTAGGGTTTGGGTTTTAGGGTGGCCTAGGCAGCCGGGCATGCTGAACCAGGCCCCCTCAGCCGCAAGCCATGATGCAGCTGAAAGCAGCTAAGGTAAGCGTAGGTAAACAGTGGCGATGCCCCCCACCTTTCGCCAGGGCTTGCTCAAACGCGTTGCTCTGCTCTGCGAGCTTGCCCTGTTGGCATCAAGAGCAGGCGTGATCGATATCAGGCATAATCAATAGCAAGTATAATCAATGGCAGAAAAAATTAATACCAGGCATTCTTGACCTTAGGCATTATCATTACCAGGCATCTGCCAGGCATGATCAACATCAGGCATTATCATTACCAGGCATTATTAAAAACTGGAATTGTCATAATGCACATCAGCCTTTCACCATGATCAATCATAATCGAGCGCAACAGGCGCATCTACCCACAGGTGAGGAGGACAGTCAGATTGTTGCTCATATGGTCTGGGCAGATTATATCTTAATCTTTCTCGGCAGTGGATCGGCCCCCTTCAGCTGGCCATCAAGAGCCTGATCGGGAACAAACCTGGACCGGTCAGCAGCTGGCATCCCAAGGAGCATGGCAAGCCATGCATGAGGCCCCCTGCTGTAGGCCGGTAGTTGTCTGAACTGAAGCTGGACAGCTTAAGAGCCACAAGCAAAGAAAGACCGAGGGCAGTGTGATCATGGTTTCTATAAGGGGGCTCCAGCTAAGCGACAATGAGCCCCACTACAGCCCCCATGGGAGATCCAGGCAAGCGAGATTTCGGCTCTATGGGCTCTACATGCCCCCTCCATGCAGCCCCCTGCCACATCCATGCAACCTCCATGCCTCCTCCATGCTCCCTCCATGCAACCTCAGTGCCTCCTCCATGCTCCGTCCATGTGCCCTTCATAAAGCCTTTGTGCGCCCTCCATGCAACCTTCATGCCCCCTCTATGCCTCCTCTGTGCCTCCTCCAAGCTCCATCCATGGGCCCTCCATAAAGCCTCCATGCGCCCTCCATGCAACCTTCATGCCCCCTCTATGCCTCCTCAGTGCCTCCTCCAAGCTCCATCCATGCGCCCTCCATAAAGCTTCCATGCGCCCTCCACGCAGCCTCATGCGCCCTCCATGCGCCCTCATGCACCCACCATGAAGCCTCCATGCGCCCTTTAGGCAGCCTCCATACGTCTCCCATACATTTAGTTACCGGTCACATGCTACTCCGCATGGCCTTCCTTTAGGCTTTATGCCCCGCATGGCTTCTGTTCATGCTCCATGCCTGCAAAGCTTATCGCCATGCACCTTGCCTTGCATGGCGTGTGTTCATACTCCATGCCCCGCGTAGCTTTCCTTCATGCGCCATGTTCTGGATAGCTTCTCTTCATCCTCCATTCCCTGCATGGCTTGTCCTTTTGTGCTACGCACCCTTATGACCGCATGGCTTCTCTTCAGGCTATATGCCCCACCTAGCTTCTCTTCATGTGCCATGCTCTGCATGGCTTGTCTACATGCTCCATGCCTCGCATGGCTCTGCGTATGCTCCATGCTTTGCTTTTCTTCGTGCAAAATGCCTCTCATGGCCTTTCTGCACGCGCCATGCCCCACGCCCCCGCATGGCTTCTATAAATGCGCTATGCCCTGCATGAGCATGGCATCCGTTTGTGTACAATGCCCCGCATGCCTTCTATTCCTGCGCCATGCCCCGCATGGCTTCTATACATGCACCATGTCCCGCATGGATATTATCATTGGCCATGCCCGCATGCCGCTGCTTATGCACCAGATCCTCATGGCCGTTGGCTGTGATGTGGCCAAATTACAGCTGCATTTCAGTAGATAAGCAGTGCCATGGAGAACGCATTGCATGAGCGAGCTGAGAGAGGCAGGGGTCACATATCACGGGGGCGTATGAGAGGGTGCCGGGCGTAAGAACATACCATGTGTATTGGTGCAAGCAGAGGCACTCCATTTGGCGAGAGCGTGGCCATGTGAGATGAACACAGCATGAGCACAAGTACACCGTGCTGGCATGAGCCTGGCCACGTGAAGCGATCCCAGCATAGGTACTAGTACACCATGCTGACACGAGCATGGCCATGTAAAATAAACCCGGTATGAGCACGTGTACACTGTGCTGGCATGAGCATGGTCATGTTAAATTTAAACAGCATGGTCTTAGGTACACCATGCCGGCGTGAGCATGGCCAGTGGCCATGACCCCAGCATGGGCACAAGTAAACTGTCCTGGCGCGAGCAAAGCCGAGCATGGCCATGTGAAATGACCTCAGCATGGGCATATCTTCACCATGCTGGCATGAGCATGACTATGCACAAGTGAGCGAGCGGAGGCGTTTTATACTTGCGCGAGCCTGGCCATGCACATGGGTGCAAGCAAGGCACTCCATGCTGGCTAGAGCAAGGCCATGCGCATGCGCGCTGGCTGAGGTACTTCATGCTGGCTGATTGCCTTGAATGCATCAAGAGCTGCAGGCTGGCCTCGACCATCGGTTGGGCATGACAGCTGATGTTCCCATCTTGTTTGCCCGCTGTGGACACCCGCCCCCTCGACGGCCCATTGTGAGGAGCTAGGCATAAGCGAAATTCAATCCGCTTAAATAATTACCTGCAGCCACAGCATCCGCATGTGAAACGACTTGCCCCTGCGTACGGGGGGCCTTTGTACGCCTGCAGAGCAAGGCATGTACAGGGGCAGCAGCAAGGGGGCACAGCGGTCAGCCGGTCAGGTCAATTGGCAGCAATTAAGGGCATTCAGGTGCAAATCCATCTAGCAGCCTTTCTAGATGGTCCGCAGGAGGGGTGGGGGCACACACACCATCACCCCACCCTCCCGGCGTCAGTCAGCGGCGCCCGGACACGAGGGATTTGCGTTGACGCTGGAACAACAAGTCGAGGTCGGGTGGCGCACCTCCATATTTCTCCAGCTCCTTGTATCGCTCGGATTGCCATGCATTGTTGACAGCAAGCTCCTTCCCGTCATCCAGCCAAGCCGGCCGTGACGACCCTAGCCCCATGGCGCACGTTGGGTAGCTCGTGCAGCCAACGTTAACTGGTTGCTTCGGAAACAATCACGGTCTTCTAGTAGAAGGAATTAAGAATGACTCAACGATGCCCCCAGTCCCATCGCGCAAGGCGCAAGGCGCTTGTGTGGTCCAATTTCTTCTGGATCGGAATTCCAGACTGTTACTACAAGAGATGAAACATCGCTGTGTGGTCGCTGCATGAGTCAAGGGAGGCAGACACGTCTGCTTTGCCCGAGCAAGTCAAGGCGATGATAATTTGCAGTACATATAAGTCCCACTTTTGTACTGCTGTCGCACCTAACGACCACGATGGTGTTGCTGGTGTTACAGCTCGAACCATCTACCTTCTTGCCTTTTCGGTGGTGAAGGGTAGACTGAGGATGTCCTACTCAGAAAGGCCTGAAGGGCTGCCGGGTCACCCAGCGGGTCAGCCGGACTGCGTGGCGTGTTTACATGATTGCGTCCCCGGTTCACGCACGGAGGCAAGACAGGGCGGTCGCACGCGTGTAAAGTCGCCCACTTTGCCCACTTTTTCCATTTCCGAAATATCCATATCATTACGTCATCCAAACGTGTGGCTAGCCACCTGTCCATCACCTCCTTCATAGTGACATAGTTTATCACAGGCAGGGCAGGGCAGCATCGGATCCAGATGGTATGAGAATTTGTACTGATGACACTCACCCAGTCGCCCAGGGTTGGATAGTGTCCTGCACTCCTGCCACACTGCCACACTGCCACTTGAACACCATTTTATTGCAGGAGACGTAATCAAGAGCACGAGTTGTATGCAAAGCTGAATGGCTTGGACCTAGACATCGTATGGCAAGTCCATGCATGCAGCAGGCCTTGGCCACTGGGGGATAAAAGGTGAAGTAAGCCACTGAGCGCACCTTCGTCTGTCACCCCAATCCGGCACCGCATTGGGTTACATAAACGAAGTAACGAACTGATCAAGCAAAACTTAGGTGAGGCCCAAATCCCTCCTTTATCCACGCCCCATAGCTTTTGCTGTGACAAATTAAGGTGTGAGACCTGCCGCCCAACCCTAGAAACCTGAGACGCTGACACAAAAAAACAACCCGATTCGTCGACAGCTGAATAAAGGCGAGCAGGTAGCCAGGTACGGGAAAGGCACATATGGAATCCCTGCAAGGTTGTGATCAGAGGTTGGGACAGTGCGTGGCTGAGAGGGGGGAAATTGAAGCACGAGCGCTTGGGCGTGTGGGAGCACAAAAATAGTGGTTAGGAGTACACTCATGATGCAATGAGTGCTTAGAAGCATACACCTCCCTCAAGCAAGGGCAGGTGATGGGCACTCCCACTCAGCTGGTGTGTGGGGAATGCACCCATACCCACCTACCCCTCAGCGTCCCTTACACACCTACCCCTCAGCGTCCCTGAAGGGATGTGGGAACAGATTCTCCATCGGCATCCAATCGCCAATCTGTTCCCACATCCCTTCATGGTAATGCATGAGCCAAAGCCGGCACAGCGCCTTGCCCCATGTGTCCCTCCTGATGCCGCCCTGGAGCAGACCCCTGCATGATCTAGATAGTTCTGCGAGCCCCTGGAACACCACCCTGTGGCTGCATCCCTTGTTGCTGCCCCCCTCCCTCTCCCACCTGCCCCCTGGTTGCCCCCCTGCCTCTCCCACCTGCCCCCTGGTTGCCCCCCTGCCCCTCCCACCTGCCCCCTGGTTTCCCCCCTGCCTCTCCCACCTGCCCCCTGAGTGGTTTCCCCCCTGCCTCTCCCACCTGCTCCCTGGTTGCCCCCCTGCCTCTTCCACCTGACCCCTGGTTGCCCCACTGACCGCCAGACTGCCCTCCCTCACCCATGGCATGCCCATACGCACACCCATGCACCCAGACTGTGTTTTCATAATCTCATACTTCATTTCCTGACATTTTGTTGTGATGATGCTGACTGTAGATTCAGCGGTAGCGGCTGCGCAAGCCGTGGCAGGTGGGCGCTAGGAGGGGGCGGTCTTTAGTGTAGTATGTTTGTACCGCTTTTGGGCTACCCTGGTGTGTACCGGCCCAGGGTTGCATCGCCCCGGATATGTATACCCCTGGGCTGCATTATCCTTCCTTTGAAAAACTATGGGGATGTACCGCTTTGGAGTTGCCCTGGGTTGTATCGCCCCTGAGCTGTACAACCTTGGCTTGAACTGCTCCTACCTTGTACCGCGCCTGGGTTGTATCGCTCCTGATCTGAACGGTATTGGCTTATAATTCCCAGGATCGTGCTGCCCCGGCTACGTGTACTGCGTCTGGGTTGTACCGCCCCTGTGTTGTCCTTGGTTGTACTGCCGCCCCTGAGTTGTATGGCCCTGGCTTGTACTGTTCCTATTTGTACCGCTCCTGGGTTTCCCTGGGCTGTACTGCCTCTACTTTGTACCGTGCATGGGTTACACCGACCACTCCTGAGCTGCCATTGGTTGTGCCACCCCTGACTTGTACGGCCCTGGCTTGTACTGTTCCTATTTGTACCGCTCCTGGGTTTCCCTGGGCTGTACTGCCTCTACTTTGTACCGTGCATGGGTTACACCGACCACTCCTGAGCTGCCATTGGTTGTGCCACCCCTGACTTGTACGGCCCTGGCTTGTACTGTTCCTATTTGTACCGCTCCTGGGTTTCCCTGGGCTGTACTGCCTCTACTTTGTACCGTGCATGGGTTACACCGACCACTCCTGAGCTGCCATTGGTTGTGCCACCCCTGACTTGTACGGCCCTGGCTTGTACTGTTCCTATTTGTACCGCTCCTGGGTTTCCCTGGGCTGTACTGCCTCTACTTTGTACCGTGCATGGGTTACACCGACCACTCCTGAGCTGCCATTGGTTGTGCCACCCCTGACTTGTACGGCCCTTGCTTGTACTGTTCCTATTTGTACCGCTCCTGGGTTTCCCTGGGCTGTACTGCCTCTACTTTGTACCGTGCATGGGTTACACCGACCACTCCTGAGCTGCCATTGGTTGTGCCACCCCTGACTTGTACGGCCCTGGCTTGTACTGCCCCTACTTTGTACCGTGCATGGGTTACACCGACCACTCCTGAGCTGCCATTGGTTGTGCCACCCCTGACTCGTACGGCCCTGGCTTGTACTGCCCCTACTTTGTACCTGTCTCAGCAATGCGCACCCATGTGTTGCCCTGCTATTGCTCGGCTACACTCCCTAGGACTCTAAGCACAATGCCATCAATGCTTGGGTCTCGCCTGTTTCCAAAGTTAAAGAAACTATCCGGATTAACATCAAATTATTGACGGCCCGTGCGAGGGGGGGGGGGAAGGGGCAAACAAATTAGACCCCATCCCCCAAAGTTGTAGAGCTTAACGAGAGGTTTCCAAATCTGGTCTTAAAATGATTTTGGCCCAGGGGGGGTGAGGGATATGGGGAGGCAAAGTTGGGGGGGGATGCGTGGGTGGTATCGAAAAAAAATCCTATGTTTTCCAATATTTGGACATTTTTTTCGAGATCTGTTGAGGCTGGCAGCGGCACCTGTCTTCTTCGTGCCAACAGGAGTCCCTTAACCTAATCCTACAATATTGCTCGAATTCCCACTTGACCCCTTGACCCCCCATATTGAAGGCTTGGCTCCAGTGGACATAAGCCGAAACCAGCTGAGCCATCCTTAAAAAGAGCGTTGTATTACACGCAGCACATGGTAGTGTTGGTATGGTGGATCATGAATAAGCAAACCATTTGTGGTGGTTGTGGCAACTAAGGTCCTCTGACCCTGTTAACGTCACCAGAATGGGATGCCACAAGAATGGGAGGTAGTGTATGGCAGCTTCCGCGGTGTGATCGCTTGCGAGTTGTAGTCGGTAATGAATAGCCTGGCTGAGCCCATTACCCAAATTGACTGCTGACATGTATTTTCAGCACCTTAGGTATTGAAATATGTGTCAGTGGCCCTTCAGGATATCGCTGGCATCAACGAGGCGGCGATGCAGGAGCCGCTGGCACCCAATCACAGTTTGATCTGGGCGCAGCAGCAGCCAGGCAAGGGACAGCCGGGGGTGGCCTTTGTGGTCGCCCGCAACATATCGGCGCTATGCAGCTTGAACAACACCTCCAGCCATGGGGCATTGGCCTGGCTCGTATGCAGCGGACAGCTTTTCAGCAGCCCCGGGCCAATTTTCTTCACCTGTGTATACCTGCCCCCAGTTGGTCAGAATCATGATGCCGGGGAGTATGAGCAGCGCCTGGCGGAGTTGCAGCGACAGACGGAGCAGGTTAGCAAGCGCGGCACTTGCATTTGGGGGGGGAACTTCAATGCGGACGTATGGCACAGCAGCGAGCTTCAGGATGGCGGCGTGGACCACGCATGTGCGATCCAGTATGTGCCTGAGACGCATATGCACCGAGAGCTCCGTGATGAGCCGCTCAGAATTGTGAAGCCACAGGCTAGGAAGTTGCTCAACGCGGCGGCGGCCACCGGCATGCTGCTGCTCACAGGCCGCAAGGGATACCTAAGGGACGCGACCTTCCTGGCAGCTACTAGCCGGTCCCGCGTAGACCACATTGCTGTGCACCACTCCCTGTGGGGGCAGGTGCAAGCTAGCGCGGTGCTGCCCACCGGATCGGATCTCTCGGATAACTGGCCGGTTCATTGCGGCCACCCTCTATGAGTAGCCACCCGGAGACAGCAGAATTGATGTGGGGGGGAGTCAGCCTACAGCTGGCCAGCCAGCGGCACAGAGCAGAACAACCCTGAGTTGGAAAGCGGACTAGGCAG
The DNA here is from genome assembly GCA_037349105.1 of Limnomonas spitsbergensis. Classification (NCBI taxonomy): domain Eukaryota; kingdom Viridiplantae; phylum Chlorophyta; class Chlorophyceae; order Chlamydomonadales; genus Limnomonas; species Limnomonas spitsbergensis. The sequence continues at coordinate 283,925 of JAYJMM010000087.1, read as the reverse complement.
AAATTTACAGCGGAGCGCTGGCAGGAGATGAGCAAGGCCTACAGCGCTTCAGAGCGGCCATTGCGGCAGGTAACAATGAGCTTCATCAGCGCTCATGACCGCAGTTTGGACTGCGGCCGAAGCTGCTGGCATGACGCGCATAGCCAGGTCACATGGCCAGCTTGATCTGGACAGCATCAGCGCCCCCCTTGGTGGGATGAGAGGTTCAGAAAGCATATGCCGAGCTGCGAGCGATGTCGTTGAGCAGTGCCACGGAGCGGAAGACAGCCAGGCAGCGGTACAAGTCCACAGCACGCCGCCGCCGCCGGCATTACACGCGCCATGTGGCCGCGGCTATATCGGACATGCTGCAGCGTCATGACTACAACGTCTACCGGGAGCAGCTGCAAGAGAGACGGCAGGCCTGCCCCACCAAGGCTGTCTCCTCCCAGATGTGGGAGGCATACTTGCGGCAGCAGTTCACCACCATCACATCCCCATCCGTTGCGGCGGCACAGCCAAATCTGCCCCCTGTCAGGAAGCAGCATGAGAATCTGGGTGTGTCGGCCGAGTAGCTAGCCTCTTGCTTTGACTGGGCTTTTTCCCGCATGTGCGTGCATACCACAGTGGACAATGGTATGGCAGCGCCCTTCATGGTGCTTCAATTCTGCAACGCAGCGGTGGCACCTGCTGCACAGCAAGACAGCCCACTCATGGCAGCAGGCATGGCGGCCGACATGCAGCTCGCTCTTCGACAGAACACCGGAGGGCGCACATGGTGCGGTGAGCTGATAGAGGTGTCACAAAGCAGGTATGTTGAGGGGTCTAAAAGTCATGGCACAGCTGTCAAATGCTGACAAGGCAACTGGCATGCGTACCATGTCTATGCGGTCAGGTGTTGATGACGCGGCCCCGGAAGGAGTGGGCGCTGGACGTGGGCGCACAGGCAGTACAAGGCCCTGGAGCAATCTTCAAAGGAGGAAGCTCAGCTGCAGTTCCTGCCCATCATTCGCAGCCTGCCTTACGTCAACTCAATATTCTTCACAGTCGAGAGGATCAAGGACCCGTTTGGGCTGCTACCTGCAAAGCTCATCCTCGGGGTCAACAAGCGAGGCATTCATTTCTTCAGGTGCGCGGGGGTGGGGGCCAGGTTGGGGATGTGAGCCCATGAGACTGTGGGGGCCCAGTTGAGGTTGGAGGCTCTCGATGCCAATGCGGCCAAACTCAGAACTGGAAAGAGTGTCGGGATATGGGAGGGTGGGTGAATGCCAAAGCGGCAATGACTGACAAGGCTCTTGGGCCTCTTTTGAAGCCATGCAGCTGCTGTTGTGCCTGAGAGGCCTGCCCTCTTACCCTACTGACCTATTTTTACGCCTGGTCCCCTGTCCCCGCCCAGGCCTGTCCCTAAGGAATTCCTGCACTCAGCCGAGCTGCGGGACATCATGCAGTTTGGCAGCAGCAGCAGCACTGCCGTGTTCTTCAAGATGCGCGTTGCGGGCGTTCTGCACATGTTCGAGTTCGAGACGCGGCAGGGTGAGGACATCTGCATGGCGCTCCAAACGCAAGTCGATGACATCAAGATGAAGCGGCACTCCACGGTGCGTTCATGTACAAAGGAGGGTCTGTCCTGGCCATGTGCATCCACACATGAAGGAGGGCATGTCATGTGCTGTTGTGGGTGTGAGTGGAAGCGCCTCAAGATGCACATCATCAACATCATGATGAGGCGATACTCAATGGTGCATCCACACATGAAGGAGGGTCTGGCCGAGTTATGTGCATCCACGAACAAAGGAAGGCCTATCAAGTGCTGGTGTGAGTGTTAGCGCCTCTTGATTCCCTTCAACGACATCATGATGAAGCGGTGCTTTAGGTTGCGTCCATGCATGCATGAGGGAGGGCCTGTCTTGGTCATGTGCTGCTGTGGGTGCGAGTGTTAGCGCCTCTTGATTCCCTTCAACGACATCATGATGAAGCAGTGCTTTAGGTTGCGTCCATGCATGCATGAGGGAGGGCCTGTCATGGTCATGTGCTGCTGTGGGTGTGAGTGTTAGTGCCTCCTGATGCCCTTCAACGACATCATGATGAAGCGGTGCTTTAGGTTGCGTCCATGCATGCATGAGGGAGGGCCTATCATGGTCATGTGCTGCTGTGGGTGTGAGTGTGAGCGCCTCTTGATTCCCTTCAACGACATCATGATGTAGCGGTGCTTTAGGTTGCGTCCATGCATGCATGAGGGAGGGCCTATCATGGTCATGTGCTGCTGTGGGTGTGAGTGTGAGCGCCTCTTGATTCCCTTCAACGACATCATGATGAAGCGGTGCTTTAGGTTGCGTCCATGCATGCATGAGGGAGGGCCTGTCATGGTCATGTGCTGCTGTGGGTGTGAGTGTGAGCGCCTCTTGATTCCCTTCAACGACATCATGATGAAGCGGTGCTTTAGGTTGCGTCCATGCATGCATGAGGGAGGGCCTGTCATGGTCATGTGCTGCTGTGGGTGTGAGTGTTAGTGCTTCCTGATGCCCTCAACGACATCATGATGAAGCGGTGCTTTAGGTTGCGTCCATGCATGCATGAGAGAGGGCCTGTCATGGTCATGTGCTGCTGTGGGTGTGAGTGTGAGCGCCTCTAGATGCCCATTAACGACATCATGATGAAGCAATACTGTACCCATAAGGGGCATCCATGCACAAAGGAGTCACTGTCATGTGTTGTTGTGGGTGTGAGTGTAAACGCCTCCAGGTGCACATCATGATGAAGCAAGAGTCATGTGCGTCTATGAACGATAAAGGGCGTATACTTGCCAAGCACCTGTGTGGGTGTGGCTGGTAGCGCCAAGAACACACGTCGATGACTTAATGATTCCGGGGTAGTTGAACGTGGGTAGCGCCATAGGCACGTCGGCAACTTAATGATGACGGTGTTCTTGACGATGGGAACACGCATGTAGGGAGGGCATATTCCTGCGTGCTGGTAGGTTTGTATGTGAGAGGGTCAAAGCTGTCTTTGTGCGTGGGTGTTGGTCGCTGCTGCTTCCGAATATCTTCGAGCCCATGCCGCTTCCTGTATATAGCAGCAGAAGCCCGATATCTGCTGTGCTTGTCTGCCCCCACCTCCCCTCTGAGTGCAGCGCATTGAGAAGTCCAAGGAGCAGGAAGAGATGGAGCTGCCGGACAAGCTAGGGACCAGCCAGGGTGATGTGCGCACACACAAGAAGGCAAAGCACGACAAGATCAATGAGGTGTGTGGGGGAGTGTGTGTACAATTTAGCTGTTGGGCCCATAACATACTGTGGATCGTGAGGTACCAGCAGCTGCTGCATCGCCGCCTCGTCTGTACCACCTATCTATGCCACCTTGCTCAGTATGCCACCTTGCTCTGTATGCCACCTTGCTCTGTATGCCGCCTTTCCATTCACCCCTGCCCCAATACTTGTGTGACTGCTTTCCACATGATTGGTATGCCATAGGCTCTGGTTACTTCTTGGTTCTGGTGCTGCCCTTCCTCATGCCCTCAAGAGCCTGAATATGCATCTGTTGGGCCGCCACCAACTCGACTCATTATATTTGTCCTGACCTTCAGCCTACCGTAAATGCTGAAACCCATGCCTAAACCCTGCCTCCCTCTGACGCCCCCCCGCAGGACCACGTGGACCAGACAAAGCCACTGGTCCAGGAGGTCCCTCAGGCAAGCAGGGGCATCCTTGACTACGACGGAAATGACCTCGGAGTGACAGCGAAGGTGGCGGAGGCGAGGGTGGAGGAGGTGGCAGAAGCCAGCGGCAGCTTACCTACTGATGTAACGAAGGTACCACCCCCAACCCTAGTGACGCGAGGGTAAGCCCACCTGTGGCAAACTCTCAATTCTTATGGTTCGTGGACGTGTCCCACAAATTCCACTGAGGTACAATCAGTGTACGTGCTACCATTATCAGTCGACCAGAGCGCAGTAGACACGGGATTGTAACAGCACCTACCGGCAGCATCAAAATGGATGTAAGCAGGATCTACCGGCTGACCAATGCGCACATCGTCCCAGTAGCCCTCATTTGAACCCACGCACCCACCCCAGGTGTTCCCAATCGTGTCGTTACCCAATGCATGCATGCCCTCGCCCCAACATCCCCTTTCCCCGTGCCCTTGCTTTGGGAGTTTTTGTCCCTGTGCCATGTTTCTTGTAGGACTGTCTTCTCTGTAAGCATTACGCGGTAGGCTCATGGCATCTTGCCTAAACTGATGCCCTCTTACAGGTGCTCAGAGCCCGCTTGGCATATGATGGGCTGTACAACACCTCGACACATCATAATCCCAACAAAACATGCCCCCATCCTAAAATTGGCCTTGAAGTCCCAAATTCCCACCCGCCTAAACCCTTAACACCAACCTCATCTGACGTTCCCCCGCAGGACCTCGTGGCCCAGGCAGAGCGAAATGAGCTGGACCTAGGGGTGTCTGCATTGGCGGGGATGGAGGAAGCGGCGGCGCCCAGCGGCAGCTGGGACTCTCCTGTGATGGTAGGTACCACCAGCAACCCTAGAACAAAGGCCCACCCTGTGACATACCATAAATCCCTATTTTGGTACCCTGTTGTCCCGAGGCCCCTTGCGCATGGCCTTGGCTCTTTTGCCCCCCACATCTCACCACGTGCCCTCTTGCCCTTGGCCTGGCTCGTGTTGAACAACGTGCCATGTTGCCCATGGCCTTGGCTCTTTTGCCCCTCACATCTCACCACGTGCCCTCTTGCCCTTGGCCTGGCTCGCGTTGAACAACGTGCCATGTTGCCCATGGCCTTGGCTCTTTTGCCCCTCACATCTCATCACGTGCCTGTTTAATTATGTACTGTTTTGTATCGGTACTCAGAAGGCTCAGGGTGTCGGTGTTTTGGACATTCTGATACTTCTGCTTCCAGCACGCGCAGCTTGGCTGTTGTCTGACCAACACCGTCTTTGCTGTGTGTGCAGCCGGCAAAGAGTGAGGACGATCTCAATTACTGTCTGTTACAATCTGTCTCACGGTCGGTTCGTCAGCTCTTCCCTCGGAAAAAGAAGGAGGGTGTGCATGCCCAGAACTTGTTGGCTGTGATATCCAGCCGCGTCCCCGCCGCCACTGCTGCAGCGGCTGGCTGCGCTGGCTCTCCCGCTGTCCCCCCCGCTGCAGTTGCAGTGCCTGTCAGCGCTGGCTCTTTGACCTCGCGCAAGCGAGCCCGCGAGGGCAGCATGGCGCAGAAACCTTTGGCCTCGCGAAAGCGGACCGGCGTGTGCAACAGGGCTCCTGCGACCGTGTACAAGCTCGCCTTCGGGAGAAGTGTGGCGGTCACCAAGCGGTGAAGCTCTACAAGCTCTACAAAAACATTCAAGTGTTACAATTTACATGTACAAAACTTAGGACTTGGGGATCGTTTGGTACATGCGGTGTAGGGCTTAATATCAATTCGCACCAGGTGCTCATACTAGCTTAATATCAATTCGCACCAGGTGCTCATACTAGCTCATCTTAAGGTTCCCCCTTGTGGCCCGGCTTAAAACCGAGGCATTGGTTTACGATGTGCATAAGTCCCCAGCCTTGGCCGCCCTATTTCCTCAGCCCTCTCACCATGTCCCTGTGGGATTAGATCTTGTCCAACCAGGCAGGCCGTTGGAGAGCATGTTGGCAAGGGTGGGACGCCATGGTTGTCTTCAACTTGTAGTATAGCTTGAAAGGCTAGTCTCTTCTGGTGCAAGGGATGCTAGATTCATTTCAGCATGGCCCAAACTGAGGTAGTGAGGTGTTAAGTCATCAATGATTGTGTCGATTACCGCATCTGGCTTACAAGCCTTAAATGGTGGAACTAAGAGATCAGGTCCCCAATTCAATTTCTCTAGCCACCGCCTGTTAGCTACCAGTCCTTGCTAGTGGCTCCTGAAACGGGAGGTCTCGCGGATCATACTAATGACATCTTGATCGTCCGGTGAGGTCCTTTTACAATGCCCCCTTAGAAGTTGCCAGGGCAAAGAGAAAACGTTTGGTACACCACAACATCAAGGGTCACTGATGTCGATGCATCCGAGGATATGATTTGCGGCGGGCTCTTAGATGTTGCCTCAACAGCAGCTGATTGTCGAGCTAGGGCGCTAGCCTCGGCATCAGCAGGTGCTAGATATGCTGGAGTAACCGGACTAGGAGAAAAGAAAAACGATGTTGCTGTGCGATGTCACATTCAGGGCGCCAGCCTCTCATCACCCCCTTCTTTAGGCACTGCCACAAAATATGTGCCGAAATGCTTTGCATAGTGTGGTGTTGAAGGATCTGTTGAGGAAATTTTGCTTGCAGCCGCCATATACCTTGGCCTCAAACACTTCGGACCAGCTCCAACGAGCGTATTAAGAAGACATTCCAGTCAAAGGGCACATGGGTGTGTATCCAGGATAGGCACTGGTGTGGCATCCTAAATAGCAGGCGTATGTCATCGCGTACTAGGGGCGATATGCAATTAAGTCGAATGTTTATTCCGGTCTTGTGCCGTCAGAAAGCATAGTCAGCATTCAGCGCCCTTTAAGACTTTAGAGCCTGAAGATGGTTGACCTGCCTAAGGGCCTGGCGCTCCGTCCTCCTCTCTACCACAAGAAAAAACCAGGCCTGGCCTTGGCCTTGAGCTCAGCGCCGGCCTCTTGTCCCGTCTGCAACACATGATCACAGGGGGGACACGCGATATTCGGTTGGGCGAGCTTAAATTTTGAGGGGGGCACACTGGTTTCTTTTCTTCCAACGGGACAGTTGGGCGCCCGCGCGGCCGAGCCTTATTGAGCAGGGCCCAGAGGTGTGACGTCATTGACAGGGGGGACACACAGCAATGGGTTGGGCGAGCATACAATTTGAAGGGGGCAGACAACAATTGGATTGGAGCGTGCAACAGTTGGTTTGGAGCACACAATGTCAGAGGGGCGGGGGCATGTAAAGTTAGTTGGGAGCATGCAACAGTTGGTGCAATGCCCCCCCCTCTTCCCTCTGCTCCTACCCTGAATGCGTCCTCTGCCGTGAAGGGCGCTACGCGGCTGGTTTCCAGGATCTCCTTTCCGTCAACAGTCGCGACCAGGCCCCGGAAGTGAAGCTGCCCGTCGGGCCCCTTGTGCGCATAGCCTGTGCAAGGTGGTGGGAGGATGAGGGTTCAAAAATATGGGAGGGTCAGACAAGGAAGGTGGGAGAGGGTTAAACAATAAGTGGGAGAGGGTCGCACAAAAAGGTGTGAGAGGGTCACACAAAATCTAGGGGAGGGTCACACAAAATATGGGAGAGGGTCGCACAAAATGTGGGGGGGGGACACACAAAAAGGTGGGGGAGGGTCACACAAAATGGTGGGAGACGGTGACACTTAAGGTGGGAGAGGGTCACACAAAAAAGTGGGGGAGAGTGCAAAACAGGTGCCTGCTTGGTATCCATCCACCTAATGTGTGCTCTCAACATCACGATATCACCCATGCACATTTCAGGGCGGTTAAAAAAAACACCACCTACACGCAACAGGCGTCCAATTGGCAGGAGCTGTCCAATGGGATACCATGACGGGGAACCATCGTTTGCATACCATGACAACGCCCGTCTCAATTTTTCCATCAGGCCTCGCAGATAATTTGCAAACGCTTTATAAAAACCGTCACCCGCAGGCAACGAGCGTTCGGCATGAGCATTCCAACGCAATGAAACAACCGCTGAAATAAGAAGTTAATGGCACGCGTCCGCTGTCCTGAGTACCACTGTGTATCTTATCGCGGCAGGGTTTAGGGTCAAGGGTTCTATTTTTAGCCCTTAACTTGAACCCTTAACCCAACTATTAATCCCAACCCAGACATCAACACCCACCTGCGATAGGTGTCCGGCAAGAGCCGTCAAGTGCTGTCAGGAATGATCTCTCGCACACAATGGCGATGCGCGTCTCTTCATGGTTGAGGCCAGCCAGGTACTTCTGCATCGGAGCGTCGCCGTCGCGGCATGCAATGCCAATGGCGCCCTGCACGAGGGGAAGGGCAGGGGTGGGCACTTGAGAAAAGGGAATCAAGGAGCTACAAGAGCAGGTAGGGGCGGGCGCCTTGGAGAAAGGGATCAAAAAGCAAAAGAGCAGGCAGGGGAAGGGGCCTGTCACTTACGGGGTCGGACGAGTCCCCCGACAGCCGTAGTCGCCTTGGGAAAGACGGGGAAAGACCCCTTGGGATGGGGTCTTTCCCCGCGAAAAGTTTAATACGGAAGGAAAGTTTGATCATTTTTCCTGTCGAACTTTTGAAGTGGAAAGGCGCTCCGTCCCGGCCGAAACCCCTTGGCAGGGGTCGGCGCCTTCGGAAAAAGGGGTGAGGGAGGGACAAGCGGGTGAAACAGGGAGTAAGGAATCATCCCCCCTGCTGTCTCAAAATGCCCGGAGCCAATAAGTCATGAACCTTAAATGGAGCGGGGGGCGAGCCTGTGTCACCCTCTGCTGCGGGCGTGGGGAGGAGAGGCGCGCACGGGCGCAGCCTAAGGCCCAACGGGGCTGTTGTTCTTGCAGTTTAGGGCACAGTTTAGGGCACTGTTTAGGGCACTGTTTAGGGCACAGTTTAGGGCACAGTTTAGGGCACAGTTTAGGGCACAGTTTAGGGCACTGTTTAGGGCACAGTTTAGGGCACTGTTTAGGGCACTGTTTAGGGCACAGTTTAGGGCACTGTTTAGGGCACAGTTTAGGGCACTGTTTAGGGCACTGTTTAGGGCACAGTTTAGGGCACTGTTTAGGGCACAGTTTAGGGCACTGTTTAGGGCACAGTTTAGGGCACTGTTTAGGGCACTGTTTAGGGCACTGTTTAGGGCACTGTTTAGGGCACTGTTTAGGGCACAGTTTAGGGCACTGTTTAGGGCACAGTTTAGGGCACTGTTTAGGGCACTTTTTAGGGCACAGTTTAGGGCACTGTTTGGGGGACACTGTTTAGGGCACTGTTTAGGGCACAGTTTAGGGCACTGTTTAGGGCACAGTTTAGGGCACTGTTTAGGGCACAGTTTAGGGCACTGTTTAGGGCACTGTTTAGGGCACTGTTTAGGGCACAGTTTAGGGCACAGTTTAGGGCACTGTTTAGGGCACTGTTTAGGGCACATTTAGGGCACAGTTTAGGGCACTGTTTAGGGCACTGTTTAGGGCACAGTTTAGGGCACAGTTTAGGGCACAGTTTAGGGCACAGTTTAGGGCACTGTTTAGGGCACAGTTTAGGGCACTGTTTAGGGCACAGTTTAGGGCACAGTTTAGGGCACAGTTTAGGGCACTGTTTAGGGCACAGTTTAGGGCACTGTTTAGGGCACAGTTTAGGGCACTGTTTAGGGCACTGTTTAGGGCACTGTATAGGGCACAGTTTAGGGCACTGTTTAGGGCACTGTTTAGGGCACTGTTTAGGGCACAGTTTAGGGCACTGTTTAGGGCACTGTTTAGGGCACAGTTTAGGGCACTGTATAGGGCACTGTTTAGGGCACAGTTTAGGGCACTGTTTAGGGCACAGTTTAGGGCACTGTTTAGGGCACAGTTTAGGGCACTGTTTAGGGTTCATGCCCTGAACATAAACCCTAAACCCTGAAAGCCATTAAACCTTGAAGTACACAAACACCCAACATGTGCCCCTTACTAATCTATGTCCCACGCCCCTGTTGTCCCCACTCCCTCCGCTCACCCCGAGCCCAAATTTTCCCCGTGGTGATGCCTGGGTCGAAAACATGTGATGCGCAGTGCAGATGTTAGGCATTAATAGGCTTACATATACTGTATAAAGCCTTAAATGTACTGTAAATGCCTTGAATGTCCTGTAAATGCCTTACATGTGCTGTACAAAAGCCTTAGAAGTACTGTAAATGCTTTGCATGTACTGTATAAAATGCTTACATGCACTGCACATGCCCTAAACTGTACAGTAAAACGCCTTAAATGTACAGTAAAATGCCTTAAATGTAACGGTACTGTAAAACGCCTAAAATATACTGTAAATGCCTTCTTCTTCTTCCCTGTCGATGAGGTGCACCCAGTAAACAGTGGTATGGGTCCCTCATCCCTCCCTCAAAGTGGGCCCACTCTCCCTTTCATTACCTGTGACACAGCCGGCAGCATCTCATCGATTTCGAGCGTGGCAGTGATGTGCTCCGTCATCTCCAGACGCTTGAGGCCAGCCAGGGCCAGCAGGGTCGCGCTGCACGCACCCTCATCAAGCTTGCGGATCCGGGACTGCACGTTACCGCGGAAATTCTCAACCTGCGATTGGGGAGTAGTGCATGTGTTCAAGGGTTGCTTCATATGCCATTCAGCTCTGCTGCCTGGGCCCTCTCCTGTAGGCAGCCAAGGATTGGTCCCCCTTGGCCCAATGGTGACAGCCTATAGGCACGCCAGAGATGTTTTGATACGCGCTACAAGAATCAAACATTTTGGGCGAGGGCGGATGCTTGTTTAGGATGTGCGATTGCCTTCTTAAGCTGGCCGAGCAAGCAACGAATCTGGGAGGCAACTCGCCCAGGACCTTCACAGGCTCTGCAGCTTGGGCCTTGGGCCGTACGCCGACCAAGGTTTGGTCCCACTTGACGGAAAGGCAGCAACCCACAGGCCTGCCAAAGAGGGCATGGCACACGCTAAAATTATCTGCTGCTAGGACCCTGGGCTGTCGGCAGGCCAAATTTGGGTCCCACTTGGCGCAAAAGCAGCAGCCCAGAGGCCTGTCAAAGAGGGTACAGCACTTGCTCAAACATACCCTGAGGTGAGGATCTGTGATTGCCTTCTCAAGCTGGCCGAGCAAGCAATGAATTGGGGAGGCGACTCGCGACAGATTCTTGATAAGCTCTGCTGGTTGGGCCTTGGGCCGGCCAAGGTTTGGTCCTACATGACGCAAAAGCAGCAGTCCACAGGCCTGCCAAAGAGGGCATGGCACACGCTAAATAATCAAACGTACCTTGAGGTGAGGGTGCTTGTTGAGGATCTGCGATTGCCTTCTCAAGCTGGCCGAGCCGACAATGGATCCGGGAGGCAGCTCGCCCAGGCTCTTAGCCACTGGGCTGATGAAGACATCACGCACATCCTCACGGGGTAAGTTGCATGGCAGGATGGTGCCGGTGGGCAGGTATGTGGGCACGTCCTGCATAAGTGAGGGGAGATGAGCGCGAGGTGAGAGGAGCTGGTGAAGGAGGTAGTGATGTGAGCGGGTGGGCACGTCCTGCATGAGTGAGGGGAGATGAGAGTGAGAGAGGAGGTGACAACGCTGGTGGAGAGGGTAGTGATGTCAGCAGGTGGGCGCAGGGGGAGGGGAGGGGCGAATGAGAGACGAGGTGAGGACGCTGGCCAAGGGAGAAGTGCTGCGAGCGGGTAGAGGGGAGGGGAGGGGGGTAGGTGAGGGTGAGAGAGGGGGCAAGAACGCTGGTCATGGGGGGAGAGGTGCGAGTGGGTGGGCGCAAGGGAGGGGAGGGGAGGGGTAGATAAGGGTGAGAGGGGGTGAGAAAGCTGGTGGAAGGGGGTAATAGTGTGAACGGGTGAGCGCGAGCGATGAGCAAAGCTGCCCAAAGCAAATGCAGGACATGTCACAGGTGTCCCCAACTTCTCTCTTTGTGGCGTTGACGTCCGAAGGTGTTTGGTCCACACTTTCCCCGCTGTGTCCTCCAGGTCTGTGTTTGATTGATTAGCTTGTTTGCTTCCTCCTCATAGCGTGATGAATATTTTTTTAGCTGCCTTCTTAGTGTCTTGTCCCCCTGAGGGACCTTCACATTTTGAACCCAAGGATTGCAGGCACTGCTCTATCCCTGTGACCCAGCGTCCATCATTCTCAGTCGACTTCACCAGCATTAAATCATGCCATCCCACTGATGCTCCAAGCCTTTCTCTGGCTACAAGTTGAACCTCTGTGCATCAGACAGTCCTCCAATATATTTCCCAATGGATGCTTTCCAATGAATGCTTTCCAAGGCGGAGGGGCATGGCGGCTGCATGGCAGCAGGGGCAGACGGTGAAGCTACGACAGGCGCCATGCAACGCGCCATGCATGCGAGGGGACGGCACGAAGTGTGCACCTGTACAAGATGGGGACAGTAGCTGCAGGGATGCAGGCGGGGAGGGGGGGCAGGCCCTTATGCATCTCGCCGCCATGCGCAACAGACTCGCAGCATGCGCCCAGGTCAAGTGAGGCGCTATGGCATGTGACACGCTGTGGGCATATGAGGGATGACGTGTCACAAATCCTTCTGCGTGAGGGGCAGGCCCTTCTGCACGTGCGCAGCAGCTGGGGGCTATTTTGTACTGGAGAATATATCAGGGCTGAGGGTGATGGATCTTTTGTTGTGAATCATCGTAATGAATCATATTTTGTAGCAATACAAGGTATAAATAATAAACAGGTTTTGGATGTTATTCAAACAACCTTGGGCTTTGGACTTATATTTAAACATCAGCTTCTTTGAGCGTTCAGCATGAGCATGCCCTATATGTTTGCCTGTATAGGTCCTTTTGAATGCAGGTGTGCTGACCTATGTCTCCCACGCTCATAAGCGGGGTGGTTCGTCATGCCCATGCACATAAATTGGGGGCTCTTTTGAACTGCATGGAGCTTCTATTTGAACAGGTTTTTGCCCCTCGTGTATGAGGATGCTCTTCCCTTTATTTCTGCCTTATGGGCTGTAGCAGGTGCGGGCTTGCTGACCAAGGTCTCCCCGCTTTCATGCAAGGTGTGTCGTCACGCCGGTGCGCAGCAGCTGGGGGCTATTCTGCACTGTATGAAGCTTCTCTTAAGGCTTCCTCCTGAAGACCCTATACTATGAGGATGTTCTTCCCTTCATGTCTGTCTTTTGGTCGAAGCGGGTCGGACTTTCAGACCTGAGTCTCACTGCTCATGTGCAGTGCGGTTCGTCACGCCCATGAACATTCATTGAAGGCCGTGTTTCATTGCATGGAGCTTGTATTAGTGCAGCTTCTTCTTACGCCCCATGCAGGGGATGTCCTCCCTTTGCTTCTGCCTTGTCGTGGTAGGAGTGGGTTCGTTTTCAAAGTTAGGAAACGCACGCCAAACAGGGTAGCATGGCTGATTGGCTTGATCAAGGATTCAACAAAGAGGATGCAGTGTGTGATAGTGAGAGGTCGAGTGTTGTGGGGGGCACCTCTCCGCATGCGCACCTTCATGGAGTGTACGGCGATGTCGACGCGGCCGTCCAGCAGCGCGTCGTCGATCTCCTTAGTAAACAGGCCCTTGCCACCGATGTCTGCTAGCGGCTGGTTTAGGATTTTGTCGCCGGTGGTCTTGATGATGATGATCTCGACAGCTCCGTCCTCCTTCAGCTCCGCGAAGCCCGCCTATGGGCAACACCGAAGAGTGAGAAAGGGACTTTGAGCGAGGGTTAAATTCGCCTTCCTGGGAAGAGGGTGTGTTACAGAGGGAGGGGAATCGCCTGTGGGCGGTTCGCGGGGAGTTGTCAAGCGGTTCCCCCAAGGCCAAGGGGGAGGGCCGGTGTTACCCCCATCCACATACATACCTTAAGCAGATCGCGAGTCATATAAGCTTGCGCCAGCGCCAAAGGGCTGCCTCGCGTTCCAATCTTCAGAACCTTGGTGGCCGTAGCCGAGGCCTGGACCGTGCATGCCGAGCGAGTGCTGCGAACAGACGTCAAATGCACCCTTGGTGCGGTCGACCTGAGGGGGGGATTTGCAGCAGACGTCAAGCTTTTTCTCAGGGATTGTATAGCCCTTGCACCGGATTTAAATTTTGTTCCGCACCGAAAGCAGCCAGCTCGCGACATCTGCGCCTGTTTTTGTCCTAGGCACTGCATCGTGATGATCGAGACTGAAGCAGGTCTATAGTAGAGGTATTCAAGGCGCGCGAGAGTGGATAAATTGTATATGGCTGGTTAAAAAACTCCCGTGTCCGTTCACATCACCCAAACCATGGCAAACCCCGACGGACCAACCTACTCATGGGGGTGCGACTCGGTACCTGCGATTCAATCGCGATGAGGATTTTTATCTTCAGGAGTTACTTTTCTGGAACGCTACAGCCAATCACGCGATCCTGCTGTATACGATCAGTTGTTTCCACGTTTGATAAATATCTTCTCACCTCGTATGCACTCTACATAGTTGGAGGTCTTCCTTGGTAGTACTTCACATGCCATGCTGGGCTGCCAGCGGACAGTTGCCTAAGCTGCCGAGCCTTTATGAGCAGGGTCCATAGGTTTAGGACTTGACACCTTCTGGCCCTGCAGCACGGCCGACAATAGGGGAAGGCAGTGGTCAGCAGCGTGACAGTAGGTGCTGCCTGCGATGTTGGGCTAGGGGAGACGGCGACCATGTGGAGGACGCGCTGCATGCTTGTTTTCAGTGCCCAAGCGTGCAGGATCAACTTAGAGAGCGGGGATCGGCAGGTCCTCCGAACGTTGGTAGAGTCTGTTTAGAGTTGTACCGGGGCAGGCTTGGGTGGGATGCCCTGGCCTTTGTGGACTACGTGGTAGATATCGTTGAGGCGTAGACATTTTTCAGAGGTTAGAACTTCCTTTGTATTTTGTTTTTTTCAGCCTTTTGTTTTGCCCCTTCACTTTATTTCCCACTTTTTCCCCTTCCTATCTTTTGTCCTGCCCCCTTCTGTGTTTCTTTCCATCTTTCCTCCCAACTGTTTAGTTCAGCGCTCACGCGGCCAAGCGCTTTTTGAGCAGGGCCCAGAGGTGTAACATTATTGACTAGGGTAAGGCGCAGCAGTCAGCAGCGTGACACCTGCCGCTGCCACTAATATTGGGCCAGGGGAGACAGCGAGCATGTGGAGCACGCATCACATGCTTGCTTCAGAGGCTGGCACTTCCTTTTGTCTTTCTACACCAGCCTTTTGTCTGTCTCTTCACTTTATATCTAATTCCCTTTTTCTGTCCCCTGGTGTTTGTTTCGTTCTGCCCACCCTTCAGTTAGGCACCCACGCGGCCGAGGCTTTTTTGTGTAACGTCATTGACATGCTTGCTTCCAATGCCCTAGCGTGCAAGATCACCTTGGAGAGCGGGAACGGACAGGCCCCCCAGCAGTGCTAGAGACTTCCACGCCTTGTACCAGGGAAGGCTGGGTGGAATGCCCTGACTATGCCAGTAATTGCTACCGGTATTTTGATTGGTTGTGGGGCGAAAACGATTAAAAAACGAGCATGTAGCGTGGTGATGAGCTAATTACCGATATTAGGCTTTCGAGGCGGAAAACGAAATCAGAATAAAACGAAATGCGACTGATAAAAAAATCAATTTATCAATCACCACTGAATAAAGCCAAATCCTTTAAGCAAACTTACAAAACCACTTCTTGCTTTTTGAATAATTTTCCCTAACCAAGCTGTTCATACCACAAAAGTATCGTATCAATTCCGTTAAGTATGAACTTTTAATTCGTCACCGTCAAAAACTCACTTCTCACATGCAAAATCTCACTGCCCTCTTCATAATCTCGTTCCTCACTTCCGACTTCTCACTCCCAGGTTCGACGTTTCACGTCTCTCTTTCCATCTAGTGCTTTGCCTATCCGGTATTCAAAACTTTATTTTGACTTTTTGCATGGCATAACCGGTATCTCACTTTCAATTTTCCACTCGTTGATAGCCACTTTCAAACAACCCTGATCCCACTTTCCACTCTTCACACCTTCCTTTCCACTCTAATGCACTATGCTTTCTGGGAAGCGAGATAAGCCCTGAGATAAGCCTGAACCTTAGTGAAGTCCAAGCAGAAGAAAGGTAGAAGTGATAAGTGTGGGGCGGGCAGCCTTCTATTTGTGATGGCCAAGCAAAAAAATATATGGCGCGATCCGGACGCATCCCAGGGTGTTTCAATTGCATGATTCATTGATGCAGAAGTCGATCAGAGGTCTGAGCTCTTGTTGGGAAGCTGGGAAGTGAACAGTCACAAGCTGACGTAGAAGCTAGTCATCGCAGTCTGTGTGCCTCAGGGTGACAAGCGACTAAAAGAGCTTGAAAACTTCAGCCTCATTGGTACGTGAGGGGCAGAACATGCACATGGCAGCAAGGCAAAGCCATGCCATGCGCCGTCGTGGCAGAAGTCCTGGGCGGGCAAAGTGGTTCACTTAATAGCTCCTTTCCCCCCTCTTCCTTTTAGTTTCTTTATTCCTCCCTTCTGAACAGTTGGGCGCCCACGCGGCCGAGCTTTGAGCGGGCCCAGAGGTGTAACGTTATTGACCTAATAGCTCCCATTCGGAGCTGACATCGTCCTGGCTGCGTGTCTTGAATGCATGGTAATATATACTGTGCAACTGAGTTGGGATGAATTGCATCAGATGGTGCGCAACTAAGCTGCATTGTCATGGATGTTGCACAACTGAGCTGAATGGTGACAGATGTTGCACACCTGAGCTTTATGGGGTCAGATGTTGCGCAACTTATCTGCATGGTAATGGATGTTGCACACCTGTGCTGCATGGGGTCAGATGTTGCGCAACTGAGCTGCATGGTGAAAGATGTTGCACAACAGAGCTGCATGGGGACATATGATGCATGACCAAGCTGTATGGTGGCACAAGTTTTGCTACCGAGCTGTAGGGTTGTGACTATTGCGCAACTAAGCTTCGTGGGCAGCCCCACCCCTTTAATTGAGCTGTCTCCATGCTCAGGCGTGACCCAGATCGACCACATCGTGAAGGTCGTAGGGGACGCGCTGAAGGGCAAGACAACCAGTTGCTGGCCAAGAAGTTTTATCGTCGCGGAACTGCAGCCTAAATGCCGAAGTACCAAAAATTCAAGAGTGCCTCACATTTACGGCATTAAAATTCCCAGTCCTGAATCTCTTGATGCTATTCGAGAGTTGGAAGGTCTGCAGTCTGAAGGTTGCCACTCTACATCAGTTCATCACACGGCTGTTGTGGGCTTGTCTTGTACGGACACACCTGAGCCAAGGCAAGTTCCCACCATGTCCATGATGCTGCACATTCACCTCTGTTGACGACGCTACTACTATACTGTGTCTTCGATTGCCAGAGCTGAACTTCTATAACGTACACACTCGTCTCTTTCAAACGATGTACCTGGGATGGAGATAGACGACCTAGAGGACCTGCCGCATGAGCTCGCGGGAGGTCGTGGCGGTTCTTCCATCAGGAGCAGTCTAGTAGGGAAGAAAAACGCATCGTTCTCCTTCCGACCTGTGGCACAGCCGGTACCGAATGTCAGCGACTGCAGCTGTGCTCCTGGCACTGGCGCAGTATGGGTGAAGACCTTTGGCTGTTCGCACAATGTTAGTGACGGGGAGTACATGTCGGGACTCCTTGCCAGCTACGGCTACAAGTAAGAAACCGCGCTCGCGCAGCCACGCACATCATGCACCTGACCCAGCTACTAAAACCTGTTCTGATGCATGCGAACTGAAAACGCAGATTAATTGAAGACAGCGTCAAGGACAGCGCGGATTGCTGGGTCATAAACACCTGCACGGTGAAGAGCCCCAGCCAGTCCGCGATGTCGAACCTCATAGATGCGGGCAAGAAGCTGGGAAAGAAGCTGGTGATCGCAGGCTGTGTGCCTCAGGGTGACAAGCGACTCAAAGAGCTCGAGAACCTCAGTCTCATTGGTGCGAGAGGGGAAGAATTGCATGCACATGGCAACCAATCGAAGCCATGCCATGCGCCGCCTTGGCGGCAGTCCTGAGCGGGCAGGATGGTTCAATAAATAGCTCCCATCCCTGGCTGATATGATCCTTGCTACACAGTTTGAATGCATGGTCATAAATGCTGTGCCACTGAGTTGAGATGCATGGCATAAGATTAGCTGCATGGTCATGGATGTTGCACAACTTAGCTGCATGGGGACAGATGATGCACAGCAGAGCTGCATGGGGACAGATGATGCACAGCAGAGCTGCATGGTGACAGATGATGCACAGCAGCGCTGCATGGGGACAGATGATGCACCGCAGCGCTGCATGGGGACAGATGATGCACTGCAGCGCTGCATGGGGACAGATGATGCACAGCAGAGCTGCATGGGGACAGATGATGCACAGCAGAGCTGCATGGGGACAGATGATGCACAGCAGAGCTGCATGGGGACAGATGTTTTGCTACCAAGCTACATGGATATGAAATTTTGCGCAACCAAGCTTCGTGGGCAGCCCCACCCCTTTATTTACTTTCTTGAGCTGTCGCCATGCCCAGGCGTGACCCAGATCGACCGCATTGTCGAGGTCGTGGAGGAGGCCCTGAAGGGCAACACAACACAGCTGCTGGCCAAGAAGGCGCTGCCCAGCCTTGACCTGCCGAAAGTGCGGAAGAACAGGTGGGAGCGACACCCCTCGCATGCATTTTTGTCTTGTTTTGTGCGGCACGGCTTTGGGTCAGTTAAGGTCAGCTACCTCCTGCCATCCAACCCGAGGCCCTTCGTGTGGCCTGCCATACAGCTTGAGCTACGTGTCTGTAGGCTGGTCAAGATTTGGCCGTCCGTAAGCCGACCTTTGGCAGTGGCAGGCATTCCTGCGGCTGCCTTCATTGGACTGAACGGTGAAAATATACTTAGCTCGCAGGGTCATGATGGACCCAGGCAGCCAGCAGCTGCGCTTGTCTGGTGGATGAGGCTGTTGCAAGCCAGGTTTCACTGGGTTCTCACTTCAAAACCGTTTACCTGAAACCTGAGTCCTCATTGTTTTTTGGGGGGTACAACCCGGCCACATTTGGCTGGCCAATGGGGCGGCATCACATGGCCAATGGTGACCGAACCCGGACAGGTCCACAGCAGGTGGTCTAAGCAGCAGGGCTGGCTGCGCCGAGCCATTTGGGGCCATAGGTCACGACGTAGCTTGCACGTGTCTCGTTTTTAGGATGAATAGAGGGCTGTCATTTGTGCTCTGCATGCTTCAGCTACTGCAGTCTATGCACCCTAAACCTGTGCCCTTAACCCTAAACCTATAACCTAAACCCTCAACCCTAAACTGAGTAGTGACAATCCCCTGTGAATATCCTCTACAATGGGGTGCGTGCCGTTCTCATTCACCAACCGTGCACATGACGTGCAGCAGTCATGCTACAGGCATGCGTCAACCAGTCAGCCAGCAGCAACAGTCATACCCCAGCCCCATGCCTAAACCATGCGGCGCTTTCTTCTCCCATTGTGGCTGAACATTAGCCCTCATACATGTACCTCGTCCTCTAAAGTCCGCTGAACCCTGGCCCTAAACCAGGGGCGTCATGCTTTCAAGGCTGTCAATCCATGCTGCTTGCTCCCCTGACCCGCCGTTGCCCTTTGTCCCCCCCAAAGGCATCATCCTGCTCTCCACCACCACCTGCCTCAATTGACATATAGTATAGGAGCGCCATGAAAGGGATGTCCATGCTGCTTGCTCCCGTGACCCGCCGTTGCCCTTTGTCCCCCCAACAGGCATCATCCTGCTCTCCACCACCGCCTGCCTCAATTGACATATAGTATAGGAGCGCCATGAAAGGGATGTCCATGCTGCTGCTTGCTCCCGTGACCCGCCGTTGCCCTTTGTCCCCCCCAAAAGGCATCATCCTGCTCTCCACCACCACCTGCCTCAATTGACATATAGTATAGGAGCGCCATGAAAGGGATGTCCATGCTGCTGCTTGCTCCCCTGACCTGCCGTTGCCCTTTGTCCCCCCAACAGGCATCATCCTGCTCTCCACCACCACCTGCCTCAAGTGACATATAGTATAGGAGCGCCATGAAAGGGATGTCCATGCTGCTTGCTCCCATGACCCGCCTTTACCTTTTGTCCCCCCAACAGGCATCATCCTGCTCTCCACCACCACCTGCCTCAATTGACATATAGTATAGGAGCGCCATGAAAGGGATGTCCATGCTGCTTGCTCCCCTGACCCGCCGTTGCCCTTTGTCCCCCCAACAGGCATCATCCTGCTCTCCACCACCACCTGCCTCAATTAACATATAGTATAGGAGCGCCATGAAAGGGATGTCCATGCTGCTGCTTGCTCCCCTGACCTGCCGTTGCCTTTTGTCCCCCCCAAAAGGCATCATCCTGCTCTCCACCACCACCTGCCTCAATTAACATATAGTATAGGAGCGCCATGAAAGGGATGTCCATGCTGCTTGCTCCCATGACCCGCCGTTGCCTTTTGTCCCCCCAACAGGCATCATCCTGCTCTCCACCACCGCCTGCCTCAATTGACATATAGTATAGGAGCGCCATGAAAGGGATGTCCATGCTGCTGCTTGCTCCCGTGACCCGCCGTTACCTTTTGTCCCCCCAACAGGCATCATCCTGCTCTCCACCACCGCCTGCCTCAATTGACATATAGTATAGGAGCGCCATGAAAGGGATGTCCATGCTGCTTGCTCCTCTGACCTGGTGTTGCCCGTCCCTCCCCTGGCCAGGCACGTGGAGATCATCCTGCTCTCCACCACCAACTGCCTAAACCCTAAACCCTTAACCCTACACAGGCACGTGAAGATCATCCCGCTCTCCACCACCAACTGCCTAAACCCTAAACCCTCAACCCTACACAGGCATGTGGAGATCATCCCGCTCTCCACCACCAACTGCCTAAACCCTAAACCCTCAACCCTACACAGGCATGTGGAGATCATCCCGCTCTCCACTGGTTGCCTGGGTGCCTGCACGTATTGCAAGACCAAGCACGCACGCGGCCACCTAGGCAGTTACAACCCGGATGTGCTGGCAGCCCGGGTCCGGCAGGCAGCGGCAGATCCCGAGGTGTGTGTGTGTGTGTATGACCCCATGGTTTGTTTATAAAAGGAAAAAGGGTGCTTGCCGGGGAGCAAGGCATGTTAGCAGCCCGGTTCAGACAGGTAGCGGCAGGTCTGGAGGTTTGTGTGTGACCCGGGGCTTGTTTATGAATTATGTTAGGAAGAAAGGTGCTTGTAGGGGAGCAGGGCATGTTAGCAGCCTGGGTCAGACAGGCAGTGGCAGACCCTGAGGTTTGTGTATTACCTTGGGGCTTGTTTATGAATGATGAATGTATGGTGGGAAGAAAGGTGCTTGTAGGGGGAGCAGGGCATGTTAGCAGCCAGGGTCATGCAGGCAACGGTAGATCCCGGTGTGTGTGTTTGACCCCGGGGGGCTTGTTTATGAATTATGGTAGGAAGAAGGGGCTTGTAGGGGAGCAGGGGGGTGCAGAGAGCGAGTGGGAGTAGGGAGCGGGGTGGGGGCGGTAATGGGACAGAGAGCGTGATGGCGGTGAGGAGACAGAGCGTGACAGCGGGGTGGAGAGGGGTGATGGGACAGAGCGCGTGATGGGAGAGGGGTGGGAGCAGAGAAAGCGCAAGGACCTGGGTGGGAGTGGGTTAGGATAAGGGGGGGCGCAGAAATTGGGCTGGGTGTGAGAGGAAGGAGAGATGGGGGCATAGAGAGTCCATGTCAGCGAGATCTGGCTCAGCGGCGGGGTCACTTGAGCGTACGGCGGCAGCAATCCTTCAATGCAATCCAAGCTTCAAATTCCAATCCGACTGCAATTAAAATCAAATTTCAAATCCGACTGGACCCGAAATGCAAACACCAAATTATAAATCCACCCACCGGTATCATTTAAATCCATCCCTCCCCTGCCCTCACCTACCGGTACGGTTGGGGTCCTGAACTCCAATCTGGGCATGCAGGAGCGTGATATATGGCTCAGCAGCGAAAGCCATGCGCGCGCATACAGCCGCAATATCGGCACCAACATTGCGATGACGCTAAGACAACTGGCCCCACCTACGATCTTAACCCTAGGATCTTAACCCTGATGCCTAAAACCCGGCATGCAGGTGCGCGAAATCTGGCTCAGCAGCGAGGACACGGGCGCGTACGGCCGCGACATTGGCACGGACATTGCGGTCCTGCTCCGGCGGCTGGCCGCAGAGCTGCCCACAGATGGCCGCACGATGCTGCGTCTCGGCATGACAAATCCGCCCTACATGCTCGAGCACGTGGACGCGGTGGCAGAGGTGCGCTCAGCTGCTAGGCAGCTTCTCAGATGCTGGGCAGCAAGTAGCAACAAGCTAGGCAGCAGGTAGCTGCCCAGATGCTGGGCAGCATCTTCCATCTGCAACCGCCGGTAGCTGCATGTCAAATGTTGATTTTTTGTATTTGAAAAGGTGGGTACTTGTATACCCTGAAAAGGCGTGTACTTTTATACCCTGAAAAGGCGGGTACTTGTATACCCTGAAAAGGCAGGTACTTGTATACCCTGAAAAGGTGGGTACTTTTATACCCTGAAAAGGCGGGTACTTGTATACCCTGAAAAGGCGGGTACTTTTATACCCTGAAAAGGCAGGTACTTGTATACCCTGAAAAGGCGGGTACTTTTATACCCTGTAAAGGCGGGTACTTGTATACCCTGTAAAGGTGGGTACTTTTATACCCTGAAAAGGCGGGTACTCTTATACCCTGAAAAGGCGGGTACTTGTATACCCTGAAAAGGCGGGTGCTTGTATACCCTGAAAAAGCGGGTGCTTGTATACCCTGAAAAGGCGGGTGCTTGTATACCCTGAAAAGGCGGGTACTCTTATACCCTGAAAAGGCGGGTGCTTGTATACCCTGAAAAGGCGGGTGCTTGTATACCCTGAAAAGGCGGGTGCTTGTATACCCTGAAAAGGCGGGTACTTGTATACCCTGAAAAGGCGTGTACTTTTATACCCTGAAAAGGCGGGTACTCTTATACCCTAAAAAGGCGGGTACTTGTATACCCTGAAAAGGCGGGTACTCTTATACCCTGAAAAGGCGGGTACTTGCATACCCTGAAAAGGCGGGTACTTGTATACCCTGAAAAGGCGGGTACTTGTATACCCTGAAAAGGCGGGTACTCTTATACCCTGAAAAGGCGGGTACTCTTATACCCTGAAAAGGCGGGTACTTGTATACCCTGAAAAGGCAGGTACTTGTATACCCTGAAAAGGCGGGTACTTGTATACCCTGAAAAGGCGGGTACTTGTATACCCTGAAAAGGCGGGTACTTTTATACCCTGAAAAGGCGGGTACTCTTATACCCTGAAAAGGCGGGTACTTGTATACCCTGAAAAGGCGGGTACTTTTATACCCTGAAAAGGCGGGTACTTGTATACCCTGTAAAGGCGGGTACTCTTATACCCTGAAAAGGCGGGTACTCTTATACCCTGAAAAGGCGGGTGCTTGTATACCCTGAAAAGGCGGGTGCTTGTATACCCTGAAAAGGCGGGTACTTGTATACCCTGAAAAGGCGGGTACTTGTATACCCTGAAAAGGCGGGTACTCTTATACCCTGAAAAGGCGGGTACTTGCATACCCTGAAAAGGCGGGTACTTGTATACCCTGAAAAGGCGGGTACTTGTATACCCTGAAAAGGCGGGTACTCTTATACCCTGAAAAGGCGGGTACTCTTATACCCTGAAAAGGCGGGTACTTGCATACCCTGAAAAGGCAGGTACTTGTATACCCTGAAAAGGCGGGTACTTGTATACCCTGAAAAGGCGGGTACTTGTATACCCTGAAAAGGCGGGTACTTGTATACCCTGAAAAGGCGGGTACTTTTATACCCTGAAAAGGCGGGTACTCTTATACCCTGAAAAGGCGGGTACTTGTATACCCTGAAAAGGCGGGTACTTGTATACCCTGAAAAGGCGGGTACTTGTATACCCTGAAAAGGCGGGTACTTGTATACCCTGAAAAGGCGGGTACTCTTATACCCTGAAAAGGCGGGTACTCTTATACCCTGAAAAGGCGGCTACTTGTATACCCTGAAAAGGCGGGTACTTGTATACCCTGAAAAGGCGGGTACTTGTATACCCTGAAAAGGCGGGTACTTGTATACCCTGAAAAGGCAGGTACTTGTATACCCTGAAAAGGCGGGTACTTGTATACCCTGAAAAGGCGGGTACTTGTATACCCTGAAAAGGCTGGTACTTGTATACCCTGAAAAGGCAGGTACTTGTATACCCTGAATAGGCAGGTACTTGTATACCCTGAAAAGGCGGGTACTTGTATACCCTGAAAAGGCGGGTACTTGTATACCCTGAAAAGGCAGGTACTTGTATACCCTGAATAGGCAGGTACTTGTATACCCTGAAAAGGCGGGTACTTGTATACCCTGAAAAGGCAGGTACTTGTATACCCTGAAAAGGCGGGTGTTTTTATACTACGCAATGCTGCGCTGGGGGATGACCAAGCGGCCCTGCATGCTGGAGCTTGTAGACGCGATGGCGGAGGTGCTAGGCAGCGGCTCAATGCTGGGTAGCAACTACCATCCGCAGCTGCTTGGCAGCTGCATGTTAGTCGCCAGCTAGCTGTTCGTCTTCTGCTCAACAAGGGGGGGGCAGGGGGGTTCGTACCTCACGATGCCGCACCAAGGAATTACCTAGCCGCCTGACATGCTTGGGCAAGTAATGCACGGTGGCAGAGGTGTGCCCAGATGCAAGGTAGCTTCTCAGCAGCTACTCGGCAGCCTTCAGCTAGCTTCTCCTTTCCTGCTTGACAGGAGGGGATCTAGATGCCCCGGGAAGACCAACTTGCTTGAACCTGCAAGCAGGTGCCGTCAGGGCCGATGTCTTTGTCCTGAGGTGTACATCTTTGTCATGACTTGTGTACATCTGTATCCTGTTGCACTGATCTGTCCAGACTTGTACATCTGTATCCTGTTGCACTGATTTGTCCAGACTTGTACATCTGTATCCTGTTGCACTGATTTGTCCAGACTTGTGCATCTGTATCCTGTTGCACTGATCTTTGTCCGTACTTGTACATCTGTATCCTGTTGCACTGATCTTTGTCCAGACTTGTGCACGTTCGTCCTGATGTCCCTATCTGTCCATCTGATCTAATTCTTCTCGTGATGTCCCTCCTGTCCCCGCAGGTCATGCTTCACCCTTGTGTGTTCAGGTACCTGCACGTGCCGGTGCAGTCGGGGTCAGACAAAGTTCTGACAGCCATGAACCGAGAGTACACGCTGGCAGGTGTGTGGTGTGTGTGGAGGGGGGAGGGAAGTGTGGAAAGGGAGGTGGGCATAAGTGGCCGATAATCAGAGAGTACATGCTGGCAGGTGGGTGGAGGGGGTCTTCAGTGTGGGTCAGGGTGGGAAGATAAGTGTGCAGTCGGGTCGGACAAAGTGCTGACAGCCATGAACAGAGAGTACACGCTGGCAGGTGTGTGGGGAGGGTTGTAAGTGTGTGTGTGATGTGGGGAGGAGTGTGATGGCTTCAGTGCTGACAGCCATGAACAGAGAGTACACGCTGGCAGGTGTGTGGGGAGGGTTGTAAGTGTGTGTGTGATGTGGGGAGGAGTGTGATGGCTTCAGTGCTGACAGCCATGAACAGAGAGTACACGCTGGCAGGTGTGTGGGGAGAGTGTGAGGTGTGTGGGGGGGGGAGGGGGGGAAGTGTGGGAAGGGAGGCGGGCATAAGTTGCTGATGAACATAGAGTACACGTTGGCAAGTGGATGGAGGGAGTCTTCAGTGTGTGTCAGAAGAGGTGGGGAGAGGAGTGTGGAGGGGGGATGTTTGATCAAGTGTTACAGCCATGAACCGGGGAGTACACCCTGGCAGGTGGTTGAGGAGGGTGTGGGGAGGGGGAGGGAAGTGTGGAAAGGGAGGCGAGAATAAGTGGCCGACGAACAGAGAGTACACGCTGGCAGGTGTGTGGAGAGAGTATGAGGTTTATGTGTGGCGACTGGGGGGGTTAGGGTTGAACCCTAAACCCTTAACCCTAATTCATGGGGAGGGAAGCATGGAAGTCGGAGGTCAGATGAAGTGCTGACAGATGTACTGAGAGATCAACCTGACAGGTGTGTGGGGGGGGGCGGGCCTAGGGGGGGGGGGAAGTATGGAGTGGAGGAAGGAGACCGACTAACCAGTGAGGCTGGATAAAGTGCTGTGTTTGGATGGGAGATGGGGGGGTCGGCAAAGGGGAGGTGCACCTAAGCCGAGCATGGCAGACCCCGCGGCCTCTCCGGAGTTTGCCTGGAGAAAACCAGGCTGGAAACCGGACAGGAAAGAAAGCAATACGAAAGCGCACAAGAACGCTACCTCGTGTTTTTAAACAATTTATCCCCAGAATAGGCCCCCTCCCCCCTCAGAAGCCTACCCCCTACCTCCCCCACCCCAGATTTGACCCAGTGTGACATGACACACGGTAACGGCGCGGATGTGGCTTCGGCCCAGGCTGCGCTGTTTCCTTAACTCCCACGCCCCCCACGGGGCGTAGCTTTCTTTCTTTCTTGCTTTATTTTTAAGCTGTTCAGCTACAATTCTGCTATTTCGTTCTTTCTTTCTTTCTTAGACATGACAGCATACTTCTCCTTGCAGCTCGGGGGCCTCAGCTCGCCGTACTCAATTCCTGCCGCCAAGACATAGAATACAAACACTGAAACTCAAATGCCCGTCACCCACCCGCAGATTTTGAACGCATGTGGGACACGCTGCTGGCTGCGGTTCAAGAGCTCCAGCTCGCCACCAACATCATCTTCAGCTTCCCCCGACGGAGATAAACCCTAAGTCCCCGACCCCTTCCCATGTCCGCAGATTTAAACGCATGTGGGACATGCTGCTGGCTGCGGTTCCAGAGCTCCAGCTCGTCACCAACATCATCTTCAGCTTCCCCCGACGGATATAAACCCTAAGTCTCCGACCCCTTCCCATGTCCGCAGATTTAAACGCATGTGGGACATGCTGCTGGCTGCGGTTCCAGAGCTCCAGCTCGTCACCAACATCATCTTCAGCTTCCCCCGACGGATAGAAACCCTAAGTCTCCGACCCCTTCCCATGTCCGCAGATTTGAACGCATGTGGGACATGCTGCTGGCTGCGGTTCCAGAGCTCCAGCTCGTCACCAACATCATCTGCGGATCCCCTCGACGGATGTGAACCCTAAATCCCCGACCCATTCCCCTGTCCGCAGATTTTGAACGTATGTGTGACACGCTGCTGGCTGCGGTTCCGGAGCTCCAGCTCGCCACCGACATCATCTGCGGCTTCCCCGGAGAGGACGAAGAGGATCAGGCGGCCACCATGAGGATGTTGGAGAAGTACCGCTTCTCTCATACGCACATCTCCCAATTCTACCCAAGGTGGGTGTGAAAACCATCAGCCTGAAAACCTCAATCTGAAACCCGCTCGTTGGAGGGTGGAAACCCTCAACCTGAAACCCTTGTGGGAGGGTGTAAACCCAGAACCTGAAACCCTTGTACGAGGGTGTGGAAGGGCTGGACCCTTAACCCGGGAGTGGGGTGTGGAAACCTAAACCCTTACCTCTAAATTAGGAGGGTGTGGTAGCGCTAGACCCCTTACCCAGGTGTGAGGGAGGTAAACCCTGAAACCCTAAACCTGAAACCCTGAAACCCTGAACCCTTACTCTAAATCAGGAGTGTGTGGTAGCGCTTGACTCCTTACCCAGGTGTGAGGAAGTGTAACCCTTCAACCCTAAACCGCTTCCGAAGTGCTGCCCCAAGTAAGTGTGGAACCAATGAACCCTAAACCCTTAAAGCCTGGTGCGAGGGTGAGGGTGTCGATCATGTCTGTGCCTGCTGCCTCAGGCCAGGGTGTGGAGAGGGTGTCGGGCCAGGATACCAGGGTGTCAGGTCAGGGTGTCAGGTCAGGGTGCGAGGGAGTGTTACTCTTCAACCCTTGGACGCTTGACTGCTACCTGAGCGCACGTCTCACACTTGTAATCGAGCAAGTGTGGAACCACTGGACCCTAAACCCCGAAGACTGGTGCGAGGGCGGGGAAGGGCTATGTTCTTGTCTGTTGCTTTAATCCCTTATTAACCCCTCCCTGAGCGCACATCTCACACTTGTATTCACGCAAGTGTGGAACCAATGAATTATGAACCTGGAAGCCTGGTGCGAGGGGGGTGGGTGGGGTCATGTCCGTGCCTGCTGCCTCAGGCCAGGCACGGTTGCTGCCTAGTTCCAGCCCTTCTTCTTGACCCCCAGGCATGTTCAGCCCGCCGCCCGGTATGAACCACGTGTCCTGAACCCTAAATCCTGCACCCTCAGGCCGGATTCGATGTTGTAGTGTCTAACCCCTGGACCCTGAACCCTCAGGCTTTGTGCACGCCTGGTGGTTAGCCTGAAGCCTGAGCTCCCAAAACCCCCAGCCCTGAGGCCTGATATTCCCGCTGCCGAGTTTGCCCCCTGAGCTCTCAGGCGGCATTCCCCTTAGGCCTGGCACACTCACTTCCTAGCCTCAACCCTGAACCCTGGACTCAGGCCTGACATGGACGCCGCCGGCATGGCCACTGTGCCTATGGTAACAGTGATGGACCACAGCCGCCAGGTCAGCATGCTGAACCCTCGTGTCTGAACCCCCAAGCCTGAACACTGTACTCCATACCCTAAACCCTCAGGCCTGGTACACCTGCCGCCCGCATGGCGAAAGTGCCCACGGCGATTGTGAAGGACCGCAGCCGCCAGGTCAGCGCTCTGACAGAGCGGTGGAAGGACAGCTACGCCTGCCTTGTGGGGATGGGCGTCAAAGTGTGGGTGGTGGACGTAGCGGCGGATGGAGTCAACCTGGTCGGCCACACCAGGAGCTATGTGCAGGTGGGGCCTTCAACAATTTTTTGGTGCAGGGGGGGGGGATTCATTAACCCTAAACCCTTAACCCTAAACCCTGGTCGGCCACACCATGAACTATGTGCAGGTGGGGTCTTCAAAAAAAGTTGATTGATCTGCAGGGGGGGAGGGGGGATTTCATCAACGGTGTGGTTTGTTTTGCAAGATAACCTACCTGCACCGATACAGTATCGAGAACAATTTGTCAGCTCGTCAGGAGCTGAGTGCAGGGGATCAGGCATGGGGCATTGTTTGAGCACCGTTAAGTATCCTGATGGCATGTCAGCATTTTACAAGTTAACACATGCACATGCACCTGTCCCCATGCGCCCATGGCATGACCGTTCATGCACCTACCCCCACCTCAGCATGCGCATCCACACATACACCCCTTTCCCGGGCCTGTCCCCATGCACCTTACTCTGCGCACCCGCACCCAAGCACTCGCGCCCACACACCCTTCCCAGTCCCCGTCCCTGTCTCCACGAACTTGCGCTCGACGCTCGAGCCGGCGCCTATCCCAATTTAGGGTTTCCTTTCAAGTTTCCACGGGCTTCAGGGGCATGGTCATCAGCATGGTTATCAGCATGGTCATCAGCATGGTTAACAGCATGGTCATCAGCATGGTCATCAGCATGGTTATCAGCATGGTCATCAGCATGGTCATCAGCATGGTTATCAGCATGGTCATCAGCATGGTCATCAGCATGGTCATCAGCATGGTTATCAGCATGGTCATCAGCATGGTCATCAGCATGGTTATCAGCATGGTTATCAGCATGGTCATCAGCATGGTTATCAGCATGGTCATCAGCATGGTTATCAGCATGGTCATCAGCATGGTTATCAGCATGGTTACGACCTGAATCACAGCAGCCTCTCTGTATTCAAGCTTACACCTGCACACGCCCGCACCCATTCCTGCACTCGTCCCCACGCCCTCGTCCCCCAGTAGGTTCTCTATCCTCCCGCAGCGGGTTTTTTTGGCAGGTTGGCCATGAACCCATGACCAGAATGACCACCATAACGGCTCTGCATTAAACCCTACATCCTCACACCCCTGTGTCTGTGTAGGTTCTCCTTCCTCCCGCAGCGAGCCTCATGGGTAGAAGGCATGGCCAGAGTCACCTCTGCCTCTCTGCATTCCACCCTACTCCTGCACACCCACGCACATTCCCACACACATCCTCACACATCGGTGTCTGTGTAGGTCCTCCTTCCTCCCGTAGCGGGCCTCATGGGTGGAAGGCATGGCCAGAATCACCTCTCTCTCTCTGCATTCCACCCTACCCCTGCACACCCACGCACATTCCTGCACACCTCCTCTCACCCCCGTGTCTGTGTAGGTTCTCCTTCCTCCCGCAGCGGGCCTCATGGGCAGTGTGGTTGTGGCCAGGATCACGGCGGCTTCCCGGTGGTCCGTCTCCGGCGAGGTAGTCGCTTGGATCCACCGATGCCACAACGTGATGGAGGACGATGAAGAGGCCGATGATGCGCGCCGTGTAAGCAGTGGTGCCGCCCAGATTAGCGATAATAACGCCCGCGTGCTCGACGCCGAAAAGCCGATCAGCACCAAAGGGCTGTCGAGCGGCAACGGGGGCGGGGGTGGCGTCAAGCCGTTGCCCCGATTCCCGATGCCGTCGCCGCTGCGGTCGAAGACGTGGTCAGGCAGTCGGCTGGCCGGGGGTGCGGAAGCGGCCTCGCTCAGCCCGCAGCACGAGCGGACGCTAGAGGCTCGGAAGCAGCGGGACAAGGCGAGCGACGGCGCGGAGACGGGGCGTAGGCGCGGCCCGCGGCGGGACGCCTCGGCGGTGCACGCTCCAAAGCGGGACTCGATGCGTCTGCACTGGACGCCGAGCACGGGGGCCATGCTGACGAGCAGCGATGGATTCAGCATGTCCCCCAATCTGTCGCGCATGGGGACGTCAGACCTAGAAAGGTGCGTGAACGTCGGTGCCGGTGAATGCGATGCATGTTTTAGTGCCGACTGCCGACACTACCTCGGCCTGTCAGGACTGGGGCATAATGACGACATGGCTGCTCAATTCTTCTTTAGGGGACGAGGGAGTGTGGGGAGGTGTGTGAACATGGGTATGGTTGGAACCTTGGTGATATAATGGAGTAGACACGGCCGCACCCAGCCCAGCACGGGAGCCAACAGAAAGAAAGAAAATAAAAAAACTACGCCCCCCTAAGAGCGTGTGGGGTGACCTAACAGCGCAGCTCGGGACGAAGCCACATCCATGAACATCCGCCAACATGATGGCGAGCAGCCATGCTATGTTGCCCAATCTCCTTGGGGATGATTATGGTAGACAATAACGTGCTGGTCCATGCTGGTCTTTATAAACATTGATGTTGTTATGGGTCATATATGTGAATTGTTTATTGGTTCTGAGTGACTGTGTTTGTGCTTCGGCTGCATTTCAACTACGTTTCAGCCACCTCCTGGCCAGTGTATATTTTTTTGTGACTCGGCTGGATGTCAGGTACAACCCGGCCGCTGGCCGGAGACCCCATTCGCGGCTAGCCATGCTACTTATGCCACCAGTCACGGGCTTGTCCAAGTTTGGTCCCAATCGGGCCCTCGGTGGCCACGGGGTGGCCTGCTGAACTTTGACTTTTAGCCGAAAGAAGATACACTGCTCCTGGCCTCCAGAGGCCCCATGCGCGGCCACCCCTGTTGCCTTACCTGTCTGGGACTCGGGCTCGACGAGGTTACTTTGAGTTCAGTAGTAGAGTTTTTTTAACATATGCCCATGGCAGGGGCAGCTTAGAGCCGCTTAGGCCACTGGCCGCAGGCTGGTCGATACAAGCTTTGGTTTCAATCAGGGACACAGGATTCGGAATATGGTTACATACGATATGGTACAAAACAATATGATACGGAATTTTTGCCAAAGCAGGACATATGCGTGGATTTCCAGTCGTTGCACCGTGGTGGACCGTATCGATGCAATACAATACAAAACAATCCGTTTTTTGCCAAAACGGCTCGTATCCTGTGTCTCTGGTTTCAATCTGGCCTTTTGCAGGCCGCCCTGCTGCCGCCCACCAATGATGGCCTCGTGTCTGGGAAAAGAAACACTGTCGGCGCTCGCTGACGAACGTCTCCTCTTTTTGTCTGCAGAGACGAGGACGCCCAATCGGAAGATGGTTTGTGGGTGCAGACCATATTCGGATTCAAGTCCTCGACCATCGCGGTGGTGCAGTCAGTGGCGCTGCTTGGCTTGGCCCTGATGCTCACTGGTTTTGCTTTCATGCTGTCTTCGGGGCAAGCGGTGCTGTTGTGATCGGTTTGCGGTCGGTGGTACAAAAATCAGGCTGAGTGGTGAAATAAGGTCCCTTCTTCTTTCCGTTACGAGGTCACCTCTGGCCACATCGGGGGCTCCTAACTATTAAAGAGTGCGTGTGACCTAGCTAGAGGTGTTAGTGCGTACAGCAAGGATCGCGCGTGAGGAGCATGCACAAAGGAAATGCGGTGTGGCGGGAGCCACCTGGTTACCACGAGCACGCATGCTGTGGATTTTGAATCTTGATTTGATTCCGGATGTGTTCGTCCTCTTGTGGCTACAGGGATCCCAGCCAGAGGTGGGGTTATGAGGCATGGGGTGTACACTGTAGACTGTACAACGGAAGTATTTCATAGATTTATGATCGCATGTCTTCGATGATTGAGTGGGGCCTGGCGGGTATGCACCTTTTTACTACGCAAGGTCCAAGAGGTAACCGTTTCCACTCAAGTTGCATGACATCGTGGATCAGACTACCTGGGGATTTCTACGCAAGCAGTTTTTGTCTGCTTGTCACCTTGTGCCATGAAACCCAAATAGCCCCACCGGTCAATGACGTTACACCTCTGGGCCCTACTCAAAAAAGCTCGGCCGCGTGGGTGCCTAACTAAAGGGTTGGGAGGAAAGAACGCAACGAAGCCTATGGTATTGCTGAGGTTTTCCGCTGTATTATTCTCTCTGGCTCTTCGAATATGCTCCGCTTTCACGGCTTGATTATGAACAAGCACTGCTTCATCCAACACCGCCCAACCATTTAGACACTCGCATCCATCTAGTGGCTACATAGTCTCCACCACTTGCTTAAGTTTCACTTGCCTTCTTGCCTGCTACGCAAGCGTTGTACAAAGGTACAGTCTACACGCTCACACACGGCCGTGAAAGCACTGGCCCTGTGCCTTACATCCGCGGTATCAAGTAGGGCAGTCCTATCAGCCCCCTCCTCAGTCTATATCAGCGATCTGCCGGACAAGATCGCAGCCCAGTGCCCGATAGAGATCATTGTGCTAGGGGCTGGGCGAAGACTCTGGTGCCTCTTCTATGCGGATGATCTCTCCCTGGTAGCCAGCAGCCGGGCAGGACTGCAGCGCATGCTAGATGCCCTGCCTGAATATGCGGCGGTCAAACAGCTCCATTTCAACGTCAGCAAGACGAAGATATTAGAGTTTGGCGGCCGTTTAGCAGCGCAGCGCCGGCAATCAGCTCATTCTTGGGTGTACAGCCCAGATAGGATAGCGCTCAAGCGTGTCGAGGAATTCAAGTTATTGGGCATCATCCAGCACGAAAACGGCAGCATGAGGAAGGTCATGCAGGGTAAAGAGGTGCCTCTGGCTGCCGCGTTGCAGCATGTTCGCCGCATGTCCCCCAAGGTGCGCATCAGGCCTCATCTGCCTACACGCATTCAGTTGGCGTATGTCTATGCAGCGCTGTGGCCAACTAAGGTGGTGTGGGCCACCGATCACCTCATGTCACGGCATCGCCTCCAGAGCATGATGCAGTCTAGCTTCCTCTAGCATCTGCGCCAGGCTGCAGGGCTGCCTGCCACCGCTGCCACCTGGGGGGGCATGAGGGAGTTGCAGATCTAGCCGTTACAGTGAAGTTGGTGGCAGCATGCCAACGACATTACACCTCCGGGTCCTGCTCAAAAAGGCTCGGCCGCGTGGGCGCCCAACTGTCTCGTTGGAAGAAAATGAACTGAAGTTAAGAGGGAAAGAAAGAGGAGAAAACAAAAGAGAGAACTTCCCCCCCACCCAATGGAATAGGCAGCCCGAAGTAAACCTTGCCCCTCTCAAGCCTATTCCCCAAGAAGGCAAAGAAAAACTACAAAACTAGGCCTCAACAATGCGTACAACGTCCTCAACAAAGCCAGAGCCTCCCATCCAAGCCTGCCCTGGTACAACTGTTGAAAGTCTGTGGCGCCTTCCTGGGGGCCTGCCCAACCTCTCTCCCTAAGCCTCTCCTTCACGCTAGGGCACTGGAAGCAGACATGAAGCGCATCCTCCACATGCTCGCCATCTCCCCTTGCCCAACACCGTTAAAAAACGTCAACAAACTAGGCCGAGCTCTTTTTAGCAGGGCCCAGACGTGTAATGTCATTGACTCATGGCCGCAGCCATGGCGGCCGACATGCAGCTCGCTGTCAGGCACGGCACCAGAGGGCGCAATTGGTGCAGTGCATTGCTAGGTGCCTTGCTGGAGCTGGGGCTGGGATCAGCCATCTCCAAACTGCGTAAGACAGCGACCGACCTATAGCCGCTACCTGTCACAGAGGTGCTAGCGCTAGTTGATGCAGCATACGAGCTGGATGCAGCTGGCAGAGGGGACCCCAGAGATCCTGCCACTGAACACAGGTCTGCGGCAGTGTAAGGTTATTGACAGGTCTGTGGCCGCTTACCGCACCTGGTTTCAGTCTTGCGCAGGCCAGGGGCCGCACCAGCCGAAGAGAATGTGCTTGCGTGTGCAGGAACTTAAGGCTGCGGCTCGGCGCCGTCAGCACAGCTGACACTAGAGGACGGCGCAGCGGTCAGCAGCGTGACAGACGGTGCTGCCAGCGATGTTGGGCTAGGGGAGACAGCGAGCATGTGGAGGACGCGTTGCATGCATGCTTTTAATGCCCCAGCCACCAGCGTGCAGGATCAACTTAGGGAGCGGGGATGGGCAGGCCCTCCGAACGGTGCTAGAGACTTCTTCGAGTTGTACCGGGGCAGGCTTGGGTGGGTTGCCCAGGCTTTGTGGAAGACGTGGTAGATATTGGTGAGGCGTAGATGTTTTTAGAGGCTGGAACTTCCTTTGTCTTTCTTTTCCAGCCTTTTGTCAGTCCCATCACTTTGTTTCCCACATTTCCTCCTATTTTCTCCTGCCCCCTTGTGTTTGTTTCGTTCTTTCCGCCCAACCACTTAGTTAGGCGCCCACGTGGCCGTGCCTTTTTTAGCAGGGCCCAGAGGTGTAATGTCATTGGCTTGCTGAAGCTGCACATAGTGGTGGGGTGACCAGTTGACCACCACTTTCTTTCCTCTTGTGCCTTCTCCCTGGACTTCCCTATCTGACCTCTTGTTTGCCGAAGTGGCCGAGCTTCATTTCAGCATGGCCCAGAGGTGTAGTGCTATTAACATAGTGGTGGGGTGACCGCCTGACTGGTGGGAATCCATCGTGGACCGTCCAGGGGCCTCAGCAGCATGTTTACTGCAACCTGCCCCCATCATGGCTGTACGCCGTGATGCAGTTGAATTGCAGCTGATCCAGACAAGTCAACATTTGCATGGGCCTCAGTGCAGACCCTTTCATAAGCATTGGTCCTCTAGCCTTAAGTTTATTTTCCTCCCAACCAGACAGTCTAGCGCCATGTGGCCGAGCCTTTGCGGCATGGACCAGAGGTGTTATGTCCAACATTGCACCTCTGGGTAATCATGCTTGTCAATGATTGACAAGCATGATTGGTCGGGCATGGACGGCCCCCTGGCACTACACCAACCGTAAGATCTCAATTTGAATTCTCACTGAGCTAATAATGCAGGTGAGTTGGGTAAGGTGACAGCGATAAATGTCTTGCGCGTTAAAGTGGTCAGCCTAACAGAACTTCTCAGGAGTCAAGTTGACTCGTTGGCAAATGTTGGATCGATTGGCGCCGAACTTGCACAACCCCATGGGCCACATGAGCGCTTAAAGTGAAAGATCTTAAATCGTCTTGGCTATTTCTCAATATTGAAGCTAGCAAGTTCGCGATAACGCTCTCTGCACACGGTACCGTAATGCTGTCGTTGCTTTTCTGATTTCTTCAATCATCGATTTCCTATACCTATCCAACGTTGAAATTCGAGTTGCATGCATTCAGCACTGGTACATATGAACCAATCATGGCTCAAGCATCGTATGTGCTTGTTCTCAGTCGCGTTCCAGTTATCTCATTTTGAATCCCGAACCCTGGCCGAACCTAAACCCCACATAGTTATTTTCCTGTGGGAGGGTCAGCGATCATAGAATCCACCACTATTGCCCCGATTTACATTAGAAATAAAGAAATTACGTCGTCCTGTCTTGAGGTACTGCACGCAATCGATATTTGAAATGACACCGCGAAAATGATGGAATTTGATGTCCTGGGTATTTCAGTCAAATAGAGGGTTGCCTCTGTAGTTACTACTGCGTCCCACTGTCGACTACTAGTACCTAGGTCATCAGCTCTGACAGCGGCGCAGTACCATGTTTTACTCTTCGCAAATCCTCGCCCGCAAGGGGCCTCTGGGAATTGTATGGATTGCGGCACACATGGATGGCCAGCTGAAGCGTAATCAAGTGAGTCGCAGTAGTAGCATTCGTGTGCTAACCTGAGGTGCACCAAGGCCCTGAATCCCCCAGACAATGACATGAGCTGCCACCAATGCACCCTCCGAAAACCTCATTTTGATACCCAGGTATTTGAAATGAGTATCCCAGGCACTGTCGAGGCCCTGCTGAGCCCTGAGGCCCCCCTGGCCTTGAGGCTGACTGGTCAGCTGCTTCTGGGTGTCGTTCGTATCTACGCCTACAAGGTCAATTACTTGCAGCAGGTGCGCATGGAGCCATATCTCCATGTCAAGGACACCTGACACCATCTCATGGGTACAGGAGCACCCTGGATCATGCAGCAGCATTTTGCATTGCTAACACAATCGACAGCATTTCTAAATGTGTTATTGTGCGCCAGGTCACTTGAGACCTAACCTTGTCTAGACAGTGCTCCATGCAGCAGGTTTTTTGCACCATGCCCCTCCCCACGCGGCCGTAGGCCGGGTTGCGGCTGACGCGTGAATGAAGCACCTTACATAAAATGAACACTGACGAGCGCGGCCAGGCAAACAGCAGTCATTAAAGGCACCTCTTTTGCTGTCAAAGACTAGTCTGTCATCGGGAGCTTCATGTACCTTTCAGCTACACCCCCGCCTTAAACCGTGTGGTCCTGCTGCTGCATGCCACCCGGCCGCAGGCCGGTCATGGTTTGGTCCATTCGTGGCTGATCAGCGGCTCAGTAAAGGGATCATAGGTTATTGAGTATGGTATATATCCCTTTCTGCCCGTGTATGATCCAGCCTCCCACGCGCTTCTACAGGACTGCAACGATGCTCTCGTCAAGATCCGCCTAGCCTACCGCTACATCCAGCCGCACGGCGACGGTGCCACAGCCGCCGAGGCTGCGGTGACGCTGCCGGACGACGCAGCCATGCTGATGGACGCGAATGACGAGGCCGCCATGCTGCTACTGGGGGAGGGCATGGCCTCGTACACCACGTCCATGCACATGGCGGGGCGTGCGACAGATTCAGAGGGAGCGTTTGACATGATTGAGGTGGACGTCCTCGGCCTCGGCTCGCAAGGTAAGGAAAATTGTTTGATACAGGGTATTCCAGCTAACACAGCAGCTTGTCCAGCTACAATAGTCGCCATTTATCTACAAGAGTAGCCACTTCAGCTACAATAGTAGCCAACACAGCTAGACGAGTTGTCAATTCAGCTAAAACAGTAGCCTGTTCAGCTACAACAGATGCCTGTTAAGCTACAAGAGTAGCCAGTTCAGCTATAGCAGTAGCTGCAATAGTAGCCAGGTCAGCTACATCTCGGCCAACAGCTTGGGGGGGCCTGTCACAGAAAGGTCTGTTGCTTGGGCCTTGGGCTGTAGGTCAGTGCAGGCTTGTTGCACAACGGCCCTGACGTGACTGCCCAGCGGCCTGCCAAGAGGGGTCCGCACTTCAGTCAGCCCTTTGTTAACATTGGTAACTAGCACTTCAGTCAGCCCTTAGTTAACATTGGTTACTAGCACAGAATCCAGTACTTGGAGAGCTGTCGGTACGGTACTGAAATCGGCGCTTCAACCATCGTAACGAGCACTTCAGTCAGCCAGTACTTAAATTAGCACTGTAGCACGGTTAAGTATGGTATCACTGAAGTCGGTATATTATATTTTAAGAGCGGTTAGTACTTAGTGGGCGGTTAGTATTCAAAGAGCGGTTAGTACTTAATGGGCGGTTAGTACTCAAAGAGCGGTTAGTACTTCAGTCGTAGCACTGAAGCACTGTTAAGTATCACTGAAGTCAGTACTTAAAGGTCGGTCAGTACTCGGGTAACCTGTCCGCTCAGGGGCAGGAGAGCCTTTCCGCTCAACCGTATTTCCACTGTCGTGCCATGTGTGTCTCATGAAGTCATGAGTCATGACACTAGTACCCAAAAGACCGCGCAGGCACTAAGGAGGATTAGGGCAGACCACCCTGAGCCTCAGATTCCGGATTTTGAGCACTTTTCTTTCCTGGCGTTTCGACACTTTTCTTTCCTTCGGTGCGCAGAAGGTGATGTTGTCTTGTTAGGCCGCTGGGGACGAAATCTTGACCAGCCTACGGCCGGTGGCCCAAGTTATTCAGGGACCCAAGCTTTTCAGGGACGTATCCCCCCCCTCGAACTTCAGGCTAGGTTGATCCTGAAGTGAAGTAAGCATGACCGCAATATAAGCGATGGAGGACATACCGCAGACATATCCAGCACATCCAGCGCAACAGGAGCCTCAAGCGCATTTCGCTGGGGCGTAGACAGCGCCAGTGCTCTTTTTCCGGGAATGAAACTACCTTCCTGGGCGGGCGTGTCCCCGCAGCCGCCACGCAGCTGAAGGTCCAATTGTGACCTTTCCTGTCCCGGCCACATAGCAGCAGGGCTGGCCAGTCCTGGAGTCACCAGCAGGGTGACGCAGTGTAGCTGAATCATGTAGCTAAGTCAGTGTAGCTGACGTATAGCTGAGTCATACAGCTGAGTTAGTGTAGCTGACGTATAGCTGAGTCATACAGCTGAGTCAGTGTAGCTGAGTATAGCTGAGTCACGCTACCCCTGAGTCATATAGCTGAGCCGCAGTGTGGTTGACGTGTAGCTGAGTCATAAAGCTGAGTCAGTGTAGCTGACGTATAGCTGAGCATAGCTGAGTCTTGCTACCCCTGAGTCATATAGCTGAGCCGCAATGTAGCTGATGTAGGGCTGAGTATAGCTGAGTCATGAAAGAGATACGTTGCACAGCAGGGTCTCAGATTTTAGGTTGAGGTTCAGGTTGACACTTTGCGGGACAAGCTTGCCATAGTTTAGGATACAGGTATGATGCTGATGTAGATGCTGAAGCAACAACTCTTGCGGTGGCGCATCTGTGCTTCACATTTGGTGGCCCTCTGCGCAGGAGAAACCCTTAACCCTGAACCCTAGACCCTAAACTCACTCCGTAGGAGGCACTGGCCTCTGCCTCATGTGCGGCACCTGCTTGCAAGCCATGTTGGCCCACCTTCACACTGAATTCACACTTATGGCGCCCCCCTGCAGGGGACACAGGCCACCGCCTCATGCGCCGCACCTCAACCACCGCGGCGGGAGGCAATGAGGCGCTGCTGGGCGCCTTGCTTAACAAGAGCGGGACAGGAACTTCTGGTGGCGCCCTGCTCAGGCAGCAGCAGCAGCAGCCCCTGGCAGATGATGAGATGTTCGGGCCGGCGGTGGGAGGTGTGTGTGCTTAAAAAATAGTGTGCCGTAGATTTGATGAGCCTTCCAACGGGCATCACAAAACTGGTTTTGTTTTTATGCTGCTCCAAGTGCAAACTGTCGACAAAAACTCTAAATTTCTGGCTGAAAACGGGCGTCCACAATCGACGATTCATCAATTTATGGATCCCTCACCCCCAAATAGCGGCAATGAGAGGGAAGGCATAGCGCATCGACAATCAACGATTAGTATATTCATGGATCCCTCACTCCAAAACGACGGTGATGATGAGGGAAGGCAAAGCAAATCTACGGTATAGCGTCTATAAAGAGTTGCAGCAGAGGCGGAGCCCACTTTGGGATGACACCCTAAACCCTGTCGATTGTGGTGGGTGTGCTTTGATTCAGATTCCATCACGTCAAACCCACCTCTATCACTGGCTGATCGGGGAAAAACTCAGAAAAGCATATAAGACGAACGGTGTGATCCCTATGCTTGAAGATGACTGATGCTTGCTGCCGCAGACATGCCCTATGACCTGGACGAGATTGAGGTTGAGCAGCTCCGAGCCGCGCCGGCGTCAGAGGTCCAGGGCCCCGAGCGCGCAACCGACATCTTGGCCGGCCTCATGGGCATGCCCGGCGCGAGCGGGGGGGCGGGGAGCATGGGCGGCGGGGGCCTGTCTTTCCCCGGCGCGGCGCGCGACACGCCGCAAGGCGGCCGCCCCCGCAGTTCGGCGCGGGTGGAGGATGATTCCCCCGGAGAGTCGGGAGCCGCTGAGGTAGGTGCCAGGGATTCTTTCGTTTTGAATTCAAACCTACAATCTTTCGGTGTGCACCTAATACAATTGTAAAGCTCTTCAGGGAGCTGGGTATGGTTTAGGGTTTACCATAGATTTGAATTGCCTTCCCTCCGGTGTGAATTAGTTGTTTATCTTTTGCTTCCCTCGGGCCAAAACATGGACAAGAAGATTTCGGACCGAATCTGGCGTTGACATGACAACAATTGGTAATGTACTGAATCCCCCACACTTCAACAACGTTAATTATGAGGGAAGGCAATTCGAATCTTCTGTAGTATGTTAACCCTCCACTCTTTCAGTACACACTACCGGTAAGCGCAACCCTTAACTCTTTCATTGCTCACTAAGCCCAACCCTGAACCCAAACCCTTCACACTTTCAGTGCACACTAAGCGCAACCCTATATACCCCTGGGGGAACCTGAGTGTAAGCTTACCGGTTATGCTAAGTCATGACAATGAATTGTCACAAATTATCGCTAATGCTACCGTACAGTATGTCATTACAATGAATTGTTACAAATTATCGGTACGCTCATTTATTAACTATAAGCACTTTCTTAAACCTTAACCCTGCACAGGCTGGCCGCCCTGCCGCCTGGCAACGCCGCGCCGCCGCCGACGCTGCCCGAACGGACTCCGACGCCGGCGCTGGCAGCGCCATCCGCCAGCAGCAGCAACAACGGGTTCCTGAAGACGGCGACGGCCTTGGAGGGCACCCCGGCGACGACGACGGCCTCGGCGCTGATTTGATGGATATGGACATTCCAGAGTTCGACCTGGGCTCCTCAGGTGCCGCGACACCCGCATCTCTTGCCGCGGCCGGGGCTCACGCAGGCACGCCAGGGAGCGTCCGGCAGCAGGAACAGGGGGCGCAGCCTGGGCCTGAGACCTCACCCGTTGCAGCGATGCAGATCCTGCCGAGCAGGAGTCAGTCGCCGGCCGCCGCTGCAGCGCCTTCCGGGGATAGCCAGCCTGCTGGAACGTTTGCGCCACCGCCACCGTCACCACTGCAACTGCAGCAATCAGGGCAGGGGGCGGAGGGGCCGGGAGATCCAACCGTTAACCGACCGGTCCTGACCCCACTCACGCTGTCCCCTGCTGCACCACCGGCCACAGCCACAGCAGCAGCAGCTTCGGGCCATCAGCAGCCAAAGCAGAAGCGACACCCGCTGCCGCCACGCCCTCCTGCAACTGCCGCAGCCGCCGCGGCTGCAAAGCCGCGCTTGGCCATCCTGCGCCGGCCCGCAGTCGTTGACGCCGCCAGCTCCGGAACCCAGATGAGCGCCCGGGACATGCGGGCTCTGCTCAACGACCGGTCGTCGCTGCTCCGCAGGCCGCGTCCGGCGGCAGCGGCTGCCGCCGCGCCTCCCCCGCATGCAGGCCCGCGGGGGGCAGGAAGCGTTGCGCAGCAGCTACAGCTGCTCTATGACGCGGCCACGGGGGCCCTGCCGCCGTCTCAGGCGCTCGAGTCGGCTGCTGCGGGATGTCCTGAGGACGACGAGCCGCTGCCTCCTTGGTCGGCCGGCCGCCACAGTGGCGGCTCCAGT
Organism: Limnomonas spitsbergensis; assembly: GCA_037349105.1. NCBI lineage: Eukaryota > Viridiplantae > Chlorophyta > Chlorophyceae > Chlamydomonadales > Limnomonas > Limnomonas spitsbergensis. Next base: position 242,367 of record JAYJMM010000087.1, on the reverse strand, counting down.
CTCGGTGGTTTCGGTTCCAGGCAGGGGGCGTCGCCTGCTCCTTCCACCAGGAGGGCGGGGATGGCTGGGATGGCCCCCTCGCCCCCAGCGGCTGTGCCGGCATCAGCGGCGGAAGCCGCCGATGCCAGGGAACGCAGCCCGAGTGTGAGCGGCCGTCAGCCGGGCTCTGTTCCGGTCACGCAGCACTCGCCCCTTCCTCACTCCGCTCCTCGTGGCGATGCCCCAGCATCAATGGGCGGGACGAGTGCCCCTCGATCCACTGTCCTCGACATGGACATGGACATGGATTTAGACATAAGAGCTGGACATCCGGGCCCGCCCTCGGGGAGTCAACGTCTCCTTGGGGCCATCAGCACCGAGCAGGGACCATGCTGGGAGGAACGTATGGACAATGACACACTGCAAGAGGAGAACCAAGACCCCATCGACGCTGCCCCCAGCCGCTGTGTCTCCGATGCCGGCGCCAGCGCCGGCGGCACGCCAGGAGCGGCAACAGATTCCCCGCTCCGAAAACGGCAGCGGACCTCGATCGCGCTGACGCCTGGCCGATCCCCACTCGCCGACCTAACAGGCAGGCAGCAGCTGCTCCCGCCTCCCAGCGGCGTCCGGGCGCTGTTCCAGGGCGGAGACGCCAAGCTCGGCGCAGTAGGCGTGCTGCAAGAGGACCCCCTGGCTGGGCTCAGCCCTGGGCTGCCGCAGTCGCCGGCAGGGTCGCGAGGGCAGGGCGGGGGCGCTGGCGCGCCGTCGCCCGGCTGGCAAGCGGCCGCTGGGCCCTCGCCCTGCGACAGTGGTTTGGGGCTAGGTTCGCAGCTCAAGTCGCGGCCCATCGGCGGTCCCCGCGACGCGGGGCTCGGGGCCAACACGGCGCAGTCCCCTTGGGGAGGGCTCCGCGCGGCCGCGCCGCGGTTCTCCGAGGGTGAGGACGAGGAGCTCAGCGGGGGTCTTTGGCAGACGAGCTCCTCCGGCAGCCAGCCGCCGTGCTCGGCGCTGACTCAGCGCGCCGGCGCGGTGCTGTTCAAGGTGGCCACGGCGGCGCTGAGTCAGCTACCACCAGGTGGGTGTGTCTCAAAGGGTCATTCAATCCTGTGTCACACGATACCTCTGCACCGATTCTGCACAGCCTGCTCAGTTACCATGCGACAACTGTCTGGGCTGAGGGTTTATGAAAGGCAAGGCAGTTTGACCGGTGGGTGTGCTGCACACCGCCGTATGCTGTTTACGAATCAGTGCTGAGCTGTCGCGCCGTAATTCAGGAATCGTGTGAGTACTTACAGTCCAATACTGGTAAATGTAGCTGAATTAGCCTTGGAGTTTCGGTCACTGAAACTCAGCTATGTAATTCAGCCACTGTAAGGACCGTCATCGGCACGGCACTGTCACACATGCCCGCTCAGTTATGCATGTACCAAGGAGGCAACAGAGGCCGCCGAGCACAGTACACTTTTCGTCGAGCCTAAACTCTAAACCGTAACTCGGCGTCCTCAACACACAGTACAGTTATCATCAAGCCTAGACCCTCAAACCCTACGTTGGCAGCCGCCGATCGCAGTACAGTTTGCGCCAAAGGGTGTTTTTAAAGCGAACGTGGTTTCAATTTTGGTTGGTTGCGCCATTGGAATCGAATCAGCACCCCGTTGTGATCGCGATTTTTGTGTGCATGGCGCAATTCTTGTGTGCATGGCGCAAGTCGACGGCGCAAGAGACGGTCCTCAGCCAAGCAACCATCCAGCTGATGATCCCCCTACCTAAACAATACCTAAACAATACCTAAAGCCCACCTAAGCCTAAACCCTGAACCGTTTGCAGACGATTTGTGCATGGCGGCTGGATCCCAGCACCATGCAAGCAAGGTGGTGCTCCGCATGGTGCTCCGCATGGTGGTCCAAGCAACCAACCAGCTGCTGAACCAACATTCCCTTAACCCTGACCTGTTTGCAGATGTTCTGTGCTTGGCAACTGGATTTCAGTCACAAGCAGGCGAGGAGATGGTTCTCAGCCAGGAAGCGACCCAACAGCTGTGCCAGGCCTCAATGAGCATGCGGGTGCTCACCCAAGGCAGCAGCAGGCTGCAGGCATGCAGGTGAGCGGTGTAATGGACATCGATTTATCAATTACTATCTATGTTGTATAGGGGTAGGCAGGGAGAGAGAGGGAGGGACATTCTTGAAGAGACGCAGGGAGGGAGATAAGGACTTTGCTGAACAGAAGCAGGGTGGGTCAGAGCGAAGGACGTCGCTGAAGAGAGGGTCCTCCGTCCACCATCCCCTCACCCATTGCTCAAATGTCAAATCATCGTTTTCTCCTGCCTACTTGTGGTTTCTGGCAGGGATTTCCCCTGGATTCCGGAATCCTCCCTGGGCTCTTCCTTCTCAACCCCTCTGCCCACGCATCCCACAGACAGTTCACGGAAACCGCTAAATGTCTTTAACAATTTTTTTTTTTTTTTTTTTTAGGGATCTCCAAAGTTTGACAGTATCCGCTACATACTCTTCCTCCTCAGCCCCTCCTCAACACCTCGGCCCACGCATCCCACAGGTGGCTGATGGGATCTGCTAGATGCTCTTCCTCCTCAGCACCTCCTCAACACCTCGGCCCACGCATCCCACAGGTGGCTGATGGGATCTGCTAGATGCTCTTCCTCCTCAGCCCCTCCTCAACCCCTCGGCCCATGCATCCCGCAGGTGGCTGATGGGATCTGCTAAATGCCCTTCCTCCTCAATCCGTCCTCAACACCTTGGCCCACGCATCCCGCAGGTGGTTGATGGGATCTGCTAAATGCTCTTCCTCCTCAACCCCTCCTCAACCCCTCCTCAACCCCTCGGCCCACGCATTCCGCAGGTGGTTTTCTGAGCTGCTGGCGCTCAAAAGCCACGGCCTCGTGCAGCTGACTCAGGAGCAGGCGTACGAGGACTTCAGTGTGGCTGTCACACCCGCTGGCATCGAGGCATGCATGCCGCAGCTCACAGCCCTGGCCCTGTCCCAGCAGTCACAGACATCTCAGTTGCCCTGAGTCTGATTCCCATTTGGTGCCAAGGAGGCGCAGCTGCCCAGGCACTGTCAAACAAGTCGCTGAGGTTGCAATTGCTTGCATTTTAGCCTTTCCGAGCCGGGGCAGTGCGCTTGTCTGTAGGCCTGCTTGCCGCAGCTCACTGCCGAGGCCCTGTCCTAGCAGCCGCAGACATCGCAGTTGCCCCGAGTCCTATTCGCTTTTGGTGCCAAGGAGGTGCAGTCGCCCTTCGTCAAACAAGTTGCTGAGGTTGCAGTTGCTCGCATTTTAAGCTTTCCGAGCCGGGGCAGTGCGCTTGTTTGAAGGCCTGCTTGCGGCAGCTCACTGCGAGGCCCTGTCCCAGGCGCCGCAAACATCGCAGTTGCCCCGAGTATTCGCTTTTGGTGCCAAAAGGTGCAGTCGCCCTTTGTCAAACAAGTTGCTGGTACTGCTGCCCCCTCTAGAGCTGCTTCGACGATGACACCTGCAAGCTTTGAGGGACGACCGAAGCCGGCGCAGTCCGTTCGCACGACACCTCCATCCACTGCCCCCTCTAGAGCTGCTTCGACAGCTGTTCCTGCTGGTGGGAGAGATGCAGCCCCGGCGCCTGCTCCGGCGGTCGTGCCGGCTCGCCCGTTGTCAAACAAGTTGCTGGCCCTGTGCAACAAGTTGCTGAGGCTGCAGTTGCCTTGGGGCGAGTTCCCATTTGGCGACAAGAACACTCAGTAGCTCTGGCCATTTCAAAACAGTTGCTGAGGTTGCAGTTGCTCGCATTTTAAGCTGTCTACGACGGGGCAGTACGCTTGTCTTAGAGCTTGCATGCCGCAGCTCACCGCCGTGGCCCTGTCCTAGCAGTCGGAGAGGTTGCAGTTGCCATGTCACTGTCCCAGCTGTTACTAAGGGGCGTAGCTGCCCTGACTGGCCGACACTATCCCAGTAATTGCTGAGGTCTTAATTTATTCTTCAGTTTGCAGTTGCTGGTCTTCATGTTTCGGGTGAACACACAGAAGTCCATTGGTCCCTAGAAGGGGGCATTACTGGTACTGCCTAGGCTGCTGTTTTCGTACCATGCTGCTACAGCTTGCAACAACACTGGACCCCCCAATGCGCCCGAAGCAGGCGCAGTTGCGACAGCCATGATGCATCAGGTTTTCACGGTCCATTGATTAGGTGTTGAGTTTCTGGGATTTTGAAGCCATATTTGTTGATTGTAGGGTCCCTCCTGTGCCTCAGGATCAGTGCTGTGCAATTGCGCCGTAATCCAGAAATAGTGTTGGTATTACCTTAACTGGTAAGCGTTGCTGATTTCGCCTTGAAATTACGTTGAAATTGCGGTGACTGAGACGCAGCTACGTTATTCAGCCACGGGAAGGACTAATTGGCACAGCACTGCTAAGGATCCTCCTCGCATCTACTAGTCGGGATGCTGGTTGGAGATGGGTGTTGCATTGGGAATGGTGATAATTAGCAGCACCAGCGCACCGATGAGTTGGAAGCCCAAGCGGCTGTGCCTTTTTAAGCCAGGCCCAGAGTTGCAACCTCATTCACTTGTCATCGGCGGGTGTTGACTGTGGAACGATATAAGTTCCCCCCCCCTCACATCTGAACAGTCGGGCGCCTTCGCGGCCGCACCTTCTTGTGCATGGCCTAGCGGTGTAACGTCATTGACTGTGGAATGATATAAATTGCAAAGTGAATGACAGTTGTTGTGCCCAGACTCGTTTGCTGCCTCTTAAGGGTTTAGGGGCCAGAGGTGTTGCGTCATTGACTAGTTAAGAGTGCATGCCTAAATGCCTTGGGGGGGCTGAACAGTTGGCCGGCCACGCGGCTAAAATTTTCCAGCTTGGCCCACTGGTTCACTGTCTGTTTCGTTCTTACCTCCCAATCCTTTAGTTAGGTGCCTGCCCGGCCGAGCTTTTTTCAGCAGGGCCCAGAGGTGTAATGTCATTGAAGGGTTCACCTTCACTAGCTAGATGAGAGGACAAGGACATTGAAGGGGGGATGAGAAAATCTGGGATCCTGGCCGTGCCTCTTTTATCAGGTGTGACACTGTGACGTCAATATTATAATTGGACAAGACAGAGCAATCAGGTGCCAGTGGCCAAAATCATTGAAAAATACATCTCCTGCAGGAGAGGTCAATGACGTTACACCACTGGGCCATGCTGCAAAGCTCGGCCGCGTCGGCGTCCAACAGCAAGGTAGGACACTAAAGAGAGAGAGGAAAGAGACCCCCTCAAAAACAAAAGAAAAAGTCCTAATCCCCAATCCAACTACCGGAAGCTTAAGACGTCTGGGCCATGCTCAAAAGACTCGGCCGCGTGGGCGTCCCAATATCAGACAGGGGGGAAAAGGAGAGGTGTACACTATTTGTAGGAATGCAAATGTATTGAAGTACCATGACCATGCCATGACAACTATACAGCCAATGTTGTACAGCTCCTGCCAATTTTAAGCCAATCTCCATTCAGGCAACACACAGTTAAAAACGCGGTGGCAGAATCCGGCCAGACCTGTGCCGTACCATGCTACCCTGCCCCAAAAGGCTCAGTCAACGCTTCAATGGTATGTCCTGAAATGTGTCCAGCATCTGTCCTGTAATCTACACCGTAAAAGGAAACCGTAATTACACCACAACCGCAAATTGCCCAGCACTACATGTCCCCCAGCGTTATATTTCATGGATTTTGACATACCGGTATCCGGGTATCATCATATTTGATGCATGGATTTTGACATACCGGTATCATCATATTTGATGCATGCGACAGGAGTCACAAACCAATGGAAGCAGTGAAACCATTAGGACAGGGGACGAGGTCGACCACCCTCCACGAGACTCCCTCCAAGTCCCTCGAGTCCAACCACCCTACTGGGCCTCCTGCCAGAGGACAACCACACTGCGGCATAGGTATGAACTTCATAGTCCAGTAGGTATGACCCCCTAGTGCAGTAGGTATGAACTTCATGGTGCAGTGGGTATGAACCCCATAGTGCAGCAGGTACAAACTCCATAGTGCAGTAGGCATAAACTCCATAATGCAGTGTGAGCCCATCCCTACCGCAATAACAACAAGTATCTCGAGTTCTCGACCAATCGACCCCACCATCCCAAATCGTTTCTCTCCTGAATCAAGGCAGATGAATTCCAACAATCCTCAGCCCCCCTGGATGCCCAAGTCGATGCCCTTGCTCCCCAAGGCATCGCCTGGACCCCGGATTTGAATCTGGAGGTCCTGGGTTTGAATTTGAAGGTACTGGGTTTGAATCCAGAGGTACTGGGTTTGAATTCGGAGGTACTGCCTTACCCTCCAGGCTCCACGTTTTTCAGATGCCTGAGGCACTGCCTTAGCCCCCAGGGACGACCCCTGCTCCCTGAGCTAAGCCAAGACAACACCTATGCCAGTGGGGGCTCTGCCCCCAATACCCCGCTGCCTCACTACTCCCCAGCCCAGCCCATTCTCAACCCGTTTAAATGTTCTCTAGCCCCCCATTCAAATTGCTCTCATCATATAAAAAACAAAACCATACCCTCGACTCAACACCCTTAACCCTAAAAGTATTCGAGCCCCCCGTCGCTGTCATCGTCACTGCACCGGTTAGCATCCCCATCGTCCTCCTCCTCCTCATCTTCCCCATAGTCGTCAACCGGCACCACAGCTGCGACAGGCGCCACGGGCGCTGCCGGCGCCCGCGCCGGAGCTGCTTGCGGACGGGTGGGAGCAGCAGGAGCAGAGGCGCGCGCCCGTGGCTCTGACGTCGATACTACTACCGGCACAGCAGCTGCGGCGGGAAACGATGCAACGCTGCTCCTGCCGGCCCCGCTCGCTACTTCGGCTACCTCTTCCTCCTCCTCCTCCCCTCCTGCCTCCTCCTCCTCCTCCTCCTCCTCCCCCTCCTCCCCCTCCTCTTCAGCACCCTCCTCCTCGCTGCCCACGTCCATGTTCATAGTCCAGGCAGCTTCCAAATCATTCATGGCGTCCAGCGCGACTGGAGGGGATGCCACAGGGGGCGGCGCCGGCGCCTTGCGAGCCTGCACGACCGCCGGAGCAGGCGCCGGGGCTGGGGCCGACCCTCTGCCGCCAGCAGGAACAGCTGTCGAAGCAGCTCTAGAGGGGGCAGCAGACGGAGGTGTCAGGCGAACGGGCAGCGCCGGCTTTGGCCGTCCCTCAAAGCTTGCAGGTGTCATCGTTGAAGGCAGCGCCGGGTCCGGTGCCCTGGCAGGCTTAGGCGCCTGAGCAGCAGCAGCAGCAGCAGCAGCTCGGGGACCGGGCGGCGGCAGCATTGGGGCCGAAGCTCTGTGAGGCTTGGCAATCGCAACCACCGGCTGCGACGCAGGCCCACCCGCCCCCACCCCGTTATCCTCGTCGTCATCGTCCTCCCACTCCGCGTCAAGCGCCGCCCCGAGCTCGTCATCGTCCACCTCGTCAGCAGCGGCCATATCCGGCGATGGCGAGGGGGAAAGAAACGCCGGGCCCGCCGGTGGCCGAGCTGCCGCAGCTCCAGAAGGATTGGACCTGCCGATGCCTGCTTGCGCGCCCGGTCGCCCGACGGCGCTCTGCTTCTTTGCAGCCACAACCATGCCGTCCCGTCCCACCTGCTTTCGTGGTGCTGCCGCAATCCCTCCTGCTGGCTTGGCCTTCTTCGGGGGCCTGGCCAAGGGACTCACGCCTGCTTTCCGCTTCTGCTGGAAATGCAACGGGGCGCTGCCTGCTCCTGTCCCGCCCTCCTGCTCTTCCGGCTCGGCGTCTTCCGACGGGAACAGCTCATCGAGGTTGCTAGGGGTGGCTGCAGCGTCCAGGCTCTGGCCAACGTAGGGAGCGGCGTCCCTCATGTATCTGGTGCAACAAGTACAGGGACGCTTCGTTATAATTATGCAGCGTTTCGTGATAGGAGCCCGCGTATAACCTATGAAGCTGATCCATGTGTGATTGCGGGCTCTCAGCCATGCATCCTGACAGAGCCTTTTTTCACTTGCCTTACTTTTTCATCTTTCTGCTCGTGAACTTCCCCTACCGGTAATTCGTAATTTACGCTGCTGGGCCCTGAAGAAATAGGCTTTCAGATGGATGCCTATATGAGGTGACTACATCCTCCCCCGTTCACATGCATGCACCACCTAAGATCTGGCGCCTGAAGCACCTGTCATGGTGGCTCTCAGCCATGCAGCTGTGTTCTGCGGGCCCTCACCCATGCAGCTGGACAGCCCGCATGGACATGCATGCACTGCATGGAAACTGTTCCCAGCAAGGTACTGTGTCACTTAAAAAAAGCAGATGCAGCCAATTGAAGCATCAGCAACATCTGTTCTTGCCTGGTCTTTATCTGCCCCGATAGCTGCTCCAGGCGGAAGGAGGTGCCGTCGAAGATTATAAGCGCGTCCAGGTCGTCCTTGGCAGCCTCATATTTCCCACTGAAGCTGACATCAAGATCGCCGTTGTTGTTATTGGCAAGGTACAGCGACACCTGCGCGGGACATGACGCTAATGAAGACAGCTGCCTGCACCTTGGCCTACATCAAGCCAATAAATTGGAATTGCTGCAGCATTTCATGCTACAGGGGTATGTACACCCTCCCGAGAAGCTACCAGCCCCTGCTCTCACGCACCTTGCTCCCCTCACACATCTGGAACACACCAGGCTTGGACCTGCTCACGCTGGCAGGCTGGAAGTCGTATCTAAGCATGCACAGCGGCCTGCAACTACTGACGTCCAAGAAGCTACTTCCGAGCGTGACGGGGTAGTTCACGTCCTGCTGCGGACCGCCCGCATCCCCAGAGGCAGCCATCTCCGAGAAGAAGTAAATAAATAGGTCGCCTTTAGATAAATAAAGATGACGGCAAACTATGGGGGAGTATCACTGGCGAAACCAGGAGGATTTTGCCCCTGAGCGAAACAGCGTGGCGTTTGAGGAAGTACAGCAGGAATACCTGACGTACACGCAGAGCCCTCAGGGATCTCTTCAGCCCTCTGCGTGCACCTGCAGGATACGGACCAGAGTTGATGAAGAGGTGGGCATTTGCCTGTGAATTTGGGAACCAACTACAGAGTGTCGGGTGTCGGGTGTCAAGTGTCGGGTGTCGTAACCTGAACCTTGAGAACTGCTACAGCCCTCAGCTGAAACCTAACGGTCGAGTTCTGGGGACAAGGATCGGGTGGACGGAATGGCATATCTAGGGGGGCAGATCCTTCCATCAGCCACGTGTGTCGTCTAGATCGGCTTTAAATTCCGAGGCGCATCACGATCATTGACTTCGATGTTGCGCCGCAGCCAGGTGTCGAAGCCTTACAGCAGCACGGCGGCAACACCTGGCTCTGACAAGCGCAGATCCGCAAGTCTATTGAGGTGCGGCACCGCGGCTGCCGGATCGGCCCCAGCAAACATCCCCACAACGCAGCTGCCCCAACCCGAATATGGATCAGAGGAAGCTTCCCAGCAGCTTCAACATCAGCTGCAGAAGCAGGCAGGGCGACGCAGCATGCTGCTGACAGCAGCCATGCTGTCGCTGCCGCTGCATGGCTGCCTACCAGGCGCACCCGCCGCCCGTGCGGCGGCGAGCAGCGAAAGCCGCGCTGCCCCCAGAGTGCTCTGCGTCGGCGCCTCCCTGAATCCGTCGGCCCTCGGATCCTCCTCTCCCTGCTACACGACCGTGTCTGCAGCAGTGGAAGCAGCAGCACCTGGGGATACGATCCTGATCTCAGCCGGCAGGTAAAAACCAGATTTTATTCAACTGCACTCCAGACCCTTTATTTAAATCCGCACTAGACCTTATGGCAGGCCCAGTGGCAACCACATAGTGCAGAAGATCTGAGCACACACCGCTGCGGAAGGCAGCAAAAACAGTCCAGCAATAGGTGATGGCAAGAAGCTGGCTTTGCTCATTCCAGCTTTTTGTTTTTTGGAAGCAGCAGCGGTTCTTATTTGAAAGATTTGGAAAAGAAAAGACAGGACAGGACGTCTTTTCTTTTCAAAACTCATGAGGCGAAAAACGCACGCATCCGGTACTTCTTGATCTTGAGAAACCATTAGAGGCAGGGCTGCATGTGTAAAGAATAGCAAACATCCTTAAGGAAGCCGGCTTCCGTCAGGCTTTGGATCAGCGAATGTAGCTGAAGCGGATCAGGATTCAGGATACACCCACCAGCCTGAAGGAGATAAATGTACGGAAGGTGGATCAGGATCTACCCACCAGCCTAGGGGAGATGTACAGAAGTTGGATCAGGATCTGCTCACCTGCTTATGGGAGATGTACAAACAATGGAACAGGACCCACCTGCCTGGGGGAAAAGTACACAAAAATGGATTAGGATCTGTCCACCTGCCAAGGAGAGATGAACAAAAGGTGGATCAGGATCTGTCCACCTGCCAAGGAGAGATGAACAAAAGGTGGATCAGGATCTGTCCACCTGCCAAGGAGAGATGAACATAAGGTGGATCAGGATCTATCCACCTGCTTAGGGGAGATGAACAAAAGGTGGATCAGGATCTGTCCACCTGCTTAGGGGAGATGAACAAAAGGTGGATCAGGATCTGTCCACCTGCCAAGTAGAGATGAACAAAACGTCGATCAGGATCTATCCACCTGCCAAGGAGAGATGAACAAAAGGTGGATCAGGATCTATCCACCTGCTTAGGGGAGATGAACAAAAGGTGGATCAGGATCTGTCCACCTGCCAAGGAGAGATGAACAATAGGTCGATCAGGATCTGTCCACCTGCCAAGGAGAGATGAACAAAAGGTGGATCAGGATCTATCCACCTGCCAAGGAGAGATGAACATAAGGTGGATCAGGATCTGTCCACCTGCTTAGGGGAGATGTACAAAAGGTGGATCAGGATCAACCCACCTGCTTAGAGGAGATGTACAAAACGTTGATCAGGATCTACCCACCTGCTTAGGGGAGATGTACAAAAGTCGATCAGGATCTACCTACCTGCTTAGGGGAGATGTACAAAACGTTGATCAGGATCTACCCACCTGCTTAGGGGAGATGTACAAAACGTCGATCAGGATCTACCCACCTGCTTAGGGGAGATGTACAAAACGTCGATCAGGATCTACCCACCTGCTTAGAGGAGATGTACAAAACATCGATCAGGATCTACCCACCTGCTTAGGGGAGATGTACAAAACGTCGATCAGGATCTACCCACCTGCTTTGAGGAGATGTACATAACTGGATCAGGATCTACCCACCTGCCTAGGGGACATGTACATAACTGGATCAGGATCTACCCACCTGCTTAGGGGAGATGTACAAAAGGTGGATCAGGATCTATCCACCTGCCAACTATCCGATCTGTAATACTCTTGTAATCCTGCATGTGCTTGACCCGCCCTGGCCTCGCGGACAAGCTGAATTGAACAAGTTGCATTCCGTAGATTTGCTTTCACTTTCCTCATGAATTACGTAGCTTGGGGTTGAGGGATCCATGAGTGTACTAATTCTCGATTGTCGACGCCAGTTTTCAGTCAGAGATTAACAGTTTGGGTCGATAATTGGCCCTGAGGGCGGCATTGAATGAAACCACTTTTCGATGCCCGAGGGAAGGCAAATTAAATTTACGGGGATCAGTACGTCCTCTTATGCACCCACGTCATCCAGCAGGCCACCGTTTGGTGCACCTGAGCTGCCGAGGTAGCTGATCCTCCTCCTGCATCCATTCAGGTATCAGGAACGTCTGATGCTCACGCGGGCGGTCACTCTGGAGGCATACCCCAAGGTGAGCACAGGAATATCTAGGAATCTAGGAGAATTTAGGAGTATCCAGGAGTACTCAGGAGTCTCTAGGGGAATCCAGGTGTACGCAGGGGAATCCCGGGGGAATCTATGGGATCTAGAAGTATCCAGGAATATCTAGGGGAATCCAGGTGTACGTGGCAGGGGAATCCCTGGGGAGTTTAGGGGATCTAGAAGTATCCAGGAGTATCTTGGGGATTCCAGGTTTACGTAGGGCACTCCCTGGGGAATCAGGGTATCCAGGGTAGTATACAAGTATTTAGGAGTATCCTGGGAATCTAGGAGTATTCAGGGACATCTAGGGGAACCCAGGGGAATATAGGAGACTGGGAGTATCTAGGGGAATGTAGGAATATTTTAGGGATATAGAGGAATCCAGGAACATCCAGGGGAATCCAGGGGAATCTTCGTGTGTCCAGGGGGATGCAGGGGAATCTGAGAGGAACCAGGGGCGTCAGGGACTTCTGATGCCCTCACGGGTGGTCATTCTTTAGGCATGTCCACACGGGTGATCACTCTTTAGGCATGCCCAAAGGTGAGGTCAGGAAAAAGAGATGTGGGTGTTCCTTAAGTGAGCACAAAAAGCAAAAATTAGGTTGGGGCTGTTGTTCGGTCAGTGGCAGAATCTGAAACCAAATGAGCAAGCAAGCGTGCCAGGTCTTAAGCATCGGCATTTAGCAACGCTGCCCAGCGTAACCTGCAAAGCGCCTCATTGCACGCTTCACTCACGTTTGGAGCCTTTGTTACTGAAAATATTCACTCCCTAGCCACCACCTTCGTCCACCTCGATGTGGTGGATGGATTGAACTGCTGTGACTCCTTTGCCACTCCATGCGCATTTGATTTGAGATCAATATAATCGCTGCATTCTACACTCGGTCATTGCCAGTGCGACCAGTCAGGCTGCTTGGGGCGCCGGCTCAAGGCTATAGCCCAGGTTGGGGCCAAACCTGGACCAGCCTTCAGGGGCAGCCCAAGCAATCCTGACAATTGTTTGCGCCTACGGCGCGCTACAATGGGGTTGGGGTCCAGGAAAATGCGTAATTGCACACTTTGCACAGATTCTAATGTCTCAACAAATGAAACCAGCGTCAGTTATCACAGCAGTTAGTGTCTCAACCAAAGGAACCGACCGAAAAATAGCACCTGTCCCATAATCGAAAATAGCACCTGGCCCATAATCGAAAATAGCACCTGGCCCATAATCGAAAATAGCACCTGGCCCATAATCGAAAATAGCACCTGGCCCATAATCGAAAATAGCACCTGGCCCATAATCGAAAATAGCACCTGGCCCATAATCGAAAATAAAACCTGGCCCATAATCGAAAATAGCACCTGTCCCATAATCGAAAATAGCACCTGTCCCATAATCGAAAATAGCACCTGTCCCATAATCGAAAATAGCACCTGGCCCATAATCGAAAATAGCACCTGGCCTATATTCGAAAATAGCACCTGGCCCATAATCGAAAATAGCACCTGGCCCATGATCGAAAATAGCACCTGGCCCATAATCGAAAATAGCACCTGGCCCATAATCGAAAATAGCACCTGGCCCATAATCGAAAATAGCACCTGTCCCATATTCGAAAATAGCACCTGGCCCATAATCGAAAATAGCACCTGTCCCATAATCGAAAATAGCACCTGTCCCATAATCGAAAATAGCACCTGGCCCATATTCGAAAATAGCACCTGTCCCATAATCGAAAATAGCACCTGGCCCATATTCGAAAATAGCACCTGTCCCATAATCGAAAATAGCACCTGGCCCATAATCGAAAATAGCACCTGGCCCATAATCGAAAATAGCACCTGGCCCATAATCGAAAATAGCACCTGGCCCATGATCGAAAATAGCACCTGGCCCATAATCGAAAATAGCACCTGTCCCATAATCGAAAATAGCACCTGGCCCATAATCGAAAATACCACCTGTCCCATAATCGAAAATAGCACCTGGCCCATAATCGAAAATAGCACCTGGCCCATGATCGAAAATAGCACCTGGCCCATATTCGAAAATAGCACCTGTCCCATAATCGAAAATAGCACCTGGCCCATAATCGAAAATAGCACCTGGCCCATGATCGAAAATAGCACCTGGCCCATATTCGAAAGGCCCCCCAGGTCCCTGGTCTGCAGTCACTGCTGCCCCTGAAAATTTAGGCGCCGCGGAAAGAAGCAGAAACAGCGAAGCCTGGCTCGGTGCAGTTCCTATAAGTGCGCTCCGGACCACCTACGTGAGCCCCTCCTGGGCTGCCAGTACTGGGCAGATCGGGACCAAACATGCACTGGTAGCACAATCCGGCTGAAGCTGCACGTATCGTGCCGTATCGTGCTACCTTGGCAGTGCAATCCGGCTAATCCTGTGCCGTATCGCGCAGTATCGCGCAGTATGCCTGTATGGTGCTACCATGAAACCTGCACTGGCCTATTGGTGGTCCAAGCAGCAGGGCTTGCTGCACCAGGCTGCCTGGTCCAGGACCCAGCCGAATTGTAGCTGAACTGCAGCTGAAGAATTGTAAAATATCTTGCTGTGCTACATGTTGCCGAGGTTGTGATCGCTTGGGACAGTTGAGGACCCTGCTAGCACACCATCGATAACAGCCGGGCTGGCTGCACCAGGCCTTACATTAACTGTTGCTGAATTGTAGCTGAAATGTAGCTGAATCTACTTCAAATATCTGATTATGCTCTTTGTTGTCTAGGCTGTGATCCTTTGGGACCGTTGAGAACCCTACCAAGCTACCAGCACATCATTGATATCAGCCGGGAGCCGTACCAGCTCTCACCATTGATATTTTAGTGTCTTGGGTTTTAGTGTTTAGGGTTTAGGGTTTCAGCTGGGCTTGCTGCCCCAGGCCTTACTGGCCATAGGGGGATATATAGCTGAAAAGTAGCTGTAATGTAGCTGAATCGCCCTAACAATCTGTCTCTGAATCAGGGTGTTGAGGTGGTGATCGCATGGGACACAAAAGAGCCGTACCAGCACACCATTAATATCAGCGCGTCTGGAGCCGACAGCAGCAGCAGCAGCAGCGACAGCGGCAGCAACAGCGTTGCTAGCGGTGGAGGTGGAGGAGATGGCAGTGGGGGATCAGCGGGGGAGGAGGTGATTCTGCGAGGGCTGCGTGTGGAGCACTTCAGCAAGAGCGTGGCCGACAATTACGGGGTGTACATCTCAGTGGGTGCAATAAAAAGGGCGGGGTAGATTGGTTCATTTCGCGTTGATTGCGATTTCTTGGATTTGAGCGCCAGGAGGTTGTCTGTAAAGAGACGGGGTGCATGGCTCTTGGTGGGTTCAATGGAAAGAGGGGGTGGAGCAAATTGATTGATTTCTCATTGTTAGCGCTTTCTTGATTTGAGCACCCCCAGGTTGCCTGAAGAGAAATGGGATGCACCTCTCGGGGAGGGTTGTGAGGGTTTTCTTTGCTTGGAGCAACCCAAGCTTGCTTGACGATAATGGGGTGTATCTCTCAGCAGGAGGGGGGGGATGCTTCACGTCATGCTGATATCGATTTATTTGATGGTTGCTCTAGAAGAATGCATCCAGGGGGGGGCATGTCTCTCCCTGGGTGCAACGGAGGGGGAGGGATGATTCACTTCGCCTTGGTAGTTTATTTTCTTTGGTGGGTGCAAAATAATGATTCATTTCACGCTGATGACGGATGAAGGGTAGGGGGGGTTAATTTCATGTTAATAGCATTTTATTTGATTGGTGCTTAGCAAGGATGCATCCAGACACAGGGTGCATGTCTCTTGGTGGGTGCAGCAGAAGGGGGGGCTGTCTCATTTTATGTTGGTAGCATATTATTTGATTGGTGCTTAACAAGGATGCATGCAGGGGAACACTATCAGAGAAATGGGGTGCATGTCTCTTGGTGGGTGCAACATAATTAATTTTAGTTAATTTCACGTTGATAGCGTTTATTTAATAGGTGCACACTAGAAGGATGCATCCAGAGTCACAGTGTCTTGGTGGGTGCAGCATGAGGGGGGGGGGGGGGTGATGATTCACTTGACATGCTGATAGCGACTTCACATGCTGATAGCAATTTATTTGATGGGTACTCTAGGAGAAAGCATCTAGAGAAGCGGGTTGCATGTCTCTTGGTGGGTGCAGCAGAAGGGGGGGGATGTTTCATTTTATGTCGAAAGTGTTTTCTTTGATGGGTGACCTACACAGATGCATCCAGAGAGACGGGGTGCATGTCTCACCCTGGGTGCAGCAGGAAAGGGGGGGGGTGTTTCACTTCACTTTGATAGGTGTGTTTTTTTTTCTTTCGGTGGGTGCAAAAGGATGAAGTGGGGAGTGTTTCATGTCACACTGATAGCGTTTTCTTTGATGGGTGACCTACAAGGATGCATCCAGACACAGGGTGCATGGGCATGGCTCTTGGTGGGTGCAGCAGAAGGAGTGGCATGTTTCATTCTATGATGAAATGTTTATGATATATTTATGATATGTTTATGAGATGTTTAATATTTTATGATTTTCTTCAATTGGTGAAGAACTACAAAGATACATCCAGAGGAACACTATCAGAGAAATGATGTGCATGTCTCTTGGTGGATGCAACAGGAGAGGGGGGTGGATCGATTAATTTCATGTTGATAGCGTTTTCTAATAGGTGCACCAGAAGAAGGCATTCAGAGACACAGGGTGCATGGCTCTCCGTGGGCGCAGCAGGAGGCGGGAGGGGGGGGAGGGATGTTTCATCCTGATAGGGATTTCTTTGATGGGTGCTGTAGGAGAAGGCATCCAGAGAAACGGGGTGCATGACTCTTGGTGGGTGCAGCAGAAGGAGTGTTCTGGTTGATAACAGGTTGATAGCGTTTTTCTTTGACCTACAAGGATGCATCCAGATTAGAGAAACGGGGTACATGTTTCTCTGCGGTAGCCTGCATGAGCATCCCTACAGCCCACAGCCCTGCATGAGCGCCAAGCACTGTCACTCACACACGCTTGTGCCCTTTGTCCTAGCAGGCTGGTAGTCTGCATGATCATCCATGCAACCTGCAGCCCTGCATGGTCATCAATGCAACCTGCAGCCCCGCATGGTCATCCATGCAACCTGCAGCCCTGCATGATCATCCATGCAACCTGCAGCCCTGCATGGTCATCCATGCACCCTGCAGCCCTGCATGATCATCAATGCAACCTGCAGCCCTGCATGGTCATCCATGCAACCTGCAGTTCTGCATGAGCATCAATGCAACCTACAGCCCTGCATGGTCATCCATGCAACCTGCAGCCCTGCATGGTCATCCATGCAACCTGCAGCCCTGAATGATCATCCATGTAACCTGCAGCCCTGCATGATCATCCATGCAACCTGCAGCCCTGCATGGTCATCCATGCACCCTGCAGTCCTGCATGTTCATCCATGCAACCTGCAGCCCTGCATGATCATCCATGCAACCTGCAGCCCTGCATGATCATCCATGCACCCTGCAGCCCTGCATGTTCATCCATGTAACCTGCAGCCCTGCATGGTCATCCATGCAACCTGCAGCCCTGCATGGTCATCCATGCAACCTGCAGCCCTGCATGATCATCCATGCAACCTGCAGCCCTGCATGTTCATCCATGCAACCTGCAGCCCTACATGGTCATCCATGCACCCTGCAGCCCTACATGGTCATCCATGCAACCTGCAGCCCTACATGGTCATCCATGCAACCTGCAGCCCTGCATGATCATCCATACAACCTGCAGCCCTGCATGGTCATCCATGCAACATGCAGCCCTGCATGTTCATCCATGCAACCTGCAGCCCTGCATGATCATCCATGCAACCTGCAGCCCTACATGGTCATCCATGCAACCTGCATCCCTGCATGGTCATCCATGCAACCTGCAGCCCTGCATGATCATCCATGTAACCTGCAGCCCTGCATGATCATCCATGCAACCTGCAGCCCTGCATGATCATCCATGCACCCTGCAATCCTGCATGTTCATCCATGCAACCTGCAGCCCTGCATGATCATCCATGCAACCTGCAGCCCTGCATGATCATCCATGCACCCTGCAGCCCTGCATGGTCATCCATGCAACCTGCAGCCCTGCATGGTCATCCATGCAACCTGCAGCCCTGCATGGTCATCAATGCAACCTGCCGCCCTGCATGATCATCCATGCAACCTGCAGCCCTGCATGGTCATCCTTGCAACCTGCAGCCCTGAATGATCATCCATGTAACCTGCAGCCCTGCATGATCATCCATGCAACCTGCATCCCTGCATGGTCATCCATGCACCCTGCAGTCCTGCATGTTCATCCATGCAACCTGCAGCCCTGCATGATCATCCATGCAACCTGCAGCCCTGCATGATCATCCATGCACCCTGCAGCCCTGCATGTTCATCCATGCACCCTGCAGCCCTGCATGGTCATCCATGCAACCTGCAGCCCTGCATGGTCATCAATGCAACCTGCAGCCCTGCATGATCATCCATGCAACCTGCAGCCCTGCATGGTCATCAATGCGACCTGCAGCCCCGCATGGTCATCCATGCAACCTGCAGCCCTGCATGATCATCCATGCAACCTGCAGCCCTGCATGGTCATCCATGCAACCTGCAGCCCTGCATGATCATCAATGCAATCTGCAGCCCTGCATGTTCATCCATGCAACCTGCAGCCCTACATGGTCATCCATGCACCCTGCAGCCCTACATGGTCATCCATGCACCCTGCAGCCCTACATGGTCATCCATGCAACCCGCAGCCCTGCATGATCATCCATACACCCTGCAGTCCTGCATGGTCATCCATGCAACATGCAGCCCTGCATGGTCATCCATGCAACCTGCAGCCCTGCATGATCATCCATGCACCCTGCAGCCCTACATGGTCATCCATGCAACCTGCAGCCCTGCATGGTCATCCATGCAACCTGCAGCCCTGCATGATCATCCATGTAACCTGCAGCCCTGCATGATCATCCATGCAACCTGCAGCCCTGCATGATCATCCATGCACCCTGCAGTCCTGCATGTTCATCCATGCAACCTGCAGCCCTGCATGATCATCCATGCAACCTGCAGCCCTGCATGATCATCCATGCAACCTGCAGCCCTACATGTTCATCCATGCAACCTGCTGTTCTGCATGAGCATCAATGCAACCTAGAGCCCTGCATGATCATTTATGCAACCTGCAGCCCTGCATGGTCATCCATGCAACCTGCAGCCCTGCATGATCATCCATGCAACCTGCAGCCCTGCATGATCATCCATGCAACCTGCATCCCTGCATGATCATCCATGCAACCTGCAGCCCTGCATGGTCATCCATGCAACCTGCAGCTCTGCATGGTCATCCATGCAACCTGCAGCCCTGCATGGTCATCCATGCAACCTGCAGCCCTGCATGATCATCCATACAACCAGCAGCCCTGCATGGTCATCCATGCAACATGCAGCCCTGCATGTTCATCCATGCAACCTGCAGCCCTGCATGATCATCCATGCACCCTGCAGCCCTACATGGTCATCCATGCAACCTGCAGCCCTGCATGGTCATCCATGCAACCTGCAGCCCTGCATGATCATCCATGTAACCTGCAGCCCTGCATGATCATCCATGCAACCTGCAGCCCTGCATGATCATCCATGCACCCTGCAGTCCTGCATGTTCATCCATGCACCCTGCAGCCCTGCATGATCATCCATGCACCCTGCAGCCCTGCATGATCATCCATGCAATCTGCAGCCCTGCATGGTCATCCATGCAACCTGCAGCCCTGCATGGTCATCCATGCAACCTGCAGCCCTGCATGGTCATCAATGCAACCTGCCGCCCTGCATGATCATCCATGCAACCTGCAGCCCTGCATGGTCATCCATGCAACCTGCAGCCCTGAATGATCATCCATGTAACCTGCAGCCCTGCATGATCATCCATGCAACCTGCAGCCCTGCATGGTCATCCATGCACCCTGCAGTCCTGCATGTTCATCCATGCAACCTGCAGCCCTGCATGATCATCCATGCAACCTGCAGCCCTGCATGATCATCCATGCACCCTGCAGCCCTGCATGTTCATCCATGCACCCTGCAGCCCTGCATGGTCATCCATGCAACCTGCAGCCCTGCATGGTCATCAATGCAACCTGCAGCCCTGCATGATCATCCATGCACCCTGCAGCCCTGCATGGTCATCAATGCGACCTGCAGCC
Organism: Limnomonas spitsbergensis; assembly: GCA_037349105.1. Taxonomy (NCBI): domain Eukaryota; kingdom Viridiplantae; phylum Chlorophyta; class Chlorophyceae; order Chlamydomonadales; genus Limnomonas; species Limnomonas spitsbergensis. The sequence goes on along the minus strand of JAYJMM010000087.1, from coordinate 222,448 downwards.
CCGCATGGTCATCCATGCAACCTGCAGCCCTGCATGATCATCCATGCAACCTGCAGCCCTGCATGGTCATCCATGCAACCTGCAGCCCTGCATGATCATCAATGCAATCTGCAGCCCTGCATGTTCATCCATGCAACCTGCAGCCCTACATGGTCATCCATGCACCCTGCAGCCCTACATGGTCATCCATGCACCCTGCAGCCCTACATGGTCATCCATGCAACCCGCAGCCCTGCATGATCATCCATACACCCTGCAGTCCTGCATGGTCATCCATGCAACATGCAGCCCTGCATGGTCATCCATGCAACCTGCAGCCCTGCATGATCATCCATGCACCCTGCAGCCCTACATGGTCATCCATGCAACCTGCAGCCCTGCATGGTCATCCATGCAACCTGCAGCCCTGCATGATCATCCATGTAACCTGCAGCCCTGCATGATCATCCATGCAACCTGCAGCCCTGCATGATCATCCATGCACCCTGCAGTCCTGCATGTTCATCCATGCAACCTGCAGCCCTGCATGATCATCCATGCAACCTGCAGCCCTGCATGATCATCCATGCAACCTGCAGCCCTACATGTTCATCCATGCAACCTGCTGTTCTGCATGAGCATCAATGCAACCTAGAGCCCTGCATGATCATTTATGCAACCTGCAGCCCTGCATGGTCATCCATGCAACCTGCAGCCCTGCATGATCATCCATGCAACCTGCAGCCCTGCATGATCATCCATGCAACCTGCATCCCTGCATGATCATCCATGCAACCTGCAGCCCTGCATGGTCATCCATGCAACCTGCAGCTCTGCATGGTCATCCATGCAACCTGCAGCCCTGCATGGTCATCCATGCAACCTGCAGCCCTGCATGATCATCCATACAACCAGCAGCCCTGCATGGTCATCCATGCAACATGCAGCCCTGCATGTTCATCCATGCAACCTGCAGCCCTGCATGATCATCCATGCACCCTGCAGCCCTACATGGTCATCCATGCAACCTGCAGCCCTGCATGGTCATCCATGCAACCTGCAGCCCTGCATGATCATCCATGTAACCTGCAGCCCTGCATGATCATCCATGCAACCTGCAGCCCTGCATGATCATCCATGCACCCTGCAGTCCTGCATGTTCATCCATGCACCCTGCAGCCCTGCATGATCATCCATGCACCCTGCAGCCCTGCATGATCATCCATGCAATCTGCAGCCCTGCATGGTCATCCATGCAACCTGCAGCCCTGCATGGTCATCCATGCAACCTGCAGCCCTGCATGGTCATCAATGCAACCTGCCGCCCTGCATGATCATCCATGCAACCTGCAGCCCTGCATGGTCATCCATGCAACCTGCAGCCCTGAATGATCATCCATGTAACCTGCAGCCCTGCATGATCATCCATGCAACCTGCAGCCCTGCATGGTCATCCATGCACCCTGCAGTCCTGCATGTTCATCCATGCAACCTGCAGCCCTGCATGATCATCCATGCAACCTGCAGCCCTGCATGATCATCCTTGCACCCTGCAGCCCTGCATGTTCATCCATGCACCCTGCAGCCCTGCATGGTCATCCATGCAACCTGCAGCCCTGCATGGTCATCAATGCACCCTGCAGCCCTGCATGATCATCCATGCAACCTGCAGCCCTGCATGGTCATCAATGCGACCTGCAGCCCCGAATGGTCATCCATGCAACCTGCAGCCATGCATGATCATCCATGCAACCTGCAGCCCTGCATGGTCATCCATGCAACCTGCAGCCCTGCATGATCATCAATGCAATCTGCAGCCCTGCATGTTCATCCATGCAACCTGCAGCCCTGCATGGTCATCCATGCACCCTGCAGCCCTACATGGTCATCCATGCACCCTGCAGCCCTACATGGTCATCCATGCAACCTGCAGCCCTGCATGATCATCCATACACCCTGCAGTCCTGCATGGTCATCCATGCAACCTGCAGCCCTGCATGGTCATCCATGCAACCTGCAGCCCTGAATGATCATCCATACAACCAGCAGCCCTGCATGGTCATCCATGCAACCTGCAGCCCTGCATGATCATCCATGCAACCTGCAGCCCTGCATGATCATCCATGCACCCTGCAGCCCTGCATGTTCATCCATGCAACCTGCAGCCCTGCATGATCATCCATGCAACCTGCAGCCCTGCATGATCATCCATGCAACCTGCAGCCCTGCATGGTCATCCATGCAACCTGCAGCCCTGCATGATCATCCATGCAACCTGCAGCCCTGCATGGTCATCCATGCAACCTGCAGCCCTGCATGGTCATACATGCAACCTGCAGCCCTGCATGGTCATCCATGCAACCTGCAGCCCTGCATGATCATCCATACAACCAGCAGCCCTGCATGGTCATCCATGCAACATGCAGCCCTGCATGTTCATCCATGCAACCTGCAGCCCTGCATGATCATCCATGCACCCTGCAGCCCTACATGGTCATCCATGCAACCTGCAGTCCTGCATGGTCATCCATGCAACCTGCAGTCCTGCATGATCATCCATGTAACCTGCAGCCCTGCATGATCATCCATGCAACCTGCAGCCCTGCATGATCATCCATGCACCCTGCAGTCCTGCATGTTCATCCATGCAACATGCAGCCCTGCATGATCATCCATGCAGCCTGCAGCCCTGCATGATCATCCATGCACCCTGCAGCCCTGCATGGTCATCCATGCAACCTGCAGCCCTGCATGGTCATCAATGCAACCTGCCGCCCTGCATGTTCATCCATGCAACCTGCAGCCCTGCATGGTCATCCATGCAACCTGCAGCCCTGAATGATCATCCATGTAACCTGCAGCCCTGCATGATCATCCATGCAACCTGCAGCCCTGCATGGTCATCCATGCACCCTGCAGTCCTGCATGTTCATCCATGCAACCTGCAGCCCTGCATGATCATCCATGCAACCTGCAGCCCTGCATGATCATCCATGCACCCTGCAGCCCTGCATGTTCATCCATGCACCCTGCAGCCCTGCATGGTCATCCATGCAACCTGCAGCCCTGCATGGTCATCAATGCAACCTGCAGCCCTGCATGATCATCCATGCACCCTGCAGCCCTGCATGGTCATCAATGCGACCTGCAGCCCCGCATGGTCATCCATGCAACCTGCAGCCCTGCATGATCATCCATGCAACCTGCAGCCCTGCATGGTCATCCATGCAACCTGCAGCCCTGCATGATCATCAATGCAATCTGCAGCCCTGCATGTTCATCCATGCAACCTGCAGCCCTACATGGTCATCCATGCACCCTGCAGCCCTACATGGTCATCCATGCACCCTGCAGCCCTACATGGTCATCCATGCAACCCTGCAGCCCTGCATGATCATCCATACACCCTGCAGTCCTGCATGGTCATCCATGCAACATGCAGCCCTGCATGGTCATCCATGCAACCTGCAGCCCTGCATGATCATCCATGCACCCTGCAGCCCTACATGGTCATCCATGCAACCTGCAGCCCTGCATGGTCATCCATGCAACCTGCAGCCCTGCATGATCATCCATGTAACCTGCAGCCCTGCATGATCATCCATGCAACCTGCAGCCCTGCATGATCATCCATGCACCCTGCAGTCCTGCATGTTCATCCATGCAACCTGCAGCCCTGCATGATCATCCATGCAACCTGCAGCCCTGCATGATCATCCATGCAACCTGCAGCCCTACATGTTCATCCATGCAACCTGCTGTTCTGCATGAGCATCAATGCAACCTAGAGCCCTGCATGATCATTTATGCAACCTGCAGCCCTGCATGGTCATCCATGCAACCTGCAGCCCTGCATGATCATCCATGCAACCTGCAGCCCTGCATGATCATCCATGCAACCTGCATCCCTGCATGATCATCCATGCAACCTGCAGCCCTGCATGGTCATCCATGCAACCTGCAGCTCTGCATGGTCATCCATGCAACCTGCAGCCCTGCATGGTCATCCATGCAACCTGCAGCCCTGCATGATCATCCATACAACCAGCAGCCCTGCATGGTCATCCATGCAACATGCAGCCCTGCATGTTCATCCATGCAACCTGCAGCCCTGCATGATCATCCATGCACCCTGCAGCCCTACATGGTCATCCATGCAACCTGCAGCCCTGCATGGTCATCCATGCAACCTGCAGCCCTGCATGATCATCCATGTAACCTGCAGCCCTGCATGATCATCCATGCAACCTGCAGCCCTGCATGATCATCCATGCACCCTGCAGTCCTGCATGTTCATCCATGCACCCTGCAGCCCTGCATGATCATCCATGCACCCTGCAGCCCTGCATGATCATCCATGCAATCTGCAGCCCTGCATGGTCATCCATGCAACCTGCAGCCCTGCATGGTCATCCATGCAACCTGCAGCCCTGCATGGTCATCAATGCAACCTGCCGCCCTGCATGATCATCCATGCAACCTGCAGCCCTGCATGGTCATCCATGCAACCTGCAGCCCTGAATGATCATCCATGTAACCTGCAGCCCTGCATGATCATCCATGCAACCTGCAGCCCTGCATGGTCATCCATGCACCCTGCAGTCCTGCATGTTCATCCATGCAACCTGCAGCCCTGCATGATCATCCATGCAACCTGCAGCCCTGCATGATCATCCTTGCACCCTGCAGCCCTGCATGTTCATCCATGCACCCTGCAGCCCTGCATGGTCATCCATGCAACCTGCAGCCCTGCATGGTCATCAATGCACCCTGCAGCCCTGCATGATCATCCATGCAACCTGCAGCCCTGCATGGTCATCAATGCGACCTGCAGCCCCGAATGGTCATCCATGCAACCTGCAGCCATGCATGATCATCCATGCAACCTGCAGCCCTGCATGGTCATCCATGCAACCTGCAGCCCTGCATGATCATCAATGCAATCTGCAGCCCTGCATGTTCATCCATGCAACCTGCAGCCCTGCATGGTCATCCATGCACCCTGCAGCCCTACATGGTCATCCATGCACCCTGCAGCCCTACATGGTCATCCATGCAACCTGCAGCCCTGCATGATCATCCATACACCCTGCAGTCCTGCATGGTCATCCATGCAACATGCAGCCCTGCATGGTCATCCATGCAACCTGCAGCCCTGCATGATCATCCATGCAACCTGCAGCCCTGCATGGTCATCCATGCAACCTGCAGCCCTGCATGGTCATCCATGCAACCTGCAGCCCTGCATGATCATCCATGCAACCTGCAGCCCTGCATGATCATCCATGCAACCTGCAGCCCTGCATGATCATCCATGCACCCTGCAGTCCTGCATGTTCATCCATGCAACCTGCAGCCCTGCATGATCATCCATGCAACCTGCAGCCCTGCATGATCATCCATGCAACCTGCAGCCCTACATGTTCATCCATGCAACCTGCTGTTCTGCATGAGCATCAATGCAACCTAGAGCCCTGCATGATCATTTATGCAACCTGCAGCCCTGCATGGTCATCCATGCAACCTGCAGCCCTGCATGATCATCCATGCACCCTGCAGCCCTGCATGATCATCCATGCAACCTGCAGCCCTGCATGATCATCCATGCAACATGCAGCCCTGCATGGTCATCCATGCAACCTGCAGCTCTGCATGGTCATCCATGCAACCTGCAGCCCTGCATGGTCATCCATGCAACCTGCAGCCCTGCATGATCATCCATACAACCAGCAGCCCTGCATGGTCATCCATGCAACCTGCAGCCCTGCATGATCATCCATGCAACCTGCAGCCCTGCATGATCATCCATGCACCCTGCAGCCCTACATGGTCATCCATGCAACCTGCAGCCCTGCATGGTCATCCATGCAACCTGCAGCCCTGCATGATCATCCATGTAACCTGCAGCCCTGCATGATCATCCATGCAACCTGCAGCCCTGCATGATCATCCATGCACCCTGCAGTCCTGCATGTTCATCCATGCACCCTGCAGCCCTGCATGATCATCCATGCACCCTGCAGCCCTGCATGATCATCCATGCAACCTGCAGCCCTGCATGGTCATCCATGCAACCTGCAGCCCTGCATGGTCATCCATGCAACCTGCAGCCCTGCATGGTCATCAATGCAACCTGCCGCCCTGCATGATCATCCATGCAACCTGCAGCCCTGCATTGTCATCCATGCAACCTGCAGCCCTGAATGATCATCCATGTAACCTGCAGCCCTGCATGATCATCCATGCAACCTGCAGCCCTGCATGGTCATCCATGCAACCTGCAGTCCTGCATGTTCATCCATGCAACCTGCAGCCCTGCATGATCATCCATGCAACCTGCAGCCCTGCATGATCATCCTTGCACCCTGCAGCCCTGCATGTTCATCCATGCACCCTGCAGCCCTGCATGGTCATCCATGCATCCTGCAGCCCTGCATGGTCATCAATGCAACCTGCAGCCCTGCATGATCATCCATGCAACCTGCAGCCCTGCATGGTCATCAATGCGACCTGCAGCCCCGAATGGTCATCCATGCAACCTGCAGCCATGCATGATCATCCATGCAACCTGCAGCCCTGCATGTTCATCCATGCAACCTGCAGCCCTGCATGATCATCCATGCAATCTGCAGCCCTGCATGTTCATCCATGCAACCTGCAGCCCTGCATGGTCATCCATGCACCCTGCAGCCCTACATGGTCATCCATGCACCCTGCAGCCCTACATGGTCATCCATGCAACCTGCAGCCCTGCATGATCATCCATACACCCTGCAGTCCTGCATGGTCATCCATGCAACATGCAGCCCTGCATGGTCATCCATGCAACCTGCAGCCCTGCATGATCATCCATGCAACCTGCAGCCCTACATGGTCATCCATGCAACCTGCAGCCCTGCATGGTCATCCATGCAACCTGCAGCCCTGCATGATCATCCATGTAACCTGCAGCCCTGCATGATCATCCATGCAACCTGCAGCCCTGCATGATCATCCATGCACCCTGCAGTCCTGCATGTTCATCCATGCAACCTGCAGCCCTGCATGGTCATCCATGCAACCTGCAGCCCTGCATGATCATCCATGCACCCTGCAGCCCTGCATGTTCATCCATGCAACCTGCCGCCCTGCATGGTCATCAATGCAACCTGCCGCCCTGCATGATCATCCATGCAACCTGCAGCCCTGCATGGTCATCCATGCAACCTGCAGCCCTGCATGGTCATCAATGCAACCTGCAGCCCTGCATGATCATCCATGCAACCTGCAGCCCTACATGTTCATCCATGCAACCTGCTGTTCTGCATGAGCATCAATGCAACCTAGAGCCCTGCATGATCATTTATGCAACCTGCAGCCCTGCATGGTCATCCATGCAACCTGCAGCCCTGCATGATCATCCATGCAACCTGCAGCCCTGCATGATCATCCATGCAACCTGCAGCCCTGCATGATCATCCATGCAACCTGCAGCCCTGCATGGTCATCCATGCAACCTGCAGCCCTGCATGGTCATCCATGCAACCTGCAGCCCTGCATGGTCATCCATGCAACCTGCAGCCCTGCATGATCATCCATGCAACCTGCAGCCCTGCATGTTCATCCATGCAACCTGCAGCCCTGCATGATCATCCATGCAACCTGCAGCCCTACATGGTCATCCATGCACCCTGCAGCCCTGCATGGTCATCCATGCAACCTGCAGCCCTGCATGGTCATCAATGCAACCTGCAGCCCTGCATGATCATCCATGCAACCTGCAGCCCTGCATGGTCATCAATGCGACCTGCAGCCCCGAATGGTCATCCATGCAACCTGCAGCCATGCATGATCATCCATGCAACCTGCAGCCCTGCATGTTCATCCATGCAACCTGCAGCCCTGCATGGTCATCCATGCACCCTGCAGCCCTACATGGTCATCCATGCACCCTGCAGCCCTACATGGTCATCCATGCAACCTGCAGCCCTGCATGATCATCCATACACCCTGCAGTCCTGCATGGTCAGCCATGCAACATGCAGCCCTGCATGGTCATCCATGCAACCTGCAGCCCTGCATGATCATCCATGCAACCTGCAGCCCTACATGGTCATCCATGCAACCTGCAGCCCTGCATGGTCATCCATGCAACCTGCAGCCCTGCATGATCATCCATGCAACCTGCAGCCCTGCATGATCATCCATGCACCCTGCAGTCCTGCATGTTCATCCATGCAACCTGCAGCCCTGCATGATCATCCATGCAACCTGCAGCCCTGCATGATCATCCATGCAACCTGCAGCCCTGCATGGTCATCCATGCAACCTGCAGCCCTGCATGATCATCCATGTAACCTGCAGCCCTGCATGATCATCCATGCAACCTGCAGCCCTGCATGATCATCCATGCACCCTGCAGTCCTGCATGTTCATCCATGCAACCTGCCGCCCTGCATGATCATCCATGCAACCTGCAGCCCTGCATGGTCATCCATGCAACCTGCAGCCCTGCATGGTCATCAATGCAACCTGCAGCCATGCATGATCATCCATGCAACCTGCAGCCCTACATGTTCATCCATGCAACCTGCTGTTCTGCATGAGCATCAATGCAACCTAGAGCCCTGCATGATCATTTATGCAACCTGCAGCCCTGCATGGTCATCCATGCAACCTGCAGCCCTGCATGATCATCCATGCAACCTGCAGCCCTGCATGATCATCCATGCAACCTGCAGCCATGCATGATCATCCATGCAACCTGCAGCCCTGCATGGTCATCCATGCAACCTGCAGCCCTGCATGGTCATCCATGCACCCTGCAGCCCTGCATGGTCATCCATGCAACCTGCAGCCCTGCATGGTCATCCATGCACCCTGCAGCCCTGCATGATCATCCATGCACCCTGCAGCCCTGCATGATCATCCATGCAACCTGCAGCCCTGCATGGTCATCCATGCAACCTGCAGCCCTACATGGTCATCCATGCAACCTGCAGCCCTGCATGATCATCCATGCAACCTGCAGCCCTGCATGGTCATCCATGCAACCTGCAGCCCTGCATGGTCATCCATGCACCCTGCAGCCCTACATGGTCATCCATGCAACCTGCAGCCCTGCATGGTCATCCATGCAACCTGCAGCCCTGCATGGTCATCCATGCACCCTGCAGCCCTGCATGATCATCCATGCAACCTGCAGCCCTGCATGGTCATCCATGCAACCTGCAGCCCTGCATGGTCATCAATGCACCCTGCAGCCCTGCATGGTCATCCATGCACCCTGCAGCCCTGCATGGTCATCCATGCACCCTGCAGCCCTGCATGTTCATCCATGCAACCTGCAGCCCTGCATGGTCATCCATGCACCCTTCAGTCCTGCATGAGCGCTGAGCACTGACGTCTGCGATTTTTCGAATCGTAATTACCGGTACCGGTATCTGACTATTTTAAAATTGAAGTATTTCGCTTCTTTGGTCGTTTTCTTTTGTCAAACTTCGTTTCTTAAGAGGATTTTGTGCTTGCGCCCCTCCCCCTCAGCCTCTCTGCTCCAGTGCTCCTCCCCCTTCACCTCAGTCTCTCTGCTCCTCCCTTCCTCCTCTACCTCAGTCTCTCTGCTCCAGTGCTCCTTCCCCTCAGTCTCTCTGCTCCTCCCCTCCCCTGTCTCCTAGCAGGCTGGCAGCCCGCTGCTCGAAGGCTGCGACCTGAGCAGCAGGAGCGGGACCGGCCTCGGCATCGAGGGCGCTCTTCGGCCGCGTCTGCTGAACTGCAGGATCCACGGATGCTCGCAGCACGGTGTGGCCATGTTCGGTGCCATCTCAGACTACTCGGATGACGCCTCCTTGGTGGGCACGCGGCTGCAGATGCAGGGTTGTGAGATCGACGGCAATACGGCCAGCGGAGTGCTCGTCAGGTGAATGAAAACTCTTAACCCTAAACCCTACAACCTAAACTAGGCAATAAGGCCAGCGGTGTGCTGGTCAGGTGAAGGAAACCCTAAACACCAAACCCTCAACCCTCAACCCTCAACCCTACATCCTTAACCCTACAACCTAAACTAGGCAATGAGCCCAGCGGTGTGCTGGTCAGGTGAGTGAAATGAAGCACTGGCGGGGCGTATGTTGAGGAGTAGAGAGCTGAGGGGAGGGGGGGGGAGGAGCAGAGTGACTAAGGAGGAGGGAGAGGGGGGGGAGGAGCAGAGTGACTAAGGAGGAGGGAGAGGGGGGGGGAGGAGCAGAGTGACTAAGGAGGAGGGAGAGGGGGGGGGAGGAGCAGAGTGACTAAGGAGGAGGGAGAGGGGGGGGGAGGAGCAGAGTGACTAAGGAGGAGGGAGAGGGGGGGGGAGGAGCAGAGTGACTAAGGAGGAGGGAGAGGGGGGGAAGCACTGGAGCAGAGAGGCTGGCAGGGAGTGGGAGGGGGAGGTCGAGGAGCATGTGTCAGATATGAGTGCAGCTTTGGGACACCTCGTCTGCAGGCATGCTGCTGGCAGTTGCAAGGCTGCCATATTGACGGCAATAAGGCCAGCGGTGTGCTGGCCAGGTGAGGAGAAGTCTGGGGGTGATGAGCGTCTGCTGCTGGGCTGATTTGGACCAAGTCTTGATCAGCCAACAGACGTTGGATCTATCTATCTGTCACCTAGGGTTCAGGGTTTAGCCCTAAACCCGTGATCCCAAACAGCCGTAGGATCTATCTGTCACTTAGGGTCTGGGGTTTAGTCCTAAACCCTAAACCCTAAACAGTTGATGGATCTATCTGTCAGCAAGGCCAGCGGCGTGCTGGTCGGGTGTGAACGTGTGAAGGCCAGCCTGACAGGTAGGGATGCTAAGCTAAGAAGGCAAGGATCGTCACCTTTTCAGCAACCAGACCAGCGGCGTGCAGTTCAGTTGTGAGTGTATGACGGCCCGGCTGGCTGGCAGGGATAGTTAGATTATGTTTGTCAACACTTCCAACACAGAAGAGGTGTTTCTTGCCGAGTTCCCGGAAGTGACACTCATCTTGGGTGACAGGAAGTGTGACTCTTCACGGTGTGTGCCGGAAGTGTGACTCGGCATGGGTTACTCTTCGTGGATAACCCTCCAGGTCTGGGGCTTCACTATTTTCATAATATTTGGATTGTTATGCTTTGGCTAAGGTTATACCTCTGGACTGCTTCTCCCAGTTTTTGGCAACGAGGATTTTAAGCTTGCCGCGACACTGACTGGCTTTCTGGAGGGAATACATCGCGAAATAGTGTGATTTGCTGGATACATTAAAAATGGTGTGACGTGTCGCCAATGTGTTGGAAGATTTACACTTTTTGTCGACCCGCTGCAGGTCTGGTGCCTCTCCCTTCATGGACCGGTGCCGTGTGCATGATAACGGGGAATACGGCATCAGCATCAAGGTGAGAGGCAGGGGAGGGGGGGGGGTCAAAGAGAGAAAGAGGGGGGGGGGGGGGGGGGGGGGAAGAGAAAGGGGTGATGAGTGGGGAGAGGGGGGAAGGAAAGAGGGAGGGGAGATGAGGGGTAAAGGGGGGGGGGGGGGCAGGGAGGGGGGGGCAGGGGGAGGGAGAGGGGGGAAATAGAAAGGGGGGATGAGTGGGGGAGAGGGGGGAAGGAAAGTGGGAGGGGGGATGAGGGGTAAAGGGGGGGGGGGGGCAGGGAGGGGGGGGCAGGGGGAGGGAGAGGGGGGAAAGAGAAAGGGGTGATGAGTGGGGGAGAGGGGGGAAGGAAAGAGGGAGGGGGGGTGAAGGGTAAAGGGGGGGGGGGGGGGGCAGGGAGGGGGGGGGCAGGGGGAGGGAGAGGGGGGAAAGAGAAAGGGGGGATGAGTGGGGGAGAGGGGGGAAGGAAAGAGGGAGGGGGGATGAGGGGTAAAGGGGGGAGGGGGGCAGGGAGGGGGGGGCAGGGGGAGGGAGAGGAGGGAAATAGAAAGGGGTGATGAGGGGGGGGGGGGCAAAGAGAGAAAGGGGGCATGAGTGGGGGAGCCCCCCCCCCCCGAAGGGAAAGAGGGAGGGGGGATGAGGGGGAGAGGGGGGGGAAAGAGGCAGGGAGGTAGGGGAGGGGGAGAGAGAGTGGGGTAAGAGGGAGGGGAGAGAGGGGGAGAGGTACAGGGTGTTGATGAGGGGGTGAAAGAGGTGGGAGAGGAAGAGAGGTCATTATCGAGTTTTGTAACAGGATAGGACGAGAAAGATGTTTCCAGGTTACAGATATGTGCAGGGGATCCAGCGACAAGCAGGCATGTCCCTTCGGGTTGGAAACTGATTTTGAATTGTATGGCGTGTCCGGATTCGAATTTGAATTGGAATTTGAATTTTGGTACTGGGTGCGCAGGACGCGTCCGGCACCTTCAGCGGCAACGTGGTCGAGGGGAACAAGCGCGGGGCAATGCTGCTGGCATCCAACAGCGGCTATGACCTTCTGGATTTGGTCGAAATCAAGGGCCATAATAAGATTAAGGGTGCCATCGTCATCCAGTGAGAGCGGCGTGCATGCGATGATGCCAATTGATGAATACCTGTGATGTGGTTCCGGATCCTTGGGATTTTGTGATGGCGATCGCACGCGTGCCTATGTGGGTCCATTGCAGTTTGTGGCTAAAACCCGCCCTCACATCAAAACCCGCTCCTTCACTATATGGTGGGCGGGTTTTTGGGGTACCTCCCACCGAAACCCGCACCAAGAGTTCAATTGGCTTGTTGCGACTTGCATCTAAATGTTCTGTGATGTTGACACAGCCTTTCAGGAATTAAGCAAGCAGGCAGGAATTAAGCAAGCAGGCAGGTTTTAAGCAAGCATGCAGGAATTAAGCAAGCATGCAGGAATTAAGCAAGCAGGCAGGAATTAAGCAAGCAAGCAGGTTTTAAGCAAGCAGGGATGGAATGTGCTATGAACCTATGATGCTAACCTCGGGGCTTGTGTTGGCTTTTTGCGGCTTACGTTTACGTGATGTCAACACAGCCTTTCAGGGCTCAGGGCATTGCGTGCAGGGATGGAAAGATTGTTGCACAGTACAGCGGGAGGGCCCAGAGGTGTAACGTCATTGACAGTACAGTGGGAGAACTGATGGTGCGGCTTTGCGGCTGTGGGCTTGCATCGAGGGAGGACCGTACATCAGTTGGTACGGCATTATGACTGTACATCAGTTGGAATGGCAGTGTACCTGTACATCAGTAGGCATAGCGTACATCCGACCTGTGATCTTTACCTTACTTATATGAGTGATATGACTTTTTCTTTCAAAGTCACGCCAAATAGGCGCTCTGTTTCTTTCTGATGAAACATTGCTTGCTTTAGATTCTGAGAGCAGGGTCATCAGAATTGTCATCACTGCTACCTGGCTGATCTCCTTGGGGATCAAACACATTGGGGAATACTTCTTTAAGCAGGGTCCAGAGGTCAATGACGTCACACCTATGGGCCATGCACAGGAAGGCTCGGCCTCGAGGTGAAGCGTCATGAACACATTGGGAAATGTATAGTGCAAAGACAGATAGAGTAGATAGGGTACCTGGTTGACAGGATGCACTGAAAGAATTCTATCATAACGTAGGAAATTGAATGTGGTAGTGGTACGCTAGTGCGAGTTCTGGATGCACTTCTAATTAGTTTCACACAGTATTTCCACGCTTCACTCAAACACTTTTTTTGCATGCTCAATTTTCCTAGGCGGCGTTAAACCGAGCTCTTTTGCACCCACGTCATGCTTTACGCCTGGGGCTTCTCATCTGCACTGTGGGGGGTATTCCCACGCTACTGCTCGGTGGTTGCATGCTGATTGCCGGCCCAGGGGGTCACTGGTTCGCGCTCACTGCCCTAGCGTAAACAGTGGATTTATCTGTCATTTCTACCGGATGCCACCGGTACTGCAGCGTCTGGGCTTTTCTGCACCCTTTTTACAACAGAGCAGTAAGGGGCAGTTAAGGTGCACGCCCGAATGAGCCTTTTAAGCAGGGTCCGGAGGAGTATTATCATTAACAAGATAACCACTTCCGTTGTGGGGAGATGCTGAAAGGGCAGCTGCTGATTTTCAAAATCTAAGACGCCTCCCCCCCCCCAAGATGAGGGGCCTCACCCAGGGGAACGTTTCAACAAATGCCACGCGGGCGCTCTTTAAGGATGCTTTAAGAGCGCGACAAAAACAACAGCAGCACTGTAAAGGATGGTGCATATCTGCTGGACCCTGTTATTGAGCAGGGCCCAGCAGGTATGCGCCATCCTAGCCTTTTTACGCGCCTTTTCTTGAGCAGGGCCCAGAGGTGCAACGTCATTGACCTGCTGGACCCTTTAGAAACAGCAACACTGTAAATGACGACCTACACAGCACACACCCTGTGGTGTATGGTCAACAGCAATGAAAAGACTAACCCTGAAGAGGGCTGACCTCCCCCACCCCCACACTTGTCGCAGTGCACCTATACACTTGCTGCATGAACCCTGGAGAAGCGGTACAGCGCACCCATACGTGCGGTACAGTCATACGTCATGACACGGCCACCCCTAAGGACTACCGGTAGTCTGCAAGTCAAGGACTCTAGTTCCAGCGAGTCGTCATGAACAGAGGCATGCATAGTACAACATCTGATTGGACGGAGAACATCCCGTTGGTACATCATGGTACTGCAGTGCCGCAGAGTGCCACATGTCAACGACGTTACACCACTGGGCCATGCTGCAAAGCTCGGCCGCGTCGGCGTCCAACAGCAAGGTTGGAAACTAAAGAGAGAGGAAAGAGACCCCCTCAAAAACAAAACAAAAAGTCCAAATCCCCAATCCAACTACCGGAAGCTAAAGAGTGCCAAATGTCTTGAACTATATTATCACAGATTTGCACGGTAGTGCAATCCGGCTAAACCTGTGCCGTATTGTGCTACCTTGGTAGTGCAATCCGGCTAAACCTGTGCCGTATTGTGCTACCTTGGTAGTGCAATCCGGCTAAACCTGTGCCGTATTGTGCTACCTTGGTAGTGCAATCCGGCTAAACCTGTGCCGTATTGTGCTACCTTGGTTGTTCAATCCGGCTAAACCTGTGCCGTATTGTGCTACCTTGGTAGTGCAATCCGGCTAAACCTGTGCCGTATTGTGCTACCTTGGTAGTGCAATCCGGCTAAACCTGTGCCGTATTGTGCTACCTTGGTAGTGCAATCCGGCTAAACCTGTGCCGTATTGTGCTACCTTGGTAGTGCAATCCGGCTAAACCTGTGCCGTATTGTGCTACCTTGGTTGTTCAATCCGGCTAAACCTGTGCCGTATTGTGCTACCTTGGTAGTGCAATCCGGCTAAACCTGTGCCGTATCGTGCTACCTTGGTAGTGCAATCCGGCTAAACCTGTGCCGTATTGTGCTACCTTGGTTGTTCAATCCGGCTAAACCTGTGCTGTATCGTGCTACCTTGGTAGTGCAATCCGGCTAAACCTGTGCCGTATCGTGCTACCTTGGTAGTGCAATCCGGCTAAACCTGTGCCGTATTGTGCTACCTTGGTTGTTCAATCCGGCTAAACCTGTGCCGTATCGTGCTACCTTGGTTGTGCAATCCGGCTAAACCTGTGCCGTATCGTGCTACCTTGGTTGTTCAATCCGGCTAAACCTGTGCCGTATCGTGCTACCTTGGTTGTTCAATCCGGCTAAACCTGTGCCGTATCGTGCTACCTTGGTTGTTCAATCCGGCTAAACCTGTGCCGTATCGTGCTACCTTGGTTGTTCAATCCGGCTAAACCTGTGCCGTATCGTGCTACCTTGGTTGTTCAATCCGGCTAAACCTGTGCCGTATCGTGCTACCTTGGTTGTTCAATCCGGCTAAACCTGTGCCGTATCGTGCTACCTTGGTTGTTCAATCCGGCTAAACCTGTGCCGTATCGTGCTACCTTGGTTGTGCAATCCGGCTAAACCTGTGCCGTATCGTGCTACCTTGGTTGTTCAATCCGGCTAAACCTGTGCCGTATCGTGCTACCTTGGTTGTGCAATCCGGCTAAACCTGTGCCGTATCGTGCTACCTTGGTAGTACAATCCGGCTAAACCTGTGCCGTATCGTGCTACCTTGGTTGTTCAATCCGGCTAAACCTGTGCCGTATTGTGCTACCTTGGTTGTTCAATCCGGCTAAACCTGTGCCGTATCGTGCTACCTTGGTTGTTCAATCCGGCTAAACCTGTGCCGTATTGTGCTACCTTGGTTGTTCAATCCGGCTAAACCTGTGCCGTATCGTGCTACCTTGGTTGTGCAATCCGGCTAAACCTGTGCCGTATCGTGCTACCTTGGTTGTGCAATCCGGCTAAACCTGTGCTGTATCGTGCTACCTTGGTTGTTCAATCCGGCTAAACCTGTGCTGTATCGTGCTACCTTGGTTGTTCAATCCGGCTAAACCTGTGCCGTATCGTGCTACCTTGGTTGTGCAATCCGGCTAAACCTGTGCCGTATCGTGCTACCTTGGTTGTTCAATCCGGCTAAACCTGTGCCGTATCGTGCTACCTTGGTTGTGCAATCCGGCTAAACCTGTGCTGTATCGTGCTACCTTGGTTGTTCAATCCGGCTAAACCTGTGCCGTATCGTGCTACCTTGGTTGTTCAATCCGGCTAAACCTGTGCCGTATCGTGCTACCTTGGTTGTGCAATCCGGCTAAACCTGTGCCGTATCGTGCTACCTTGGTAGTGCAATCCGGCTAAACCTGTGCCGTATCGTGCCATATTGTGCAAATCGGGGTGACCAGCGCGCACCACAGATCTCTGCAGTGTACCATGCAGAGAACCATGCAGTGCAGAATGCAGTGGGCACGTCCCTTGTTCATCTTCCGGAGAAACAAAGTCTGAAATCCGGACGGTCAACAACCCCCAATAATCTGAAACCGCCAGTCCATGAAGATTGGCTCTTGTGCCCACGCCAGGAGCGAGATTTCTGCACCACTTTTTTTTTAGGTTTCGTTGACCGCAGGAAGAGCTTGCAGCACCACCCATCAACCCATCAGGCCTCTTTGACCACCAGAAGCAAGCTTGGTGCACCATCGCTGCACCTTACAGGTGCCCACCAGAAGCGAGCTTGCTGCACAGAAGCAAGCTTGCCCACAGGAAGCGAGCTTGTTGCACCACCCTTCAGGCCTCTTTGACCACAATAGTGGCCACCATACCGGCCTCGGTGTGACCTGCAGCATGCAGAGCAGAACGTCATCGCAGCTTCTATCCAGCTACCGCTAATCATGGCCTACAGCAGGTGGCCTAAGCAGCTAGGCTGTAACCAACTAGGGTGTACAGTAACCAACAAACCGTGTGGTTAAAATGACACACACCCTTGACAAGAGTAACACCTACTCTTGACAAGAGTGACACCTACCCTTGACAAGAGTGGCACCTGACCTCGACAAGAGTGACACCTGACCTCAACAAGAGTGACACCTGACATCAACAAGAGTGTCACCTGACCTCGACAATAGTGGCATTTACCCTTGACAAGAGTGACACCTGACCTCAACAAGAGTGACACCTGACCTCGACAAGAGTGGCACCTACCCGTGACTGTGCATACAAGCGGATACTTCCCCGGCTTAATGGGCACGAGGATCCAAGTGGCCGACGCGCCTGCATCCAGCTCTATCTCCTACAACGATCAATGCAGGCATTACGTAAAGCATCTAAAACGTAACACATGATCAATCCATGTGAATCAACCGCGCCGGCGTCCAACTCAATCTCCTGCAAACAAAAAAGGCAGACAATGTGCAATACAGGCGATACGCACAGCTGGCAATACAGGCAATACGCACAGCTGGCAATACAGGCAATACGCACAGCTGGCAATACAGGCAATACGCACAGCTGGCAATACACAGTGCTGGCAATACAGGCAATACAAAGTGCTGGCAATACAGGCAATACGCACAGCTGGCAATACACAGTGCTGGCAATACAGGCGATACAAAGTGCTGGCAATACAGGCAATACGCACAGCTGGCGGTACACAGTGCTGGCAATACAGGCGATACGCAGTGCTGGCATTACACAATACGCAATACAAGTCATACTGGTGGACCCCTCTGTGTGGATCATCCTCCGCGCCTGCCATCCATTTCAAATTCCTGCAGCACGTGTGGATCCTTTGACGACAAGTTTCAGCACCTCGACGCATTGGGGTTAAAATAGCTTAGGGGGCAGGAAAACAGCTTGGGGGGTAAGATTAGCAAACAATCAGCAGCCCTACTTGTCGCTGCTAGCCGATCGTTGTGAGCCACGGACCCTCCCGGCCACCTGGCCAAAGGGCTCACGCGGAAATGTCGTTGCCTCCCCATCACATCTCGCCTGGATCTTGCCCTTGCCCTCCACCTCAATTGCCAAAGGGTCCCTCCTTGAGCACCCCAGTCTCAGCTATGCCTCACCACCACAACCTCCGCCGCCAGCATTGGCCACCCTCCCCAGCAGCGTCACCCTCCCCCACCCCCCCACCTTGCCCTCCACCTCAATTGCCAAAGGGTCCCTCCTTGAGCACCCCAGTCTCAGCTATGCCTCACCACCACAACCTCCGCCGCCAGCATTGGCCACCCTCCCCAGCAGCGTCACCCTCCCCCACCCCCCCACCTTGCCCTCCACCTCAATTGCCAAAGGGTCCCTCCTTGAGCACCCCAGTCTCAGCTATGCCTCACCACCACAACCTCCGCCGCCAGCATTGGCCACCCTCCCCAGCAGCGTCACCCTCCCCCACCCCCCACCTTGCCCTCCACCTCAATTGCCAAAGGGTCCCTCCTTGAGCACCCCAGTCTCAGCTATGCCTCACCACCACAACCTCCGCCGCCAGCATTGGCCACCCTCCCCAGCAGCGCCACCCTCCCCCACCCCCCACCTTGCCCTCGGGCCCCTCGCCCTCCAACTCAGTTGTCAAAGGGTTCCTCCTTGAGCACCCCTGTCTCAGCCAAACCTCACCACCTCAACCTCCGCCGCCAGCATCGGCCACACTCACCAGCAGCGCCACCCTCCCCCCCCCCCCCACTACCTCCCCCCCCCACACACACATGCACATTATCCTTGCCTTCTACCTCACAGGTCAACAGACTCACCAAAGCCAGCGCCATTGCATCCCCCACACATCAATAATGCCCCATCAGAGCTCCCACCCCACCCTCCACTCACTACCCCCCCCCACTCACCTGCACCTTGCTCTTCATCGCCTCCCCCTCCACTCACTACCCCCCCCCCTCCACTCACTACCTCCCCTCCACTTGCCTACACCTTGCCCTTCACTTCCCACCCTCCACTCACTACCTCTCCTCCACTCGCGTACACCTTGCCCTTCACTACCTTCCCCTCCACTCACTACCGCCCCTCAACTTGCCTACACCTTGCCCTTCACTACCCCCCCTCCACTCCCTACCCCCCTCCACGCACATGCACCTTACCCTTCACCACCCCCCTCCACTCCCTACCTCCCCTCCACTCACCTGCACCTTGCCCTAAACCACCACCCATCCACTCCATACCTCCCCTCCACTCACCTGCACCCTGCCCTTCACCACCTCCCCATCCACTCACTACCCCCCACTCACATGCACAGTGCCCTTCACCACCTCCCATCGACTCACATGTACCTTGCCCTTCACTACCTCCCCTCCACTCACATGCATCTTGGCATTCACTACATCCCCTTCACTCCCCACCTCCCCTCCACTCACCTGCACCTTGCCCTTCACTAACTCCCCCTCCACTCCCCACCTCCCCTCCACTCACCTGCACATTGCCCTTCACTACCGCCCCCTCCACTCACATGCACATTGCCCTTCACTACCTCCCATCCCCTCCACTCACATGCATCTCGTCATTCACTACATCCCCTTCACTCCCCACCTCCCCTCCACTCACCTGCACCTTGCCCTTCACTAACCCCCCCTCCACTCCCCACCTCCCCTCCACTCACCTGCACATTGCCCTTCACTACCCCCCCCCCCCTCCACTCACATGCACCTTGCCATTCACTACCGCCCCTTCACTCACATGCATCTTGTCATTCACTACATCCCCTTCACTCCCCACCTCCCCTCCACTCACCTGCACCTTGCCCTTCACTAACTCCCCCTCCACTCCCCACCTCCCCTCCACTCACCTGCACATTGCCCTTCACTACCGCCCCCTCCACTCACATGCACATTGCCCTTCACTACCTCCCATCCCCTCCACTCACATGCATCTCGTCATTCACTACATCCCCTTCACTCCCCACCTCCCCTCCACTCACCTGCACCTTGCCCTTCACTAACCCCCCCTCCACTCCCCACCTCCCCTCCACTCACCTGCACATTGCCCTTCACTACCCCCCCCCCTCCACTCACATGCACCTTGCCATTCACTACCGCCCCTTCACTCACATGCATCTTGTCATTCACTACATCCCCTTCACTCCCCACCTCCCCTCCACTCACCTGCACCTTGCCCTTCACTAACTCCCCCTCCACTCCCCACCTCCCCTCCACTCACCTGCACATTGCCCTTCACTACCGCCCCCTCCACTCACATGCACATTGCCCTTCACTACCTCCCCTCCACTCACATGCATCTCGTCATTCACTACATCCCCTTCACTCCCCACCTCCCCTCCACTCACCTGCACCTTGCCCTTCACTAACTCCCCCTCCACTCCCCACCTCCCCTCCACTCACCTGCACATTGCCCTTCACTACCCCCCTCCACTCACATGCACCTTGCCATTCACTACTGCCCCTTCACTCCCCACCTCCCCTCCACTCACCCGCATCTTGCCCTTCACTAACTCCCCCTCCACTCCCCACCTCCCCTCCACTCACCTGCACCTTGCCCTTCACTAACTCCCCTCCACTCACACGCACCTTGTCACTCAGTACCTCCCCTCCACTCCCCACCTCCCCTCCACTCACCTGCACCTTGCCCTTCACTTCCACCTCAGGGTCGCCCACCAACACCAGCACTGTGTAGACCTTATCCTGAAGGGGCAGAAAATCACCGCTTACTGCTGGACTCTCCTGACAGTCTCTATTTTAGCGTTTACCTTCACATACATTCCTAGCGTTTAGCTTCAGCTACACTCCTAGCCTTTAGCTTCAACCACACTCCAGGTACAGGCGTCAGCAGGGCTTGGTGTCGTCAGCAAGCCCTGTTCCTTGGGCCAACTACCGAAGGCCAGTCAAGGCAGGGTCACAATCGGCCCAGTGAGGACCACCCGGCAGCCCTCGAAAGAGGGTCGGATGAGAATTCAAATAAACACAGTTTACTGCTAGAGGTTTCTGTTTAGGGTTCCAATATTTTTCGTTTTTCGTTTCGCAACCTGACAACCCCATACCCCATCATTGTTGAGCTTGGTAGGTGGTAAGATCAACCCTCACGCCCCTGTGGGGTTTAGTTTTCTTCCTTTCTTGACACAAGAATGGGATATTACGAGGACCCATCCCGCCCCAAGCGCGTTATTCCCATCTGGTTTCCAGGAAAAGATATTCTGGGGTTCTAAATCCTTCCCGGCCATTGTGAAACCTTATCCAAGCCTGGTTTTCAACTATTTGCGATGTTCGCACCCCCGCCACCTCACGATGCGCCCCTGTGGACCCACGAGGGCGCATCGTGAGGTGGCGGGGGTGCGAACATCGCAAGCTTCGGGAAACAAAAACATTTTCAGGACGGGATATTGGAAGCAAGTCGTGTTCGTTTTCTAGCCACCAGAGGTTGATTCAGTCTGCCCCTATTTTCTTCTTTGTATCAAACGCAGACAATCAGCATTAAAAAACGTGTCTCATGCATTCACATGCACCCTTCCACCCATGGCACGCAATTCAGAGTTTATTTTAGCGCGCTTCAGCCACAATTCAGCTACAATCAGGCCAACAGACGGCAGGGCTTGGCACAGCAAACCCTAAACCCTGAACCCTACAACCAGGCCTACAAACGGCAGGGCTTGGCACAGCAAACCCTAAACCCTGAACCCAACAACCAGGCCTACAAACGGCAGGGCTTTGCGCATCAAATCCTGTTGCCGAAGCCAATCAAAGTTTGGTCTCCATCGGCGCAGTGGTGACCACCCGGCGGCAAAACGAAGGTGCCCTCGCGCACACTAAAATAAACATTGGCACGCAAACCGGTATGGGAAACGCACCCTCCACCACCCTCTCATGGTGAACATTGGGTCAGAAATCTTGGTTTGTTTGGCAGGTTCCGGAGGCAGGGATACGATGGTGGGGCTAAGCCTCACTTCCCCCCAAACCCTTAACCCTAACCCACAATTTACTTGTTGCCCCAAAACAGCGCCCCCCGCCCCTCACCGCGAATTCTAGGGCGGAGAAGTAGTGGTTGACCTGGGACGGGTTGGTCAGCTTCAATTTCGTCAGCCTGAGAGGAAAGGGCAGTCAGACGCGATTCGATGAGGTCCACACATCAATTATGTCCACACATCAATGCTGTATTGCTGCCAGAGCCCTGGCCGATGGGGTGAAGGTTCCAGGGTCCAGGGTATAGGGTTTAGGGTAGCAACCTGGGTCCTCAAACTGCAGGCAGACGCTCACACCAGCACACGCACCGCTGCAGCAGGCTCCCCTCACCTGCCGGCCGTTAATTCAATCACGTCCGGCTCAAACACCATCCCGTTCTTCTCGTTGCCGAGGCGCACAGTGACCTGCACATGAAGGCGTTGAGCTGATCAGCTGAGCGCATGTGGGTGTGCAGCTCAGCAGTTGCTGAACAGTAATCGGGCTGTAACACCATCCCGTTCTTATCGTTGCCGAGGCGCACAGTGACCTGCACATGAGGGCGTTGAGCTGATCAGCTGAGCGCATGTGGGTGTGCAGCTCAGCAGTTGCTGAACAGTAATCCGGCTGTAACACCACAGCCCGTTCTTCTCGTTGCCGAGGTGGACAGTGACCTGCACTTGGCAATGAAGACGAGGATTACCGCGGGGTATATATGGAAAGATTGATCTTTCCATGTCTATCATCACAGCTGATAAAGGGTTGGGGTCAGTGCAGACTTACCTGTTTTATTTCCCTAAATGATGACCGAGGACCATCGGCACATGGCCACCGTTGCATAGACTCAGATTGCCAAGAGGCATGGAGAAACAGAGCAAGATCACACAGTGTGACGCAGCACACATTACGGCATAGTAAACCATCGGCCATGCATGATGGCTCGGTTAACATGGCTATACCAACCTATGCCTAAGAAGACAGATGGAGTGCTGAACTGCTGACTTTGAGGAAATAGATGTACCTCTCTCCCTCTTGCTCAAATGCCTGGACCAGGGCCAGATTTCACTGTCGCAGAGGATAGAGGATGTGGAGATCTGATCCAGCAGGGTGCGTTTTGCATGAGCACGACATGGCTAAGGCGGCATGGAGAATCATGTTGGTCTCCGCTCCAGCAATCCAGCAGCTGGCGCAGATCCGTTGCTGTTTAAACAGGGCAGGCGGGGCACGTGTGCACGCAAGTGCTGCCTACCTCGTCAATGGGCTTGCCAGTGATATTATAGCTGGCCAGGCCTGCTTGGGCTTGCTTAGGCTTCGCTGCTTCCAGCCCCAGGAGCAGGCCAGCCCCTGACAGCATTATGTCGCGTCTTTGGAGGCCAGCTCGAGCACTGTTGTCAGACGCCTCACTCTGCAAGATTTCAAAATCAAACGGGGCCGCGAGATTGCAGACAAGTGGTGAGTCAGCAAGGACGTGGATCCGGTTTGTCATTTTTGAATCAAGCCTGTCGAGGCGCTACACTTCGCTACACCCACCAGCTTGGATTTCCCAGCCATCGCCAGCGTTTCGAACCGCCTGCAGGTTAACCCGGCTCCGATCCTTGCGGAGGGAGCATTCAGACGTGCGGACCTCGCTGAAACCTGTTGCATCGCGACGTTATGATTGTTACTCTCACTGATAGGGTGATGTCTAGAGTCCGAGTGGGGATATGGGAGAGGCAGCGGAGTCAGAGATGCCCTCGATGCAGGGCTTCATTATCGGATATCTGGTGCGGACCAGCCACAGATCTGGTGCGGATCAGCGGATCATCCATTGCACCAGGGTCCACACCCATGGTCGGTGCCCCTGGTTGTACTAATTCCTCCAATTCTCTATCTGGCCCCTCAACATCCCACGTACTTAGCCACTGAACCCTGCCACATCTGGTAATCAGTCAATTCGTGCTTGAATTCTACATGCTTGATAGCTTAAATCATATGTTTTTGAGACTGCATGATACCCCTCATGCGCATGCCATGGTGACTCATCAAGCCGGATTACCGGTCGGTGAAGTTTGACGATTCAAATAATGAGATGACGCTTGCTAAGGGCTGCATCCTTTAGTGTTGTGTCTTCATCAGTGGTTCATCATTGATATTTCTGCACCCATGCATGCATGTCTCGCACCTTCTTCACCGCTGCAACGTGATAACCCTGGTGATAACGGTACAGTGCTACGGCCGAACGGGTGCCTTCCTTAATCCACGCCCCTGGGCGTTTTTAGGATTCTCAGGAATATTTACAGCGGATGGCCAGCGGATGGCCCTTCCGGGAGGGAAGCTCGGGGGAAGCAACGAATGAGAGCCTCTCTTAGTTTCTTGGCTTGCAAAGCATCGATTAGTTTCAAGCCCATTATGCAAGTGTGAACAGCGCAGTTCAAATGCAATTTTGTCACACCTTGACCATGTGGAAGCTGGGAGGAAGCTGGGAGGAAGCTGGCAATCTAATCCTTCTTCCTCCCTCGTTGCATATCCGAGAAGGACACCAGAAACCTGTCACCTAGCCACCCGGCCAAGCATTTGCCCCCTCAAATAAGGCGCAGCCTGCCCTGCCTCTCTGCTTGGTACACTGAAGGAGCTGGAGGGGAGGGGAGGACCCTTGAGACTTGAGTTAGGCACCCACACGGCTGAGCCTTTTTGAGCCGGGCCCAGAGGTGTAACGTCATTGACTGGAGGATCTGGAGGGGAGGGCAGCCGTCCCAAACCTGTGTCAGGCAGGGACTGACCTACAAGGCTACAACCCCGACCCATTACAGAGGTGCCGCTTGTAGAAGTAGCCTACGAAAAAGCACAGTACTAGGATGCAACCTGCCGGGGGGACCACAACGCCAAACACAAGTCTGCGGCAACCCACCGTGCCTGCTTTCAGCCTACGGCGAGGGCCGAGGTTGAGCTGTAAACCCTAAACCGCTAGTGCTGGGGCACGCTAGCAATCGCATCCGCAAGATGTTGCGTGCACGTGTTGCACAACGTAAGGGCTGCTGCACCGCGCGGTCAGCAGGGTCAACTTACGAGGACGGCGCAGCGGTCAGCGGCATGAGACACGTTGTTGCCTGTTGTGTTGGGCAAGGGGAGACAGCTGGGAAAGGGGAGATGCGCTACATGCTTGCTTCCAAGTCCCTAGCATCAAGCCAGGGAAGGTGCCGGACTACCAGAGCGGGGGTGGGCAACAAGACATGCCCTTCAGACGGCGCCACAGGCTTAGACTAGTTGTACCAGGGCCAGGGTAACCCGGTACGGAAACACGGTACGGGAATACGGTGCGGTACGGTACGGGCAAAAGGGACAATACGGTAGGGCAATACGGTCCAAGATTTTTTCGCATTTTCAAGGCTCTGAACAGCAGGATCCACACAGAGAAACACATGCATGCAACACTCCCATGACTGTTCGACCCCATGCACATCCTGACATACTGCATGGCTGCATGACAGCCCCCATGCAATTTTGCATGGCCCCCAAATAAACACCTAGGATCTCCATGCATGCTTGCAGATTTACCATGCTGACATGCTAGGGGAAAATATGATCATTGATTCAATCCCAAACTCCTCACACATCGCCATTACAATGTTCCAACATGCCATTCAGCATTTCAGTAATTCAGTCAGTCCATATAAACGCTACCCACCAGCATGGCACATGAAATTTTGCATGCATGAATATAGCAATAGAAACAAGAGGCCTCAGAATCACCTTGCATAGTTGCTGAGTTGCATCATTACATGGCATGCATGGAAATCACTTCGTAAGGAGACACGGAGCTCCTGTGTCTTGCCTCCCTCATGGGAGTCCTGGACACGGATGCTCCTACTACTCCTAGCCTCCTCCCTCCATGTACGGTATGCAGCTTTGGATTGTGACTTGGCGCCAAGTTGTGTCTTACTGCCACTGAGTATTTTGATTTCCCACCACCCCCTTTGGTCTCGGAGCTAAATGCGTATGCGTCATACGTCACGTCAAGGGGCGGGGTTCGGCAGGACGCACAGTTTGGAGTAGACTTGGACTTTTACGAGCAACGAATGCCTCTTTACCTCTGGAAGCGAGCGAGCTTGCGTAGATTTTGATGTCCTGTCACAGTCCACACGACTGTGAACTTTGTGGACTTGCCAGACGAGGGAGACGATCACACGACATCACCGCTGTATGCATGTATCACCCGTCCTAATAACGCCTTACCCTTTTACACGCCGCAACTTGTCCTGCTATGCCCGCGAGGTGATTTGTAAATCGCATATAGTGCCGACGATCATCTTATCGCTAAATTTACATCGCCCACTCTTAGCCTGGCCAGCCTTCGATGATGACGCACGGCTGCAAAATCCAATGCGCATCAGCCGTGTACGCTGCCTTCCTAGGACTTGTTCTCAGCGCTGCCCCTACGTCCATCCTGATAATATCTGATATGTCTGACTGGTCTGTGCACTTATGCTCCCATGCAGTCATGCAGTGCAGGAAATGGCGGCCGTACTTGGCCGTGTTGCAAACGGTACGGTGCGGTACGGATACGGTACGGGATTTTAGGCCAATACGGCCCGTACTGGGTAACCCTGACCAGGGCAGGCATGGCTGCATAATTAAGAAGCCCTGGCTTCTTTTGAAAATGTGATTGAATTAGTTGACAGCAGGACTGTTGAGGGGCCGAGGAATCGGACTTCCTTTCTTTGTTTCACCTGTTCCTTTATTCCTTCCCCCCCTCTCTTTCCATACCGGCATGCTTCCTATTTCGACCACAAAGACATTTAAAAGGAGTTGCAGCAGTAGCCAGCAGAAGTGCGCCCACAGTCAAGGTACCCGTGGCCTATGGTTGAAATGTGTGCCAAGTTTTTACAGTCTAGCAGAGCATCACATTTGATGCATGGGACATGTGCCCATAAACCGGTTCGGGCACTTGATACGCTAGGACAGCGAGCAAAAATCAGTGACCCCCCTAGGCAAGCAACCTACACACAACCACGTCATTGACGAAACCACAACAATTGGGAATGACCCCGCTAGTGCAGAAGGTACGCCCCAGTCATAAAACATGACGTGGGTGCAAAAATGTTCGAGTGAGCACCGCCTGCAAAATTAGGGGAGACGGCATATTTTTATCAGAGTTTAAGATGATTCTCTCTTTTCAACATGCATTAAAAGCGAGGGGGGAGGCAACAAAAAAAGTTAAACACCCCATCATAAAAAAATGTGAAACGACCCCTGGCTACCCCCCCCCCCCGCCTCCGGGACCTATCTAAACCTTAATTTCTCAGTCAAAAATCAGAATTTCAGGGAGGGAGCGGGGTCAATTTCTATCAGCTCAAAAGTGCGCTTCTAATGGTGTCGATAAATGTACATGATTCACAAATGTCAAGTGGTGAAACAAAAGAATATACCAATGCTCTTGCTACCACCTGCCAGCTACCTATCCACGCTAGAGACCATGAGGCTCCAGAAACGAGAGGACTCTCGCACGAGTGGCAGCAAACTAGCATTTAACTTGAGCAGTGCCTGTGAGCCGCAAATGGCCAATTTTCGACGAAGGGCTGGCCGACAGGAGGTGCGTAGCCGGGGCAGCTGGAAAGCTCTCGCAACACCACAACATCGGGGGTCCCTTGGGTCGCTACATCCGAAGATAGGAGCTGCTGCTGCGGGCTCTCGGGTGAAGCCTCAACAGCAGGACCAACAGCTGCTGCTAGAGCGAGAGGCTCTACGGCAGCCGCATGCTCGATAGCAGCAGCAGCAGCCGGAGCAAGAGCTGAAGGAGTAGCAAAAGTAAAAGAGGGGTATAGTGATGTGATTGTGCGCTGTCGCTTCGTCGAGTTCTCCTTGGCCAGCCTCTCAGCTCCTCTCTTGCACTCTTTCCCCTGTTGGTGATTTCTTAGGGCCACTGGGTTGTCTGTGAATTTTAAGACCTTCAAACAATGCTCACAGTAGGTTGTCATTGCTTCATTAATAGTAACTACCAATGCAGGTACATCGTGTGAGTCCATAATGGGTGTACGCACAACGGTGCATGTGGTTCCAAAGTCATGACACCCCCCCATGTCAAAATCGCATGCCAAGAGGGGTCTGGCATTCTGTGTGAAATTTTTTATGATGCATATCTGTAGCAAATGACAGTGGGAATGCAACGCTGTATTTATCGTCTCAATCTGATGTTAAAAAAAACAGATATAAAAAATCCAAAAAATCTTTTGTTACCCCCCTCCCCCCCCCCACTTTGCCCCTCCGTATCTCCCAGCCCCCTGGGCCAAAAACAATTTCAAGACCAGATATGGGAAGCTCTCGTCAAGCTCTACAGCTTTAGATGATGGGGTGTATTCAGGTTTTTTGCCCCCCCCTCGATTGAAAGATAAGACCCCATTTGGTTCCAAAATGCAGATGCAGAAAGCTCTGCATTTAGCTTGCCCCACAATCCATTGTGTACCGTTTCAGGGCCATATCCTCGTCCGCTAAAATCATGGAGAGTTAGGATTATTCACAAGGTTTATCAAAATGCCCCGTCTCCCTGGTAGCATAGTGAACTTGCTCCTTGCCATGCATCATGCATGGGGTCTCCGGGTATATGACGTTACACCTCTGGGCCCTTGCTGTTGGACGCCGACGCGGCCGAGCTTTGCAGCATGGCCCAGTGGTGTAACGTCATTGACCTCTGGGCCCTGCTTAGAAAGGCTCGATCGCCTAGGCGCCCAACAGGGTAGTTCGGAGGAGGAAACGAAAAGAAAGAGGGGAAGTGCAAGAGGGGCGCACAAAGGAGAAGGAAAATACCCCCCCCCCTCCATGCACAGAGCAAAGGTTCCCCGATCCTGTAGATTCAAGTCTGTGGCCCGTGGGTGGCATGGTGAACCTGCCCCTTCCCACGGGGTCTCTGAGAATGGTGTTGGCTGCGATCCCCACAGGAGCCCTGCTCAGAATAATGGTATGTCCTCCTAGCGTTTTGGCGAATTCTTTGTGCCTGTCGCTTCCAAAGATGGACATTGCCGACTTGAGACAAATAAAGGCTGGCTGGATAAGGCTTACAACTCATAGGTTCTGTAGCTCAAGTGGTAGAGCATCATTCTGTAAACGATGGGGATGTGAATTCGAATCCTATCGGAGCTATCTGAGTGACTGGTAAAACCTCTCGGCGATATTTGTGCGTTTATGCACGCGCCTTAGCCAGTCATGAGGGAAATCGCAAAGTAAAAGAGGTACCGACGAGTGATTGATCCACAGTTACTATGACTCGGGGGAGGGTGCGCGTATCCCGTACCGGCAGGTTTACCTACGGGTCGCCTATACCTAGGGATCCGTTAAAGTCACGAACGATAGGAAACGACACGTACCGTAGTATCAGCCCATTTTCGTTTTATATTGAACTCGTTTTTTGTTTCGAAACCCTCTAATTAACAAAATCACGCTTTCGTTTCAGTGGTTCGTTTTTCTGATCGGAGGCTGAAATTGTTTACGATCACTGGTTCGTTTTTGCTCCAAAACCACTCTAAACGGCAATCACTGGTTCGTTTTTATCAAAAAATTGCAGGAGAGGGACGCCCTCACAGCATCGAGTTGTAGAGGCCTGCTTTCGATTTCTTCTGTTGCGGCTGGCCTTCGATTTCTTCTGCTGCGGCTGGCCTTCGATTTCTTCTGCTGCGGCTGGAAGACGCGGCGGGGCCGCTCGCCTACTATCTCGACATCCGGGTCTAAATCAATTATCACAGTGGCAGGATTTGTGGCAGGAGCTGTGGTTACAGGTACTGCTCCGGGTAGATTCACAGCCCCATCAGCGGGAGCAGGCGGTGTCTGATGAGGTGCTGCCGGTGCCAGGACAGCCTGTGCCTTTGCTCTAGCAATCGATTCAGCAAAAGTAAACTGCCTCTTGCTCATCAGGATAATATTTCAATGCGAAAGGAGCGAGATTGCGACAAGAATGAGGCCACTCTTTGTGTGGAGATTTTTAGGGGTTTGGGGCTAAAATATTCGTTTTTATGGTTCGTTTTTGTCCCCTGGTACACATTTCAATCGAAATCAACGGTTCGTTTTCTTGAAAAACGATCAATAAAACGAAATCGGACTGATACTACGGTAGTCTTACTTCTTACTTAGAGTCTCATTCAGTGCCTTCTCCCTTGACTTCTCTAGCTGGCTTTTTGTTTGCTAACGTGGTCGAGCTTTATTTGAGCGTGGCCCAGAGGTGTGACGTCATTAACTGATGCGGCTTTGGGGAGAGAGATGTGTGTAAATTTCAGTCGCAGCAACTCCTATCCGTATGAGCACGGGGATGGCGGTATGTGGAGATTGAAGCACGTCACAGACAGAGCACCCCTGACCAGCTCACTCCGGTAGCTTTGGGGAAAATGGTGAATGTCGCTATTATAATTAGAAAGTGGGAGGTGATTCGTGTGTTGGGGTTGCCAACTTGCCTTTGCTTAGAACGGTGCATACCCGCTGGACCCTGCTGAACGCTCGGCTGCGTGGGGCTGGTAGGGAATGACTCAGCTCAAATCCAGCTACCATGCATAGCCAGGACCATGGTGCAGCAATGCCACCCTCCTTATTGAGGGGGTCAGGAACATGGCTTTGCCTATGAACAGCGCTATTAAGACATGCTCCCCCCAAAGTCGAATCACCAAATGAAAGGGGTAGTACGGTAGTTGGATGGTGGACCACCAGATGACGGTTGTGAGCTTGGCTTGAGTTATAATTACATAATAGCACCGGTAAGACAAGGAATGTTTTATGTGACAAGTTTATGACGAGTTTATTGAAAGAGTGGAATACCATGACAAGCAACCACTCTTAAATAATACAGGTGAGTTCGGGAAGGGGACATCTAACGCGGCATTAAGCAAATCTGCAGAAAATCGACAAAAATAAGGCAAGCTGATACGTGTACACTACTGCACAGAGTGTGGTGTGGTGGCCAGCAACATATAAGATCAAAATCAGAGTACAGCCGGCCCAACCTCCGTCCACAAGGGGTTATCCGTCACCGCTGCTCCGCACATCCGAGTCTCCAACTCTGACAGCTCGCTCTCGCCCAGCGGTTGCGGCTGCAGATCCCGCCCTGCGACTGAGGCCCAAGAGTGCGTGTCCTTTACCGGGGTCGCCTTCGCTCGGTGAAAGCCGCTGCTGCCAATACCGAGCCCACGTCCGAGCGGCTGCAGGCCGTCGCCCGCCAGGGCCGCCCCCGACCATACACCCGCTGACGCCCCACCTGGCTGGCTACCTCTACGCCCCTCTTCATCAAGCTGGCCTACGAACAGGTGTTGTTGTTGTTGTTGCAGCGGCGGCTTCCGACTGGACAGGCCGGTGATGGACAGCGGCCCCGCGACCATGACGGGCGAACGCACATGCGCCTGGCGGGAGATCACGAGCGGGGGCGGGGACGTTTGCTTCGGCGGCAGCTCGGTCGAGCGCGAGGCAACAGGCAGCACCCCAGCCATAATGTCTAGACAAGAGTCCGACGTGCGGCGCCCGCTGCCGCTGCGAATCGCGGCCTCGGAAGCGGCAACGGTGGCTGAGCCGTCGCACTCTGACGCCCCGCCTCCACCGGCCTCGCCCCGCACATCATCCACAGGCCACAATAGCTCCGTTGTTCCGCCGACGACGAACTGCCCACCGCTGCCTCCCTGCGCTCCCCACTTCATCCCAACTTCCTTATTCACCACGAGGCCTGTGCCCAGTTGCCTTCCATGATCGCTACTCGTCGCCGCCGCGGCTGCGTCACCGCCTTTGATGCCCAGTGCCTCTAAGTAAGCGACCCTCAGCCGCCTCTCAATGTCCCCATCACATGCCCCTGTTCCGTACAACGGCTCTTCAGAGGGACCGGACGACGCACGGCTCTCCTCCCGGCGGCTGGCCCCCTGGCTGGCTGCCGCACCCTCGTACCACAGCAGAGAGCTCGGCCCGTGCGACGTGCCAACTCGCCGCTGAACCACGGGCAGAGAGAGAAGGGCGTTCCCCGCTGGAGAAGATCGGGCGGACACTTCATCGCTCAAGACGAGCTGCCTAGGGGAGAGCTCCAACAGGGGCCGGAAGATCACACCCCGGTGCCCCAAACTGCCACGGGGCCCGCTGCTGTCGGCTGTATCGCCAGCCAGTGGCGAGGCTGCTTGGGAGCTGCAGGTAGGCCCCCAGGGTACTCGATCTGGGCTGCTGTTTCTCGTTTGGGTGGTGGGCACGGAGGTGTCCCCTAGGGGCAGGCACACTCCGCTACTACTGGGCTGCTGCTTGCGGTTCACCAGCCCCAGCTCCGCAAGGGACGTTGTGGATTCCTTGTCAAGCGGGCATTCGTCTGAGGGCGGGCTTTCGCTCCCTCGGGCTACACGGTCCGCCATGCGCTCCTCTACGCAAGAACAAGCGCAAAATATCGGATCAGAGACGGCTGTCAGCAAATATCAATATAAGTGAACAGCCTTTACTTTATTCAGGTGGGGGTTAAGAGCACTGGAACGGGGCAGAGGGTGCAAGAGATGCGTATCCAGCAGACATGAGCGGGCATGGATTGAGTTTTACCGTAAGCGAAGCTACACGGTGTGCTTGGTGGATTCCGCAGCACTTTCAGGTGCATGGTGTGCGCGTAATCTACCATGCAGGCTTGGTGAGCGCCATGTGCCCACCATGCCTATGGACCAGCATGGCAGTTTTGACACGACCGAAGATTCCATGCAACGGATGCGAACCATGATGTTGTAATGGCAACCCATGCGACCATGCAATTATAGGCGGCTTAGCTAGTGGCTGTGCAGTCACACCGAGTTTGGATGTCAGTGCCATGAGCAAGGCAAGCCTTACTCCTCTCACCTGAAATAGCCCATTCAGAGCACGGCAGTGGCGTGGGCTGTTTGGGGCTAGATCCCGCCTTTGAGGGGGCCTTCCGCATGAGGACCATCACACTCTCTTTCTCTCGAAGCTTCCTAATGACAAACATGCTTGCAGCAATGAGGATTGCCAGCGCCGCGAGAACGACGAGGAAAACGCCGATCTTTACACCCATCGAGGCGCCTGGCAGCCACCAATCCTGCGGGCAAGGGAAGGGGAGCATTGAGTTGGCAGGGCGTGGCGGAGGCAGGCCTGAAAATAAGCTGCTATTGGGGTCTTACGGCACTAACCAGTTGTCCATGATCGTCAGGAGGCGTCGGGCTGTCTCCCGCCGAGGAGTTTGTTATGTCCGACATTGCAAGCCCTCGGCTTGCGCCCACTTCCAGCTGGGGGGCAGCTTCTCTATGCGCCTAGGGATGACTTGTTCGGCAGGTCCAACGAGGGGCAGATTGGGTTCTCTAAGTATATATTCGTCGGAGACTCGACCGTCACGTCCGTCCGTCACGTCACTCGGACGTCCCTTTCATCTTCGCGAGGGGAATGCAGGCCTGTGCATAACTGCGCATTCTAATCTGAATTTATGGACGGCGTAAGGAAGTAACATAAGAACGAACACTAATTCACAGGGAAGACAAGGGTCGCAAAAGTGTGACGCAGGTCAGCAGTCACACCGACATTGTACTGCAGAATCTTGGGAGGGATTCGGAAATGTCGCCCACCCTGCAATGCTGAAAATGTCTCCAGTCCAGTTTCATCGATTTCGTTGAAGCCTCACACAGTTGTTCTGCTGCGTAACCTGTTCCAGTCGGCATTTCGTTACTTTGCTCCTTGCTAGGGCCAGTCAACAGCCCTATCAAACATGCGAGCGTGGGCCAATGTCCGTGCTGTTTCGCTTGCCAAAGAGATGCATGACGAGAGCTCTCCAGGTATCGATCACCCCAAGCAACTCGTACATACCTCTCTTCTTAGTCAGGCAACTGAAGTCAATACACGTGCGACAATCGCGAACCCCAACCCAGCGACATGCATCATGCAGTCGAATCACAACCAGCTAGCCCCCTAGTTCTCAGGTTCGCTGTCACTTTATTCTCGCAGGCACGACTGGGGCTACAGCACGGCGGCTAATGAGGTCTTCAGGTCTAGAAGGTGCGGTTGTTTGCAAGTTTGCAACCTTACATGACACACAGCTCATCGCTGGTCCCCATCATGCATGACGTGTACACGTAGCTGTAACCTGAGCATCACAGACTAGCATGATGACCCTGACCCTAAGTCTCTGACCCTCTGAAAATCTCGCTGCTGACCCTGAGCCTGTGTTTTGAGCGCAGGCTGGGAGATTGTTCTCATTGTCGTCATTATTTTCTCAGTGGCCATCGCCTGTGCGCTCTCCTTTGCAATCTGGATTTTTCTCAGGTGGGCTGCGGTGGGGGGGTGGGGGGGGGGGGGAATTGCCATGACTCATCACGGCTCAGCTCAGCTCAGCCCAACTGAGCCAAGACATTATGGGTCATTGGTGTGACCATGCATCGCTATGACACTGTCATACTTTGCATTTGAATTACGTCATCACACTTCACATTAGTATGATGCCACTGAAATGACGATACCACACTTTGTCATATTACGCATAGTATTATCACGCGTTGCAAATAATGATATCACACTTTGCATTGGTGTGACACATGGCATCCGTATGATGATATCACACTATACATTGGTATTACACCATCACACTACGTTTTTTTTTGTGATGCTGCCAGGCCTAGCAAACAAAAACAGGAGGATGAGGAGGGGAACCTGTAGTACGACCCTAAGTTTATGTTTGTGAGACATTGTGACACTCACTTATTGTTTGTGTGACACTTTAACCAAATGAGTGTGTGACGCTACGTGCTACAGGTTCAAAAGGCAACAGGACGAGGAGGAGCGGCTGTATTACGAGTCCAGGGCCGCGGCGGAAGCGGTGGCCGCGCACTGCTGCAGCACGGGGCAGGCTGTCGCGAACATGAGCCAGGTCTCCAAGAAATGCATGGACTCTGCCGGACAAGGCTTTGTTGTCCATCCCGCCTTCGCACGCAGGCAGGCCTCTGCCGCAATGCCTGCGGCAGGCCCATCTGCCAGCAGTGAGTGTGCCGTTTAGCTCAAGGCATGATGCTGTGCCCTGCAGGCAAGGTCTTAGTTATGGCAATAAATATCTTAGCTTTTGTAATATATATGCTAGCTATGGTAATAAATATCTTAGCTTAGCTACCGTATGGTAATAAATATCTTGCCCATGGTTATAAATATCTTAGCTATGGCAATAAATACGACAATGTTGCAAGTACGTGACTTGGAGGTCAACATGGATCTTGCCTGGGTTTAGGGTTTACAAACCCGGAAGTCGAATCCTGAACCTCCAACCCTGAACCGGATCCTTGACACTGGAGCCTTCCGACGGGCTGAACAGAGGTCCCGTTGGGATCCTCTTGAGGGAAGGATCTAGGCACACTTCATGTCAGGGCGCTTCAGCTACAATTCAGCTACATGACGGCCTAGGGCTGTGGGAACCTGGTACAGCAAGCCCTGCTGTGTGGTTTTGGGTTTCGGGTCAAGGGTTGAACCACTGCAGGCCAGTCCAGGATTGGTCCTGATCGGCCAAGTGGGGGCCGCCCTGGCGCCCTGCAACCTGCCTGGGGTGGTCTTGCGTGGACCTTATCATTGACTGGCCTTGGGATGTTCTTTTCTTTACGGACTCTGGGATGGGCGGGATGATCAGATTGGGGTATTGCCTTTCGCCAAATAAATTTCTCAAGCATGTTCTTGCGATGCGCTTGTCGATGGCCATGGCTGGGCACCCTCCAAGTAGTAGTATGTAGGGCCCAGCGCCTGTAGACAGGGTGGCAAGAGGCAACTGCCGAAGGATGCAAGTTACGTTTCCAGTCGAACACAGTGACAAAGCTCGCACATATATGAAGCACACAAAATGCAGGTATCCGGGAATGGGGGTCCTGCGTGTTGCGGTCCTCCTGTTTCATGAGGGGTAGAATCGCAACAATCGCAGAATCTCAAAAAGTTGAGCACACATTTCACTGACGAGGGATGCTGGCGGGAGGCTTGTGAGGTATAAGGTTAAAAAGGATGGAAACCGGAACGGAGCGAGCGTGTTTGAGCGCTCCCCGCTCAGCTCGGCAAACCTCTGATTGCCCTCTGCCTGGCGTAAAACTCGTATTCTGCTATGCAATTCAAATTTGAAATTTGAAACCCGATTCAATCCGCATCTCCAAAGGATCAGGCATTGCGGCCTTGATCGAGCGCTGCTCCCCAGCAGAGCGGAAGCTGATTCAAGATCCCACTTACAGTCTAATGCACACGATTTTTTTTTGAATTTCCAACCCGTGTCCCCTGCACCAGGCACCGCGGCCCTGAGCAGCACTCTGCTCCTCGGTGGTACAGTCGCAAGCTACGCTGTCTCCACGCACAGCCATGACGGCCCCAGGGCTGATGCCATGCCTACCCGCCCCATAGCATCTGGCGCAGCTAGGGACCTTCCAGCCACAACATCTGGCGCAGCCGGGGGCACGCCCGCCACATCAGCACCGTTGGATATCTTCAGTGGCGGCATCGGCGGCGGCAGTGGCATCCTGACATCTGCGGCAGAGGAAACGGGTGATGGCAGCGCCGGCGGAATCGATCCGAGACTGTTTGCGACTGCCGTCTCGATACAGCCGGCCTCAATGCAACCGATCCTGACGGCGCAGGGAGGGGACATTGCGTCGTTGACGGGGACGCAGTCGATGACAGGAGGGCGGTCGATCATGACGGCTCATGCGGGCAACGCTTCGCTTCCCTCGTCCCAGGCTGCCGTCGCCGCCCTGCCGCCAAGGTTATCAGACGGGGAGCCCCTGCAGCCAGATGCAACGGCAGTGGCTGCAGCAGCAGCAGCAGTATCTCGATCCCTTGCACAACCCAGCAGGGCTATGCTGGTTCGGCAGACAGCAACCAACGCCCTACCGTCAGAAGTGCCGGTAGATGCGGCCGCAGCGGCAGCAGCAGCAGCAGCGGCACAATCTTTTGCACCATACAGCTGGGCTATGCTCGTCCCACAAACCGCAAGCAACTACCTGCCGTCAGAATTTTCTGACGTGCCGGTACATGCGGCCACAGCAGGGGCGGCAGCATCAGCAGCAGCAGCACAATCCCTTGCAGTACACAGCTGGGCTACACTCGTCCCGCCGACGGCCACCGGCTCCCTACCCTCTGAGGTGTCAGACGTGCCCTCCGACAATCGCTTTGAGATGCAGCCGTTGACCGGCTCTGCCGCCAGATCGGATCTCACCTCGCTCGGCATGGCTCGCAGGCAACCTGGCGGGGAAGATCAGGTCGCTGGGCATACGGCAAGGCCCGCCAGCCTCGATGGGGACGGCAGGCATGGCATGGCAGCAGCAGCGACAGCGGCTCAGGCGGCTCTGAAGGCTCCTGCAGCGGCAGCGGCTGCGGCGGTGGCAGCTCTCTGGGTTTCAGAAAACGTGGTAAGCCTGCCATTGGCCGTGCAACAGCCATCCCAGCAGCAGCAACAGCAGAAGCAACAACAGCTGCAGCAGCAGCGATTCCAGCGGGAACAGGAGCTGCAGCAACAGCCATCCCAGCAACAGCAACAGCAGTCGTTTTTCAGGGTGGGACAGGGGCAACAACAACAGCAGCAGCAACCGGTGGTGGCTGTAGCTGGCAGGGGCAACGCCACCACACAAGTTATCTCAGCCACAAGTGGCGGGAGGGGCGAGTCAGCGGATCCGATGGTCACCTCTAGCATCAGTGGCGGCAACGACTTCGGCAGCGGCAGCGGCCGGATGGTCACCACTAACATCAGCGGCGGCGGCGGCCGGATGGTCACCACTAACATCAGCGGCGGCGGCGGCCGCAGGACCAACAACGAGACAATTGTCGGCGGAGATGCCTCTGACGATGACGGGCTGGACTTTATCGGGATGCCGCCGCCGCCCGCCTGGAAATTGTGACATGGCAGCTAGAGTTTTGAACGTCCAAACCTGCCACCGCTCGCGGCAGCTTCGGGAGCGGGCGGAAGGCCGGCGTTCAGTTAAAATTTGACGGAGGTAACTATAAGGACGGCAGCAAGCTGGACTTCATCAGCTGGCCCTTCCCCCCCCTGACCCTCATGCACTCATCGGCTGGCACCTCTCTCCCCCCCTGACCCTCATGCACTCATCGGCTGGCACCTCTCTCCCCCCCCGACCCTCATGCACTCATCGGCTGGCACCTCTCTCCCCCCCCGACCCTCATGCACTCATCGGCTGGCACCTCTCTCCCCCCCCGACCCTCATGCACTCATCGGCTGGCACCTCTCTCCCCCCCCGCCCCTCATGCACTCATCGGCTGGCACCTCTGTCCCACCCCAACCCTCATGCACACACCAGCTGGCACCGCTCCCCCATTAATACATGGTCTCTGGCGATGCCGATTGGTACCAGTGTCTGTCACACTCGTTGACCTCCTTTTTTTATGAATTCGCGTCAGTGCCTCTGATGATCAGCGCGCGTGTCACAAGAACGATCAGCACTGCCAGGAGGCCATTCATTTTATGTTGACAACTAATTTTCTGTTGTGATTTTGGACCGATGCCTCTAATTACTAGTGTATGCCACTTTTACGACCCGGTGTACAAGGAGGCCCTGTTCCTTGTTTTTATGTCCACAATTACTTCCCCTTGGGTTTTTGCATCATTGCCTCTTACGACCAGCACATGCCACTTTCACGATGAGGATGCCATGTTGACTGGTCAGTGATTTTTGATGTCCACATCTATTTTGCTTTGGGGAACTTGCATGGATGCCTCTACAGATCAGCACGTGCCACGTGTACGATCAGTACTGCAAGGAGAGGCTATAGTAGCTTGCCAATGATTTCATGTCAACAACTCATTTTCGTTTGGGGATTCCGCATCGTTGCCTCTAGCGACCAGCACAGAGGTCTATTCCGAGACTAGGATTGCGAGCAGAGGCCATACCATTGATATCATGTCGACAACCATTATCCCGTAGGGAATTCATGGATGCCTCTATTGACACCGCATGTGCCACTTTCACTTTCAGGACTCCTAAGGAGACCACCAATCCCACCATGCTCATGTTTTTTGTCGACAAATAATTTTTTGTGGCGATTTTGCAAGGTGACATTTTGCTGGTATACCCGGTCGACAACTGTTTGTCTGAAGGTTGCTTTGCTTTCAACAGTCAGGACCGCATTTGTGCAGACTGGCATGCCAGTGGCTTTCTTCCTATCCTACCAGTTCTTTCAAATTTGAGCATATCTTGGGTTGTGCCCCAAATGGCCAAATAAATGTTGATGACATCTGGTCATTAGGGGACGTTGTATTGACGTTGTTTGTGTTCATGCCACTGAAGCCATTGATTTATTTCCTGAACCCTGTGACCTGTTTAAAACGACTAATCCCCGTCATACGTTACCCTAGTATCAACTGCGTGGGCCGGCTCCTCTCTCAGTGCCCCCTGGTGTGCGGTGTGCATGCGGCCTGGCTGATCGAGCTTGTTGTGAAAAAATGATAATGCGTACCGGGTGCCGAGACGCGCATGCAGGGGG
The DNA here is from genome assembly GCA_037349105.1 of Limnomonas spitsbergensis. Lineage (NCBI taxonomy): Eukaryota > Viridiplantae > Chlorophyta > Chlorophyceae > Chlamydomonadales > Limnomonas > Limnomonas spitsbergensis. The sequence continues at coordinate 182,926 of JAYJMM010000087.1, read as the reverse complement.
TGCAAGCATCTAGCATTTGAAAACCCGCAAATTCTGTCAGGCAGAGGCTGACTAACTATGCACTTGATGCCGGAGTTCTTATGCAGGCGTAAACAGTGGGTTAATAACGTTACACCTCTGGGCTCGCTCAAAGCTCGGCCGCATGGGTGCCCAACTGTTCAGAAGGGAGAAAATAAGGCACTAAGAGGAAGAGGGGGGGACAGGAACAAGAGGAGAGGCCGGGAAGGCAGAGAAGACCAAGTCTGACACCTGAGTTCTACTAGAGACTGGCCCTCAACAAAGCCTCTGAGCAAAGAAAAGTCCACAAAAGCAAGTGTAACCAGGAGGTACCGGCAGGTACCCTGGTACCGGTATGTACACGCCGGTCCTTCCGTTGCAGGTTGTGGCATGATTTGCGAGCCTGGGCAGTGCAAGGATGGTTGTGGGGCAGGCCGGGGCATGAAGCAGTGGAATACCATGGGGCATTCCAGGTATCGGCTCAGCAACTGCTGTTCCAATGAGTGGATAAGCTCAATGCTGCACACCAGCAGAGAGCTGCACACGCGCAGCCACCCTTGCTGTTGGACGCCGACGCGGCCGAGCTTTGTAGCATGGCCCAGTGGTGTGACGTCATTATTGACATGCGCAGCCACCCTGCACTTGATTTCAACCAGCTGCTGTGGCTCTGTCTATTTTGGAAAAGTCTCATTGGGATTCCTGTCGCACCGTAAAACCGTAAACGCGCCAATTTGGTACACTCAAACAGGGAGCATTACCTAGGCAAAAGGTACGCAGTACAGCTGCTACAAAGGTACACGCTGGAAAGTATTGTGTGTTTCCAGCCTTTTGTTTTGTCCCTTCACTTGATTTCCCACTTTTCCCCCCCTTTCTTTTGTCCTGCCCCCTTCTGTGTCTCTTTCCATCTTTCCTCCCAACTCTTCAGATAGGCGCCCACGCGGCTGAGCCTTATTTTGAGCAGGGCCATGAGGTGTAACGTCATTGACGCGCTGGAAAGTAACTACACACCGTACAGTTAGCAAGACAGCGGCTGATCGGGCCTGCTTCTACTGGTTGGGCTTAAACTAGACTGCTTGTCTCGAGGGTAATGCCCCTGAGTCTTCACTCGTTTTGCTCGATGCCAAAGGGGCGCGATAGGACGCGGTGGGACGTCTCCATGAAAGGGGAGCCATGACGACAAGCTCAGTTCCTTGGGGAACTGGTTGCGAGAAAGCAGTCCCAGGCCTATCGCCTCCTGGGACTCCTGAATCGATTATGCTGGTGAAGTCACTTGCCTGATCTGCCGGCTTTGCAGGCTGGGAGTGGAGGTAGCGGGTTGGTCTTGGGTGCCGGTTATAATTAGGCCGCGCTGACAGGCTTGGGGGCTTGGGGCTCGTGGCGCTGCTTGGCCTTAGCTTGCTTGCTTGTTCTCTAATGCTATCTCAGCTTGTAGCTGGGCTAGACTTGACTGATCTAGGTACTGGCTTGCTAAGGTAACTCTGGGTCTGGAAGCTTGGAGTCGGCTAGATTGGTGCTGTTTGCAGTAAGCTGCCTGTCCTTTTAACGGACTAAGTAAAGAAACGGTGGCACTGCCTGGAAGACAAGGTCCCGGGCTCCCGGCATGCCCTAAATTAGACTAGAACGGGCACTCCTGCCCCAGCTCAACCCTCAAAGACGGGCAGCTGGGAATCCTGGGATTACTACTTAGGCTTCGGAGCCTACGAGACGGTGACTCGGAGACTCCGTGCTGGCGACACCGATAAATACGATTTTCCCACGCTCGTCTGTGTCCATCAGATTTGCTGATTGGTTCATGAAAAGTCAAGCATCAGAGAGGCCATCATATTCATTTTCATTTTCTTGATTAGGCCCGACTCTTCATCATCCGTCCCCAACCTAGCGTACCACCTCAACCACCAGCACCAGAGCGAGGCCACCACCCTCACCACCACACAGACTGGCGATCAGTTGTGAATCGCGCCGGAAAATACCACCATTCCTGATCTATCGTTTAGAAAAATCTGTATGGCGACTGCCCGCGTGATGGCTGCGAGCTTGTTGTTTTTCTCTGCACCCTTCGTCCTCGCTGCAACCACCTCGGCAGCGGCCCAGCGCTTTGATACACAGGGCGGAGTCGGGGCCGTGCGCAAGATTGAGCATCCCGAGAGCAAGCTCGTTCCGATTGACTTCTTCGTGTGAGAGCTGTTGGATCGAGTGATCGGCGGGTCCCGGGTGTATGTGCCGCCCATGCGTCCTTTTAAGAGCACATGCATGCGGAACAGTGGAACACATGCTTGCTGACTACCTGTACAATATTTTTCACGAATATATATTCTGTATGCATCCCTTCCAGATCCCAATATATATTCTGAATGCATCCCTTCCAGATCACAATATATATTCTGAATGCATCCCTTCCAGATCACAATATATATTCTGAATGTATCCCTTCCAGATCACATGCATGCTAAGCACATGCATTCTGATTACATCCCCTCCAGAGCATATGCATGCTAATAACATCCCCTTTTTTTACCACATGCATGCCGACTGCACCCTTTTTTGACCACATGCATGCTGATGACATCCCCTATCTGACCACATGCATGCCGACTAAACCTTTTTTTGACCACATGCATGCCGACTACACCTTTTTTGACCACATGCATGCTGATTACACCCTTTGCTAACCACATGCGTACTGATGCTGCACCTGCACCACCGGGTTCTGTCCATGCCCGAGCAATCCAAAATCTGAGCCATGGTGATCTACTTTGTGCCTGTGAGGAGCGCATGCGAGCACTGCCTCAACCCAACGTTCATCACGCATGATGAGCCGCTGCTGTTTGCCATCAAAAGCGAGCAAACTGCCTCAACAAACTGTTGACTCTTCATCATACCATGCATGTCTCAATGTTTGTATCATCCGCCTTTTTCATGCTGCAGGATGAGTCGCTGCCCGTTCGCCATCGAATGCGAGCAGCGCCTGGATGAAGTGCTCAGGGAGATTGGACAATTTGTGCAGGTGAGGTGGGTCGGGGGCGCACTCCTTGCATGGCATCAGCAGTGTTTTTTTAATGAGTAGTATACCACTATCAGCTACAGTTCAGCTACACGGTGGCCCCCGGCCACGGGATCCTGGTGCGGCCAGCCCTGCTGCTTGGCCCACCGGCCGGTCCAGGTTTGGTGGGAATCGGACCAGGGGTGGCCGCGGGGCGGCCCAGCAAAGGTGGTCCGGTACCCACTAAAATAATCACTGGGCATCAGGCATGGCCTGCATGGCCTATCAGGTTAGAGGGCTAGGAGGCACACACGTTGCATGGCCTCAGGCATGGCTCAACATGCATGTCCTATCAGGTGAGTGGGCTAGGGCCAAGCCTAGATAGGAGGTGCAATATCTTGCATGGCATCAAGCATGGCCTGCATGGCCTCGATACTTTCAGACAAGGGGGCTAGGAGGAATACTTATTGCATGGCATCCGGTATCTCATCCCTTTCATGTGCGAGGGCTAGGGGGCACACTTCTTGTATGGCATCAAGCATGGCATTTATGCTCTCATCCCCTTTAGGTGAGAGGCGTAGGGGGCACACTTCTTCCTTAGCATCAGGCATGGCCTGTATGTCCTCATCCCCGTCAGACGAGGGGGCTAGGGGGTGCACATCTTGCGTGGCATCAAGCATGGCATGTATGTCCTCATCCCTGTCAGGTGAGAGGCCCTAAGGGGCACACTTCTTGCACGGTACCACGCATAGCATGCAGGTCCTCATTCCTTTTAGATGAAAGGTCTAGGGTCGCACCTCTTGCATGGCATCAAGCATGGCACGCATGCTCTCATCCCTATCAGGTGAAAGGGCTATAGGGGGCATACTTCTTGCATGGGATCAAGCAGAGGCATCAAGCATGGCACGCATGTCCTTTGAGGTGAGAAGGTTACCGGTAGGGGACATACTCGCTGCATGGCATTTCTGGAGAAGTTTGTGTTGCGTAGACCTGATTCCGGTATGGGGCAACGACCTGTACCTAATAATCATGTTTGCAACCATTATCAAATCCTGTCCCATGCTTTCTGGCGAGCACCTTCCTTCAAATTCCAGCGTCTTTGTTGCTTGATTTAAAACGGTCCCCTCCGCCCCCCCTTTTCGAGCCCCACCCTAATCGAGCTGATTCTACACACCCAGGTCGTTCCCCACTACATTGCCAATGTCAATGTCAGGCCCGCGGCGTGCAAACACGGCGTCATTGAGTGCGACGGAGACAAGCAGCAGCTGTGCACCTTCCACAAGGGGGGGGCTGAGGCCTTCTGGCAGTTTCTGCAATGCCAGGACCAGAACCTCACAGCAATAGGTATGGAGGATAGGATAGGAACCCAATATCTATGCGGTTATATGGAGTATGAAGTATGAACACTGCTAGTTGCTGCATGTTGCTGGAAATCCCTGCAGTGTCAGGATCACAATCTCACAGACATAGGTATGAAGTATGAGGTGTGAAGTGTGAACGCTTGGTGTTCCTTAGAGAGCCAATGGTCAATCTTAAGCTTTGTCACCCAGAGCTAAGGCGATGACACTGCCTGCTACATTATCTCTGCAAGGGTTTAGGGTTCAGGTCAAGGCGATGTCACCGCCTGCTGCATTATCCCTGCGAGGGTTTAGGGTCTAGGGTTGGCCCCCCAGGGCAATATCACTACCTCCTGCTGTCCTGCATTTTCCAGGCAAAAGTGGATGGTCCAGATAGAGGCGACATCATCGCCTGCTGCATTATCCCTGTGGGGGTTTAGGGCCTAGGGTTGGCCCTCCAGGGCAATATCACTACCTCCTGCTGTCCTGCATTTTCCAGGCAGAAGTGGATGGTCCAGATAGAGGCGACATCACCGCCTGCTGCATTATCCCTGTGAGGGTTTAGGGTCAAGGGTTGGCCCCCCAGGGCAATATCACTACCTCCTGCTGTCCTGCATTTTCCAGGCAGAAGTGGATGGTCCAGATAGAGGCGACATCATCGCCTGCTGCATTATCCCTGTGAGGGTTTAGGGTCAAGGGTTGGCCCCCCAGGGCAATATCACTACCTCCTGTTGTCCTGCATTTTCCAGGCAGAAGTGGATGGTCCAGATAGAGGCGACATCATCGCCTGCTGCATTATCCCTGTGGGGGTTTAGGGTCTAGGGTTGGCCCTCCAGGGCAATATCACTACCTCCTGCTGTCCTGCATTTTCCAGGCAAAAGTGGATGGTCCAGATAGAGGCGACATCATCGCCTGCTGCATTATCCCTGTGAGGGTTTAGGGCCTAGGGTTGGCCCCCCAGGGCAATATCACTACCTCCTGTTGTCCGGCATTTTCCAGGCAAAAGTGGATGGTCCAGATAGAGGCGACATCATCGCCTGCTGCATTATCCCTGCGAGGGTTTAGGGTCTAGGGTTGGCCCCCCAGGGCAATATCACTACCTCCTGCTGTCCTGCATTTTCCAGGCAGAAGTGGATGGTCCAGATAGAGGCGACATCATCGCCTGCTGCATTATCCCTGTGGGGGTTTAGGGTCTAGGGTTGGCCCTCCAGGGCAATATCACTACCTCCTGCTGTCCTGCATTTTCCAGGCAAAAGTGGATGGTCCAGATAGAGGCGACATCATCGCCTGCTGCATTATCCCTGTGAGGGTTTAGGGCCTAGGGTTGGCCCCCCAGGGCAATATCACTACCTCCTGTTGTCCGGCATTTTCCAGGCAAAAGTGGATGGTCCAGATAGAGGCGACATCATCGCCTGCTGCATTATCCCTGCGAGGGTTTAGGGTCTAGGGTTGGCCCTCCAGGGCTATATCACTACCTCCTGTTGTCCTGCATTTTCCAGGCAAAAGTGGATGGTCCAGATAGAGGCGACATCATCGCCTGCTGCATTATCCCTGCGAGGGTTTAGGGCCTAGGGTTGGCCCCCCAGGGCAATATCACTACCTCCTGTTGTCCTGCATTTTCCAGGCAGAAGTGGATGGTCCAGATAGAGGCGACATCATCGCCTGCTGCATTATCCCTGCGAGGGTTTAGGGTCTAGGGTTGGCCCTCCAGGGCAATATCACTACCTCCTGTTGTCCTGCATTTTCCAGGCAAAAGTGGATGGTCCAGATAGAGGCGACATCATCGCCTGCTGCATTATCCCTGCGAGGGTTTAGGGTCAAGGGTTGGCCCCCCAGGGCAATATCACTACCTCCTGCTGTCCTGCATTTTCCAGGCAGAAGTGGATGGTCCAGATAGAGGCGACATCATCGCCTGCTGCATTATCCCTGCGAGGGTTTAGGGTCAAGGGTTGGCCCCCCAGGGCAATATCACTACCTCCTGCTGTCCTGCATTTTCCAGGCAAAAGTGGATGGTCCAGATAGAGGCGACATCATCGCCTGCTGCATTATCCCTGTGGGGGTTTAGGGCCTAGGGTTGGCCCCCCAGGGCAATATCACTACCTCCTGTTGTCCTGCATTTTCCAGGCAGAAGTGGATGGTCCAGATAGAGGCGACATCACCGCCTGCTGCATTATCCCTGTGGGGGTTTAGGGCCTAGGGTTGGCCCCCCAGGGCAATATCACTACCTCCTGTTGTCCTGCATTTTCCAGGCAAAAGTGGATGGTCCAGATAGAGGCGACATCATCGCCTGCTGCATTATCCCTGCGAGGGTTTAGGGCCTAGGGTTGGCCCCCCAGGGCAATATCACTACCTCCTGTTGTCCTGCATTTTCCAGGCAGAAGTGGATGGTCCAGATAGAGGCGACATCATCGCCTGCTGCATTATCCCTGTGAGGGTTTAGGGTCTAGGGTTGGCCCCCCAGGGCAATATCACTACCTCCTGTTGTCCTGCATTTTCCAGGCAAAAGTGGATGGTCCAGATAGAGGCGACATCATCGCCTGCTGCATTATCCCTGCGAGGGTTTAGGGCCTAGGGTTGGCCCCCCAGGGCAATATCACTACCTCCTGTTGTCCTGCATTTTCCAGGCAAAAGTGGATGGTCCAGATAGAGGCGACATCATCGCCTGCTGCATTATCCCTGTGGGGGTTTAGGGCCTAGGGTTGGCCCTCCAGGGCAATATCACTACCTCCTGCTGTCCTGCATTTTCCAGGCAGAAGTGGATGGTCCAGATAGAGGCGACATCATCGCCTGCTGCATTATCCCTGTGAGGGTTTAGGGTCTAGGGTTGGCCCCCCAGGGCAATATCACTACCTCCTGTTGTCCTGCATTTTCCAGGCAAAAGTGGATGGTCCAGATAGAGGCGACATCATCGCCTGCTGCATTATCCCTGCGAGGGTTTAGGGCCTAGGGCTGGCCCCCCAGGGCAATATCACTACCTCCTGCTGTCCTGCATTTTCCAGGCAAAAGTGGATGGTCCAGATAGAGGCGACATCATCGCCTGCTGCATTATCCCTGCGAGGGTTTAGGGTCAAGGGTTGGCCCCCCAGGGCAATATCACTACCTCCTGCTGTCCTGCATTTTCCAGGCAAAAGTGGATGGTCCAGATAGAGGCGACATCATCGCCTGCTGCATTATCCCTGTGAGGGTTTAGGGCCTAGGGTTGGCCCCCCAGGGCAATATCACTACCTCCTGCTGTCCTGCATTTTCCAGGCAAAAGTGGATGGTCCAGATAGAGGCGACATCATCGCCTGCTGCATTATCCCTGTGGGGGTTTAGGGCCTAGGGTTGGCCCCCCAGGGCAATATCACTACCTCCTGTTGTCCTGCATTTTCCAGGCAAAAGTGGATGGTCCAGATAGAGGCGACATCATCGCCTGCTGCATTATCCCTGCGAGGGTTTAGGGCCTAGGGTTGGCCCTCCAGGGCAATATCACTACCTCCTGCTGTCCTGCATTTTCCAGGCAGAAGTGGATGGTCCAGATAGAGGCGACATCACCGCCTGCTGCATTATCCCTGTGGGGGTTTAGGGCCTAGGGTTGGCCCCCCAGGGCAATATCACTACCTCCTGTTGTCCTGCATTTTCCAGGCAGAAGTGGATGGTCCAGATAGAGGCGACATCATCGCCTGCTGCATTATCCCTGCGAGGGTTTAGGGCCTAGGGTTGGCCCCCCAGGGCAATATCACTACCTCCTGTTGTCCTGCATTTTCCAGGCAAAAGTGGATGGTCCAGATAGAGGCGACATCATCGCCTGCTGCACTATCCCTGCGAGGGTTTAGGGCCTAGGGTTGGCCCCCCAGGGCAATATCACTACCTCCTGTTGTCCTGCATTTTCCAGGCAAAAGTGGATGGTCCAGATAGAGGCGACAACATCGCCTGCTGCATTATCCCTGTGGGGGTTTAGGGCCTAGGGTTGGCCCCCCAGGGCAATATCACTACCTCCTGTTGTCCTGCATTTTCCAGGCAGAAGTGGATGGTCCAGATAGAGGCGACATCATCGCCTGCTGCATTATCCCTGCGAGGGTTTAGGGTCTAGGGTTGGCCCCCCAGGGCAATATCACTACCTCCTGTTGTCCTGCATTTTCCAGGCAGAAGTGGATGGTCCAGATAGAGGCGACATCATCGCCTGCTGCATTATCCCTGCGAGGGTTTAGGGTCTAGGGTTGGCCCTCCAGGGCAATATCACTACCTCCTGCTGTCCTGCATTTTCCAGGCAAAAGTGGATGGTCCAGATAGAGGCGACATCATCGCCTGCTGCATTATCCCTGCGAGGGTTTAGGGTCTAGGGTTGGCCCCCCAGGGCAATATCACTACCTCCTGTTGTCCTGCATTTTCCAGGCAAAAGTGGATGGTCCAGATAGAGGCGACATCATCGCCTGCTGCATTATCCCTGCGAGGGTTTAGGGCCTAGGGTTGGCCCTCCAGGGCAATATCACTACCTCCTGCTGTCCTGCATTTTCCAGGCAGAAGTGGATGGTCCAGATAGAGGCGACATCATCGCCTGCTGCATTATCCCTGCGAGGGTTTAGGGCCTAGGGTTGGCCCTCCAGGGCAATATCACTACCTCCTGCTGTCCTGCATTTTCCAGGCAAAAGTGGATGGTCCAGATAGAGGCGACATCATCGCCTGCTGCATTATCCCTGCGAGGGTTTAGGGCCTAGGGTTGGCCCTCCAGGGCAATATCACTACCTCCTGCTGTCCTGCATTTTCCAGGCAAAAGTGGATGGTCCAGATAGAGGCGACATCATCGCCTGCTGCATTATCCCTGCGAGGGTTTAGGGTCTAGGGTTGGCCCCCCAGGGCAATATCACTACCTCCTGCTGTCCTGCATTTTCCAGGCAAAAGTGGATGGTCCAGATAGAGGCGACATCATCGCCTGCTGCATTATCCCTGCGAGGGTTTAGGGTCTAGGGTTGGCCCCCCAGGGCAATATCACTACCTCCTGCTGTCCTGCATTTTCCAGGCAGAAGTGGATGGTCCAGATAGAGGCGACATCATCGCCTGCTGCATTATCCCTGCGAGGGTTTAGGGCCTAGGGTTGGCCCTCCAGGGCAATATCACTACCTCCTGCTGTCCTGCATTTTCCAGGCAGAAGTGGATGGTCCAGATAGAGGCGACATCATCGCCTGCTGCATCATCCCTGCGAGGGTTTAGGGCCTAGGGTTGGCCCTCCAGGGCAATATCACTACCTCCTGCTGTCCTGCATTTTCCAGGCAGAAGTGGATGGTCCAGATAGAGGCGACATCATCGCCTGCTGCATTATCCCTGCGAGGGTTTAGGGCCTAGGGTTGGCCCTCCAGGGCAATATCACTACCTCCTGCTGTCCTGCATTTTCCAGGCAAAAGTGGATGGTCCAGATAGAGGCGACATCATCGCCTGCTGCATTATCCCTGCGAGGGTTTAGGGTCTAGGGTTGGCCCCCCAGGGCAATATCACTACCTCCTGCTGTCCTGCATTTTCCAGGCAGAAGTGGATGGTCCAGATAGAGGCGACATCATCGCCTGCTGCATTATCCCTGCGAGGGTTTAGGGTCAAGGGTTGGCCCCCCAGGGCAATATCACTACCTCCTGCTGTCCTGCATTTTCCAGGCAAAAGTGGATGGTCCAGATAGAGGCGACATCATCGCCTGCTGCATTATCCCTGTGGGGGTTTAGGGGCTAGGGTTGGCCCCCCAGGGCAATATCACTACCTCCTGCTGTCCTGCATTTTCCAGGCAGAAGTGGATGGTCCAGATAGCGGCGACATCATCGCCTGCTGCATTATCCCTGCGAGGGTTTAGGGTCTAGGGTTGGCCCCCCAGGGCAATATCACTACCTCCTGCTGTCCTGCATTTTCCAGGCAAAAGTGGATGGTCCAGATAGAGGCGACATCATCGCCTGCTGCATTATCCCTGCGAGGGTTTAGGGCCTAGGGTTGGCCCTCCAGGGCAATATCACTACCTCCTGCTGTCCTGCATTTTCCAGGCAGAAGTGGATGGTCCAGATAGAGGCGACATCATCGCCTGCTGCATTATCCCTGCGAGGGTTTAGGGTCAAGGGTTGGCCCTCCAGGGCAATATCACTACCTCCTGCTGTCCTGCATTTTCCAGGCAGAAGTGGATGGTCCAGATAGAGGCGACATCATCGCCTGCTGCATTATCCCTGCGAGGGTTTAGGGCCTAGGGTTGGCCCACCAGGGCAATATCACTACCTCCTGCTGTCCTGCATTTTCCAGGCAGAAGTGGATGGTCCAGATAGAGGCGACATCATCGCCTGCTGCATTATCCCTGCGAGGGTTTAGGGTCTAGGGTTGGCCCACCAGGGCAATATCACTACCTCCTGCTGTCCTGCATTTTCCAGGCAGAAGTGGATGGTCCAGATAGAGGCGACATCATCGCCTGCTGCATTATCCCTGCGAGGGTTTAGGGTCTAGGGTTGGCCCACCAGGGCAATATCACTACCTCCTGCTGTCCTGCATTTTCCAGGCAGAAGTGGATGGTCCAGATAGAGGCGACATCATCGCCTGCTGCATTATCCCTGCGAGGGTTTAGGGTCTAGGGTTGGCCCTCCAGGGCAATATCACTACCTCCTGTTGTCCTGCATTTTCCAGGCAGAAGTGGATGGTCCAGATAGAGGCGACATCATCGCCTGCTGCATTATCCCTGCGAGGGTTTAGGGTCTAGGGTTGGCCCTCCAGGGCAATATCACTACCTCCTGCTGTCCTGCATTTTCCAGGCAGAAGTGGATGGTCCAGATAGAGGCGACATCATCGCCTGCTGCATTATCCCTGTGGGGGTTTAGGGTCTAGGGTTGGCCCTCCAGGGCAATATCACTACCTCCTGCTGTCCTGCATTTTCCAGGCAGAAGTGGATGGTCCAGATAGAGGCGACATCATCGCCTGCTGCATTATCCCTGCGAGGGTTTAGGGCCTAGGGTTGGCCCCCCAGGGCAATATCACTACCTCCTGTTGTCCTGCATTTTCCAGGCAAAAGTGGATGGTCCAGATAGAGGCGACATCATCGCCTGCTGCATTATCCCTGCGAGGGTTTAGGGTCTAGGGTTGGCCCTCCAGGGCAATATCACTACCTCCTGCTGTCCTGCATTTTCCAGGCAGAAGTGGATGGTCCAGATAGAGGCGACATCATCGCCTGCTGCATTATCCCTGTGGGGGTTTAGGGTCTAGGGTTGGCCCTCCAGGGCAATATCACTACCTCCTGCTGTCCTGCATTTTCCAGGCAAAAGTGGATGGTCCAGATAGAGGCGACATCATCGCCTGCTGCATTATCCCTGTGGGGGTTTAGGGGCTAGGGTTGGCCCCCCAGGGCAATATCACTACCTCCTGTTGTCCTGCATTTTCCAGGCAAAAGTGGATGGTCCAGATAGAGGCGACATCATCGCCTGCTGCATTATCCCTGCGAGGGTTTAGGGTCAAGGGTTGGCCCCCCAGGGCAATATCACTACCTCCTGCTGTCCTGCATTTTCCAGGCAGAAGTGGATGGTCCAGATAGAGGCGACATCATCGCCTGCTGCATTATCCCTGTGGGGGTTTAGGGTCTAGGGTTGGCCCCCCAGGGCAATATCACTACCTAGTGTTGTCCTGCATTTTCCAGGCAAAAGTGGATGGTCCAGATAGAGGCGACATCATCGCCTGCTGCATTATCCCTGCGAGGGTTTAGGGTCTAGGGTTGGCCCCCCAGGGCAATATCACTACCTCCTGTTGTCCTGCATTTTCCAGGCAAAAGTGGATGGTCCAGATAGAGGCGACATCATCGCCTGCTGCATTATCCCTGCGAGGGTTTAGGGTCAAGGGTTGGCCCCCCAGGGCAATATCACTACCTCCTGCTGTCCTGCATTTTCCAGGCAAAAGTGGATGGTCCAGATAGAGGCGACATCATCGCCTGCTGCATTATCCCTGCGAGGGTTTAGGGTCTAGGGTTGGCCCCCCAGGGCAATATCACTACCTCCTGCTGTCCTGCATTTTCCAGGCAAAAGTGGATGGTCCAGATAGAGGCGACATCATCGCCTGCTGCATTATCCCTGCGAGGGTTTAGGGTCTAGGGTTGGCCCTCCAGGGCAATATCACTACCTCCTGCTGTCCTGCATTTTCCAGGCAAAAGTGGATGGTCCAGATAGAGGCGACATCATCGCCTGCTGCATTATCCCTGCGAGGGTTTAGGGTCTAGGGTTGGCCCCCCAGGGCAATATCACTACCTCCTGTTGTCCTGCATTTTCCAGGCAAAAGTGGATGGTCCAGATAGAGGCGACATCATCGCCTGCTGCATTATCCCTGTGGGGGTTTAGGGTCTAGGGTTGGCCCCCCAGGGCAATATCACTACCTCCTGCTGTCCTGCATTTTCCAGGCAAAAGTGGATGGTCCAGATAGAGGCGACATCATCGCCTGCTGCATTATCCCTGCGAGGGTTTAGGGTCTAGGGTTGGCCCTCCAGGGCAATATCACTACCTCCTGCTGTCCTGCATTTTCCAGGCAGAAGTGGATGGTCCAGATAGAGGCGACATCATCGCCTGCTGCATTATCCCTGCGAGGGTTTAGGGTCAAGGGTTGGCCCACCAGGGCAATATCACTACCTCCTGTTGTCCTGCATTTTCCAGGCAGAAGTGGATGGTCCAGATAGAGGCGACATCATCGCCTGCTGCATTATCCCTGCGAGGGTTTAGGGGCTAGGGTTGGCCCCCCAGGGCAATATCACTACCTCCTGTTGTCCTGCATTTTCCAGGCAGAAGTGGATGGTCCAGATAGAGGCGACATCATCGCCTGCTGCATTATCCCTGCGAGGGTTTAGGGCCTAGGGTTGGCCCTCCAGGGCAATATCACTACCTCCTGCTGTCCTGCATTTTCCAGGCAGAAGTGGATGGTCCAGATAGAGGCGACATCATCGCCTGCTGCATTATCCCTGCGAGGGTTTAGGGCCTAGGGTTGGCCCCCCAGGGCAATATCACTACCTCCTGTTGTCCTGCATTTTCCAGGCAAAAGTGGATGGTCCAGATAGAGGCGACATCATCGCCTGCTGCATTATCCCTGTGGGGGTTTAGGGTCTAGGGTTGGCCCTCCAGGGCAATATCACTACCTCCTGCTGTCCTGCATTTTCCAGGCAGAAGTGGATGGTCCAGATAGAGGCGACATCATCGCCTGCTGCATTATCCCTGCGAGGGTTTAGGGCCTAGGGTTGGCCCTCCAGGGCAATATCACTACCTCCTGCTGTCCTGCATTTTCCAGGCAGAAGTGGATGGTCCAGATAGAGGCGACATCATCGCCTGCTGCATTATCCCTGCGAGGGTTTAGGGCCTAGGGTTGGCCCTCCAGGGCAATATCACTACCTCCTGCTGTCCTGCATTTTCCAGGCAGAAGTGGATGGTCCAGATAGAGGCGACATCATCGCCTGCTGCATTATCCCTGCGAGGGTTTAGGGCCTAGGGTTGGCCCCCCAGGGCAATATCACTACCTCCTGTTGTCCTGCATTTTCCAGGCAGAAGTGGATGGTCCAGATAGAGGCGACATCATCGCCTGCTGCATTATCCCTGCGAGGGTTTAGGGCCTAGGGTCGGCCCTCCAGGGCAATATCACTACCTCCTGCTGTCCTGCATTTTCCAGGCAAAAGTGGATGGTCCAGATAGAGGCGACATCATCGCCTGCTGCATTATCCCTGCGAGGGTTTAGGGCCTAGGGTTGGCCCCCCAGGGCAATATCACTACCTCCTGTTGTCCTGCATTTTCCAGGCAAAAGTGGATGGTCCAGATAGAGGCGACATCATCGCCTGCTGCATTATCCCTGCGAGGGTTTAGGGCCTAGGGTTGGCCCCCCAGGGCAATATCACTACCTCCTGCTGTCCTGCATTTTCCAGGCAAAAGTGGATGGTCCAGATAGAGGCGACATCATCGCCTGCTGCATTATCCCTGCGAGGGTTTAGGGCCTAGGGTTGGCCCTCCAGGGCAATATCACTACCTCCTGCTGTCCTGCATTTTCCAGGCAGAAGTGGATGGTCCAGATAGAGGCGACATCATCGCCTGCTGCATTATCCCTGCGAGGGTTTAGGGCCTAGGGTTGGCCCTCCAGGGCAATATCACTACCTCCTGCTGTCCTGCATTTTCCAGGCAAAAGTGGATGGTCCAGATAGAGGCGACATCATCGCCTGCTGCATTATCCCTGCGAGGGTTTAGGGTCTAGGGTTGGCCCCCCAGGGCAATATCACTACCTCCTGTTGTCCTGCATTTTCCAGGCAAAAGTGGATGGTCCAGATAGAGGCGACATCATCGCCTGCTGCATTATCCCTGCGAGGGTTTAGGGTCTAGGGTTGGCCCCCCAGGGCAATATCACTACCTCCTGCTGTCCTGCATTTTCCAGGCAAAAGTGGATGGTCCAGATAGAGGCGACATCATCGCCTGCTGCATTATCCCTGCGAGGGTTTAGGGTCAAGGGTTGGCCCCCCAGGGCAATATCACTACCTCCTGCTGTCCTGCATTTTCCAGGCAAAAGTGGATGGTCCAGATAGAGGCGACATCATCGCCTGCTGCATTATCCCTGCGAGGGTTTAGGGCCTAGGGTTGGCCCTCCAGGGCAATATCACTACCTCCTGCTGTCCTGCATTTTCCAGGCAGAAGTGGATGGTCCAGATAGAGGCGACATCATCGCCTGCTGCATTATCCCTGCGAGGGTTTAGGGTCAAGGGTTGGCCCCCCAGGGCAATATCACTACCTCCTGCTGTCCTGCATTTTCCAGGCAAAAGTGGATGGTCCAGATAGAGGCGACATCATCGCCTGCTGCATTATCCCTGCGAGGGTTTAGGGTCTAGGGTTGGCCCCCCAGGGCAATATCACTACCTCCTGCTGTCCTGCATTTTCCAGGCAAAAGTGGATGGTCCAGATAGAGGCGACATCATCGCCTGCTGCATTATCCCTGCGAGGGTTTAGGGTCAAGGGTTGGCCCCCCAGGGCAATATCACTACCTCCTGCTGTCCTGCATTTTCCAGGCAAAAGTGGATGGTCCAGATAGAGGCGACATCATCGCCTGCTGCATTATCCCTGTGGGGGTTTAGGGTCTAGGGTTGGCCCTCCAGGGCAATATCACTACCTCCTGCTGTCCTGCATTTTCCAGGCAGAAGTGGATGGTCCAGATAGAGGCGACATCATCGCCTGCTGCATTATCCCTGCGAGGGTTTAGGGTCTAGGGTTGGCCCACCAGGGCAATATCACTACCTCCTGTTGTCCTGCATTTTCCAGGCAAAAGTGGATGGTCCAGATAGAGGCGACATCATCGCCTGCTGCATTATCCCTGTGGGGGTTTAGGGTCAAGGGTTGGCCCTCCAGGGCAATATCACTACCTAGTGTGCCTCCCATGTGAGGGTTTAGGGTGCAGGCCCTGATGAGATCTCTGTCTGCTGTATTATCCACTGGCGAAGGTTTGGGGTTATGGGTTTAAACCCTGAAAGTGGTATCACTGCCTCCAAAGCGTTTTCGATGCGAGGGTTTAGGGTGCATGCCCTGGTGAGATCACTGCCTGCTGCACGATCCACTGGCTAGAGCTAAGGCTTCCGGGTGAGCCCTGAAAGTGGTATCATTGCCCCCTGCGTTTTCGATGCGAGGGCTTAGGGTGCAGGCCCTGGTGAGATCACTGCCTGCTGCACGATCCACTGGCTAGAGTTAAGGGTTCCGGGTGTACCCTGAAAGTGGTATCATTGCCCCCTGCGTTTTCGATGCGAGGGTTTAGGGGGCAGGCCCTGGTGAGATCACTGCCTGCTGCATGATCCACTGGCTAGGGTTAAGGGTTCTGGGTGAACCCTGAAAGTGGTATCATTGCCCCCTGCGTTTTCGATGCGAGGGTTTAGGATGCAGGCCCTGGTGAAATGACTGCCTGCTGTGTGCCCGGTGCCCAGGTTTAGAAACGGCAAGAAATACGAAAGCTGCTGCGTGATCCCTCTTGATCCCTGCCTCCTGCCTCAAGTGAGGGTTCAGGGTCCAAGCCAAGGCGACGACACTGTGTACTGACCGCCCGAGCTAGGCAGGCCAGTCTTAAAAACTCTTGGCAATGGGTATGACTGCTGATTGGTATTCCTTCCTGATCCCTGCCTCCTGCATCGCCCACGCGGGGGTTCAGGGTCCAAGCCAAGGCGAGAACACTGTGTACTGAATGCCCGAGCTAGGCAGGCCAGGCTTAAAAACTCTCTATGAACGCTGCTGGGCCCCCCCTCCTGATTTCTTCCACGTGCATTGCCCAGGCGAGGGTTTAAGTTTCAGGGTCCAGGCCATGGCAAGATCCCTGTCCGCTGAATGCCCGGGCAAGGCAGGCCAGGACCAGAAACTCACTACCATGGGCATATGAAAGCGCCTGGAAAGACAAATCGGAGAACAAGCAGTGCAGCCTCCCTGATCCCTGCCTCCTGCGCTGTCCAGGTGAGACAAGCCAGGCTGAGGCCTGCCTGCAGCAGCTGGGCCTGCCCCCACGGACCCAGGCGGGCATCAAGGCGTGCTATACCACGGGCGAGGGCGAGGGGCTGCTGCTGGAGAGCGCCCGACGGACCGCGGAGATGGGGGTGCACGGGAGCTGGTGCGTGCGGCTGGCGCGTGGATTTGTTTTTGTCTCAGGGTTGTGTTTGGGGTTATCCTTTGGGGTTGCGCTGTAGGGTTCTGTTTTTTGGGTCTGTCTATTATTGCCACTGGTGCAAAGAGGACCATGCAGGGAAAGAAAGAAAGCTACGCCCTATTAGGGCGTGGAGGTTGAGGAAACTGCGCAGCTTGGGGCCGTGGCCACATCCGCGGCGTTGCCATTATGCAGGTTTGGGGTTGGGTGCAGCTGGGTGTTAAACAGCTTTCCGCGCGCTCCGGGAGTGCTGAGTCTCTATGACTGGGGAGGGTTTAGGGTGCCGAGTCACTGTCACTGGGTGGAATTGATGGTGCTCACTGCCGAGTCCCTGTGGATGGGTAGGGTTGAGGTTGTTTAGATTCTGTCACTGGGGATGAGTAGGGTTTAGGGTTCTGAGGCACTGTCACTGCCAGTCTTCGGGTAGGGTTCAGGAGTTGCTGCTTCTGTGGATGAGTAGGGTTTTATGTGCTGAGCCACTGTCACTGTCAGTAGGGTTCAGGATGCTGAGGTACTGCCATAGGGGATGAGAAGGGTTTAGGGTGCTGAGTCACTGCCACTGGGTACACTTCTTGGTAAATTGATCCTGCCACTGTTTGCTGAGCTTGGACTTAATTTCTTCATCTAAAAGCGCCTGCCATGTTTGCATGTTGTCTTGTCTGGCCAGGCCATTCCTGCCCAAGCCAGTTCCTGTCCCCAAGTGCTTGAGTCGTGTGTTCCCTATCCGAGCCACTCCTGCCCCTGCCCCCTCCACTACCCAAGTGATGGAGTCTTACGTCGCCTGATCCTCTGTCTTCTACACGTTCCCCTCCCCAAGTGCTTGAGTTCTGTATTGTCTGATGACCTGTTTCCTGCCCCTGCCCCTGTCTGACGACCTGTCTCCTGCCCCTGCCCCTGCCCCTGCCCCCTGCAGCACTATCTGGATCGCTGGGTGAGTGAGGCTGGTCCAGGAGGCAAGCTACTAGCAGATAGGTTAAGGGTTAAGGGTTTAGGAGAATGGCTATTAACGGAGGTTTTCTATGGGCACGAGCCTCTGCTACCGGATAGCAAAGTTGCGAGTTGGCAAACAGCCTTTTTTCATTTCTGGTACCTGAGGAGGTCCTGGTTGATGAGAAATGTATGGTTGTGGTGGCACTGGCACAGAGTCAGGCCTTCTAAAAAAGGGATACAACTTAATTTAACTTTACAAAAGGAAGTTATTTAACCTGAAATAGCCGTAGAGCTATTGAGCCGCACAGACTACACAGACAGGGACCCTCTTCAACTCTTGATGACCGCTTTGCACCTTCTGTGTCAATGCGAGGTCATTTTCCTCGAAGACCGTCCCCGCCAGTCTCCGCCACTCTCGTAATTTACATTCCAAATACAATCCTGTCCTCTTAATTACTCGGTCCTGTCACTCTTTTTGTCGGGGCGGGATTACCTGGATTGTTACCAGCCCACCCTTGTCACACTTGTACGTCATACCCGCCCTCCCATGCCAGGTCGGAGTTCCCGGAGGACGCCCCGGTCGAAGATTTTGTGACATCCATTTGCAAGGCCTACCATGCCAAGACGGGCATCTGGCCCCCAATGTGCACCCTTGAGACGGCGGCATAGGGAGACATTGAGACGTATGCATCAGGTGTCCTATCATTTAAAGGGCGAGGATTCGCAATAATATGTCCAACATAAACGCTATATGGCTTGCACCACGTCGGCCAATTTCGGAAAACCCCTTGGAAATATCAAGAGTACCGTATAGAACGTATCTGAATTATGTAATCATACTTTGCCCTGGGAAGGCATGTCGACGCACACATCGAAGATTTTGCCGCCTTTGGCACGCCCGTCGCTCAACAGTGTGGAAGTTCGCACTCAGCTTTCCCAGGTCCAAAATCAAGGATGTTTGTGTCCCCTAGTTTGTGTGATGTCATCTTTTATGTCAACCTGATGTCAACACGCCTTTAGATTTCACATCACAGTTCGCTATGGAACCGCTAACCATTTCCCGGTTATGTTCGCCTGGTGACACATGCTTGACATATGCATCTATGTGCCCATCATCGATCAGCATATTTCCACGACTCTGAAATTAGCCATGATGCGCTCCGCTTCCCGTTACCTCCTCTTAGCTATCCTTTACGTTGCCTGTATCATCATAAATGTGGCATCTGCGGCCGAGACCTACCCCAACGCCTCGACGCTCATCGGCCTGGCCTCCAGTTGGCCGCATCCTGAGCCAGGCCTCTTGTCCACATACGGCTACAGGGATGCTGATGGAGCGAGCCAGGTGGCCTACCTTGCCCTTCCAACCCAGTTACCTACCGGCCCACCCCCGCTCGTGCTCATCGTGCCCGATTGGACTGGCATCAGCGACTATGAGAAGGCGAGGGCGCGTCTATTCGCCTTGGCCGGGTACGTTATGCCACATATGCGCGTTTTCGTCGTGTGACATTGCCCCGGGTCGCTCGGTCGGAACTCCTAAGAGTTAATGCCAGAAAAGCATCGTCTGGTTGTACGAGTTTGAGTTTCTGGCACTAAGGGGAAACGCTACTATATCGGAAGCCGCCGGGAAGATGCTTCCGTATATTCTTTTACTACACTTCCCTAAAAAGCCTGCTACGGACCTATAAGCTGATCAGGGTTTTAATGTGGACTGCAGGCAAGGCATCATGCTGCTGTATCTGCTTCACAGCAGCTTCGCTGCTACAAGCTGCACCCTTCCCTTATCCCATGTATCAATTCCTGTCATGACTCAGGACTGGCAGGCCATCGTTGGAAGGCTGTGCTGCAGCTGCCCTGGGCTTGATCACCCCCAAACTGAACAGGCCTCCAGCCAGAGCCCCAAATGAACATATGAGCCTGGTCACACCTCTGCCTCCCAGCGGAAGGCGTGACTGTAGCTAAACCCTCGCTAAACCGTCCTACACATGTGAAACCATGCCCCTTCCACGCGCCCTCCCCCCGGTATTTCATGCTTGTGCTCCCTCTCGGCAGGCACGCTGTTTTTGTCATCGACATCTATGGCAACGGACTAGAGACCACTACCCGGGCCGAGCATGGCAGCAACGCCGCGAAGTTCAACGGCAACATGACGCTTTTCAAGATGAGGATCGAGTCAGGCGTGCGCGCCGCCGAGTCCTACCTTTCTGTGAGTCACTTAAAACCTACGCTGCGTACCCTTCAATCATTAAAGCCCCTAAACGTGCACCCTTGCTTCACCATGAAAACCTAGAAAGGAAGGGGTGAATCATGTGTCAGGGGCGATGTGGTGCCTTCATGGTTATGCTATGGAGTGGCTGTGCTCCGTTGTTTATTAGCTGGCTTAGGAGGCATGATCCCTGGGCCGCTGGTCTCACCCTGGTCCAGGTGTTGGACCACAGCAAGCGTTCATCTGGGCACCTATCTTCTGTTAGCGATCTGTCTTCTCTTTTCTCGGCCCGATGATCTCCTGATAGTATCAGGAGATGGTATCAGGCGATCATCGGGCCGAGCAAAGAGAAGACAGATCGCTGATACCTGACCTCGCATCCAGACCCTCCTCGATGTGCATTGGGCTGCTCAACAGATCTTCAGCAAGGCCTTCGGGTTCATGACGTTATTACACCTCTGGGCCCTGCCCAAATAAAGCTCGGTCACATCGGCGAACATAAAGTCAGCTTGGAAAGCCCTTGGAGTGCATTTTGCGATTTTCATCCTGAACCCAGAAGCCCCTGATGCAAGCATGCCTTAACGTCTTCTAAGGGGTGCACAGGAAGCTATCCCTCCAGACCTCTACGTCTAGGCCCTACCACTGCTCGCGTGCCCTGTGCCCGGCTCCACCCCAGCTGTTGTGTGGCCATACAAACCTCGGACCTCATGCAATGCCCTGCCGCATGCCCACTCCTCTTCCTAACTCCGCTAAGTCCCTATCTTTACCTCCTCCTCTTCCCATGTCGCAGGCCCACCCCTACGCCTACCACCCCACTAACTGGGTCATGGTTGGGTACTGCTTCGGCGGCGGCGGCATGCTGCAGGTAGGCAGGTTAAAGCATGCTGCAGGTAGGCAGGTTAAAGCATGCTGCAGGTAGGCAGGTTAAAGCATGCTGCAGGTAGTACGCGGATTGTTTCTACGGTTGGAATAGTATTGCTACTTTTGGTGCCTTAGTATCATCCTAGTTCCGGTATCTAATTTAATGTTACCAGGTCCTATTAATTTTGTAGGCAGAACGAGG
This sequence comes from Limnomonas spitsbergensis, assembly GCA_037349105.1. Classification (NCBI taxonomy): domain Eukaryota; kingdom Viridiplantae; phylum Chlorophyta; class Chlorophyceae; order Chlamydomonadales; genus Limnomonas; species Limnomonas spitsbergensis. The sequence goes on along the minus strand of JAYJMM010000087.1, from coordinate 161,810 downwards.
CATGCTGCAGGCAGGCAGGGCGAGGCATGCTGCAGGCAGGCAGGGCGAGGCATGCTGCAGGCAGGCAGGGCGAGGCATGCTGCAGGCAGGCAGGCAGGCAGGCAGGGCGAGGCATGCTGCAGGCAGGCAGGGCGAGGCATGCTGCAGGCAGGCAGGCAGGCAGGCAGGCAGAACGAGGCATGCTGCAGGCAGGCAGGGCGAGGCATGCTGCAGGCAGGCAGGCAGGCAGGCAGAACGAGGCATGATGCAGGCAGGCAGAACGAGGCATGCTGCAGGCAGGCAGGGCGAGGCATGCTGCAGGCAGGCAGGCAGGCAGGCAGAACGAGGCATGCTGCAGGCAGGCAGGGCGAGGCATGCTGCAGGCAGGCAGGCAGGCAGGCAGACCGAGGCAGGCTGCAGGCAGGCAGGGCGAGGCATGCTGCAGGCAGGCAGGCAGGCAGGCAGAACGAGGCATGCTGCAGGCAGGCAGGGCAAGGCATGCTGCAGGCAGGCAGGGCGAGGCATGCTGCAGGCAGGCAGGCAGGCAGGCAGAACGAGGCATGCTGCAGGCAGGCAGGGCGAGGCATGCTGCAGGCAGGCAGGCAGGCAGAACGAGGCATGCTGCAGGCAGGCAGGGCGAGGCATGCTGCAGGCAGGCAGGCAGGCAGGCAGGCAGAACGAGGCATGCTGCAGGCAGGCAGGGCGAGGCATGCTGCAGGCAGGCAGGCAGAACGAGGCATGCTGCAGGCAGGCAGGGCGAGGCATGCTGCAGGCAGGCAGGCAGGCAGAACGAGGCATGCTGTAGGCAGGCAGGGCGAGGCATGCTGCAGGCAGGCAGGCAGAACGAGGCATGCTGCAGGCAGGCAGGGCGAGGCATGCTGCAGGCAGGCAGGCAGGCAGGCAGAACGAGGCATGATGCAGGCAGGCAGAACGAGGCATGCTGCAGGCAGGCAGGGCGAGGCATGCTGCAGGCAGGCAGGCAGAACGAGGCATGCTGCAGGCAGGCAGGGCGAGGCATGCTGCAGGCAGGCAGGCAGGCAGGCAGAACGAGGCATGCTGCAGGCAGGCAGGGCGAGGCATGCTGCAGGCAGGCAGGCAGGCAGAACGAGGCATGCTGCAGGCAGGCAGAACGAGGCATGCTGCAGGCAGGCAGGGCAAGGCATGCTGCAGGCAGGCAGGGCGAGGCATGCTGCAGGCAGGCAGGCAGGCAGGCAGAACGAGGCATGCTGCAGGCAGGCAGGGCGAGGCATGCTGCAGGCAGGCAGGCAGGCAGAACGAGGCATGCTGCAGGCAGGCAGGGCGAGGCATGCTGCAGGCAGGCAGGCAGGCAGGCAGAACGAGGCATGCTGCAGGCAGGCAGGGCGAGGCATGCTGCAGGCAGGCAGGCAGGCAGGCAGAACGAGGCATGCTGCAGGCAGGCAGAACGAGGCATGCTGCAGGCAGGCAGGGCGAGCGGCCATCCGTATTAGTTCGGCTGCTTCCTAGCTGCGGTCCAGGATAACAGCCCCCTCTGTTAGCTTTCTATCAGGCCTTTAGTGAGCGTGCACCCCGGCCACTAAAGGCCTGTTATGAATCCACTGAAATCAGATGGCCTCTGGCCGCAAGACCAGTCATCTTGCCACTCCACTCCCAGTGCCCCCGGCCTCTGTCCGGATTGCAGCTTCTGATTGTAGCTGTCCAGTCACTGCAAACCCTCCAGGCTAACCTAGGGGTACCATGAGGGAAGATTCCCGAATGGAAGTTGGGGCCCTGGGGAAATCCAGCCGTGTCGCATTTCTTCATTGTGACAGCGCCATGCACCCTCCCCGCGAGTTATAAATGATATTTCAATGAGTTTAGTACTATTATGACATTTGATTGATGCTCGGCATGGCCAATTGTGAGTCAATAGTGACAGTGCCCCGGAAAGGAAAACCTAGGGAAAACAAGGGTCTATCAGGGTCGCCCCTAGGAAATCTCCCCCCCCCCCATTTGTCAGCGCTGACAACTAGATTGCCGCAATTGCTGGCTGCAGGCTGCCCTGGACGGCGAGGCCTTTTCGCCCATCAAGGGAATGATGACCTTCCACGCCAGCGCCGGAGGTGTGAACGTCTCCAACCCATCCAGGCTGCCCTACCCCGTCAGGTACAGAATGGGGGTGCAATCATGTCGCATTGCCATCTCCTCCTTGAATTGCTGCCGCTTCTGTTTCTTCATACATTTAGTGTCGCTTCTGTGCCTTTTCACCTGCTTTCTGCTTCTGTGTTATAAATATATTAATAAACGATACGCCCCGAGGCATGGCTGAAGGAAGCCACCCTCCGCTAAGCTACCTACCGCTAAGCTACCTGTGCTGCTGATAAGGTTTTAGCCGAGAGCTGCTCCCGCGTCTGATATCGGTATCGGTTTGGTACCTCTCGCTATATATTGAGATGTGTATAGCTCGGCAGGCCGTGGCCGACGTATCTCATTTAGGCGACGTATCTAATGGACAGGATATCCGTGTGTACAGAGCACCGTGTAAAGAGCGCCGTCTTCCTCTTCTTCACCAGCTCGCCTTTTTAGGCATAGCTGTTATTCCATCCATTTCGGTTGGCACCTCGTACTTGATAATACAAATCTGGGTCATCCTCCTGCCCGAATCCCCCTGGCTTTTTCCTGGGCATATCAGTTCCCGCCGTTTTTTTGTAATATTCATCTGTGGGGTACCGTACACACTTTGTGATCAATTTGAACGTGGATTTTTTCCCTCTGTCATGCTCATCCCGGCCACCCCCTGCGACACACACACCACCCTCCCACCTCCTCCTACCTTCCTTGGCTGTGCACTGGAAAAACAAATTGTATAGTAATATATCAAAATAACTCTTGTTAAGGAAGGTCTCTAGAAAATTAATATTTAATACTACAATTACCTGAGGGGGGGGGCAAAATAAAAGTCAGGGACCCCATGCCCCCCCCCAAAACGAGCACCCAACGAGCCCCCCCACCCCCCCTCCGGAACCCATTAAAATTCAGATATCTCAGTCAAAATTCAAAATTACAGGGCATGGAAGGATTTTTTCCCATCAGATCGTCAAGGCGCTTCTACAGGTGTATTTCAATTCGTTAGGTGTTGACATGCCAACAGTCAATTTTGGTACTGGTCTCAGCCAGGCTATTGAGTGCCGACTAATGCTCGCTAGCGATCACAATTCATGCCAACAGTCAATTTGGGTACTGAGCTCAGCCAGGCTATTGACTACCGACTACTGCTCGCTAGCGATCACATGTTTCCAGAAGGCAGATGGCCTGGATGGCGGTGGCAATGCGAAGGCATCAGCCTTCATCTCGGCCATGAGCTCCTTCACTGCCTTCTTCCTCTCCCTCAGCGGGACTTCTTTTCCCACTACTCCCTCTAATTCCTCCACCGTCACCGCGTAGCTTGCCACATCTGCCTCCGCCAGCTGCTGATCGGGATGGGCTGTCAGCATGTGATCAATGTAGTGATAGCTCCAGACCCACGGTATACAGCTCTTTCTAGGGCTGACTCAGCTGGCTCGGGGTGTGTCCAATGCCAAACCCTCAGTGTGGGGGGGCAGGGGGTCATGTGGTCATTCAAGCAACTTTTTAGGATGTAAATGGACTCATGTTGGCAATACGAACACAGAGGTGCCGTTCCCAGCCTCAACAGACCTCCAGAAAAAAAATCTGAAGTTTGGAAGGAAAAAACAAATATTGGATTTTGGGGAGACCCCCCCCCCCAACTTTGCCCCCTCATATCTCCCACCCCCTTGGGCCAAAAAAAAAACCTCGCAACTACCGGTAAATAAAATTTGAATTGCCCTTGCTCCTATGATGTGCAGCATCCACACCGGCTACGCAGACGGCTCCAACCCGCTCAACGGAACAGCTGCCAACCGCACAGGCATCTGGGAGCTGGAGCGTGCGATGATGGCCGGCGGAGGCAGTTACGAAATCTCGATATACGCGGGGGCCGAGCACGGCTTTACGGATTTCTACCTGCCTGCCTACAACATGGAGGCTGACGCACGCTCCTTCACGTCCGCCCTGCAGTTCATCGGCCACGTCACGGAGGGCTGGTCCGCCCCCACCCCGCCACCCGTCGACTACGACCCCGCATCTGGGATGGTCCAGGACTGGCTCATGTTCGTCGACCCCTACGACAACAGTACGTTGACCTCCTACGTAGTGTACAATCAGAGCACCTACAATGCCACAAACGGCACTGCGATGCCGATCGTCGTGATCGTTCCGGACTGGACGGGCCAGGATGACTACGAGCTTCAGCGGGCCAACCTTCTCGCATCCCAGGGCTACTACGCGATCGTGACCGACGTGTATGCAATGAGCTACGGGACGGTCCCTCAGGCTCAGCGTGGTGCGTTGGTCGGGAAGTACCGCGGCAACCGTACGCTGTTCGTCGGCCGCGTCGATGCCACCCTCGCGGCGGCCAAGCTTGAGCCCGCTGCCGACCCGACACGCACGGCCGCGATTGGTTACTGTTTCGGAGGCACAGGCGTCGTTGACACGCTGCTGTCGGGCCGTGACTACGATGTGCTCGTCACCTTCCACGGCAGCCCCGCCTCATCACTCGGTCAGGGATTGAGCCCCAATGTAACCACGCTGCGCACTCCGCTGATCGCTTGGTCCGGCAGCGACGACGCCGGCTCCGAGCCACAGGACGTAATGGGCGAGTTGATGGCTACGCTGGCCAACAATAGCGACGACTTCATGGTTACCCGATTCTCTGACACCCCCCATGGCTTTACCGATTTTGCGGGATCTGCCTACAATGCCTGGGCGGATCTGCGCAGCTGGGAGCAGACCTCCGAGCTCCTCATGCACTATTTCAATAAGGACATGTGAGGAGGGCGCCCAGTTGGGCGCCCACGCGGCTGAGCCTTTTTGAGCAGGGCCCAGTTGGGCGCCCACGCAGCTGAGCCTTTTTGAGCAGGGCCCAGTTGGGCGCCCACGCGGCTGAGCCTTTTTGAGCAGGGCCCAGTTGGCTGAGCCTTTTTGAGCAGGGCCTAGTTGGGCACCCATGCGGCTGAGCCTTTTTGAGTAGGGCCCAGTTGGGCACCCACGCGGCTGAGCCTTTTTGAGCAGGGCCCAGTTGGGCGCCCACGCGGCTGAGCCTTTTTGACCAGGGCCCAGTTGGGCACCCACGCGGCTGAGCCTTTTTGAGCAGGGCCCAGTTGGCTGAGCCTTTTTGAGCAGGGCCCAGTTGGGCACCCACGCGGCTGAGCCTTTTTGAGCAGGGCCCAGTTGAGCGCCCACGCGGCTGAGCCTTTTTGACCAGGGCCCAGATGGGCACCCACGCGGCTGAGCCTTTTTGAGCAGGGCCCAGTTGGGCGCCCACGCGGCTGAGCCTTTCTGAGCAGGGCCCAGTTGGGCTTCCACGCGGCTGAGCCTTTTTAAGCAGGGCCCAGTTGGGCGCCCACGCGGCTGAGCCTTTTTGAGCAGGGCCCAGTTGGGCGCCCACGCGGCTGAGCCTTTTAGAGCAGGGCCCAGAGGTGTCATGTCATTGACATGAAGAATGTGGCAGGCTTGAAGTGCGTTCAACAACTACATAAGGCCATTCATAGATTCTATGTTTTTGGCCATTCCCTTCATAAGGTGGTCATGTGCCCCCCCCTCAATATTTAAACAGAAGCAGCTTTGTTGTGAAGCGGTAGCAATTTTGTTTGACATATCTGGACATATAAACCCCAACGCGTTTTCTGGTTTTATTTATGTTTGATGTCTGGGCGTAATGCAGTGCCACCCCGGCTTGCAGGCACCTCTCCCATATTTGCATTGTGATAAAGAGTGACCTTGGTATTCTACATAAATAAATTTGTTTTTGAAAATGCCGAAGCACCATGGAATGGCTCTGGGCACATATCATCAATCTGAATATAAAATCCTTGCGCCGACCTCTTGTCCCTGAGAGTCCATCGTCATGTGCCAGGGAAATACCACCTCAATCGACTCCTCTGTCTCAGTGGGGTCGTAGATTTTGAGTGACCGAAATCACCTCTCGTCTCACCTGTTGCTGGCACTCCTTAGGGCTCCCCTCTGCCTAGGGGGTCACCAGACTAACGGTCGATAGCTGATGGCTGGGGGGACGATGGGCTGACCGGGTATTTTGCCAATGACTTATCACCTCTGGGCCCTGCTCATAAAGGCTCGGCCGCGTGGGCGCCCAACTGTCCCGTTGGAAGCAAGGAAAAGAAATTGAGGGGAAGAGTAACAGAAGGAGAAGAAAACAAAGGAGAAGGAAGTACACCCCCAAAAAGAAAACGGCAGCCCGAAGTATCCTTGCCCCTCTCAAGCTTATTCCTCAAGAAGGTAAAGGAAAGTAACAAAACTGAGCCTCAACAAAGCGTACGACGTCCTCAACAAAAGTCAGAGCCTCCCATCCAAGCCTGCCCCGGCGCAACTGTTGAAAGTCTGTGGCGCCCTCCAGAGGGCCTGCCCGACCTCTCTCCCTAGGCCTCTCCTTCACGCTAGGGCAGTGGAAGCAGGCATGCTGTGCATCCTCGACATGCTCGCCATTTCCGCTTGCCCAACACCGTTGGCAGCACCGTCCGTCACGCTGCTGACCGCTACGCCGTCCACGAGTGTCAGCCGTGCTGACGGTGCTGAGCCGCAGTCTTAAGTTTTCGCGCACGCAAGCACACTCCCTTCGACTGGTGCGGCCCCTGGCCTGCGCCGTAGACTGAAACCAGGTGCGGTAGGCGGTGCTAGATCTGTGTTCAGTGGCAGGATCTCTGGGGTCCCCTCTGCCAGCTGCATCCAGCTGCGCCCGCTCGTATGCTACATCAACTAGCGCTAGCTCCTCTGGGAAAGGTAGCGGCTGCAGGTCAGTCGCTGTCTGATGCAGTTTGGGGACGGCTGATCCCAGCTCCAGCTCCTCCAAAGCACCTGGCTATTCAATGCACCAAATGTGCCCTCCGGTGCCCTGCCTGACAGCGAACTACATGTTGGCCGCCATGGCTGCGGCCATGAGTGGGCTGTCTTGCTGTGCTGCTGGTGCGACCGCGGCGTTGTAGAAGCGAAGTACATGCTGCCACCAACTTAACTGTAACGGCTGGGTCTGCAGCTTCCTCATGACCCCCCCACAAGCAGCGGACGGAGGTAGCCCTGCAGCATGGCGCAGATGCTGGAGGAAGCTGGACTGCATATTGCTCCTCAGGCAGTGCCGCGGCCTGAGGTGATCGGTGGCCCACACGACATCACCGTAGTTGGCTGCAGGCGCTGCATAGACAGACGCCAACCGGATGCGTGTAGGCAGATGATGCCTGAGGCCCACCTTGGCGGCCATGCGGCGGACACGCGGACCTGTCGCTCCCGTACTTTGTTTCTCTTGGACGCTAGGGATTGGAAGCAAGCATGTTGCACATCCTTCACATGCCTGAGGCACACCTTGGCGGCCATGCGGCGGACACGCGGACCTGTCGCTCCCGTAGTTTGTTTCTCTTGGACGCTAGGGATTGGAAGCAAGCATGTTGCACATCCTTCACATGCCTGAGGCACACCTTGGCGGCCATGCGGCGGACACGCGGACCTGTCGCTCCCGTAGTTTGTTTCTCTTGGACGCTAGGGATTGGAAGCAAGCATGTTGCACATCCTTCACATGCCTGAGGCACACCTTGGCGGCCATGCGGCGGACACGCGGACCTGTCGCTCCCGTAGTTTGTTTCTCCTGGACGCTAGGGATTGGAAGCAAGCATGTTGCACATCCTTCACATGCCTGAGGCACACCTTGGCGGCCATGCGGCGGACACGCGGACCTGTCGCTCCCGTAGTTTGTTTCTCTTGGACGCTAGGGATTGGAAGCAAGCATGTTGCACATCCTTCACATGCTCTTCTCGCCCTCCAACGTTGGCATCAGCCTGTCTCCTTCATAATTACTTAGTTCAAAACGACTGTTTTTATTTTTAATTACATATTTATTAACCCAATATTTTTCTTGAATAACTAAATCATTTCCTTTTTGTGTATTTTCGAGTTGGGTAGTCTCACGCTGCTGACCGCCGCGCCGTCCTCAGTGCCGATGGTTCCATGTCTCCAGCTGTAAGTCTACGCACACACAAGCACGCTAGTCAATGACGTTACACCTCTGGGCCATGCACAAGAAGGCTCGGCCGCGAGGGCGCCCGACTGTTCAGATGGGAGGGGACAAAATAAAGGAAGAGGGAACACAATGGATCAAGAGGAGGGGCCGGGGAGGTAAACAAGTCTGACGGCATCCGAGCTCCTCCAGCGTACTACAGTGTAGCCCCTGGCGTGCGTGCGCTGCAGGCTGAAACCAAGCCAGACACGGTACGCTGCCGCAGACCAGCTGTGTACTGTGGTGGCATCCCAGTAACATGCATTGCATGAATTTCACTAGACGGAGGGCCTGCTTGGTGCTTTGCCTGAGTGACCAATTGTATCGTGACCTTCATGTTCCGCTTTACATTCACAGTCCCAAACTAACATCTACCGTACGGTAGGATAGATACAGGGCACCCCATGCAGCAACAATGGCACCCCATGTTGGGCCTCACGAGAGGGAGGGAGGGAGGGAGAGAGGAGGCGTCATTCACCGGTGCTCAGGTGCTATGCACCGAGTGACACAAGTAAGCTGGGAAGCGCCGGAGGGCCTTAACAACGACCTGTACCGGTTATGGAGAACTTGTATGAATCGAACAAGTACATAATGATATGCGCTAAAAATCAGCGTTGGCAAGGTGAGTTCGCAGTCAATCCTAGAACTGGCCTTCAGGTTCCCCAAATCCCATGACTCCCAAATCCAACTGTATTCGGTTGGCAATCCCAGTCTGTTTCCTCCGAGGTTCTGTTACCTTCCTTCAAGACTGTCACTCAGGTGTTTGCGACTTATACTAAGCAGTCGAGCTTTATTTTCTACTAGCAGCACCCCATGCCCGACGACAGCGATGAAGATGATTATTGCTACTACGGAACCGCGCTCGCTGACGAGATCTTGAGCAAGGCCGGATCTTCTAGAAAGCCAGTTCAGGACCAAGGCGCCACTAGGGCCCTGCCGATATGGCAGCAAGAGCCAACGGACGAGCAGGGGAGAAAGCGCTTCCATGGCGCCTTCACAGGAGGCTTCTCAGCGGGCTACTTCAACACCGTCGGCAGCGTTGTAAGCAACATTTCCCATTATGTAGATATACTCCATATACGGTATCTTGCATGGCCATGGTTGGGGATTCTTTGCCCCCTCACTGCTGCCGTTATATCCTGCAGGAGGGTTTCGAACCCGTCGCATTTAAATCTTCAAGGTCGGACCGCTCCGGCCTAAAAAAGCAGAGCATTGATGACTATCTGGATGAGGACGAGCTGGAGGAGAGGAAGCGCACACATCTGCATGTGAAGGTGAGGAATGACGCCTCGCCATGCAAAATGCCCACCATGCTACCACCGTACATGGTACATAATGCCACCTGGCCATGGATAACACACAGTACCGTACATGTCAAGGTGCAGATCGACACTTTGCCATGCATAGTACCCACCATGCTGCCATGTATAGAGCCGACCATGCTGCCATGCGTAGTGCTTACTATGCTGCCATGCACAGCGCCTATCCGGCTGCCATGCATAGTGCTCATCATGCTGCCGTGTATGACCTCCATGGCGAGCTGTAGAACGACGTTCTGGCATGCACAATACCGCTTTGTCATGCATGATAATCATGCCGCGTTGCCATAGGTGACCCATGTCGCATGTCAAGGTGCGTGACGATGCCTTGCCATGCACAATGCGTACCGTGCTGCCATGCAAAATGTACCATGCATAATGCGTGCCATGCTGCCACGCAGAATACACCATGCAGAATTTACCATGCTGCCATGCGTACGGACCCTAAATTCTCAGTGCTGAGCATTGCTCTGCCCTGTCGTGGCTATAGACCATAGATCATAGATCCTAGACCATAGATCCTATACCATAGATCACAGATCTAGGCAGAGCAATACGCTCTACGATGCCAGGTCTTGCCATACCATGCCAAGGCATCGCATTAGCTGATCCGGGTAAATCAGTCACTCTGCCTATCATGGCTTCGCTACCAGAGATCCTTGCAATCCTGCGCATTTGTCAAAAACTTGATGTTTCTGGCAGCTACGCTTCACCATGTGCTCCCGTAAGCTTTGCAAGACAGTTGGATGGAAGCAATAGTTGGTTAGGTGTTTCAGGGAAGCTTTCCTTCAAAAAATAGTTGGGTTGTCAACAGTTGGCTAGTAGCAACAGTTGGCTTGGTGTTTCGGGAGAGCTATGCTACGCCTTGTGCTCCTACAAGCTTTATAAGCACTTGAATTGCAGCAGCAAGGTTGGAAGTCCACACTTGACTGTGCACCCAACCATTCAAGGCCTTGCGACTGTCGATCTGTGCAAAGCACTACCTTGCGCCATGCCATGGTCGACGCATGCAATCATATCACTCTGCCTTGCAATCATATCACTCTGCCTTGCAATCATATCACTCTGCCTTGCATGGCTTCGCTATCGCCAATCCATGCAAAGCTGCTCAACCCTCAAAAGCTTGCTTGTTCTGTCTTTTCCTTCTCGACCGTACTTACCTGTGGCTCACTTAAGGGCCCTCGGCTTCCCTAAGGGCCCAGGCCTCCCGACAAATTACTTATATGACAAATTAGTGGGATGCATGGTATGTCCATGTGGTGTTTTGTCACGATACCCTCTGCCTCAGCACGACACGCGGCCTTCGTACTACCCCCTGGTTCTACCCGCTGCTATGCATGGTCTCGAAACTGCCGGTCCATGTAAAGCACTGTGATAGACACCTAGGCATCCAAACCAACGTTGAGCATGATTGTCACGGCGTGATAATTGGCGTGATGCTGCCGTGGAGAGGCTGCGCCTATATCTGCGTTTTGCCGTTTCTGTTCTACACATCCATCAGCGTTTATTTTAGCGCGCTTCAGCTACAATTCAGCTACATCACGGCCGTGGGGGCCTGTGGCAGCAAGCCCTGCTGCTCGGGCCAAGTTCATGGGTCGGTCAAGATTTTGTCCAATTGGCCCAGTTGTGGCCGCCCGGCGGCCCCTTATGGATGGTCTGGTGCCCACACAAAGAAACACTGGCATCCATCCACACATCCTTCCACACATCCATTACGCGTCACGCATCCCACTTAGCACACACTCCTCGCCCACCATCTCAATCTATCTGCCCAGTGGAGGCTGCCCGACCTCCCCGGGCAAAAGGCCTTCTTTGCTGGAACTAAAACACGCACCTCGCTCACCAAGCCTCAATCTGCCGAGTGGTGGCCGTCTGGCGTCCCCGGGGAAAAGGCTTCCTTCGCTCACTTACACACAGTCACACACTGCTGTAAAGCTCTTTACACACACACTATGCACTGCTGTTTCCCCCAGGACGACTATGACACCTTTGGCGCCACTGCTGCCGAGGCCGCGCTCAGTGCCGCCCAGCGTGACGCCGAGAGCCGGCCCAGCATCATCCCCGGGGGCATCTTGGAGGAGGTGGTGGTCCCTGTGGCAAACAGCATAGGTGGGTAGCTGCAGCATGGGTGCCTAAACCCTCAACCCTCAACCCTCAACCCTATATCACCTCAGGGGGCCTGATCCCCTCACAGGAATCATTCTGAGGGTAGGGGGACTTATTCTCCAAGGGGGGCGGGAGGGAGGGGGAGGGGGAGGCATATTGGAGGTGGGGGGATCTACTCTCCAAGGGGGGCGGGAGGGAGGGGGAGGGGGAGGCATTTTGGAGGTGGGGGGATCTACTCTCCAAGGGGGGCGGGAGGGAGGGGGAGGGGGGGGAGGCATTTTGGAAGTGGGCGGGATCTACTCTCCAAGGGGGGCGGGAGGGAGGGGGAGGGGGGGGAGGCATTTTGGAAGTGGGCGGGATCTACTCTCCAAGGGGGACAGGAGGGAGGGGGAGGGGGAGGCATTTTGGAGGTGGGGGGATCTACTCTCCAAGGGGGGCGGGAGGGGTGGGGGGGTGGGGGAGGCATTTTGGAGGTGGGGGATCTATTCTCCAAGGGGGGCGGGATGGGGGGGGTGGGGGAGGCATTTTGGAGGTGTGGGGATCTGCTCTCCAAGGGGGGCGGGAGGGGGGAGGGAGGCATTTTGGAGTGGGGGGATCTACACTCCAAGGGGGGCGGGAGGGACGGGGGGGGGGGAGGCATTTTGAATGTGGGGGATCTACTCTCCAAGGGGGGCGGGAGGGAGGGGGGGGGAGGCATTTTGGAGATGGGGGATCTACTCTCCAAGGGGGACAGGAGGGAGGGGGAGGGGGAGGCATTTTGGAGGTGGGCGGATCTACTCTCCAAGGGGGGCGGGAGGGAGGTGGGGGGGGAGGCATTTTGGAGGTGGGTGGATCTCCCCCCTTAAGGGGGGCGGGAGGGGGGGGGAGGGGGGGGCATTTTGTAAGTGGGGGGATCTGCTCTCCAAGGGGGGCGGGAGGGAGGGGGAGGGGAAGGCATTTTGGAGGTGGGGGGATCTACTCTCCAAGGGGGACAGGAGGGAGGGGGAGGGGGAGGCATTTTGGAGGTGGGCGGATCTGCTCTCCAAGGGGGGCGGGAGGGGGGGGGGAGTGGGGGAGGCATTTTGGAGGTGGGAGATCTACTCTCCAAGGGGGGCGTGAGGACGGGGGGGGAGGCATTTTGGAGGTGGGTGGATCTCCCCCCTTAAGGGGGGCGGGAGGGGGGGGGGAGGGGGGGGCATTTTGTAAGTGGGGGGATCTGCTCTCCAAGGGGGGCGGGAGGGAGGGGGGGGGAGGCATTTTGGAGGTGGGTGGATCTCCCCCCTTAAGGGGGGCGGGAGGGGGGGGGGAGGGGGGGGCATTTTGTAAGTGGGGGGATCTGCTCTCCAAGGGGGGCGGGAGGGAGGGGGGGGGAGGCATTTTGGAGGTGGGTGGATCTCCCCCCTTAAGGGGGGCGGGAGGGGGGGGGGAGGGGGGGGCATTTTGTAAGTGGGGGGATCTACACTCCAAGGGGGGCGGGAGGGGGGGGGGAGGGGGGGGCATTTTGTAAGTGGGGGGATCTGCTCTCCAAGGGGGGCGGGAGGGAGGGGGAGGGGAAGGCATTTTGGAGGTGGGGGGATCTACTCTCCAAGGGGGACGGGAGGGAGGGGGAGGGGGAGGCATTTTGGGGGTGGGCGGATCAACTCTCCAAGGGGGACGGGAGGGAGGGGGGGGGTGACGCATTTTGGAGGTGGGCAGATCTACTCTCCAAGGGGGGCGGGGGGGGGGGGGGTGGGGGAGGCATTTTGGACGCGGGGGATCTATTCTCCAAGGGGGGCGGGAGGGAGGGGGGGGGGGGGGAAGGCATTTTAGAGGTGGGGGGATCTATTCTCCAAGGGGGGCGGGAGGGAGGGGGGGGGAGGCATTTTGGAGGTGGGGGGATCTACTCTCCAAGGGGGGCGGGAGGGAGGGGGGGGGAGGCATTTTGGAGGTGGGGGGATCTACTCTCCAAGGGGGGCGGGAGGGAGGGGGGGGGAGGCATTTTTGAGGTGGGGGGATCTACTCTCCAAGGGGGGCGGGAGGGAGGGGGGGGGATGCATTTTGGAGGTGGGGGGATCTACTCTCCAAGGGGGGCGGGAGGGAGGGGGTGGGGGAGGCATTTTGGAGGTGGGGGATCTACTCTCCAAGGGGGGCGGGAGGGAGGGGGGGGGGATGCATTTTGGAGGTGGGGGGATCTACTCTCCAAGGGGGGCGGGAGGGAGGGGGGGGGGATGCATTTTGGAGGTGGGGGGATCTACTCTCCAAGGGGGGCGGGAGGGAGGGGGGGGGAGGCATTTTGGAGGTGGGGGGATCTACTCTCCAAGGGGGGCAGGAGGGAGGGGGGGGGAGGCATTTTTGAGGTGGAGGATTTACTCTCCAAGGGGGACGGGAGGGGAGTGGGGGGGGGGGCATTTTGGAGGTGGGGGGACTTATTCCCTAAGGGGGACGAAAAGGGGGGAGGGATCATTTTTAGGGGGAATATTGATGCCATGAGGGGAAGGGGGGGAGGGGTCATTCTGGAGGGGGGATTTGATGTCATCAGGGGAAGGGGGGGGGGGGGAATTATGGAGGTGGGGAATTCTTCCCCTCGGAGAGCGTTTCTCTGGAGGAGGTGCTTGTCCCTGTGGCAAGCAGCCTAGGCAGGTCCCCTCAACACGATCAGCGGGGGGGAGCAATCAGGAGTTGGGGTCATCCTCTCGGGGTTCCCCCGCGGGTTTCATCCTCTCGGGGTTCCCCCTCGGGGTTCATCCTCGGGTTTCATCCTTTCGGGGTTCCCCCTCGGGGTTCATCCTCTCGGGGTTCCTCCTCGAGGTTCATCCTCTCGGATTTCCCCCTCGGGGTTCATCCTCTCGGGGTTCCCCCTCGGGGTTCATCCTCTCGGGGTTCCCCCTCGGGGTTCATCCTCTCGGGGTTCCCCCTCGGGGTTCATCCTCTCGGGGTTCCTCCTCGAGGTTCATCCTCTCGGATTTCCCCCTCGGGGTTCATCCTCTCGGGGTTCCCCCTCGGGGTTCATCCTCTCGGGTTTCCCCCTCGGGGTTCATCCTCGGGTTTCATCCTCTCGGGGTTCCCCCTCGGGGTTCATCCTCTCGGGGTTCCTCTTCGAGGTTCATCCTCTCGGATTTCCCCCTTGGGGTTCATCCTCTCGGGGTTCCCCCTCGGGGTTCATCCTCTCGGGGTTCCCCCTCGGGGTTCATCCTCTCGGGATTCCCCCTCGGGTTTCATCCTCGGGTTTCATCCTTTCGGGGTTCCCCCTCGGGGTTCATCCTCTCGGGGTTCCTCCTCGAGGTTCATCCTCTCGGATTTCCCCCTCGGGGTTCATCCTCTCGGGGTTCCCCCTCGGGGTTCATCCTCTCGGGGTTCCCCCTCGGGGTTCATCCTCTCGGGGTTCCCCCTCGGGGTTCATCCTCTCGGGGTTCCCCCTCGGTGTTCATCCTCTCGGGGTTCCTCCTCGGGGTTTATCCTCTCGGGTTTCCCCCTCGGGGTTCATCCTCGGGTTTCATCCTCTCGGGGTTCCCCCTCGGGGTTCATCCTCTCGGGGTTCCTCCTCGAGGTTCATCCTCTCGGATTTCCCCCTCGGGGTTCATCCTCTCGGGGTTCCCCCTCGGGGTTCATCCTCTCGGGGTTCCTCCTCGGGTTTCATCCTCTCGGGGTCCCCCTCGGGGGTCCCAGCCCCCACCGGCATGCACAGCTACCGCAGAGGCGCAGAGGATGCTAGTGCGCCGCGGCCTCTCCCAATGACGCGCCACTTAGTGCCGCCACTGTCCACCATGCCGCCCCTCCTCACCCAGGCGATGCAGAGTTATGCAAATAGTAATAATGCAAATAGTAGTAATGCAAATTGAATTACTGCAAATTGAAATACGGTTATGCAAATAGCAATAATGCAATTTTCAATAATGCAAATTGCAAAAATGCAAATTGTAATACGGTACCGCGATGCAAATAGCACCGATGCTGGCACATCATACAATTCTTAACTCAGGTGACAGTTTAAGCCCGCATCACTGACTTGCCCCGCCTTTCCCCGCCCCTCGTGGCATGCGGCTGTCGCAGAGGATGGGAGGGGCCCCGGCCGCGGCATCTGACAAGCCACCCAGTGCCGCCTCTCAGCTACACACCTCTCAGCTACACACCTCTCAGCTACACACCTCTCAGCTACATACCTCTCAGCTACATACCTCTCAGCTACACACCTCTCAGCTACACACCTCTCCCTACCCTCCCTGCCCCTCAGGTATGCCGTTGCTTCAGAGAATGAGATGGCGCACCGGCAGCGGCTCCGGCACAGCCCCCTCTATTTTCCACCTCTCCACTATGCACCTCTCCTCGCCCAGGCGATGCAGAAAGAAACCCTGTTACAAACAAGCCCCGTCGTGCCCCGCCCCTCAGGCATGCGGTTGCTTCAGAGGATGGGATGGCGCCCCGGCCGCGGCATCGGCACGGCCACCGGGACCCAGGGGTGCGGCGAGGCGGCGGGCAGCAAGTGGGGAACGGTCTCTGGAGTCAGCCTGGACAACACACCGCTGTACGTCTTGTTGCCAAAGGTGTGGGGAAGTATGAGATGTTGCAAGGAGGGTTCGTTCTCGGCGTTCAGTCTGGACAACACACCGCAGTACGTCTCGTTGCCAAAGGAGTGGGGAAGTGTGGGGATAGCAAGGAGGGTTCGGTCTCGGCGTTCAGTCTGGACAACACACCGCTGTACGTCTTGTTGCCAAAGGTGTGGGGAAGTGTGAGATGTTGCAAGGAGGGTTCGTTCTCGGCGTCAAGCCTTCATAACACACCGCTGTACGTCTTGTTGCCAAAGGTGTGGGAAGTGTGAGATGTTGCATATGGGGAACGGTCTCTGGAGTCAGCCTGGACAACACACCGATGTACGTCTTGTTGCCAAAGGTGTGGGGAAGTGTGGGGGGTAGCAAGGAGGGTTCGGTCTCGGCGTTCAGTCTGGACAACACACCGATCTACCTGATGTTGCCTCAGGTGTGGGGAAGTGTGAGACGTTGCAAGGAGGGTTTAGGGTTTATGTGGTCTGTCTGGATAAAACGTCACCGAAAGTGTTGTTGCTTAAGGTGTGGGAGAGTGTGAAGCGTAGCAAGTGGGAGGGGGGTATCGGGGCTCAGTCGGGATGACAACCCGCTGTACGTTTTGTTGCTTAAGGTGTGGGACTGTGGGGAAGTGTGAGATGTTGCAAAGAGGGTTTAGTCTATGCGGTCAGTATGGATGACACTTCGTCGACTTTGTTCATACTTAAGGTGTGGGAGAGTGTGAAGCGTAGCAAGTGTGTGGGGGGTATCGGGGCTCAGCCACCCCGCTGTACGTTTTGTTGCTTAAGGTGTGGGACTGTGGGGAAGTGTGAGAGGAAGCAAGTAGGGGAAGGTTTCAAACTTGCTGTTGCCAAAGGTTTTGAACAACCAACTCAGCTCCCCAGGTACTTTCTACAACCAACAACCGACTACAACCAACATCCAACTACCGACCACACGGCTCTCCCAGTACTTTCTACCAAACCATGAACCGTTTTACCCTTAAAATACTCCCTCCCCCCTCTTGTTGCTGCAGCAAGATGTTCACGAAATGGGTTTCGACTCCTTCCAGGACGCTGACCGTCTCCTACACCAGGCATCATTCAACTCTAAATATATCCCGCCCCCACCAAGCTGCTGCAGCAAGAGGTTCTTGGACTGGGTTTCGATCCCTTCCTGGACACTGACAATGCTCTCCTAAACCATACATCATTCAACCCCTAACATACCCCGCCCCCCCTGCTGCTGCAGCAAGCTGTTCACGCGGAATGGGGTTTCGACCCCTTCCACCCCCCCCCTACTAAACCATACATCATTCAACTCTTAACATACCCCGCCGCCCCTGCTGCTGCTGCAAGATATTCACGCGGAATGGGGTTTCGACCCCTTCCACCCCCCCCCTACTAAACCATACATCATTCAACTCTTAACATACCCCGCCGCCCCTGCTGCTGCTGCAAGATATTCACGCGGAATGGGGTTTCGACCCCTTCCACCCCCCCCTACTAAACCATACATCATTCAACCCTAAACATACCCCGCCGCCCCTGCTGCTGCAGCAAGATGTTCACGCGGAATGGGGTTTCGACCCCTTCCACCCCCCCCTACTAAACCATACATCATTCAACCCTAAACATACCCCGCCGCCCCTGCTGCTGCTGCAAGATGTTCACGCGGAATGGGGTTTCGACCCCTTCCACCCCCCCCCCCTACTAAACCATACATCATTCAACCCTAAACATACCCCGCCCCCCCTGCTGCTGCTGCAAGATGTTCACGCGGAATGGGGTTTCGACCCCTTCCACCCCCCCCCTACTAAACCATACATCATTCAACCCTTAACATACCCCGCCCCCCCTGCTGCTGCTGCAAGATGTTCACGCGGAATGGGGTTTCGACCCCCTCCACCCCCCCCCCTACTAAACCATACATCATTCAACCCTAAACATACCCCGCCGCCCCTGCTGCTGCTGCAAGATATTCACGCGGAAAAGGGTTTCGACCCCTTCCACCCCCCCCTACTAAACCATACATCATTCAACCCTTAACATACCCCGCCCCCCCTGCTGCTGCAGCAAGATGTTCACACTGAATGGGGTTTGGACCCCTTCCACCCCCCCCTACTAAACCATACATCATTCAACCCTAAACATACCCCGCCGCCCCTGCTGCTGCTGCAGCAAGATGTTCACGCGGAATGGGGTTTGGACCCCTTCCACCCCCCCCTACTAAACCATACATCATTCAACCCTAAACATTCCCCGCCGCCCCTGCTGCTGCTGTAAGATGTTCACGCGGAATGGGGTTTGGACCCCTTCCACCCCCCCCTACTAAACCATACATCATTCAACCCTTAACATACCCCGCCCCCCCTGCTGCTGCTGCAAGATGTTCACGCGGAATGGGGTTTGGACCCCTTCCATCCCCCCCCCTACTAAACCATACATCATTCAACCCTTAACATACCCCGCCCCCCCTGCTGCTGCTGCAAGATGTTCACGCGGAATGGGGTTTCGACCCCTTCCACCCCCCCCCTACTAAACCATACATCATTCAACCCTTAATATACCCCGCCCCCCCTGCTGCTGCTGCAGCAAGATGTTCACGCGGAATGGGGTTTCGACCCCTTCCCCCCCCCCCCTACTAAACCATACATCATTCAACCCTTAACATACCCCGCCCCCCCTGCTGCTGCAGCAAGATGTTCACACGGAATGGGGTTTGGACCCCTTCCACCCCCCCCTACTAAACCATACATCATTCAACCCTAAACATACCCCGCCGCCCCTGCTGCTGCTGCAGCAAGATGTTCACGCGGAATGGGGTTTGGACCCCTTCCACCCCCCCCTACTAAACCATACATCATTCAACCCTTAACATACCCCGCCCCCTCTGTGCTGCTGCAAGATGTTCACGCGGAATGGGGTTTGGACCCCTTCCATCCCCCCCCCTACTAAACCATACATCATTCAACCCTTAACATACCCCGCCCCCCCTGCTGCTGCTGCAAGATGTTCACGCGGAATGGGGTTTGGACCCCTTCCACCCCCCCCCTACTAAACCATACATCATTCAACCCTTAACATACCCCGCCCCCCCCTGCTGCTGCAGCAAGATGTTCACACGGAATGGGGTTTGGACCCCTTCCCCCCCCCCCCTACTAAACCATACATCATTCAACCCTAAACATACCCCGCCGCCCCTGCTGCTGCTGCAGCAAGATGTTCACGCGGAATGGGGTTTGGACCCCTTCCACCCCCCCCTACTAAACCATACATCATTCAACCCTTAACATACCCCGCCCCCCCCTGCTGCTGCTGCAAGATGTTCACGCGGAATGGGGTTTGGACCCCTTCCATCCCCCCCCCTACTAAACCATACATCATTCAACCCTTAATATACCCCGCCCCCCCTGCTGCTGCTGCAAGATGTTCACGCGGAATGGGGTTTCGACCCCTTCCCCCCCCCCCTACTAAACCATACATCATTCAACCCTTAACATACCCCGCCCCCCCCTGCTGCTGCAGCAAGATGTTCACACGGAATGGGGTTTGGACCCCTTCCACCCCCCCCCTACTAAACCATACATCATTCAACCCTAAACATACCCCGCCGCCCCTGCTGCTGCTGCAGCAAGGTGTTCACGCGGAATGGGGTTTGGACCCCTTCCACCCCCCCCTACTAAACCATACATCATTCAACCCTTAACATACCCCGCCCCCCCTGCTGCTGCTGCAAGATGTTCACGCGGAATGGGGTTTGGACCCCTTCCATCCCCCCCCCTACTAAACCATACATCATTCAACCCTTAACATACCCCGCCCTCCCTGCTGCTGCTGCAAGATGTTCACGCGGAATGGGGTTTGGACCCCTTCCACCCCCCCCCTACTAAACCATACATCATTCAACCCTTAACATACCCCGCCCCCCCCTGCTGCTGCTGCAAGATGTTCACGTGGAATGGGGTTTGGACCCCTTCCACCCCCCCCCTACTAAACCATACATCATTCAACCCTTAACATACCCCGCCCCCCCTGCTGCTGCTGCAAGATGTTCACGCGGAATGGGGTTTCGACCCCTTCCACCCCCCCCCTACTAAACCATACATCATTTAACCCTTAATATACCCCGCCCCCCCTGCTGCTGCTGCAAGATGTTCACGCGGAATGGGGTTTCGACCCCTTCCCCCCCCCCCCTACTAAACCATACATCATTCAACCCTTAACATACCCCGCCCCCCCTGCTGCTGCAGCAAGATGTTCACACGGAATGGGGTTTGGACCCCTTCCACCCCCCCCCTACTAAACCATACATCATTCAACCCTAAACATACCCCGCCGCCCCTGCTGCTGCTGCAGCAAGATGTTCACGCGGAATGGGGTTTGGACCCCTTCCACCCCCCCCTACTAAACCATACATCATTCAACCCTTAACATACCCCGCCCCCCCTGCTGCTGCTGCAAGATGTTCACGCGGAATGGGGTTTGGACCCCTTCCATCCCCCCCCCTACTAAACCATACATCATTCAACCCTTAACATACCCCGCCCTCCCTGCTGCTGCTGCAAGATGTTCACGCGGAATGGGGTTTGGACCCCTTCCACCCCCCCCCTACTAAACCATACATCATTCAACCCTTAACATACCCCGCCCCCCCTGCTGCTGCTGCAAGATGTTCACGTGGAATGGGGTTTGGACCCCTTCCACCCCCCCCCTACTAAACCATACATCATTCAACCCTTAACATACCCCGCCCCCCCTGCTGCTGCTGCAAGATGTTCACGCGGAATGGGGTTTCGACCCCTTCCACCCCCCCCCTACTAAACCATACATCATTCAACCCTTAACATACCCCGCCCCCCCTGCTGCTGCTGCAAGATGTTCACGAAGTGGGTCTGGACTCCTTCCGGGACGCTGACCGTCACCTAAACAATCATTTAAACCTAAACACATCCATAAACCTAAAGGGTTTAGGGTTTAGGGCGGTGCAAGACTCCACCGGGCACAACCCTAAACCCTAAACCTATACACACCCCTAAACCTAAACATACCTGATGCTGCTGCAGCAAGATGTCCATGGACTGGGCTTCGACCCCTTCCGGGATGCCGAGGACTTCCGTGAGCTCAAGCGCCAGAGGGTTGCGGTGCGCACCATGGCGATGAAGGCGGCAGCCACGGGGACCTTCGCCGGAACCGTGGGCGGCCCGTCCGCCCCTCGGCAGGTATAAAAGCTCAAGCAGAAGAGCAGGTGGCGGTATGAGACTCTTTGTTAGTTTATAATATAGGGTTTAGGGCAGTGCAAGACTCTTATGTTAATATAGGGGTTGAGGGCGGTGCAAGACTCTTATGTTAATATAGGGGTTGAGGGCGGTGCAAGACTCTTATGTTAATATAGGGGTTGAGGGCGGTGCAAGACTCTTATGTTAACATAGGGGTTGAGGGCGGTGCAAGACTCTTATGTTAATATAGGGGTTGAGGGCGGTGCAAGACTCTTATGTTAATATAGGGGTTGAGGGCGGTGCAAGACTCTTATGTTAATATAGGGGTTGAGGGCGGTGCCAGACTCTTATGTTAATATAGGGGTTGAGGGCGGTGCAAGACTCTTATGTTAATATAGGGGTTGAGGGCGGTGCAAGACTCTTATGTTAACATAGGGTTTAGGGCGGTGCAAGACTCTTATGTTAATATAGGGGTTGAGGGCGGTGCAAGACTCTTATGTTAATATAGGGTTTAGAGCGGTGCAAGACTCTTATGTTAATATAGGGTTGAGGGCAGTGCAAGACTCTTATGTTAATATAGGGGTTGAGGGCGGTGCAAGACTCATGTTAATATAGGGTTTAGGGCGGTGCAAGACTCTTATGTTAACATAGGGTTTAGGGCGGTGCAAGACTCTTATGTTAATATAGGGTTGAGGGCTGTGCAAGACTCTTATGTTAATATAGGGTTGAGGGCGGTGCAAGACTCTTATGTTAATATAGGGTTTAGGGCGGTGCAAGACTCTTATGTTAATTTAGGGTTGAGGGCGGTGCAAGACTCTTATGTTAATATAAGGGTTGAGGGCGGTGCAAGACTCTTATGTTAATATAGGGTTGAGGGCGGTGCAAGACTCTTATGTTAATATAGGGTTTAGGGCGGTGCAAGACTCTTATGTTGATATAGGGTTTAGGGCAGTTCAAGACTCTTATGTTAATATAGGGTTTAGGGCGGTGCAAGACTCTTATGTTAATATAGGGTTTAGGGCAGTGCAAGACTCTTATGTTAATATAGGGTTGAGGGCGGTGCAAGACTCTTATGTTAATACAGGGCTTAGGGCGGTGCAAGACTCTTATGTTAATTTAGGGTTGAGGGCGATGCAAGACTCTTATGTTAATTTAGGGTTGAGGGCGATGCAAGACTCTTATGTTAATATAGGGTTTAGGGCGGTGCAAGACTCTTATGTTAATATAGGGCTTAGGGCGGTGCAAGACTCTTATCTTAATATAGGGTTTAGGGCGGTGCAAGACTCTTATGTTAATTTAGAGTTGAGGGCGGTGCAAGACTCTTATGTTAATATAGGGGTTGAGGGCGGTGCAAGACTCTTATGTTAATATAGGGTTTAGGGCGGTGCAAGACTCTTATGTTAATATAGGGTTTAGGGTGGTGCAAGACTCTTATGTTAATATAGGGTTTAGGGCTGTGCAAGACTCTTATGTCAATTTAGGGTTTAGGATGTAGAGTGTAACACACTACAAGGCTCCTTGTTAGTTTGCTCTGGCTCGCTGCGGCTTCGGCATAGCATTCAGTGCGGGGGGGCTAGGACCATTTTGGAAATTATGGACATGTCTTTTACAGTGTCTTGGCAGGCTCAGCACGGCCCCTGCGTACTGTTGTGAATTGGTGTGAATTGGTGTGAACTCGTCCATGATGATGGCTGCATGGATGACTGTGGCCCTTTGGATCTCTTTCCAGACTCAGCGCGGCCCATGGGGTCGCCTTCGGCAAGGGCGTCCTGAACAACGACGATGGCTGTATGGACGATTGTGTGAACAGAACCCTGAACCCTAAACTGTTAACCCTTAAATCTGTAACCCTGAGCTTAAGACACTGAACCCTTCGGATCCCTTTGCAGGCTCAGCGCGGACGTGGCGTCGCCTTCGGCACGGGTGTCCTGAACGACGACGATGGCTGCATGGAAGATTACGTGGATGAGGCCTTTGACCCAGCGGCGGGTGACGGCGACGGCGACAGCGACGGAGAGGGCGGTGGCGAGGGCCGCATCCACGGCGGCGGGCTGCTGCGCGGGCGGAAGGGCGAAGCGGCGGCCCTGGGCGCGCTGTTCGGCCAGGCGAAGCGGCCCGTCGGCGGTTTGAACGTGCTTCCGCTGGCTGGGGCGAGCGGGAGGCGGGCGCAGGCGCTCGCGCGCCAGGGCTTCAGCTATGCGATGGGCGCGTCTGATGATGAAGACGAGGTCGGGCCTGAGGCGGGGGCAGACAGGTGAGCCGGGCAGGCAGCTGGGCAGGCAGGCAGTCAGGGTAAAAAGCTGAAGTCTTCTGCTGCCAGAAAGGACACATCCAATGTAGGGGATAACGGCGGGCCTGAGGCAAAGGCAGGGGGGTGAGCCGGGCCGGCTGCGTGGCAGAGGCATTCAGGGTAACGGACGTCAGGCTTCTGCTACCCGGAGGACTTGTCCGATGAATAGGATGAGGGCGGCGGGGCGGCGGGGCAGGCAGGTGAGCGGGGCCGGCGGCTGGGCAGAGACAGCACGGGTAAGAGGCTGAAGTCATCCGCTTCCAGAAAGGGCGCGTCCGATTTTGACAGTGTCTCTTTTCCGGCTATGAGTTCACCTTCCACATGCTGCCCTGCGGCCTGATTGGGACCAAACCTGGACAGGCCTACGGCAGGTGGCCAAAGCAGCATGGCTGGCCACGCATGGGGCCTCCGACCATAGGCTGGAATGTAGCTGACATGTAGCTGATAGGTAGCTGACAAATAGCTGAGTCAAGAAAAAATATACACTGGATGTCTGGGATGACGGCAGGTCTACGGCGGGGGAGTAAGTGAGCGGGGCATCGTGTTGGCAGCAGGTGGGACGGTGACAGGGGACTGGGCTGGCAGCAGCGGGGGGGGGGGGGTGAACAATGCTTTGCTGATTACGGTCCTAACGGTGGCTGAATTACGTAGCTGAGTTTCAGTCACAATAATCTGAAAGCAAATTCAGGTACTTTTACCAGGAAGGGACTGTTATTAATTACACGATTTATGGATTTCGGCGAAATTGCACATATGATATGAGGTTGAAGAGGTCTGTGTGGCGGGGACCGTAACGGCGCGGATGTGGCTTCGGCCCAGGCTGTGCTGTTTCCTTTACGCTCACTGCCTCCCAAGGGGCTTGGCTTTCTTTCTTTCTTTGTGGCGGGTGGCAGATGCCTCCTGGATGAGTGGGGTGGGTGGCTCTGCGCTGTTGGGCTCTGTCCGGCCGGATGGCCTGTCTTTGTTTTCCAAGTTACAGTCCACCTTTGGCAGGCTGCTAGAGGCTGGATTGGGGCTAATTCTGCTTCCTTGTGGAGGGGGTCCCCGGCATGACTTGATGTTGTGTTGGTGTACAGGATGGGACTGCTGCTGGTCAGAGAAGGTGACCGGGGCTTAACTTGCATGATGTTTATTTCATGCTGTTGATTACATTTTATTTTATGCTGTTGATTACATTTTATTTTATGCTGTTTATTTTGTTTGGAATGGGCCCTTGGCAAGACCTGATGTCCTGTTGGTGTGCAGGAAGGGTCCGCTGCTTCTGGGTGACAGCGACCGGGACGTGAGGCCCATGCTGCAATCGGCTCAGGACCTGCTGCGCGGAGGCGACTTCATCCCCGGCTTCAAAAGGAGTGAAACACAGGTGAGAAAGTGTGACCAAAAGAGCTGCAAGTGTCAATCGGCTCAGAACCTCTACTGAGCAGAGGCAACTTCGTCCCTGGCTTCAAAAGGATTGAAACACAGGTGAGAAAGATTGACCACATGTGTGGCACGTTGCAATCGGCTCAGGGCTTGCTGCACTGAGGCAACTTCATCCTTGGCTTTAAAATAAGTGAAACACAGGTGAGAAAAAGTGGCCAAAAGAGTGGCATGCTGCAATCGGCTCAGGACCTCTGCTGTGCGGAGGCGACTTTATCCCTGGCTTCAAAAGGAGTGAAACACAGGTGAGAAAGAGTGACCACAACAGTTGCAATCGGCTCAGGACCTCTGCTGTGCGGAGGCGACTATATCCCTGGCTTCAAAAGGAGTGAAACACAGGTGAGAAAGAGTGACCACAACAGTGACATGCTGCAATGGGCTTCATAGCCTGGTGCGTGGAGGTGACTTCATCCCTGGATTTAAAAGGAGCGAAACACGTGACGGATGTGAGAAAGAGTGACCACACGAGTGGCATGTGTCAATCGTCTGAGGACCTCTGCTGTGCGGAGGCAACTTCGTCCCTGGCTTTAAAATGAGCGAAGTACAAATGAGAAAGAGTGACCGTAAGAGTGGCATGTTACAATGGGCTCAGCGTCTGCTTTGAGTGAAGGCAACATCTTCCTCCACTTAAAAATGAGTGGAGCACAAAGTAGTAGAGGCAGAGAGAGTGACTGAAAGAGTGAAAGTTGTGGGTGCCTACATGTCAGTAACAAATACAAAGTAGCTTCTACATCTTGTGGGGATGAGAGGGAACCAGCAGGGTTTAGGGACAACCCAAAACCCTAAACCCAAAAACTCTAAACCGTAAGCCCTAATGCAAAGTAGCTTCTACAGCTTGTGGGGATGAGAGGGAACCAGCAGCACTCTCGGACGCATGCACCATTACTATCAGATTGTAATCCTCCATGTCAGGCTGTCCGGATGCGCCGCGAGAGGCCTCGCCTCGCCTGAGACAAGTTCGGATTTGCATGTTTTCGGGTAAGAGGTGTGGAAAGGTGCATTGCAAGAGGCCTGGCCTCGCGTGAAACTTAAACTGGGGGGGTCGGCCTGATCCTGATCCTGATCCTGATCCTGATCCTGGTCCTGTCCCAATCCTGACATCGTTCTTGATCCTGATCCTGGTCCTGTCCCAATCCTGACATCATTCTTGATCCCGATATACCGGTAGTCCTGATCCTGTCAAAAACAAACTCCGCCTCGTCCCTCTGCCACCTGACACATCCGATGGATTTGGGGTTTAGGGTGTTGAAGCTTAACCCTGAAACCTAAACCCTAGCCCTGAAATCAAAACCCTAGCCCTGAACCCTAAACCCTAGCCCTGAACCCTGCCCCTCCTTACACGTCCGATGCTTCCTCTGTAGGTTGAGATCCAACGGTACCCCGCGCCAGTGGTGCCGCCCTCGTTCGTTCCCCGGCACACCTTCCCGCCCGCGGCCGGCGCCTCGGCTAGCGGCGACGGCCGCTCCCACCCGCATCAACCGCAGGCCGCTCCTGCTCCCGCACCCGCTGAGGTGGCCCCGCCGACCGACGTCGCTCTGCGCAAGGAGGCAGACTCCCTGGCGGCGCTCGTCGCCCGCAGCGGGCAGGCGGTGGAGGACCTGGCAAGGAAGCAGGTCGCAGTGACCGCCGCGGCCGCGGCCGCGGCCGCGGCCGGCGGCGGCGTGCGCGTCCGAGTCAAGTTCTCCTTCCTGCTTTCGGGCGGTGGTGGTGACCCTGCCGCGGCCCATGCTGCAATGTACTACGTTTGGCGGCTGCACAAGATCCGGACCGCGCTCGCGAGCCTCGGGGCGGCAGCGCCGCCGCCGCCGCTGGCGGCCGCGGGATGGCGGCAGCAGCAGCAGCAGCGAGGCGCTGCAGGGGGTGCGGCAGTGGAGCCGCCCCGGCAGCGTCTGACCGTTGAGGATCGCCTGGCCCTGCTGGGAGAGACGCCGCTGCCGACCAGCTTGGCGGCCGGGGCAGCTGCGGCTGCTGCCGCCACTGTGGCTGCTGCTGGAGGGGGTGCACCGGGCATCACTGCTGGGGACAAGAGCAGGCTGTTTGAAGCCCTGCAGGTGGGATCTGGGGAGCCATCACCCTAAACCGTAGACCCTAACCCTGCAGGTAGGTGCATGGCCGTCTGCCGTTACTCTCCATTTAGTCTCCATGATGCTGGTGTTAATGACGCTACACCTTTGGGCCATGCTGAAATGAAGCTCGGCCACGTCGGCAAACGAAAAGTCAGCTAGGTGTCCATGACGCCTGTGTATGCCTCCAATGATGTGTACATCTCCACCAGTAAAGGATGTACGGGATTTGCAGGGTTTATGGTTCAGGGATATACAGCATTTGTAGGGTTTAGGGTTATACAGCATTTGCAGGGTTTAGGGTAAAGGGATTTGCAGGGATTCCAGCAGGTGTGCCTCTGGATGCCTCCCTTGCTGGATGCCTCCCTTGCTGGATGCCCCCCTTGCTGGATGCCTCCCTTGCTGGATGCCTCCCTTGCTGGATGCCTCCCTTGCTGGATGCCTCCCTTGCTGGATGCCTCCCTTGCTGGATGCCTCCCTTGCTGGATGCCTCCCTTGCTGGATGCCGCCCTTGCTGGATGCCCCCCTTGCTGGATGCCGCCCTTGCTGGATGCCCCCCTTGCTGGATGCCTCCCTTGCTGGATGCCTCCCTTGCTGGATGCCTCCCTTGCTGGATGCCTCCCTTGCTGGATGCCTCCCTTGCTGGATGCCTCCCTTGCTGGATGCCTCCCTTGCTGGATGCCTCCCTTGCTGGATGCCGCCCTTGCTGGATGCCCCCCTTGCTGGATGCCTCCCTTGCTGGATGCCTCCCTTGCTGGATGCCTCCCTTGCTGGATGCCTCCCTTGCTGGATGCCTCCCTTGCTGGATGCCTCCCTTGCTGGATGCCTCCCTTGCTGGATGCCTCCCTTGCTGGATGCCCCCCTTGCTGGATGCCGCCCTTGCTGGATGCCCCCCTTGCTGGATGCCTCCCTTGCTGGATGCCTCCCTTGCTGGATGCCTCCCTTGCTGGATGCCGCCCTTGCTGGATGCCCCCCTTGCTGGATGCCTCCCTTGCTGGATGCCTCCCTTGCTGGATGCCTCCCTTGCTGGATGCCTCCCTTGCTGAATGCCTCCCTTGCTGGATGCCTCCCTTCCTGGATATCTCCCTTGCTGGATGCCTCCCTTGCTGGATGCCTCCCTTGCTGGATGCCTCCCTTGCTGGATGCCTCCCTTGCTGGATGCCTCCCTTGCTGGATGCCTCCCTTGCTGGATGCCTCCCTTGCTGGATGCCTCCCTTGCTGGATGCCTCCCTTGCTGGATGCCTCCCTTGCTGGATGCCTCCCTTGCTGGATGCCTCCCTTGCTGGATGCCTCCCTTGTTGGATGCCTCCCTTGCTGGATGCCTCCCTTGCTGGATGCCTCCCTTGCTGGATGCCTCCCTTGCTGGATGCCTCCCTTGCTGGATGCCTCCCTTGCTGGATGCCTCCCTTGCTGGATGCCTCCCTTGCTGGATGCCTCCCTTGCTGGATGCCTCCCTTGCTGGATGCCTCCCTTGCTGGATGCCTCCCTTGCTGAATGCCTCCCTTGCTGGATGCCTCCCTTGCTGGATGCCTCCCTTGCTGGATGCCTCCCTTGCTGGATGCCTCCCTTGCTGGATGCCTCCCTTGCTGGATGCCTCCCTTGCTGGATGCCTCCCTTGCTGGATGCCTCCCTTGCTGGATGCCTCCCTTGCTGAATGCCTCCCTTGCTGGATGCCTCCCTTGCTGAATGCCTTCCTTGCTGGATGCCTTCCTTGCTGGATGCCTCCCTTGCTGGATGCCTCCCTTGCTGGATGCCTCCCTTGCTGGATGCCTCCCTTGCTGGATGCCTCCCTTGCTGAATGCCTTCCTTGCTGGATGCCTCCCTTGCTGGATGCCTCCCTTGCTGGATGCCTCCCTTGCTGGATGCCTCCCTTGCTGAATGCCCCCCTTCCTGGATGCCTCCCTTCCTGGATGCCTCCCTTGCTGAATGCCTCCCTTGCTGGATGCCTCCCTTGCTGAATGCCTCCCTTGCTGGATGCCTCCCTTGCTGGATGCCTCCCTTGCTGGATGCCTCCCATGCTGGATGCCTCCCTTGCTGGATGCCTCCCTTGCTGGATGCCTCCCTTGCTGAATGCCTCCCTTGCTGAATGCCTCCCTTGCTGGATGCCTCCCTTGCTGGATGCCTCCCATGCTGGATGCCTCCCTTGCTGGATGCCTCCCTTGCTGGATGCCTCCCTTGCTGAATGCCTCCCTTGCTGAATGCCTCCCTTGCTGGATGCCCGCCAACCGGGTGCCCTCTACCAGTGGCACTACCAGTTCTGGAGGTCCAAGAATGATTTATCGTTGGGGAGAAGAACTTCCTCTACACCTTCGGGCCCCACTCAAAAAGGCTCGGCCGCATGAGTACCCGACTGTTCAGTTGGGGTGAATTAGAAGAATGGGTCGGGAGAGAAGAAAAAGGGGGGATGCAGATGGATGCCTTCTTTGCTACAACTTCCCGTAGATTTGAATTGTGCTCCCTCAGGTGGGAATTAATTGTTTATTTAATGCTTCCCTAGGGCTAGAAAATGAACAAAATCCCTGCATTCCCGACTGAAAATGGCGCAGTTCATGGAGAAGTGGTACTTTTATGATTCCCTCACCCCTAAACAACATGATTTTTTAGGGAAGGCAATTCGAATCTACTATATGACTCAACTGGTGTGTTTATGTTGCGAGGGGCATTTTTTGAAGGCGGGCACCCAAACGCACATTTGTATTCCTTCTTTCGTCAAGCCGTGCTTGAAGCCGTGCTTGCTGAATGCCAGTACGTTAAAACCCCTGGTTGAAACCTCTACCAGGGCGATGCCCCCTTCTGTTCACTCTGTAACCCTTCCAATGATTGCACATTTGTGTTCGTTATTTTGTCAAGCCGTGCTTGAAGCCGTGCTTGCTGAATGCCTGGTACGTTGAGTCGTTGACAGCTCTGACAGGACGATGCCCTCTTATGTTTGACTTTTGTTTGACTTTGTTTACTTTTGTTTACTGTTACCCTTCCAATGGACGATGCCCTCTCTGATGCTGTAACTTATTACCCCGTCAGAACATTCTTTCCAGCCCCCACCTCTGATTCGGCCTTCGGCCGACCCCCTGCCGCAGCCTTAGGCTGAGGCCTGCTTTTGGCCGAAGCCCCCCCTCTTTTTCTTTCGGCCAGCGCCGAGTCGCGCCCCTAGTGGGACGATCGGCCATATTTTTGTTTTGGGCGTTCTCGTGGGTGTTCGACCGGCCGTGACTTCACTACGGTGTCCTGTTGTGTAGGGCACTTTCGTCAAGGCTGAGGTTCAGGACATGTCCTCTGAAGCCACTGCGGCCCTCCAAGTGGGTCTGCGACAGGGCGCTGGCCAGGGCGCTCCGGGACCCGCCGCCGCCATGATGGCGTCCTTCTCCGGCCGTTTCGCCGGCGGCAGCAGCAGCGAGACGGCGGCGTTGCAGCCTCGACTGGCCGGGGGGCTGCAGGCGGCACCCGCCGCCGATGACCGATCTAAGCTGTTGCAGGCGCAGGCGCCGGTGCGGAGCTTTGAGGACTGGCGGCCCGAGCCGCTGTTGTGTCGGCGCTTCAATGTGCCCGACCCGTACCACGGGAACCCCGCGGGCCCCGCGCCGGCGCCGGGATCTCAGTTCCGGAGCAACACGATGGTGCTGTTGGCAGAGGCGGTGGCTGCGGTTCCGGGAGGGGGTGATGATGCCGGGCAGCTGCCGCCCCCGCCGCCGCTATCGCTGCCGGGGGGAGCAGCCGCCTGGGCTGACCGGATGGGGGCCGCCGCTCCGGGAAGCATGCTCCCTCCGCCGCCAGCGCCGGGGGGAGGCCTGCCCAGGAAACGGGTCATATCGGGATTGCTTGACAGCGCGGCAGCCCTCGCTAACCTCGCCCCCTCAATGGCCGCCGCCGCGCAGCAGCAACAACAGCGGGACCCTTCCTCCGCTCGTGTGGAACCTTCGGAGCGAGGTGGCGCCTCCGGGCTTTTGGATGCCAAGGCAATGGCAGAAGACTTCCTCTCCTCGCTCATGCCCGACATGTTTCTCGACGGATACGTACCTCGGGCTGCCGTAACTGTTGCCGTGAGCGGGCGGAAAGCAGGGGGGCTTGCTGCTGCTGCACCGGTGTCCTCTAGGGTGGTTGAACAGCAAGAGATGCTGCCGGGTCCGCCTAGCACCTCAATTGCAGCCGCGCCTACTGTCTTGGAGCGCCCTCTGGACCTGTTTAAGGCCATCTTTGAGGCCGAGGACGAAGAAGAGGAGGAGGAGCAAGAGGAGGAGGAACATATTGCTGACGAGGGCAAGCAAGAAGCGGTTGCTGATCAAAGCATGGCGGAGCGGCCCTGGCCCACCGCTCCTGGGGAAGCTGGAACATCATGGGCTGTTGTTGCTCCTGCTGCAGCTGTCCCTTCGGGGCCGGTGGCTCCTGCAAAAGCGCTTGCAGATGCCTTGCTCCGTGCCCAAGAGATTTCCAGTGCTAGGGCTGTGGAGGCGAAGGCGAGATCGGCGCATGATGCTTTGGCAGGGTTGCCGTCTGGGACAAATTCTTTGTTGCCTAAGGATGTAGTACAGCAGGACCCGGCCATGCAGGAGAGGATCCTCAGTGCGCTGGCTCTGCTGAAGGACTTGAAAAAGAGGGGCAAGAAGGAGAAGAAGGGGAAGAGGGACAAGAAGGACAAGTCGTCGCGCAAGGAGGGTGGCAAGAAATCCAGGAGGGAGAAGGTGGAGAAGAGCAAGAAGAGCAAGAAGGGGAAGAAGAAAAGGAGCAGGGAGGATGGTGGGAACGACCGGGGGCACGGCGCGGGGAGGGGAGGGGAGGGTTTGGACAGCAGCAGTGGGGACAACAGTAGCAGCGAGGAGAGCAATGACGGTGCATGAGGCATTTTTTGTGGTGGTACAACTTCAAGAATGCAGCTTAAACATGTGTGTCCTACGTTGAGGATGAGCATTGCCTTAGGTGCGGCACTAGTTGCTTGGCCCATTTATTGAAGTTCATGGCAGCCTCTGGTCTCATGAACATGCCTTTCAATGTGCCTTGTGATGGGTTGAATTCATCATCAGTCAATGACATCACACCTCTGGGCCCTGCTCAAAAAGGCTCGGCCGTGTGGGCGCCCAACTGTCCCGTTGGAAGAAAAGAAACTTAAGGTCAAGATGGAGGATGCATTCATCATCAGTGTTTCTTTAGGATTTAATGTGCATTGTGATGGGATGCATGCATCATCGGGTTTTTTTAGGGTTAAGGGGTTTTAGGTGAATTATGTTACACCTCTGGGCCCTGCTCAAAAAGGCTCGGCCGCATGGGTGTCTAACTATAGAGGTGAGATGGAGAGATGGAAAGAAACACAGAAGGGGGCAGGACAAAAAGAAAGGAGGAAAAAGTGGGAAATAAAGTCAAGGGACAAAACATAAGGATGGAAAGACAAGATACAAAGGATCTTCCAACCTCTGAAAAAGTGTAAGCCTCAACGATATCTACCACGTCGTCCGCAAAGGCCAGGACATCCCACCCAAGCCTGTCGCGGTACATCTCTAAGAAGTCTGTAGCACCGTTCGGAGGACCTGCCTATCCCCGCTCTCGATCGGAAATCCTGCACGCTGGGGCATCGAAAACAAGCATGCAGCGCGTTCTCCACATGGTTGCGGTCTCCCCTAGCCCAACATCGCAGGCAGCGCCGTCTGTCACGCTGCTGACCACTGCGCCGTCCTCTAGTGTCAGCCGTGCTTTAGGGTTTAATGTGCCTTGTGATGGGATGCATGCATCATGGGTGTTTTTTTAGTCGGTACCAGATTGCCAGATTGTGCTACCTTGCCTCAAATGGCTGAGACCATGGCAGCAGATATGCAGCTTGCAGTGCGCCAGGACACTGGAGGACACGCATGGTGCTCTGATGTGCTGGGTGGACTGGAGGAGCTGGAGCGGGGGGCAGCCGCCCCCAAATTGCGCGAGGCAGCAGCTGACCTACAGCGCCTACCCGTCACAGAGGTGTTGGCACTCGTTGACGCAGCCTACAAGCAGGCACAGCAGGATGCAAGCGGCGTGGGGGACCCCAGGGACCCTACCACTGAGCACAGGTCTGCGGTGACCCGCTGCGCCTAGTTTCAGATCACGGCGGGCGCCGTGCTGGCGTAAGCCAGGAGCTGCACCAGCACAAGGAATGTGCTTGTGTGCGCACAAATTTGTGACTGCGGCTCAGCACGATCGGCACGGCTGACACCAGAGGACGGCGCAGCGGTCAGTGCCAAGAGGCACGCTGCTTCCAACAATGCTGGTCAAGGGGTTATGGCGAGCATGTAGAGGATGTACTACATGCTTGCTTCCAGGGTCAGGGAGCAGTTACGGGAGCGGGGATGGGCAGGTACCCCGAACGGTGCCACGGACTTCCACCAACTGTACCAGGCCGAGCAGGGGCGAGGGTGTACGGGGTGGGAGGATATGGACGCTGGTGTAGGCATTGTTGAGGGCTAGTTGCTTTTAGTTTTTTCTCTTCTTCCACCTGAACAGTTGGGCGCCCCCGCGGCCGAGCCTTATTGTGCACAGCCCACAAGTGTAATGTCAATGGCCCGCTGGGTTAATGACGTTACACGTCTGGGCTACGCTTGATTAAAGCTCGGCCACGTCGGCAAACATTAAGTCAGCTTAGAAAGTCAAGGAAGAAGGCACAAGAGGAAAGAAAGGAAAGCAAGTTCACCTTCCATACAACAAGAACAACAACAAAAAGGAAAAGCTGCATTGCTTACTAATGCTTAGTGTCTCGGAGAACCTGAAGTAAGGAATAGCCGTCCCCAAACTCAAACAGACAGCGACTGTTCTACTGCCTTTTCCCTCAACAGAGATGCAGTGGCGCTAATGGACGAAAACGAGAGGGTACAGCTGGAGATCACCGGCCCAGGGGATCCCAAAGGCCCAGCCATGGAGCATAGGTCTGCGTTCGCTTACAGTGCCTGATTCCAGCCAACAGCGGGCGCGGTGAATCGGTGATGGCGCAGGCAAAGAAAGACAACAAAGACCACGCACCCCGCCGAAGCATGAGGCGTCAGGACCGCTCAACCCACAACAGTTCTAGCCCGCTCACGCCATTCTGGCGCAGGCAAGTAAGGAGCCGCACCAGCAAGAGGTAGTGTGTTTGTCTGTGCACAGACCTTTGGGTGTACCCGCACAGACGGTTGTGTGCAAATTACAACTCTAGAGACGTTCCTTTTACCCTCTTCCTTTTACTTCCTTTTTACTCCCTTCTGAACAGTTGGGCGCCCACGCGGCCGAGCTTTGAGCGGGCCCAGAGGTGAAACAACGTTATTGACAAGTCTAGAGGCATCACAGTGTATGCCTTGGGGCAAGCGCTTTTGTACATGTAGCTCCGCAAACACGGAATCAATTTACGGATTTATACAGCCATCCTTAAGCCTAAACAATGCTTTGGGCACTAAAAATACTAATGAGCAACAGAGAAGAAAACTACCGGAGGATCCCAAGTGAAAATGAACTCGGGGGATGAAAGCACTCAAGCAACCATGGAGTGAATTAGGAATGACCCCACATCAGACGAAAAAGGCAGCATAACAAGGCACGAAACGGCACTGGATTAGTCGGATTTTACCACCAAGGTAGCATGATACAGCACGATACGGCTTGATACAGCATGGGTTGAAGCCGGATTGTGCTACCATGCCACCAGGCAGCAGATAAGCCCCAGCCACAACACTTTACTTGGGCCAGGGCAGATGGGTGACGCTGATACAACAGCAACTACGCACAACCACCTGTCTCCTCCGTCCAAAACAAAGGAGGTGTGGAAGAGTGATGTTCAGACAAAGCAACTACACAGAAGGTCCTTCCACCTGTCACCTCCATCCAAAACAAAAGAGGAATGGAAGAGTGATGTTCAGATAAGGCAACAACACAGAAGGCCCTTCCATATGCCTCCACCATCCAAAATGACATCCGTTGGAGTGGCTTGCCCAACGAACATGGGGCTCGGCAGCAGGCAGCAGGCAGCAGACAACAGGCCAGTCTGACCGTATAAACCTTAATCCGTAACCCTAAACTATGCAGCAGGCCAGGCATGTATGGGGTCTGACAGACCCCCCTGTTGCAACACCTCAGGCGGCTGCTATCTAGGCTTGGCCCTCTTCGGCCCAGTGGTGGCCGGCTTAATTTCCAATCGACATCTATTAGAAACGCTGGCGCCCTGCACGATACTGAGGCCGTGAAGCTGCTGTGGAGAGAACCTTCATGGTACGTCACAAGAAAAATCTTCAGTTCCCGAACGACATCCGTTGGAAAAGCCTGACCACCGCGATGAGGATGCCGACACCGATCGCAGGGCTCAGGTCGATGCCAGCAATGGGATAGATGATGTTCCTGCAGCAGCAAGGGTTTAGGGTTTAGGGTTAAGGGCTCAGATCAATGCCAGCAATGGGATAGACGATGTTCCTGGAGCAAGCAAGGATTGCCGTATTAGCTTGGATTGGTGTTGCTCCTGTTTTGTCTGTTGTTTGTTCTCTAGTGTCTGTTTTAGTTTTCGCTTACTGGTCTCCTCTCGGATCGCTTTGCAGGGTGAAGCTTCTAGGCTGAAGGGTTCAGTCGTGAAGGGTTTAATAATAACCAACAAGGGTCAAGTTCTAGTTGTAAGGGTTACAGCTGTGAAGGGTGAAGTCATAATCAGCAACTTCAGTTCCAGGTGGAGATTATTGGCAATTTCCAACCCTTCCAAAATGTGCCAGTAATGTCTCAGCCAACCTTGCCTACACAATTGTGCAATTGTTGTGCTTAGCGAGTTCCTTCGCTGCTGGGTCATTCAGGTACTGAGATCTGGTTATTCAGTTACTGAGATCCGTTGTTACTAACATATAGACAAGAGCACCTGATGCATCAGAAAATCTAGACGCACTCAAGCCTAGACACGCTCAACTCTTTCTAAGTTTTAATGTGCCAGTATCGTTGCTTACTTTTCTAACTATTTGTGTCCATTGATCGCCATCCATTTTCGGCCCTCCCCCCAGCCAGGCAGGCTTATGGGAAATTTGTCATGAAGCTGACATGCAGCTGAAGCACTCGACAATAAACACGCCGGTCTGTCAAAAACATGCACCGTGATCCAGCACCCTCTCAAAGCCACTCACCGGAAGTGGTCAAGGTATGGGTCTGTCAACTGTAGCAAGGAGAGAGTAGGGGGG
The DNA here is from genome assembly GCA_037349105.1 of Limnomonas spitsbergensis. NCBI lineage: Eukaryota > Viridiplantae > Chlorophyta > Chlorophyceae > Chlamydomonadales > Limnomonas > Limnomonas spitsbergensis. The sequence continues at coordinate 125,733 of JAYJMM010000087.1, read as the reverse complement.
GGGGAGGGGGTTTGTGTTGTTATTTCTTGGGGAGGGGGCTTGTGTTGTTATTTCTTGGGGAGGGGGCTTGTGTTGTTATTTCTTTGTGGGATGAGGAACGAGGGAGGGAGTGGGTATTGTTAGACAAAGTGGAACGACGAGGCAGGGGGGGGGGGGGGGATGGGCATTGTATTTTTTCCTAGATGAAACTGAAGACGCGTACCTTGAATCGACATGCCGCCAGCAACCGTTGGACGCATTCCCTAGCAAATAAAGCTACAGTACATTCAAATTGCCTTTCCTCACAATGAACGGTTAAACAACGGTGTAACGGTTAGACATCGGTTAACGGTTATACTCGGTTTAAGGGTGAGGGATTCATTAACATATTAATTCTCGCCATGTCAACGCCATTGCCATGTCAACGCCATTGCCATGTCAGCGCCATTGCCATGTCAGCACCATTGCCAGTCGAAAATCTAGAGTTTTTTTTTCATATTTCGGCCCGAGGGAAGCAGTAAATAAACAAAAGCGTCATACCCGAGAGAAGGCAATTCAAATCTACGGCAGGCGTGATCATAATTTCGGCGTTCTTCAATTGATTTGTTGACAGCACATTGGAGGACAAAACCAAGCGCTGCGCTGTTGAATAGTGCTTCGCTTTACAGCAACAGGCCACGGAAACGACTCCACCAACAACCCCTCCACACTGCAGGCAGGGTTCCTAATGAGCTCGCCGAGATGCGACAGACTCGAGCACGAAATGCATTTTCCTGCCCCGCCACTCTGACTCTGTCTAATCAACCGGCTTTGGTGTGTGGGGGGGGATACCCGTCCCTGAGGATTAGTCAGTGCTCACAACCAACAAAGACCAACTTTGGTGGCCTCCAATCATTTCACGGTAACGGCGCGGATATGGCTTCGGCCCAGGTTGCGCTGTTTGTTTAGCTCTCACGCCCCCCCACAGGGTGTAGCTTTCTCCCTTTCAGGGCGCCGAGGTACAATCGGCCAAACTTTGACCCGGCTTCAGCCACAGGCCCAAGCAGCATGCCCGGAGATCCAAGGGCCTGCCGCCACTTAATTCATCAACAGACATCACTCAAACAAGTGTGGCCGAGCATCACTCAATGAAGTGTGACTGCTGGGCTTCGTACCTGCTGAAGTGTGTACAAGGGCACGCTGCCTCACTGAATATCACTGAAGCAAGTGTGACTAGGCACCACTCAGACAATTGTGGCTGCTGAGCTTCGTACCTGGCTGAGCGTGTAGAAGGGCTTGCTGCCTCACTGAGCATCACTCAAACAAGTGTGACCGAACATCACTCAAGCAAGTGTGACTGTCTAGCTTCATACCTGGCTGAGCGTGTAGAAGGGCTTGCTGCCTCACTGGGCATCACTCAGACACGTGTAACTGGGCATCACTCAAACAAGTGTGACTGCCGGGCTTCATACCTGGCTGAGCGTGTAGAAGGGCTCGCTGCCCCACTTGACGGCACTCAGACAAGTGTGACCGAACATCACTCAAGCAAGTGTGACTGCCGGGCTTCATACTTGGCTGAGCGTGTAGAAGGGCTTGCTGCCCCACTAGACGGCACTCAAACAAGTGTGACCGAACATTACTCAAGCAAATGTGACTGCCGGGCTTCATACCTGGCTGAGCGTGTAGAAGGGCTCGCTGCCCCAGCCGATGTTCTGAAACCATGATAACACCAGCCGCACAATCACCAGGAGGAGGAAGAGCTGCAGGGGGCACCAGCAGGGAGTGAAAGCGCCTGGGTTTAGGGTTTAGGTGCAGGGGGCACCAGCAGGGAGTGAAAGCGCCTGGGTTTAGGGTTTAGGTGCAGGGGGCACCAGCAGGGAGTGAAAGCGCCTGGGTTTAGGGTTTAGGTGCAGGGGGCACCAGCAGGGAGTGAAAGCGCCTGGGTTTAGGGTTTAGGTGCAGGGGGCACCAGCAGGGAGTGAAAGCGCCTGGGTTTAGGGTTTAGGTGCAGGGGGCACCAGCAGGGAGTGAAAGCGCCTGGGTTTAGGGTTTAGGTGCAGGGGGCACCAGCAGGGAGTGAAAGCGCCTGGGTTTAGGGTTTAGGTGCAGGGGGCACCAGCAGGGAGTGAAAGCGCCTGGGTTTAGGGTTTAGGTGCAGGGGGCACCAGCAGGGAGTGAAAGCGCCTGGGTTTAGGGTTTAGGTGCAGGGGGCACCAGCAGGGAGTGAAAGCGCCTGGGTTTAGGGTTTAGGTGCAGGGGGCACCAGCAGGGAGTGAAAGCGCCTGGGTTTAGGGTTTAGGTGCAGGGGGCACCAGCAGGGAGTGAAAGCGCCTGGGTTTAGGGTTTAGGTGCAGGGGGCACCAGCAGGGAGTGAAAGCGCCTGGGTTTAGGGTTTAGGTGCAGGGGGCACCAGCAGGGAGTGAAAGCGCCTGGGTTTAGGGTTTAGGTGCAGGGGGCACCAGCAGGGAGTGAAAGCGCCTGGGTTTAGGGTTTAGGTGCAGGGGGCACCAGCAGGGAGTGAAAGCGCCTGGGTTTAGGGTTTAGGTGCAGGGGGCACCAGCAGGGAGTGAAAGCGCCTGGGTTTAGGGTTTAGGTGCAGGGGGCACCAGCAGGGAGTGAAAGCGCCTGGGTTTAGGGTTTAGGTGCAGGGGGCACCAGCAGGGAGTGAAAGCGCCTGGGTTTAGGGTTTAGGTGCAGGGGGCACCAGCAGGGAGTGAAAGCGCCTGGGTTTAGGGTTTAGGTGCAGGGGGCACCAGCAGGGAGTGAAAGCGCCTGGGTTTAGGGTTTAGGTGCAGGGGGCATCAGCAGGGAGTGAAAGCGCCTGGCTATTCTGACTGGAATCTTCCTGCCTTCCCAATCAAATATACCTTAGGATGAACCGCGTGCATAACCATGGTGTCCCCTTGTTACATGAACACAGTATGACAATACCCCTACCCCAGTATGGCTTTCATTCACCCCCCCCCCCCCCTACCCCAGTATGGCTTTCATTCACCCCCCCCCCCCTACCCCAGTGTGGCTTTCATTCATACTCCCCCCCCCTTACCACAGTATGGCTTTCATTCACCCCCCCCCTACCCCAGTATGAAGATCTATTTAAATGTCTAAAAATTAAATATTTAAATGGGGGCTTTCATTCATACCCTCCCCCCCCCCTTACCACAGTATGGCTTTCATTCATCCCCCCCCACCCCATTATGGCTTTCATCCCCCCCCCCCCCTTACCGCAGCATGGCTTTCATCCACCCCCCCCCTTACCGCAGTATGGCTGTCATTCACACACCCCCTACCCAAGTATGGACCCTGACACCCCTTACACACCACCAGTATGACCTACATTGACGCCGTTGGCCACAGCTCCGAAAATCTGCTTTCCGTCCCCTAGGCCAGCAGAGGCAAAGGGCAGGAAAGCGGCGGCCATGCACTTGCCAGTCTTCTGCATCTCCCAGTTAAAGGCCTGTGTAAATAGACGGTGCACAGAGCTCATGCTACCACCTGTGTTTTCTAGAAATGCAGGAGCCAGAAGCGGGAGTGGCGGCAGGGGTAGCGCAGGATCCAGGCAGTAGCAGCGCAGGATTCAGTCAGTAGCAGCGCAGGATCCAGGAAGTAGCAGCGCAGGATTCAGGCAGTAGCAGCGCAGGATCCAGGAAGTAGCAGCGCAGGATTCAGGCAGTAGCAGTGCATGATCCAGGCAGTAGCAGCGCAGGATCCAGGAAGTAGCAGCGCAGGATTCAGGCAGTAGCAGTGCATGATCCAGGCAGTAGCAAACAAAGGCTGGAGGACAGCAGCTATGCCCCTCTGCCAGACCTCTGAATTTCCATGTTTTGGATGAAGCCTGCGTGACATGAGTAGTGGCATCGACAATGCAGGATTGATTCTCTTTCGTCTGGAAGTCTACCTCCTGCGGTCTGCCCCACAGCTGTTCAAAAAACTGTTATAACCATGATCAAACTGTTATACAAAAGAGGCCTTGTCTGGCCTGGCTTGCCAGCACATAACGGGGCATGCCCTGATGTGCCTGACAGCATATGACCGGCCAGCCATGTCCAAGCAGCATGGTTGGCCCTGCATGCCTGCATGGGGCCTTGTCTTAAGGCCAGGAGGTGGCTGAAAAGTAGCTAATCTCTTGTGGCCAAGCCACAGAAAAATGGACTCTGGCAGGATTCAGCTGTGGCAGTAACCCGAGAGAGGGAAATTGACAGAGACGAACTGGATGGCTAGACTTTGGGAATTCTTCGCAGCTCCGTAACGCTTCAAATACGCGTTTCCCCCTGTCGGCATGAGCTTTTCCAACCGTCAAGAAGGTCCCCCCCTCCCTTTCTGCCTGCTGTATAAATATATAATCGACCTGAAGGGCAGAAGCGGTAGGCTCGGTCACCCGGGTGGGCTCAGCTGCTAAAGAGGGTGGACTGGCAGACGCTGAGGCTCCACACGAGGGGGCAGCGACAGTTTGAACCGTTCGTCCGATCTGCGTCCTGGCATTGCCGATGGCTAAGGACAGGAAGCGGGTGCAGAGGTTAGACCGCACGATCCGCGACACTATATATCGTGAGGATCATGCACCATTCAAGAAAGAAACAGCGTGCCTTCAAAAATACTATCAATCGCCAGTTGATGAGGAGGGTTGTTTCACCTTTGAAAGACGAGGGCTGTCGGATAGAGCAGCCTTGCAGGCGGTTGGTGAACTGCATCTCGTTTTCAAGAACGAACGAAGGGGTGCGAAAGTCTTGTATCTGAATGAATGAACCGTGTACCTCCTGTGCTAACGCTTGCGCTTGTCTGACCTGCCCAAGCACCCGCACAAGTGTGCATGATCGATCCACACCTTGTCAGTCACCTGCGCTGTCTACACTTTTCTCCGAAAACGCCAGCAGGACTCGACCTCGTGTCAGCTGGATCAACGCGCAGCTGGATCTGAGCCCAGTCTGGCAAACCACAGTGAACAGATGGCCAGTAGTATGAGGAAAGTGATCCCAACGGCATGGCGCAGAACAGTGCATTACTGCATTGCCGTCAACGGTAACCAGCCGGGTAACCTGTGAGTTTTAGTCAGCTAGGCGTGCGAATCGTACAGAGAACTAGTTTAAAAATCTACTTACGTGCAGGCGTTGTGGGCGGGCCGTTAGCTGTCAAGACTTCGAAATGTTGTAAGCACCGATTTAAGACAACCACTTTAGACCACCTTGATAAGGAGGGTATATGGTTTGAGAAGTGCCAAGACGAGTTTTAAATGTTGGCACGGCGTCAATCATCTCACCCCATACACACTTACCTTTCTTACCTTTGTGCCACGCTTTAAGCCCCCCCTCCAAGAGTTACTAATATTAATTATGCATGCCGTCAAGTGGGTCATCTGCGTTAAGTCATTTTCCACTGCAAAGTAGGCGCCACTAGACGGATGTTTGGCAATTTGACCATAATTATTCCACCTATCTTTAAATGTACATTATTCAAGGTCATGTCCGGCTTCGACCGAGAGCCGCAGTTTTATAGGCCTTTCCGTCCTTGCTGCGATCGAGTGAGGGCCTGCCTCGTGGCCGCAGCCTGCAACCGCGTGATGCCCTCCATGGCTGTGGAGACGCGGCCCTCCCACGCGGACAGCTGCTGCAGCATAGCCGGGGCCTTGACGGCAGAAGGTGGCAATGAGGAGGAGGAGGACGCGCCTGCATTAAGCAAGTAGAAGCCAATGATGTTACACCTCTGGGCCATGCTCAGGAAGGCTCGGCCGCGTGGGCGCCCAACTGTTCAGATATTTTCAGAAACGAAGAGACTGTAAGGAAGTGGGAGGTTAAGGTAACAAAAGGAAAGGCCGGAAAACAGCGTCCACAAGTTAAAGCACAGAGTCTCAGAATGTGACCGAGTCGATGATTTTTCTTAGCTTCGCTAAGATTTTGCTGCATGGTGGGTCAAGAATCTTGCACTCAACCCCACAGAACAGAACGTGACGTTACACCGGTGGGCACTGCTCGTTAGACTTAGGTGCGTCAGCATCCATCTGTCTCGCTGGAAGTTGAAAAGAGACAGCAAGGGTGAAAACAAAGGAGGGGAAAAAACCCTCCCCCAAACAAAAAAGAATGACAGAAAGAAAGAAAACTCTGCCTCCCTAGGGGCGTACGGGCTAAGGGAATAGCACAGCTTAGGAAAACAACCACATAAAAAGAAGAAGGGAGGACTGGAAGTCGGAACGTGATCAAATAGGCTCGAATGTCGCATCGGGCATGAATGCATCATTTCTTTCAATGCTGCTCTCAGGGCGAATCTAGACAATGTATTATTGAACTCCGGCTAATAAAAAAGGCATCGGCAATCGAGAAACGATCATTCCTATTTTAATGTATCCCTGGACCCAAAACAATGCTGCTTGCAAGGGAAAGCAAAGGACATCTACAGAAAGTTGGGTTCAAATCATGGGTGAACAATGTTGTACAGTAGACTCAAACCGACAGCATAATAAAAGGGCCGTTTCCAGCAGCAAAAGCTGGTTGAGGGTTTATGAACCGTTTCAGCAGCAAAAGCTGGTTGAGGGTTTATGAACCGTTTCAGCAGCAAAAGCTGGTTGAGGGTTTAAGGACCGTTTCCAGAAGCAAAAGCTGGTTGAGCGTTTAGGAACCGTGTTTAGCAGCAAAAGCTGGTCCCAATACCTGGATCGGTGCGGTATATCAGCCCTTGCTGCTCGGCGGCTGTGGATGTAATTGAAGCCAGCTCCGTTACCAGCTTGTCCAGGGACTGTTGGCAGGACAATGCCTGCGGGGAGGTTTTGAATTCAAATTGATGGTAGGACATCGCCTGAGGAGAGGTTTTGAATTCAAATTGATGGTAGGACATTGCCTGATGGGAGGTTCTGAATTCAAATTTATGGTAGGACGTCGCCCGCGGGGAGGTTTTGAATTCAAATTGATGGCCTCCATTAATAAGCTAGGCCCTACTCACGGTATGTAATCCTCCGTTGTTGGGGATCGACGGGTTACAGTAAATAGTTGATAGCTTACTGTATGGCTTACTGCATGGCTTCCTGCATGGCTTCCTGCATGGCTTCCTGCATGGCTTCCTGCATGGCTAACTGCATGGCTAACTGCATGGTTTAGGGTTTGTGGCTTCCCTCTGCTTCAGGGTTCAAAAATTGCATGGGTATTTATGGGTTTGAACCCTACACCCTTAACTGTGGCCTATGCTGCTTAAGCAGTCCGGCGCAGGGCTAACCTCCGATTAAGGGATGCGGGTTTAAATGGATGAAATAGAATGGCAAACCGTAAACCCTGCCCTACAGCATATGGCTTCGGCTGTCCTATTCAGGGCTACCCTCCGGTTTTGGGTTAAGGTTAGGGTTTTAAAGGCATTCAAATATATTTGAAGGATTTTAAGCTGTTATCCCACACTATGATATATGGCTCAGGCTTTCCAGCTGAGAATTACCCCCTGATGTAGGGTTTAGGGTTTAGGGTTCAGGGTTTCAGTCAGGGTTCAGGGATTTCCTTGCATCATGCACATGCTGTAAAGAGAGGGTTAGAATTCTGCATTTCTATTTGGGACAGACAGACACACGCAGGAATTCCACCCCACCCTTCGGAACCTAAAGGTTCCTCCGGGGACTCAGTTTGCACCTACCTGTTGCCGCACTTGCGGCCCGCCCTCGCCCGCCGCCAAAGCCGACACGATTCTGCTTAGTCGCTGTACCCGCTCGGCCCCTCTGCCAGCTTGGTGCTGGAAGCTGGCTTGCAGCAGCCGCGCAGCCGCACGCCCTCCGCCTTCGCCGATCGAGTCCAAAACGGACGAGGCACGCACCGCTCCTGCTCTAGAATAGGACGAGTCCCCGCTGCCACGCTGCCCAGCGGCGGCGACATGCGGTGGCACGGAACCCAGCAACGGGGTGTCCGACGGTGTCGCAGCCTCCGAGTTTCGGCGACGTTCGGCGACCACCTGCGCTGCCATCGGGGCGGTTGAGGGCACCTCTTCGCTGACGGCGCGCTTTGTGACCGGAGTGACGTCCAGCAACAGAGGCGGCAACGGAAGGGGTCTGCTGCTGGCTCCCGCCGGGGTGCCCTCGTCGTCTCGCCCGTACGAAGCGTCGACGCTCGGTCCGGAGCCGGACGTCGTTCTGCGTTCATACCGCTCGGCAGCTGCACTTTCGACACTTCCATACCGCCCGGCTGTTGCTCGCCCGCTGCCGTACCGCCTGTCTCCTTCAACCCTGTCCCGACGGGGCCTTGCACGAGCCCACGCGTCGCCGTCGGCCGTCTCCGCACGAGCCTCCGCCCGACGACCACTCCCTTCTCGCCCGCCGTCTGGATCGACGTACCGGCGGCTGCCGGACTGTTGTTGCTGGGTGGTGGAGGTGGTAGTGTCCCGGCGGCGGGGGCCGGGGGGCTCGAACCCCTGCTGGGTGCTCATGCCCGTCCCGTCCCAGGCCCGGGTTGAGGAGGAACGATGTGCCTCAGGCTGCAGCTGCCGAGGCTCCAGCAAATAAGGAGGGCTGCGGGCCTGCTCTTGTGTCCTCGTGTCCAGCTCTAAGGCCTGCGGATATTTTTTGTTCCAAAGATAACATCTGTTAAAAAGAACAGCTTGTAAAAAGGGGTCAATACAACCAGCCGAAGTCTTTCTCGAAGGGGCCGCGCACAGCGGGTCGGGAGATCAGAAAAGAGCGACAGGGACCACAACAGAAACAGAGTGTGCACCAAACCCTACACCCCAAACACGTAACCCTAAAGCCCAAACATCAAACCCTCAACCCTCAACCCTCATCTTGTCTTCACTCCCTATTATGATTTACGACTGATACCGTACTGTTGATTTGAATATCCTGCCCTCGGGCAGGAATCAAATATATTTCGTTCATGCCGCCCTCCCGGCTAAACTCTGCAAACCCCCACAATTGTCGACGGAAAAGTGATGTCGACAATTAACATATTTGTTAACACAGTGTCTCTCACGGGGCGTAGCTTTCTTTAAAAACAGTTTCTGTCAGCCCCCAAGCAACGTCAAAAATGTGGAAAGGCAAACAACATCAAGACCTGTGTTTCTTCTATTGGGCACCGGACCACCCATAGGCGGCTGCCCGGTGGCCACCACTGGGCCCGTTGGGACAAAATCTTGACCAACCTATGGCCGGTGGCCCGCGCAGCAGGACTTGCTGCCCCAGGCCCCCATGGCCGTAGGCCGTAATGTAGCTGAATTGTAGCTGAAGCAGCTAAAAGAAACACTGATCAACATTCAACACCCTTCTGTCTTGTCCATCAAAAGTGTGTCCATGTTAGATACCGGCAAGGCGGCAAACAAAAGTGTGACCCATTCAAAATGACAGCATGGTGCCCCCTTCCCTACTAACAGCTGGCCAGCCTTCCCAATCGGCGTAAACGAAAATAATGAGACATGATTTTTTGAAGTAATGAAATGTTTTGAAATGTATTTTTAAGGACTGAGGCTGGGCCTTGCCTTTTTCAACACGGAGGTGCAACGCCCATCACTCTTTCCAGAGGAAGAGTCACATTACCTTTTCCAGAGGAAAAGGTAATAATTGTAATCCGAGTTATCAGCACGGGGGAAGTGACTTTTAATGAACGAAAGTGGGAACCCGACATGCAATAAAGAGGTCTATACCAGCCGTACATGCAAGCGGAACACAGTGCAATTGCACTTCATTGTTTACTGCTATATCGCACTATGAAGAAGAAGAAGTAAGAAAACGGGACAGTGTGAAATAAACGAAAGCTGGAGGTGAGGAGATTAAAGCCTCCTCCTCTCCTGTGCCTCCAATTCTACTGCATGACCTGCAGCTCAGCAATCCTTTGCACCAGCCTCTCCTCCTCACCTGTGCCTAGTTCAACTTCTCCTGCATGTCCTGCATTTCCGGCATTTCTGCTGCCCTTTGATCCAGCCTCTGCCCCACCCTCCCCCCCACACACCTGAGCTACCGAACTCTACTACATGACCTGCAGCTCCACAACCCTTTGCACGAGCCTCACCTCCCCCATGGAAGCGCAATCCGGCTGAACCTGTGCCGTATCGAGCCGTATTGTGGCAATTGGGTAGTACAATCCGGCTTAACATATGCCGTATTGCGCCGTTTCATACCGTATCGTGCTTCCATGTCCTACCCACCTGTGCCTCCAACTTGTCCTGCATGTCCTGCAGCTCTGCCGCCCTTTGCACCAGCCTCCGCTCCGCCTCCCCAACCTGCTGCTCCAGCGACATCCGAAGCACCTCCAGCCGCACAGATTCAGCTGTCACCTCGGTCTGCAAAGTGGGTTAAGCGGGCAGGAGCACTTGTGGCGCAACAAAAATACGGACACCTAACCAACTTGACGCAACACCCAACCAACTTGACGCAACACCCAACCAACTTGATGCAGCCTCCAACAAACACCCAGGAAGCTCAGCTGCTCGAGGCCCCTGCTCTTTGCGTCCACCAGCTGCACCAGGTTGCGTGTTCTCACGCCCAGCTCCTCCACCCCCTCCACACGTCCCCACTTTTCCCACTTTTTCCTACTATTTCCCCACTCTTTCCCCACTTTTACCTGTTGCTGCAGCAGCTGCTCGAGGCCCCTGCTCTTCGCGTCCACCAGCTGCACCAGGTCGCGTCCTCTCAAGCCCAGCTCCCCCTACCCCCCTACCCTATCGCACTTTTCTGACTGCTTTCCCACTTTTACCTGTTGCTGCAGCAGCTGCTCAAGGCCCCTGCTCTTCGCGTCCACCAGCTGCACCAGGTCGCGCCCTCTCACGCCCAGCTCTTCCTCCCGCACGCCCAGCTCGGCCTCCAGCAGCCGCTGCCGCTCCTCCCGCTCCCGATGCCGCTCCTCCTCCTGGCGCAGCACCTCGATGCGCTGCTCCAGCTCCAGCGCGGCATCATGGACTTCATCGGCCCTTTGCTGCACCCGCAGTTGCTCGTCCTCCATCTGTCGCGCTTGGGACCTGCACCGCCAGGAAAAAACAGTGTTGACTTGAAAGAGTGCATCAGCTACATTTCAGCTACATTTCAGCTAAATTTCAGCTTCCTCCCAATTCGACGCTTGGTGCAGCAAGGGTTCAGGGTTAAGGATCAAGAGTCAAGGACATTGGATTCAGGGTTAAGGGGACCTAGACGGCCCGTAAGTCTGCCACCACAAATCTCCCATAGATCTCCCACAGATCTCCCACAGAAGCCCTACAGATGCCCTACAGATCTCCCACAGATCTCCCACAAACTCACTCCAGCCCCTCCTCCCGCGCAGCCAGCTCCCTCGCCGCGTCCATCAACGTCGCCTGGTCTGCCTCCAGCTGCCTGCCCAGCCCCTGCAGCCTCCCCGCCTCCTCAGCCCGGCTGCGGCGCTGCCTTGCCACCTCCCCCGCGCTCCGCTCCACCTCAACGGCGGCTTCGGCCGCCCCCCGCTGCTCCGCCTCAACCGCCGCCGCCTGCACCGACAGCGCCCGCTGGTCCCTCAGCAGCGCCCGCTGGTCGTCCAGCAGCGCCCGCTGCTCGGCATGCAGCGCCCGCTGCTCCGCCAGCAGCGCCTGCCTGGCGGCCTCCCCAGCTTGCTGCTCCGTAACCAGGGCCTGTCTGTCCGCCTCCAGGGCCTGCCTGTCTGCTACCAGGGCCTGCCTGTCCGCCTCCAGGCGCGCGCTGTCGGCCAGCAGTGCCCGCTGCGTTTGGAGCGCCTCGGCCTCCCGCTGGTTTAGCTGGGCGGTTCGCTGCTCCAGGGAATCGCGCTCAATGGACAGCGAGGATACAGCGGCCTCCAGCTTCTGCTGAGAGATGAGGGTCGCTGCACAGGGAGCTGTTTAGGGTTTAGGGTTTAGGGCTAAGCTTCTGCTGAGAGATGAAGGTTGCTGCACAGGGAGTTGTTTAGGATTTAGGGTTGAGGGTTTAGGGTTAAGCTTCTGCTGAGAGATGAAGGCCGCTGCACAGGGAGCTGTTTAGGGTTTAGGGTTTAGGGCTAAGCTTCTGCTGAGAGATGAAGGTTGCTGCACGGGGAGTTGTGTTGGGTTTAGGGTTTTTAGGGTTAAGGGTTTGGTTTTTGGTTTTAGGGTTCAGCTTCTGCTGAGAGATGAAGGCCGCTGCACAGGGTGTTGTTTTGGTTTTCAGTTATTTTCGGGATTTCAGTAAAATATGATGAGTTGGGGAGGTGAAGGCGGATGGGCAGGGTGGGACAGTGGTGCACTCCCATTACGATTCCCAGTGCAAGGCTTAGGGTTAGGGGCTCAGGGTTCAGGGTTCAGGTTTTAGGGTTCAAGGCTTCGGGTTAGGGGTTAGGGGTCTAGGGTTCAGGGTTGGCGGTATATGGTTTGGTGTGTAGGTTTTAGGGTTGGGGAGGTAGGGTTTCGTTTAGGTGTTTGAGTGTAGGGTGAAGGGTTTGAGGGGGTGTAGTGTTTGCCGACGTGTTGCTGCCACCCGTCACATTACCTTGCACCGTTGCCCCCAGCTGCCCATTTACTCCAGGTGCGGCACTGCCTGACCTTGCTGCGCGTCCTAGTCTAATTAGTGCTCGACCTAATTGATGGTTTAGGGTTAAGGGTTTAGGGTTAAGGGTTCATACTTTTCTTGTGTGTCTTGAATGGGATGCTCCGCTGGACTTCAAATCAATAAGTACCGGTATACACATCAAAAAAAATCACCTTTTCCCGCCGCCTCCAGCCGCCCTCTGTCCTCGCTGCGAGATGCCTCAAGCTGCTGCTGCTTCCCCTCCTGTGCCGCCTGCCGCTGCAGGAGGTCCTGCTGATCCTGCTCCATCTGCCGCCGCCGCTGCTCCTCCTGCACGGATTGCCGCTGCTTAAGGTCCTGCTGATCCTGCTGCACTTTGAGGTCCAGCTGATCCTGCCGCTGTCTGAGGTCCCGCTGATCCTGATCGATCTGTGCGGATCGGCGGTCCAGCTCCTCCGTGCGCGTTGCACATACCTTCTGAGCCAAGCGGGCCTCAGCCACCAGCCGTGCCAGCTCAGCCTGCAGTTGGTCAGGGCCCAAGGTTCAGAGAAAAAACTCAGCCACCAATCAGTATGCAGTCGGGTTGGGCTCAAGAAAAAGGGCACAGCGTTATGGTTTAGGGTTTGCTGAGCCACAGCTCGCGGTGATTTAGGGTTCAGGATTAAGGAGAGGAGGCCAGTCATTAGCCGTGCCAGCTCATCCTGCCTACGGTTAGGCGTTAGAGTTAATAAATTCAGGGGTTGGGGGCACAGGGCTCAGGGTTGAGGGCTCAGGGTTGAGGGCTCAGGGTTGAGGGTTGAGGGCTCAGGGTTGAGGGCGCAGGGCTCAGGGCTCAGGGTTGAGGGCTCAGGGTTGAGGGCTCAGGGTTGAGGGCTCAGGGTTGAGGGCTCAGGGTTGAGGACTCAGGGTTGAGGGCTCAGGGTTGAGGGCTCAGGGTTGAGGGCTCAGGGTTGAGGGCTCAGGGTTGAGGGCTCAGGGTTGAGGACTCAGGGTTGAGGGCTCAGGGTTGAGGGCTCAGGGTTGAGGGCTCAGGGTTGAGGGGTCAGGGTTGAGGGGTCAGGGTTGAGGGCTCAGGGTTGAGGGGTCAGGGTTGAGGGGTCAGGGTTGAGGGCTCAGGATTGAGGGCTCAGGGCTCAGGATTGAGGGCTCAGTGTTGAGGGCTCAGGGTTGAGGCGTTGAGGGCTGGGTGCTCATCAGCCACCAGCCATGCCAGCTCAGCCTCCTAGTGCACCCACACTAGTATGACCAGTTCATACCCCCGCAAAAATACGACCAGGGCCACATGCGCACCCGGTCTGTTTCTGTGTGCTATCGTCTCAGGTTTTCTAAGGTTGGGCAGCCGGTCTCCCACTTTGTTAGGTCAAAGCAAAAAAGTCAACCAATGTCTCCGGGGTTGTCAGAGGTAGGGGGGCCGTTACCCTCACGGCGGCGCTATCCCCAAACCCACACGCTGAACTCCTCCTGGTGAACAATTCCAGGGTTAAGGGTTTGAGGCTTATGGTTTAGGGTTTAGGGCTAAACATGCTGAACCTACCTCCTGGCGGACGATATTTTGCAAAGCATCCGCTTGCACCCGACCGCCTCGATGAGGGCTGGCCACCGCTCGCTCGTGGCCCCCACCCTGCGGCGATGTCGAGGAGGCGTCGCCCAGATCGCGGCCGGTGCCAGCTGGAGCGACGAGGGGGTTGAAACCTGCGGGGAGTAGTTCCCCTCGCGGCGTCGGGGAGGGGGGGGAGCGGGACCGGTTCGAGGCCGAGGCGGTGGCGTGGGTGGGCGCGGCACGGAGCTGGCTTCGAAGCTCCTCCACCTGAAGCTTCGCCTCAGCGGTTTCGGAGCTCAGACGTCCGGCTTCGGAGCGCGCCACCGCTAGCGCCCGCTCTGACGCTGCTAAAGCCTCCTCCCGCGCCTCGGCGCGCAGCCTCCAGGCGGTGAGCTCCGTCTCCGCCGCGGCGGCCTGCTCCGCCGCTGCCCGCTCGCGCCCCGCCGCCTCGACCGTCATTCGGTCCACCTCTTCGCGGGCCGCAGCGACGACGGCCTCGGCGCGCAACGCTGCCTCCCGCCCATCCGCAAGCCCCACCTCGCGGTCCCGCTCAGTGGTCGCGAGGAGATGGAGCTTGGTCTGGCTTGCAGCCTGCTCCGCCTCTAATAACTCCTGGGGTTCAATAAATGATTCAGGCGGATTAAATTAAGTTGCCGGGATGATGACTCATCTCCAGTAAAGTGTAGCATCAAAATGACCTATCTTAACACTAAACCCTACACTATAAACCCTAACCCTAAACCCTGCACTAAAAAACACCTGTACTCCGGTATCTAAATGCTAAACCCTACACCGTACTGTATTCTAACGTCCCCAACTGTACACCACCTCCCTCTGTTTTCTACCCTAAACCCTACACCACCTCCCTCTGTTTTCTACCCTAAACCCTACACCACCTCCCTCTGTTTTCTACCCTAACCCTACACCACCTCCCTCTGTTTTCTACCCTAAACCCTACACCACCTCCCTCTGTTTTCTACCCTAAACCCTACACCACCTCCCTCTGTTTTCTACCCTAAACCCTACACCACCTCCCTCTGTCTTCTACCCTTAACCCTACACCACCTCCCTCTGTCTTCTACCCTAAACCCTACACCACCTCCCTCTGTCTTCTACCCTAAACCCTACACCACCTCCCTCTGTCTTCTACCCTAAACCCTACACCACCTCCCTCTGTCTTCTACCCTAAACCCTAAACTCTTAACCACCACTTATTATCCCCACTGGTACAACCAGTATAAACCAAGTGCCTCTATCTATCCCGTATCCTGTATCCCAAACCCTGACCCTCTGTCGCTAACCCCTACCCTGACCCCCCCTCTCACCGTCTGCTTGGCAACCAGTAGCTGCTGCAAGGTCTGGATCTGTTGGATATGCTGGATATGTTGCATCTCCAAGTTCTGGATCTGCTGGATCTGTTGGATCTGCTGAATCTGCAGGGCTTGGAGCTGCTGGAGAAGTTCCTGCTTCGCCAGGACACCCGCTCCAACATACGGAGATGCTGCGAGGCTGCATGGTCGCGAAGGTGTTGCAAGATGTGTTTTAGGAAGTGTTGCAGTAGGTGTTGCAGCAGGTGTCGCAGTAGGTGTTGCAGTAGGTGTTGCAGTAGGTGTTATGAGAGTGAGTAATGATGTGGAGGCGGCAGAGTAGGGAGGACTTAATCGGTATCGGTATCCGTATCGGTATCCGTATCGGTATCCGTGTTACCATATCCCTGCACCTCCCCACTCTATGACTGGCCGCTCATCCACCCACTCCACATCCCTCCATGTTCCCTTCATACCACACCTTCCCTTCACACCTTCCCTTCACACCACACTTTCCCTTCACACCTTCCCTTCACACCACACCTTCCCTATACACCTTCCCTTCACACCACACCTTCCCTTCACACCTTCACACCTTCCCTTCACACCACACCTTCCCTTCACGCCTTCCCTTCACACCACACCTTCCCTTCACACCTGCCCCACACCACAATTTCCCTTCACACCTACCCCACACCACACCTTCCCTTCACACCTTCCCCACACCACACCTTCCCTTCACACCACACCTGGCCGCCTCAGCCTCCCTGAGAAGCGTCTCTGCCCGCTCCATATGCTCCAAGGCAATCCCAGCCACCCCCTGACCAGCCTCCAAAAGACGATCGGCATCTACACCCCCGCGCTGCAGCAGTGCCTCCAGCCGCGGCCGCCCCTCCTGCAGCGCCGTCGCGGCCCTCCGCTCCCATGCAGACATCTCAGCTGCCATCCGGGCGTGCAGCCGCTGCAGGGCCGCTGCAGACAGGCAGCAGGAAATGGGGCGGCGAATGAACATAGCCTATCCCCATGCCCTAACCAGAAAAAGGGGCGACGAATCAACATAGCCCATCTCGATGCCCTAAGCACACCTCCAGGCAAAGGCCAAGCTGGGGGAAGCCAAGCTAAAATCATGCATGCCATGCAGCGAAGCGTCGAAGCCTTTTGCGAGGGGGTACAAATTAGCCATGCCAGTATTTTGGTGTCATGGCTGGGGGGCCATGCATAACCACACAGGCTCGTAGGCGCTCCGCAAGGTCGCAGGATCGATCCGGGCTGGATCACGGGGATTAGGTCCGGGCTGGATCACGGGGATTAGGTCCGGGCTGGATCACGGGGATTAGGTCCGGGCTGGATCACGGGGATTAGGTCCGGGCTGGATCACGGGGATTAGGTCCGGGCTGGATCACGGGGATTAGGTCCGGGCTGGATCACGGGGATTAGGTCCGGGCTGGATCACGGGGATTAGGTCCGGGCTGGATCACGGGGATTAGGTCCGGGCTGGATCACGGGGATTAGGTCCGGGCTGGATCACGGGGATTAGGTCCGGGCTGGATCACGGGGATTAGGTCCGGGCTGGATCACGGGGATTAGGTCCGGGCTGGATCACGGGGATTAGGTCCGGGCTGGATCACGGGGATTAGGTCCGGGCTGGATCACGGGGATTAGGTCCGGGCTGGATCACGGGGATTAGGTCCAGGCGGGGAAACTGGATTGAGTCCGGCAAGCCCAAGCCGGGCGACTGGCGTCGTCTAAGGAAGCCACTCGTTCAGCCATCAGGGTAGGCCAACAAGAAGGAGAAAACAACAGCGGCAGGGGGGCTCCTCTTACCTTCGGTCGTGGCTGCCTTGTCCCCACGCTCATCAGTGCCCCTCTTGTTGGCCTCTAGCACTGTTTTAAGTCCAGGGTTATGCCCTGAACCCTAAACCCTGCGTAGCTTTCTTCCTTTCTTTGGAAGTCCAGGTTTAGGGGCGCTACTGACCTTCGGCCGCGGCCGCCTTACTCCCGTGCTCCGCAGCGCTCTGCTGCCTGACCTCTGTAGCCTTTTTAGGGTGTGGGGTTCAGGGTGCAGGGGTTTGGGGTTAAGGGTTTAGGGTTCAGGGCATCACTAATTTTTAGACCGCGTGCATCTAGTCCTCACGCTTGTCGGCGCCCCGCTGTTTGGCCTCTTTTTTCTGTTTATGGGTCAGGATTCAGGGCATCACTAACCTTAAACTTTGGGCGTCTTGACCCCATGCTCGTCGGCGCCCTGCTGCTTGGCCTCTATATTCCTGTTTATGCTTCAGGGTCAAGGGCGCTACCAACCTTCTGCCGATGCCGCCTTGTCCTCCCGCTCCTCGGCGCCCCGCTGCTTGGCTTCAGCGCGGCTTCTTCGATCCTCGGCAGCGGCCCGCACCGCCTCCGTCTCCCTGATCTGAGCCTCTGTCGCAGCCTCGCGGCACCCCAGCTCCGCCGCGCGGGCCTGCAGCGACAGCTCGCGCTCCCGCAGGGCCTGCCGCTCGCCGTCGAGCGCGGCCTCGCGGTTTCGGAGCGCGCTCTCCCGCCCGGCCTCGCGGCTTCGGAGCGCTTCCCGCTCCGTCTCCCGCACGGCTTCCGCGGCGCTCTCGCCGTCCCGGAGTGCCAGGCGAGCGGCCTTGATGGACTCCTGCTGGGCCCCCGCCGCGGCCTTCGCTTGACTGTGTGCCTGTCAGTGGACATGCAAATAGTCTTATACTGGTGTCCATACCGGTACTATAAACAAAACATGTTCACAACACAACACAACACAACAAAACAAAACTGTCCATACCGGTACTAGAAACAAAAAATGTTTAAAACCATGCATTCCTGCTGGGCTCTGCTGAACGCTCGGCCGCGTGGGGCTGGTAGGAAATGACTAGGCTGAATCCCAGCTACCAGTACCAGGAACAGTATGTATGTATGGAAAAAAAAAAAAAACTGCTGCAGTTCAGCGATCTGGCAGTCCTGGCAGGTTATTGAGTGGAATCTGGCATTGGAACTGGCCAGATCTAGATCTGCCTGCCTGCGACTCCCACCCACGTGCTCCAGATCAGCGATTTGGTATGTTAGGAAGCATTGACCTATATCTACCCGCTCACCTGCTACAGGGCACTGATCTGGCACTGTAAGAAATTGAATGGAATCTGGCGCAGGGATCAGACACATCTAGGTCCGCCTGTACAGACACAGGTCAGATCTAGATTTGCTTAGATTCTCCCACACACCTGCTGCAGTTCAGGGATCTGACGAGGAATGAAAAACATTCTGTCGCAGGTACCACCATTATCTAGATCTGCCCAGCCTGTCACAAGACAGATCTAGATATGTCTAGATCTGGCTCCACCTACCTGCTGCAGTTCAGCAATCTGGGCCTCCAAGACCTGCACCTTGGACAGGCCCTCCTCCCTTGCGGCCTCCGCCTCCTGGGCTGATGCAGCAGCCGCCTCCTGCGCTGCGGTGGCTGCCTCGCGGTAACCCGCGGCCTGTTCAGACGCCACACGCTGCGCCTCGACCGCTGCGTCCAGCTCGGCAGAGAGGGTCTGCGGGGAGAGGTGGGCAGAAAGTGGGGAATCAAGAAACACATCCTAGGAGACCTGCTCCGGATCCATGCCAGTTCCGCAACGGCCACGTCCAGGTCAGCAGTGAGGCTCTGTGTGGTGGAGGTGGGCAAACAAGTCCAGAGTCAGGTTTCGGGCCGGTTAGCTACAAGCCTACAATAGTCACCTATGATCCTATGGACCGGCTCCTCGGCACTGCGCCGCGACGGATTCGTGAGATTTCTGTTACACACTAGAAGTAAATAAAACCTGCAAGTTGAGGGTAAAAAATCTACAAGATCAGAATATAACAGCTACAAGTTCAGTTAATAATACCTACAAGTTAAGAAATAAAACCTACAAGTTGAGAAATAAACAATGCTCTGGTTGGAGGCTACCTCAAGGGCACCAGATGACTGAGAGGCTGGAGGCCATACGGTAGCTATTGAGAAGGTGCAGGATCGCGCAAAGCGATTTATTTGAAGGGTCCCTCATTAAGGGTTTATGGTTTAGGGTTAAGGGTTTATGGTTAAGGGTTTCTGCTGTAAGGTTTATGACTAATGGTTTAGGGTTTATGGTTTATGGTTTAGGGTTAATGGTTTAGGGTTAAAGGTTTATGGTCAATGGTTTAGAGTTTAGGGTTAATGGTTTAAGGTTTAGTATCAATGGATAATGGTTAATGGTTTATGGTTTAGGATTACTGGTTTATGGCTAAGGGGTTTGTGGTTTATGATTTAGGGTTTATGATTTAGGGTCTATGGTTTAGAGTTTATGTTTAGGGTTAAGGGTTTATGGTTAATGGTTAATCTTCTATGGTTTATGGTCAATGGTTCATGGTTAAGGGTTTATGGTTTAGGGTTAATAGTCAATGGTTTATGGTCAAGGGTTTACTGTTTAGGGTTTTATTTTCAGGGTCCCTCTGTCCCTCTGTAGGAGTGGGGGAGGGGGAACCCCAACACGCACGATTCGGGTCGCCTGCGGGCTCCTTCTAGGGCATACCAGAAATTAATTAACATGATATAATTCAATGGCCGGCATTCTGATAGGGAGGCTGGAATAGCTGATCCTGGTCACACCTGTAGCTGCTGCTCCATCCGGCTGTACTCCCGGTCCCGGTCTCTTGCCAAGCGGAGCCGCTCCCACTGCCGTTGGAAGGCCGCCACGTCAGCAACCAGCTCCTCCTGGCTCTCCAGCAAGGTCCTCTGGGAGGATATGGCCAGTGTGTGTGGGGGAGGGGAGGGTTTTAAGGGTTTAGGGTTTAGCGCCGGTGTGTGTGTGGGGGGGGTAGGATGAAGGGTTGAGGGTTTAGGGTTAAGGCTGGTGTGTGGGGGGGGGTAGGATGAAGGATTGAGGGTTAGAGGGTTGAGGGCCGGTGTGTGGGGGGGGTAGGATGAAGGGTTGAGGGTTGAGGGTTGAGGGCCGGTGTGTGGGGGGGGGTAGGATGAAGGGTTGAGGGTTAAGGGTTGAGGGCCGGTGGTGGGGGGAGGATGAAGGGTTGAGGGTTGAGGGTGTAAGGGCGGGTGGGGGGAAAGGATGAAGGGTTGAGGATTGAGGGTGTAAGGGCGGGTGGGGGGAAAGGATGAAGGGTTGAAGATTGAGGGCCGATGGTGGGGGGAGGATGAAGGGTTGAGGGTTGAGGGTGTAAGGGCGGGTGAGGGGAAAAGATGAAGGGTTAAAGATTGAGGGCCGATGGTGGGCGAGGATGAAGGGTTGAGGGTTGAGGGTGTAAGGGCGGGTGGGGGGAAAGGATGAAGGGTTGAAGATTGAGGGCCGATGGTGGGCAAGGATGAAGGGCTGAGGGTTGAGGGTGTAAGGGCCGGTGGGGGGGAAGGATGAAGGCTTTAGGGTGTAAGGGTTTAAGGGCCGGTGGGGTGGGGGGTTGTTTTGCTCTTAACTGTTTCTCCTCGTACCTCCGCCCCTCCTCCCATTCCTCCTACCTGCTTCTCTGCAACACCCTCCTCTAGCGCAACAATCGCTTGTGCCCTGTCCTCCAGCTGTCTTGAGGCGTCCTCGTTGGCAGTCCTGGACGGCAGCGGGCAGGGCGAGGCAGCAGGGCTTAGTTCTTAAGGCTTAGGAAAGCAGGGTACATGTAAGCCAAACTTCCAGCCGCCTCAGGCGTCCTCGTTGGCAGTCCTGGACAACAGCGGGCAGGGCAGGGCAGGGCAGAGCAGGGCAAGGCAAGGCAGAGCAGGGTAGGGCGGGGCATGGCACGGCATGGCCGGGCAGAGCAGAGGGGGGCCGGGCAGAGCAGAGGGCAGAGCAGAGGGCAGAGCAGAGGGCAGAGCAGAGGGCAGAGCAGAGGGCAGAGCAGAGGGCAGGGCAGAGGGCAGAGCAGGGCTTAGGGCTTAGGAGATCAGTGTGGAACACATTTCAAACCAATATTTCAGTGGCCTCAGGCATCCTCTTTGGCAGTCCTGATCGGCAGCAGGGTTTCGGGTTTAGGGTCTAGGGTCAGGGAGGCAGGGTCTTGAAATATAAACCACACATCTTTGGGGTATATGGAGGTCTTAGGAGAGCAGGGCCCAACCAATTTAAAACCATTATTCTACCTGACTTGATTGGCCTTGTTGGCAGTCCTGGAAGGCTGCGGGCGGATACGGGCAGCAGGGCTTAGGGTTTAGGGCAGCAGGGGTTAGGGGTTAGGGCAGCGGGGGTTAGGGTTCAGGGCTTGACAGGGCAGGGTTCAACCAATTTAAAAACCCATCTTCCAACCGCATTGGGCAGAGCATGGCAACAGGGCTTATAGACACGTGCATCAAGGGTTCAGGGTTCAGGGTTTAGGGGGGAGCAGAGTCAAGCAGTTTAAAACCGTTTTTCCAGCCGCGTTAGCCACATCCTCTTTGGCAGCCCTATATGTCTGTTGGCAGAGCAGGTTGAGGGTTCAGGGCTTACGGAAGCAGGGCCATCAAGTTTGAAATTATTCTTCCAGCCGCGTCAGGCATCCTCTTTGGCAGCCCTGGACGTCTACCGGAAGAGCAGGTTGAGGTTTTGGGGCTTACGGATGCAGGGCCATCAACTTTAAAACCAGTCTTCCAGCCGCGTCAGGCGTCCTCTTTGGCAGGCCGGGAGAGCAGCGGACAGAGAAGGGTTGGTTGTAGGTAGCGGGACTTTCAGGAGCAGGGCCATCAAGTTATAAAGATTACCGGTAGTCTTCCAGCCATCTTGAGGCACCCTAGGTTTTAACCCTAGGTTTAGCCATGGGTTTTAGCCCTGGACGTGCGCAGATCGGTCAGGGTTAAGGGTTTAGGGGAGCAGGGTATAGGGTTAAGGGTTACATATTCAGAGCAGCAGAGTATAGGGTACAGGGTTTAGGGGAAGGGTACTATACTCCTATATTGTGCTGGGGATTAGGGTTTAGAGTTTAGGATTTAGGGTTTAGGATTTAGGGTTCAGGGTTCAGGTTTGACCTCATGTCTTTCATCTTAAGTATGAGGGCCAACAGCTTTGCCCACTCCTCCGCCACTCTGGCGAGGCAGGCCTGGTTTAGGGTTTAGGGTTCAGTGTTGACCTCATGTCTTTCATCTTAAGTATGAGGGCCAACAGCTCTGCCCACTCCTCCGTCACTCTGGCAAGGCAGGCCTAGTTCAGGGTTTAGGCTTTAGGCTTTAGGGTTTAGGGTTAAGGCTGTAGGCCTTCCCTTTTATCTTCTGCCTATTTTAGGGTTTAGGGTTAAGGGTTAAGGCTATAGGCCTTACCTTTTATCTTCTGCCTAGTTTAGAGTTTAGGGTCTAGGGTCTAGGGTTTAGGCTATATGCCTTACCTCTTATCTTCTGCCTCAAGTATGAGCGCCCGCAGCTCCTCTCGCTCCTCCGCCACTCTGGCGCGGCAGGCCTAGTTCAGGTTTTAGGATTTAGGGTTTAGGGTCTAAGGTGTAGGGTTTACCTCATGGCCTCCGCCTCAAGTATCAGCGCCTGCAGCTCCTCTCGCTCCTCCGCCACCCTGGCGCGGCAGGCCCTCGCGTCTCCCTCCCTGTCCAGCTTCGTCCGCTCCCGCTCGGCCGCAAGCCCGTTCCGGAACCCTTTGACCTCGTCCTCGAAGCGGGCCTGCCGCACGTGCAGCGCCTCGGCCTCGGCGTCCAGCAGCTTCCGTGCAGCTGCCAGCTCCTCTTGCATCTTCAGGAGCTGCTCGCTCTCTGAAGTGAGTCTCTGGGCCTCTAGCTCGGCCTGGATAGCCTAGGGGTAGAGGCCACGTAAAGGTGAAGGGTCAGATCTTCAACCTTGGGGCAGATCCACATTAAGCATCCCAGGTAAAAGGGCAGATGCTGGTCAGATCCAGGTCAGATCCGGGTCAGATCCGGGTCAGACCTTGAGCCTTGGGGCAGATCCACATTAAGCATCCCAGGTAAAAGGGCAGATGCTGGTCAGATCTGGGTCAGACCTTGAGCCTTGGGGCAGATCCACATAAAGCATCCAAGGTAAAAGGGCAGATGCTGGTCAGATCCGGGTCAGATCCTGGACAGATCTGGGTCAGACCTTGAGCCTTGGGGCAGATCCACATTAAGCATCCAAGGTAAAAGGGCAGATGCTGGTCAGATCCGGGTCAGATCCTGGACAGATCTGGGTCAGACCTTGAGCCTTGGGGCAGATCCACATTAAGCATCCCAGGTAAAAGGGCAGATGCTGGTCAGATCCGGGTCAGACCTTGAGCCTTGGGGCAGATCCACATTAAGCATCCCAGGTAAAAGGGCAGATGCTGGTCAGATCTGGGTCAGACCTTGAGCCTTGGGGCAGATCCACATTAAGCATCCCAGGTAAAAGGGCAGATGCTGGTCAGATCCGGGTCAGACCTTGAGCCTTGGGGCAGATCCACATTAAGCATCCCAGGTAAAAGGGCAGATGCTGGTCAGATCCGGGTCAGATCCTGGACAGATCTGGGTCAGACCTTGAGCCTTGGGACAGATCCACATTAAGCATCCAAGGTAAAAGGGCAGATGCTGGTCAGATCCGGGTCAGATCCTGGACAGATCTGGGTCAGACCTTGAGCCTTGGGGCAGATCCACATTAAGCATCCCAGGTAAAAGGGCAGATGCTGGTCAGATCCGGGTCAGACCTTGAGCCTTGGGGCAGATCCACATTAAGCATCCCAGGTAAAAGGGCAGATGCTGGTCAGATCCGGGTCAGACCATGAGCCTTGGGGCAGATCCACATTAAGCATCCCAGGTAAAAGGGCAGATGCTGGTCAGATCTGGGTCAGACCTTGAGCCTTGGGGCAGATCCACATTAAGCATCCCAGGTAAAAGGGCAGATGCTGGTCAGATCTGGGTCAGACCTTGAGCCTTGGGGCAGATCCACATAAAGCATCCAAGGTAAAAGGGCAGATGCTGGTCAGATCCGGGTCAGATCCTGGACAGATCTGGGTCAGACCTTGAGCCTTGGGGCAGATCCACATTAAGCATCCAAGGTAAAAGGGCAGATGCTGGTCAGATCCGGGTCAGATCCTGGACAGATCTGGGTCAGACCTTGAGCCTTGGGGCAGATCCACATTAAGCATCCCAGGTAAAAGGGCAGATGCTGGTCAGATCCGGGTCAGACCTTGAGCCTTGGGGCAGATCCACATTAAGCATCCCAGGTAAAAGGGCAGATGCTGGTCAGATCTGGGTCAGACCTTGAGCCTTGGGGCAGATCCACATTAAGCATCCCAGGTAAAAGGGCAGATGCTGGTCAGATCCGGGTCAGACCTTGAGCCTTGGGGCAGATCCACATTAAGCATCCCAGGTAAAAGGGCAGATGCTGGTCAGATCCGGGTCAGATCCTGGACAGATCTGGGTCAGACCTTGAGCCTTGGGACAGATCCACATTAAGCATCCAAGGTAAAAGGGCAGATGCTGGTCAGATCCGGGTCAGATCCTGGACAGATCTGGGTCAGACCTTGAGCCTTGGGGCAGATCCACATTAAGCATCCCAGGTAAAAGGGCAGATGCTGGTCAGATCCGGGTCAGACCTTGAGCCTTGGGGCAGATCCACATTAAGCATCCCAGGTAAAAGGGCAGATGCTGGTCAGATCCGGGTCAGACCATGAGCCTTGGGGCAGATCCACATTAAGCATCCCAGGTAAAAGGGCAGATGCTGGTCAGATCTGGGTCAGACCTTGAGCCTTGGGGCAGATCCACATTAAGCATCCCAGGTAAAAGGGCAGATGCTGGTCAGATCCGGGTCAGACCTTGAGCCTTGGGGCAGATCCACATTAAGCATCCCAGGTAAAAGGGCAGATGCTGGTCAGATCCGGGTCAGACCTTGAGCCTTGGGGCAGATCCACATTAAGCATCCCAGGTAAAAGAGCAGATGCTGGTCAGATCCGGGTCAGACCTTGAGCCTTGGGGCAGATCCACATTAAGCATCCCAGGTGAATGGTCAGATCCTGGTCAGATCCTGGTCAGATCCGGGTGAGATGTCTTCAGCGCTAGGACTCGGGACGGAATCACACGAACTATCGTACCGGTGAAGGGTCAGATTTAGAGCCATGGGACAGCATCGTTTCAAACATCATGGGTTGAGGGCCAGATCTGTAGCGTTGGACTTGGGACATGAGAACATAACAAATCAAGTGTGAAGGGTCGGACTATTAGCGTTGGGACAGACACGAGCGTAAGCTAGGGTTCAGATCCTTAGATTCGAGCCTAAATATTCCTAAATAACCTGAAGCCCTAAACATCCCTAACCCCGAAATATCCCTTAACCTTAAATAGGTCAAGGTGTCAAACCTAGAGCGGCAGCAGGCCTGGGCTTTTAGGGGTCAGAGTTCAAGGGTTCCATATTTCAGGGGTTACTGGGGTTTAGGTTGGGAAGGAATGGGTCCAAGGTTACGGGTTGAAGGTGTTAAGACGTGGTGTAAGGGTACTGGGGTATAGCTTGGGAGGGAATGGGTCCAAGGTTACGGGTTGAAGGTGTTAAGACGTGGTGTAAGGGTACTGGGGTATAGCTTGGGAGGGAATGGGTCCAAGGTTACGGGTTAAAGGTGTTAAGACGTGGTGTAAGGGTACTGGGGTATAGGTTGGGAGGGAATGGGTCCAAGGTTACGGGTTAAAGGTGTTAAGACGTGGTGTAAGGGTACTGGGGTATAGGTTGGGAGGGAATGGGTCCAAGGTTACGGGTTAAAGGTGTTAAGACGTGGTGTAAGGGTACTGGGGTATAGGTAGGGAAGGAATGGGTCCAAGGTTACGGGTTGAAGGTGTTAAGACGTGGTGTAAGGGTACTGGGGTATAGGTTGGGAGGGAATGGGTCCAAGGTTACGGGTTGAAGGTGTTAAGACGTGGTGTAAGGGTACTGGGGTATAGGTAGGGAAGGAATGGGTCCAAGGTTACGGGTTGAAGGTGTTAAGACGTGGTGCAAGGGTACTGGGGTATAGGTTGGGAAGGAATGGGTCCAAGGTTACGGGTTAAAGGTGTTAAGACGTGGTGTAAGGGTACTGGGGTATATGTTGGGAAGGAATGGGTCCAAGGTTACGGGTTGAAGGTGTTAAGAAGTGGTGTAAGGGTACTGGGGTATAGGTTGGGAAGGAATGGGTCCAAGGTTACGGGTTGAAGGTGTTAAGACGTGGTGTAAGGGTACTGGGGTATATGTTGGGAAGGAATGGGTCCAAGGTTACGGGTTAAAGGTGTTAAGACGTGGTGCAAGGGTACTGGGGTATAGGTTGGGAAGGAATGGGTCCAAGGTTACGGGTTAAAGGTGTTAAGAAGTGGTGTAAGGGTACTGGGGTATAGGTTGGGAAGGAATGGGTCCAAGGTTACGGGTTGAAGGTGTTAAGAAGTGGTGTAAGGGTACTGGGGTATATGTTGGGAAGGAATGGGTCCAAGGTTACGGGTTGAAGGTGTTAAGAAGTGGTGTAAGGGTACTGGGGTATAGGTTGGGAAGGAATGGGTCCAAGGTTACGGGTTAAAGGTGTTAAGACGTGGTGTAAGGGTACTGGGGTATAGGTTGGGAAGGAATGGGTCCAAGGTTACGGGTTGAAGGTGTTAAGAAGTGGTGTAAGGGTACTGGGGTATAGGTTGGGAAGGAATGGGTCCAAGGTTACGGGTTAAAGGTGTTAAGACGTGGTGTAAGGGTACTGGGGTATATGTTGGGAAGGAATGGGTCCAAGGTTACGGGTTAAAGGTGTTAAGAAGTGGTGTAAGGGTACTGGGGTATGGGTAGGGAAGGGATGGGTCCAAGGTTTAGGGATACAGGTTTTTAATATCGGGGCAAGGATTTCTTCCTTTTCAGTTGGTCACAGTTTTGCCAAATGCAGTTGGGTTGGTTGCACTGCACGCGCACGCGATGTGTCATCATCTTTTAAACCTAAGGGCGCAGCAATTTAGAGCAGGGCTACAGTTTAGCTAATATCATGCAACCGGTTGCTGGTCCCTGGGCCGCTGGCCTCGGTGATCAAACTTTCCTACAATGTCAACGCCTGACATGGTGCCATTTTGACAGATCGTGCGACCCCTGGACACGTCAAGATCAGTGCTGATGTGGCGACCAAGTGAACGCACCGATGCGACCCCAGCACCCGGTTGCATGATATTTTCCTACACCGCTGCAGCTGTAAATTGCTGCACGCTCAGGTTTAAGATATGATGACACGTCGCGTGCGCGTGCAGTGCAACCGACCCTGCATTGGGCAAAACTGTGACCAACTGAAAAGTAAGAAATCCTTGCCCCGATATGGTTTTTAGGGGTGCAGGGGTTCAGGTGGGGAAGGAACGTGTAAGTGCTCGCAAGTGCAAGGGCTTTCAGCCGACTGGTTGATGTGGTGCACATACAGAGAAAGCAAACATGCGGGAACGCAGAGAACGGGGAGTGTGAGTGCGTGTGCGGAGGGGACGCAAGCTCCTGCAGAAACATACTGTAGATTTGCTTTGCCTTCCCTCATAATTAACGTTGTTTGGGGTTGAGGGCTTCATGAGTGTACTAATGATCGATTGTCAACGCCGGTCTCCAGTCAGAAAATGAGAGTTTGGGTCGAAATTTTACCCTGAGGGCAGCATTATAATAAATAAAAAAAATTCACACCCGAGGGAAGGCAAATCAAACCTATGGTATGCAGGTCTCGACAGAGTTGAACTTGTGGCACTGCGGCCCCTCTGCATTCCAAGGAGCTTCAGCTACAACTCGGCTACAATTCAGCACAATTCTGCTACATCATGGACTGTGGCCGGGGGGGCCTACCCAACACTGCTCCATTAATTCAGCCACTATTCGGCTACATTTCAGCCATTATTCGGCTACATCATGTGGGGCCTACCCACCCCCGCTCCATCCACTCACCCGGCACTCCATCAGCTAAATCTTCTTATGCAGGCAATTGAGCAGTGCTGCCCCCCTCTTATCAGTTTCAAGGAGCTGCAGCTGTAATTTTTCTACAATTCAGCGATAATTCGGTCACAATTCACTACTCATGCAGCTACAATTCGGCTACATTTCAGCCACAATTCGGCTGCATCATGGAGGCCTACCCACTCCCGCTCCATCCACTCACCCGACGCTCGACCTGCTGAATCTTGTTGTCCAGGCCTTCCAGCAGTGCCGATCCCTCCTGCACCTCTTGAGACAGGCCCTCCAGCCTGCAGCATGGCCAAGGGATTAGGATTTAGGGTACAGGACTAACGGTACAGAGGTTAGGGTTTAGGGGATGGTCTCCGAGGACAGGCCCTCCAGCCTGCAGAGCATGGCCAAGGGATTAGGGTACAGGCTTTAGGGCACAGGGTGTAGGGTGTAGAGTTTAGGGTGCAGGGTGCAGGGCACAGGGTTTAGGGTATGTGCTTAAGGGCACAGGGTGTAGGGTGTAAGGCGTAGGGTGTAGGGTATAGGGTACAGGCTTTAGGGCACGGGGTTTTAGGTTTAGGGTAAAAGAGGACGGTGTCTCAAGGCAAGTCATCAAGCCTGCGGCATGACCAATGCATTACGGTACCTGTTGTAGGGGACAGGGTTAATGCCTTACGGTATTTCTTTTTTCGTGCCTCAGCTACATGTCAGCTACACTCCGGCCTCTGGCTGGCGGCCCTATTTGTGGCACCAGCCTCTTTGCTTGGCCCACCGGTTGTAGGCCGGTCCAGGTTTGGTCCCAATCGGGCCTTAGGTGGCCGCGGGGCGGCCTGCCGGAGGTGGACACGTAGCCGAACAAGGAAATACAGGTGGTTAAGAAACTTTGAGGGCACATAACTAAATGGCCTGCAGTCCACCATGAGGCATGGGCCGCAGAATGAAAGACATTACATGAAATACATTGAAATGAAAGACACCACTCATGCGCTAGCAAACCCTATCTTTTCGCATCGAATATATTCTCTCCGCATGCATAGGGTCCGCAACATGGGGCGAGCGGAACACTCAAGCTGGGAATGCGCCGTTAGGAGGCTTTTAGGTTTGAAGCCTGTCGGAAGGTCACAAGGCGCATGATCAAGGGTTTCAGGCTGAAACCTGAGGCTTGCCCAACAGAGCAGCACAAACAATTTTAACTTACACATTCCACATTAAGCATAAACAATTAAACAAAAAAAGTAAAGATAAACAATTAAAATAAACAATAAACAAAACAATTAAGCAAACAAAATTAAAATAAGCAGAAAACACAAAATATTAAACACAAACAATTAAACATAAACATTAAGACGTGAGTTGTGAGGCTCGAGGGACCCTACTGTAGCCTCAAGTCTGGCGACATTCTGCCACCCTCCCACCCTCTGTTTGAGGGTGGCAGAATTACCGCCGGACTGCTCTCCGCCTGCAGCTGCCGCAGTCAGGGACCATAGGGGGCAGATACGGAGCATACCAGCTTTACTAACCAGCTTTGCGGGTAAGGTTTTAGTGTTTTAGGCTTCAGGGTTTAGGGTCTTGATTTGCCAAACCTAAACCCTGCACCCTAAAACAGCTAAACGAGGCGGCCGGGTGGAGGTTTTCTGGCCCAAGGGTTTAAGAACAAGATATGCCAACCCTTAGCCCTGAAATAGCTTTTTTTTGGGGGGGGGGGAGCAGCCATCACTGGGCCAGTGGGTACCAAACATTGACCAGCCTAGGCCCTGGCCGCACTGTTTCCTTAACCCTCACGCCCCTGCGGGGCGTAGTTTTCATTCTTTCTTACCAAACATTGACCAGCCCATGGCCGTTGTGGCCCAAATAACGAGACGTGCCGCACCCGACCCCATCAGCCGCAGGCTGGAATGTAGCTGAAGCATAACTGAGGCGAAGCTGAATCAAAGCTGACATGTAGCTGAAGTGCGGCTCCAGCGTAGCTGCATTGTAGCTGAAGCATAGCTGCACTGTAGCTGCATTGTAGCTGAAGCGTAGCTGAAATGCGCAATAATAAGCGGCAGTGTGTTCCGGAGTAGGCTCACCGTCGCTGCTCTGCCTGCAATGTAGCTGAAGCGTAGCTAAAGCATAGCTGAAGCGTAGCTGAACAGGCCAATAATAAGCATAGCTGAAGCGTAGTAGAACAGGCCAATAATAAGCATAGCTGAAGCGTAGCTGACATGCGCAATAATAAGCTCACCGCTGCTGCTCTGCCTGCAGCTGCGCCTCACGCTCGGCCAGTGCCGCCTGCATCAGCTGCTCCCGCTCAGCCACTGCCGCATGCAGGCGCTCCTCCCGCTCAGCCAGAGCGGCCTGTAGCTGCTCCTCCTGCTCGGCCAGGGCGGCCTTCAGGGGGGAAAACAAAAGCGAATTAAATTGAGAAGCTCCTTTTCCCTCAGCTAGGGCCACTGGAAGGCGCTCCTCCCGCTCAGCCAGGGCAGCCCGGAGCTGCTCCTCCTGCTCGGCCAGGGCGGCCTTCAGGGGGGAAAGCAAGGTAACAGTAAAATAAAAAGGATACCGGCACCACGATCGGCCCAGATGGAGGTGTTCCTCTTGCTCTGCCAGGGCGGCCTTCAGGGGGGCAAAGTGAATTCAACTAAAGGACATCACGCTTGGCCGAGATTGAGGTGCTCCTTCCGCTCAGCCAGAGTCAGGCCTTGAGGCGCTCCTTTGCTCGGCCAGGGCAGCCTTCAGGTGGGTAGCACCAGGGCAGGAACGGGTGAGCACACAGGGGAGGGGGTTAAACGTTGGGGAGCTCCTTTTGTACAGCAGGGGGCGCCTCTCCCGCTCAGCCAGAGTGCCGCTTGAAGGTGCTCCTCCTGTTTGGACATGTCCGCCATCAGGGGGGCAAGGCACCCGGGAGGGGAACGGTTAGCACAAAGGGGGGGTCACAGAGACAGCCCTCATGCTCAGCTAGTGTCGCATGAAGGTGCTCCTCCTGTTTGGACATGTCCGCCATCAGGGGGGCAAGGCACCCGGGAGGGGAACGGTTAGCACAAAGGGGGGGTCACAGAGACAGCCCTCATGCTCAGCTAGTGTCGCATGAAGGGGCTCCTCCTGTTTGGACATGTCCGCCATCAGGGGGGCAAGGCACCCGGGAGGGGAACGGTTAGCACAAAGGGGGGGTCACAGAGACAGCCCTCATGCTCAGCTAGTGTCGCATGAAGGGGCTCCTCCTGTTTGGACATGTCCGCCATCAGGGGGGCAAGGCACCCGGGAGGGGAACGGTTAGCACAAAGGGGGGGTCACAGAGACAGCCCTCATGCTCAGCTAGTGTCGCATGAAGGGGCTCCTCCTGTTTGGACATGTCCACCATCAGGGGGGCAAGGCACCCGGGAGGGGAACGGTTAGCACAAAGGGGGGGTCACAGAGACAGCCCTCATGCTCAGCTAGTGTCGCATGAAGGGGCTCCTCCTGTTTGGACATGTCCGCCATCAGGGGGGCAAGGCACCCGGGAGGGGAACGGTTAGCACAAAGGGGGGGTCACAGAGACAGCCCTCATGCTCAGCTAGTGTCGCATGAAGGTGCTCCTCCTGTTTGGACATGTCCGCCATCAGGGGGGCAAGGCACCCGGGAGGGGAACGGTTAGCACAAAGGGGGGGTCACAGAGACAGCCCTCATGCTCAGCTAGTGTCGCATGAAGGGGCTCCTCCTGTTTGGACATGTCCGCCATCAGGGGGGCAAGGCACCCGGGAGGGGAACGGTTAGCACAAAGGGGGGGTCACAGAGACAGCCCTCATGCTCAGCTAGTGTCGCATGAAGGGGCTCCTCCTGTTTGGACATGTCCACCATCAGGGGGGCAAGGCACCCGGGAGGGGAACGGTTAGCACAAAGGGGGGGTCACAGAGACAGCCCTCATGCTCAGCTAGTGTCGCATGAAGGGGCTCCTCCTGTTTGGACATGTCCGCCATCAGGGGGGCAAGGCACCCGGGAGGGGAACGGTTAGCACAAAGGGGGGGTCACAGAGACAGCCCTCATGCTCAGCTAGTGTCGCATGAAGGGGCTCCTCCTGTTTGGACATGTCCGCCATCAGGGGGGCAAGGCACCCGGGAGGGGAACGGTTAGCACAAAGGGGGGGTCACAGAGACAGCCCTCATGCTCAGCTAGTGTCGCATGAAGGGGCTCCTCCTGTTTGGACATGTCCACCATCAGGGGGGCAAGGCACCCGGGAGGGGAACGGTTAGCACAAAGGGGGGGTCACAGAGACAGCCCTCATGCTCAGCTAGTGTCGCATGAAGGGGCTCCTCCTGTTTGGACATGTCCGCCATCAGGGGGGCAAGGCACCCGGGAGGGGAACGGTTAGCACAAAGGGGGGGTCACAGAGACAGCCCTCATGCTCAGCTAGTGTCGCATGAAGGGGCTCCTCCTGTTTGGACATGTCCACCATCAGGGGGGCAAGGCACCCGGGAGGGGAACGGTTAGCACAAAGGGGGGGTCACAGAGACAGCCCTCATGCTCAGCTAGTGTCGCTTGAAGGTGCTCCTCCTGTTTGGACATGTCCACCATCAGGGGGGCAAGGCACCCGGGAGGGGAACGGTTAGCACAAAGGGTGGTGGTGGTGGTTCACATAAAGGAGCTGCTTTTGCGGCCTGAAGGCGCTTCTCCTCCCGCTCGGACGGTGTGGCCTGAAGGTGCTCCCCAACCCGCATGGCTGGAGAGGCCTGTTTGAGATCAAGTACCAGCGAGAGATTGTTTTCGTTTAGGGCACCTGAGGTGGCTAAGGTAAAGGGTTTGAGGTTTAGTGTTCAGGGCAGCTGAGGTAAGCCAAGGTGAAGGTGTGCACCTCATGCTCAGCCAGTGCCGCCTGAAGGTGCGCCACCCACTCGGCCAGGGAGGCCTCATCGAGCAAAGAACACCAGGCAGGGGCCAGGGAGGTCTCATCGAGCAAAGAACACCAGGCAGGGGCCAGGGAGGCCTCATCGAGCAAAAAAAAACAGGCAGGGGCCAGGGAGGCCTCATCGAGCAAAGAACACCAGGCAGGGGCCAGGGAGGCCTCATCGAGCAAAGAACATCAGGCAGGGGCCAGGGAGGCCTCATCGAGCAAAGAACACCAGGCAGGGGCCAGGGAGGTCTCATCGAGCAAAGAACACCAGACAGGGGCCAGGGAGGCCTCATCGAGCAAAGAACACCAGGCAGGGGCCAGGGAGGCCTCATCGAGCAAAGAACACCAGACAGGGGCCAGGGAGGTCTCATCGAGCAAAGAACACCAGGCAGGGGCCAGGGAGGCCTCATCGAGCAAAGAACACCAGGCAGGGGCCAGGGAGGCCTCATCGAGCAAAGAACACCAGGCAGGGGCCAGGGAGGCCTCGTCGAGCAAAGAACACCAGGCAGGGGCCAGGGAGGTCTCATCGAGCAAAGAACACCAGACGGGCCAGGGAGGCCTCATCGAGCAAAAAAAAACAGGCAGGGGCCAGGGAGGCCTCATCGAGCAAAGAACACCAGGCAGGGGCCAGGGAGGCCTCATCGAGCAAAGAACACCAGGCAGGGGCCAGGGAGGCCTCATCGAGCAAAGAACACCAGGCAGGGGCCAGGGAGGCCTCATCGAGCAAAGAACACCAGGCAGGGGCCAGGGAGGTCTCATCGAGCAAAGAACACCAGGCAGGGGCCAGGGAGGCCTCATCGAGCAAAAAAAAACAGGCAGGGGCCAGGGAGGCCTCATCGAGCAAAGAACACCAGGCAGGGGCCAGGGAGGCCTCATCGAGCAAAGAACATCAGGCAGGGGCCAGGGAGGCCTCATCGAGCTAAGAACACCAGGCAGGGGCCAGGTGGGTCTCATCGAGCAAAGAACACCAGGCAGGGGCCAGGGAGGTCTCATCTAGTAAGAACACCAGGCAGGGGCCAGGGAGGCCTCATCGAGCAAAGAACATCAGGCAGGGGCCAGGGAGGCCTCATCGAGCAAAAAAAACAGGTAGGGGCCAGGGAGGCCTCATCGAGCAAAGAACACCAGGCAGGGGCCAGGGAGGCCTCATCGAGCAAAGAACACCAGGCAGGGGCCAGGGAGGCCTCATCGAGCAAAGAACACCAGGCAGGGGCCAGGGAGGCCTCATCGAGCAAAGAACACCAGGCAGGGGCCAGGGAGGTCTCATCTAGCAAAGAACACCAGGCAGGGGCCAGGGAGGCCTCATCGAGCAAAAAAAAAACAGGCAGGGGCCAGGGAGGCCTCATCGAGCAAAGAACACCAGGCAGGGGCCAGGGAGGCCTCATCGAGCAAAGAACATCAGGCAGGGGCCAGGGAGGCCTCATCGAGCAAAGAACACCAGGCAGGGGCCAGGGAGGTCTCATCGAGCAAAGAACACCAGGCAGGGGCCAGGGAGGCCTCATCGAGCAAAGAACACCAGGCAGGGGCCAGGGAGGTCTCATCGAGCAAAGAACACCAGGCAAGGGCCAGGGAGGTCTCATCGAGCAAAGAACACCAGGCAGGGGCCAGGGAGGCCTCATCGAGCAAAGAACACCAGGCAGGGGCCAGGGAGGCCTCATCGAGCAAAGAACACCAGGCAGGGGCCAGGGAGGCCTCATCGAGCAAAGAACACCAGGCAGGGGCCAGGGAGGTCTCATCGAGCAAAGAACACCAGGCAGGGGCCAGGGAGGCCTCATCGAGCAAAAAAAAACAGGCAGGGGCCAGGGAGGCCTCATCGAGCAAAGAACACCAGGCAGGGGCCAGGGAGGCCTCATCGAGCAAAGAACATCAGGCAGGGGCCAGGGAGGCCTCATCGAGCAAAGAACACCAGGCAGGGGCCAGGGAGGTCTCATCGAGCAAAGAACACCAGGCAGGGGCCAGGGAGGCCTCATCGAGCAAAGAACACCAGGCAGGGGCCAGGGAGGTCTCATCGAGCAAAGAACACCAGGCAGGGGCCAGGGAGGTCTCATCGAGCAAAGAACACCAGGCAGGGGCCAGGGAGGCCTCATCGAGCAAAGAACACCAGGCAGGGGAGGGGAAATAAGTATCGCCCTATGGGTACGGTAACGGCGCGGATGTGGCTGCGGCTCAGGCTGCGCTGTTTCCTTAACTCTATCGCCTCCCACGGGCCGTAGCTTTCTTTCTTTCATCCCATGGGTGGCCCCGAGGTGAAGCCCCCCTCATCCCACTCGGCTAGTGCGGCCGGGTTGGCCTGCTCGGCCAGGGCGGCCGGCCGAGGGTAACCAGGGAGGAAAAGAGTGACATCTGCCAGGGTGGCAAAGATTGTCTGGTAGTGGGGTGGCCCAGGTGGCCAAGGTGAAGCCCTCCTCCTACCACTCAGTCCGAGCGGCCTTCAGAGGGGGAGAATATATGAGCATCACTAGCGGGAGAGTGACATAAAAGTCATCACGCTCAGTCAGAGCGGCCTTCAGAGAAGTACCGGAGGGTTTAGGGTTTAGGGTTTAGGGTTAAGGGGATCTCCCGGGAGGGAACATCTGAGCATCCCAAGCGGGAGTGTGACATCAACAGTCATTGCGCTCAGTCAGAGCGGCCTGGAGTCGCTCCTCCTGCTCCCCCTTTTGCTCCCTTCCTGCTGTACACACACGCACATGCACACACACAGCCCCCCAGACACCACACATACATACATACATACATACATACATACATACATACATACATACATACATACATACATACATACATACATACATACATAACACCCCACCTGTGCAGCCTTCAGCTCCTCCTTGCCACAACTCAGCGCCTGCTCAGCTGCCTGCAACCGTTGTTCATTAAGATGCTGTTGTTCAGCAGCTGCCTGTTGCTTCTCCCCTACCTCCGCCTCCAGCTCCGACTTAAGCTGCTCCTCCAGACGGGCCAGGGAGTCCCTGATGAAACAGTGTGGATCTATTGGTGGCAGTGAAGTGTGGAGTAGTGTGGATCTATTGGTGACAGTGAAGTGTGGAACAGTGTGGATCTATTGGTGACAGTGAAGTGTGGAACAGTGTGGATCTATTGGTGGAAGTGAACTGTGGAGCAGTGTGGATCTATTGGGGACAGTGCAGTGTGGAACAGTGTGGATCTATTGGTGGCAGTGCAGTGTGGAACAGTCAGTGGTAGTGAAATACGCCACGGTGTGGTCACATATCATTTTCATGCTCATTGTTTGTATGTTTCTTATGTTTTTCCAGGTCAGTTCTGCCGCGCCGCTTGCTCCTCTAGGCAGGATAGGGAAGCCCTGGCAAATCATATTGAGGATTGGTGATTCATTGAGGATTGGTGGGAAATTACTTTTCATACGGTCCCCCTATTCACACTTCACATATCCACACTACTCCACACCTGTGACTGTGCGCTTCTCCTCCAGAGCTATCCTGCCTGAAGAGGCGGCCTGCTGTAGGTCAGACCGTATCTTCTTACTCCTAACCACACCAAACCACACTCACCCCCACACTTACAAATCTACACATCCCCACACTATTCCAGTATTCCACACCTGTGACTGTGCGCTTCCTCCTCCAACGCTATCCGGCCAGAAGAGGCGGCCTGCTGTAGGTCAGACCGCATCCTGGAAAGCTCCGACCAGGCGTCTGAGAGGGCACCCTCCTGGCCATGCACATCTTCACTCTTTGCCTAAGATGTTGGATAAGTGTGGAGGGAGGGGGGATAAGTGTGAAGGAAGGGAGGGATAAGTGTGAAGGGAGGCGGGGGTAGGTGTGAAGGGGACCAGGCGTCTGAGAGGGCACCCTCCTGGCCATGCACATCTTCACTCTTTGCCTAAGATGTTGGATACGTGTGAAGGGAGGGGGGATAAATGTGAAAGGAGGGAGGGATAAGTGTGAAGGGAGGCGGGGATGTGTGTGATGGGGACCAGGCGTCTGAGAGGGCACCCTCCTGGCCATGCACATCTTCACTCTTTGCCTAAGATGTTGGATAAGTGTGGGAGGGGAAATAAGTGTGGAGGGTAGGGGGGATACGTGTGAAGGCAGAAGGGATGTGTGTGGAGGGATGTGAGGTGTGGAATGAAGAAGGCGCCTGTTCATCCCTGGTACTGGGTAGGCCTA
The DNA here is from genome assembly GCA_037349105.1 of Limnomonas spitsbergensis. Taxonomy (NCBI): domain Eukaryota; kingdom Viridiplantae; phylum Chlorophyta; class Chlorophyceae; order Chlamydomonadales; genus Limnomonas; species Limnomonas spitsbergensis. The sequence continues at coordinate 88,780 of JAYJMM010000087.1, read as the reverse complement.
CGCAATAGCTACGGTGACCAGCAGGACAACATAAAACCGTAATTGCTCGAATGAGTCCTGCATTATGGCGTAACTGCTTGAATGTTGTCTGAATAGAAGTGCAACTGCACAGTGCTGATGTCCTCCATGATGTCTTTGTAACAGCGTGTAACTGTCAGCACCTGTTTGAAGCCTGTTTGAAACGATTGTGTCTGTGTTTCTTTTGCTTGAAATTAAGAAAGTGTGGGGCTACTAAAAATAAAAAAATAGCCTGGCTGCCCAACCCTAGAAAAAAACTTACACCGGTATGCAAAGACAGAAAAACAGCCCAGGTGGTCCTCTTGTGGCCCTCGTCGACAGCTGAGAAAAGGCGAGCAGGACCAGGAAAGGCACATTGACTACCATGCTCTGATTATCGTCCAACCCACTGCTGCGTACATCACTGTCCATACCTCCTCAAACGCACCCAACACCAACACCAACACCTACCAACACTCACGGTAACGGCGCGGATGTGGCTTCGGCCCAGGCTGCGCTGTTTCCTTAACTCTCACGCCCCCCACGGGGCGTAGTTTTCGTTCTTTCTTACCAACACACCAGCCAGCTGCTCCACAGCTTCTCGAAATTCCTCCAAGATGCGGAGCCAGCTTGAATGCTGGTCGCTAGCCTACTTAGCCCAGAACGCCAAACCCTAGTTTTAAAACCCCAAGGACCTCTGCAACCGGTCAAAAACACCAAATCCCACGGGCGGCGACGAAGTGGGCAGGGACGGATCGAGCAAAGCCTCTTGGCATGTTAAAAACCCGGGTAGATGCTTCGAATCCTGACATTGTTCTTGTTTATTGAACTCGCTGGTGGTGCACCGTATTGATACGGCATGCTGCAAGGCAAGACCGTAGGCCAGGGGTATTCGGCTGGGGTTCAGATTCAAGCGATGCCGATCGATAGTGACATCAGCTTGTATCGATTCTCAGCGCTCATCTCGCTTGCATGTCGGATCCATCAATGAATGCAGGAATGCACGATACTGGATATGGCATCCCGGCACATACAAATGATTCCCGGCCATCAGATGATGCTGCTGCTGATGACATGGAGCTAGATTTCAATCTTTTGCCGGATCCGCTTCCCAAGGCTTTGAAGGGACCTTGTCAGGAGCAGGGGAAATGTTGATTGCCCGTTTTTAAAATGCTTCTTTTTGCAGCGACCTCGAGACGCAGAACCTGATGTCAATGCAGCCATGGCGATGGCTGCGATTCCATGTCCCTCATTAAAAGACGATGCCAGTATCTTGCAGGTATCTTGTGAGAAACAGCACCTCCTGCCCCTATTATCTCGTTATTATACGGCCCGGGTCGGTGGTTAACCTACTCTTAAACCTTAACCCTCCCAGCTCCCTTAACTGCATTCCCTGCAGTCTCGCACCCACCTCCAACAATATGCATAATTGCTCACCAGTACCGGTACCGTCTAGTAAATCCCAATAAAAAACAAAACAAAAAATTGGCACTTTTTTTAGGCTGGCTGCCAGCAACGTGAACTGCATAGTGAACCCTGAACCCTAAAATCAGTGAACCGCTTAACCCTATAACCTTAAACCCCATAATGTAAAAATCTTCGCCATCCTCCTATAACCCACCTCCTCTATAACCCACCATCCTCATATACACCCCCTCCAGGCTGGCCGCTAGCTCCGCCACCCTGGCTGCTGGCCTACCGAAACCTGAACCCTCACAAAATGCCCTGATCCCTACTTAGGAAAGAAAAAACTCCACACCACTTCCATACCTCCAGGCTGGCCGCCAGCTCCGCCAACGAGTCCCTCTCCTGAGCCAGCACCTCCGCCACCCCCTCCAGCTCCTCCCTTTGACACGCCAGCAGCACCTGCTCCGCCTCCGCCTCCCTCGCGGCCTCCCCGGCCTGCTCCAGCGCCGCCGCTGCGTCGCGCCGGGCCGCGGCGACCGAGGCTGCGGCCGCGGCCACTGCTGCCAGACGCGTTTCAAGATGCAGCGCCGCCACCTGCAACAGCGTTTGATCGAGGATGCATCAGCTACAATTCAGCTACAATTAAGCTACAGCAGAGCTACATGCCTCGGCTACAACCAGTACTTCAGTACTTCAGATGCACACAGACCTGCAGCGTGCCCTCACGCCTCAGCTACAATTCATCTACATGCCTCCACTACAATTCAGCTACATGCCTCAGCTACAACCACTTTATCAGATGCACACCTACCTGGAGCGGGCCCTCACGCCGCAGCTACAATTCAACTACATGTCTCAGCTGAAATTCAGCTACGTGCCTCAGCTACAACCAGTTACCACTTACCAGTACATCAGATGCACACCCACCTGTACCGCGCCCTCACGCTGCAGCTACAATTCAGCTACATGCCTCAGCTGCAATTCAGCTACATGTCTCAGCTGCAATTCAGCTACATGAATCAGCTATAACCAGCTACCCGTACATCAGATGCACACCCACCTGGAGCGCGCCCTCACGCCGCAACTGCTCCGCCCGTCGCCGCTCAAGCGCATCCAACGCACCCTGCAACGGCAGGCCGGCCGGGCCAGCCGCCGCCGCCGCTGTCTCTAGCAGCAGCAATGCCGACGAAGAAGAACCTCCGCCACCGGCCGTTTCTCCGCCACCCCAAGCCGTCTCTCTCCCCCCTCCTCCAGGGGGAGCATCGAGCAGCTTCCAGGCAGCTGCATCGGCTCCGGAGCCAGCCAGTGCCTCCCTGAGCAACGCGCCCACCTCCTCCAAAAACGCCCCGTCGCTTTCACCCTTATCTGTCGCCCCCCCCATATGCCGGCACTCCCGCCCGCCCCCCAGACCTGGGCTGGCGGGCCTCTGCACAGCAAGCTGGCTCCTGCCAGTCGCCCGGGGGCCTGCCAACCCCTGAGCCCCGTCTAAACTTCTCACAGCCGCTCCCCCAGATCTACCAGTCCCTATCCCCTGCTGGCTGCCCAGCCTGACACTCAGGGTGGCAGCGGCAGCCTCGGCACCTCCCCGCAGCTCTGCCGTCGTCTCCCGCATCTTCTTCCAGGCCTGGTGCAGGCTCGCCTCGCGGCTGGCGAGGGCCCCCTCGGTCGCCGACAACGTCTTGATGACAGCCTCGGCAGATGCTCGGGCGATCGAGGCCCGGGACTCGGCGGTGGCGGCGGCGGCCTGACGCTCTGTGGCGGCCTCGCGCTCGGCCCGGGCCTCGGTCTGCTCGCGGGCCGCCACCTCCCTCGCCTCATCCACCTACAGGGGGGGGAAGAAATAATGTGAAAAACGACATTCAAGAAATAAAGCCAAAAAACGACATTAAAGAAATAATGTGAAAAACGACACTACCGTAGATTTGATTTGCCTTCCCTCGGGTAACAATTAATTATTACTTTTAATGCTGCCCTCGGGGCAAATACAATTGTTTAATGTTGCCCTCTGGGCAGATTTGTTTTTTAATCCGTTCCCTCGGCACCGAAATTTGCATAAGAGCAGTGTTAAAAGCCTCACAGCTGCCAAGTATTACATACAGTTCAACAACCAAAATCAACAGAGAAATAATCATCGAAGGACACTCGACAACACTGATGAACCTCAACATGGTACCGGTACAACATGCAGGTCTGCCTCCCATCGATGTCTATGCAGATATAGTACCGGCACTACCGAAACAATTGAGTAGAACGCTTGCACTAAACAGAGTAGCAGCCCTTGAAGACACACTTACAGCACCCCTTGCTCTTTCGCATGCCCCCCTCAGACACTGCTCTGAGCCCCTGTTTGTGCATCTAGCTCTTTCAACAGCCGACCCGCCATGCGCGTGCCCTCGTAAGCAGTGGGTGCCGGCCCCAGCCCAGGCTCCTCAGCCATCATATGAAGGCTGGGTCCATGTCAGGCTGGCCTTTCAAGGGGGGCACGACCCCCAAGGGAGCATATCAGATGAGAGATCGAAACCAGAAGGCCATCACATGAGATCGAAATAAGAACACGTGTCGGAGAGAGATCGAAATAAGAGGGCTGACCAGATGAGAGATCGAAACCAGAAGGCCAATAATAAGGCCATCACATGAGATCGAAATAAGAACCCAGGTCTGAAGAGAGATCGAAATAAGAGAGCAGACACTATGACATCTTGAGCCATCACGCTAGACCTCGAACTTGCAGCCTCTTTACGAGCAACGCTTGAAAGCTCGGGTCTTGTACCGGTACGTTCGAAAATGCGGTACCCGTTGTACCAGACGTCGAATGAACGGCGACAGGCGGTGGCGACAGGGGCCTCGAGGACAGCGATTTTCGATCTTATTAATATTTAAATATTCGCGCCCCTCACCCCAAATAATGAATATTTGATGTATCCCTCAGGCATAAGTCTCACCCCCAAACAACATTAATTATGAGGGAAGGCAAACAACATTAATTATGAGGGAAGGCTATTCGAATCTACGGTAAAGAGATGCTACTTCAAAAAGCAACATCAAACAAATCGTGTATGGGTCAACAAAGATGGAACCTCCCCGGATCTGCCAAGATTTTCCCGGATCTGCCAAATCCTCCCCGGATCTGCCAAGATCTATCCGGATCCGCCCAATCATCCCCGGATCTGCCAAATTCCTCTCCGGATCTGCCAAGATCACCCCGGATCTGCCAATATTTCCCCGAATCTGCCCAGATCTCCCCGGATCTGCCCAGACCTCCCCGGATCTGCCCAGTCATCCCCAGATCTGCCAAGATCTCCCCGGATCTGCCAAATCCTCCCCGGATTTGCCCAGATCTCCCCGGTTCTGCCCAGATCTCCCCTGGATCTGCCCAGACCTCCCCAGATCTGCCCAGACCTCCCCACACCCTGAAACTGCATAGATATCCGAACCCTAACCCCTTTAACCCTAAAACACACACACCTGGCGCTCCCTCACCACCAAGGCCGCCTCCAGCTGATCCGCCCGCGCCTCGCGAGCAGTCACCGCTGCTGCGGCGACAGCGGCAGCGGCTGCGGCCGAGGTGGCTTGACTCTGCGCCACGGCTCCACTCGCCTCAGCCTCCTTGATGCGCGCCGCACGCCCTTCCAAGGATCCCTAAATTAAAAGTTTGAGATGTAAATTATTGACACACACACACACACCACCTCTGCACCTCCTATTCCCACTGTTGGCCCCATTCCACACACCCGTCCCTCCTCGAGTTGCACGACCATACCACTGCACACCTCTCACACACCACCACCCTGCCCAGATATCACCAGCATCTGCATCTCTTCCTCTCACACCATATACCCCATAAGTCCCCTCCCCCCACCACCACCACCACACTGCACACCCACCACCACCACTGATCACCCACGCTCGTAAGATCTCACCAGCATCTGCATCCCTTTCTCTGCACCACTGGCTTTACTAGCCCCCCCCCCCCCCCCCGTCACACCACCAGACAGCCTCCGCGCAGACCACGTCTCACCTGCAAGTGCATCACCTCCCCCCCCCCCCCACACACACACACGCCCACACCTCCCCCCACACCTCCCGCATCCCCCCCCCCCTACCTCCCACCTCCCCCCCCCCACACCTCCCCTCCCCCCCACACCACCTCCCCTCCCCCACACCACCTCCTCCCACACACACCACCTCCTACCCCCCCCCACCCCCCCACACACCTCCTACCCCACCCCCCCCCACCCAGCTTGTCATGTCACCTGTAGCTGCATGGCCTCCTCTCGCACCATCTCCGCCTCACTCCTTGTGTGCCTGACATCACTTTCCACCTCCTACCCACACACCACCTCCTACCCCCCCCCCCCCCCCGCCCACAAACACACACACACACTCCCCCTCCTACCCCACCCACCCCCACCCAGCTTGTCATGTCACCTGTAGCTGCATGGCCTCCTCTCGCACCATCTCCGCCTCACTCTTTGTGCGCCTGGCATCGGCCTGCAGGCGAGCGGCGGCCTGACGCTCCTGAGAGGCTGTCTACACAAAGGCAAAATGGGGTCAGGGTTAATGGTTTAGGGTTTGTGCGCCTAGCATCGGCCTGCAGGCGAGCGGCGGCCTGACGCTCCTGTGAGGCTCCCTACACAGCTGCATTGGGCTCAGTGGGGGGCGGGGGGGGGGGGGGGGGGGTCAAATTAAATAGTGCAGGGGGATGGGGAGGAGGGACAAAGAGGGTGGGGGGGCATTAAAGGGAGCAGTGGAGGGGAGGAGGGAGGAGAGGCAATAATAGGTTACGCATGCTGCTCCTGTGAGGCCGCCTACAAATCTGAATCAGGGTCTGTGAAGGGCGGCGGGGGGGAGGGGAGGGGATGTTTGACAAAAGAAAATAAAGGGGGGGCAGTCTGGTGCGCTCGGGGGTAAGTCTACAAGGCAACAATGGGAAATAAGGTGGGGGGAGGCTCAGCGTGAATTGTAGCCGAGTTGTAGCTAACAAAAGGAAATAGTGGACGGGGAGGACAGACTGGTCTGCTCGGTTTAGTCTACAAGGTCAGGATGGGTAGCAAGGTGTGTGGGAGGGGGAGGGGGGAGGCTCAGCGTGAATTGTAGCTGAGTTGTAACTGGACTGTAGCTGACTTGTAGCTGAATTCCGACGTCACCTCCTGTGACTCCCACAGCGTTTAATCCCTGGATTGTACCTGAACTGCGGCGGAATGATAGCTGATTAGTACCTGAATTCAGCCCTCTCACCACCTTAAGCTCCCGCGTTGCCATTTGGAGTCCTACCCCTGAATTGCACCCGCATAGTAGCTGAACTGTGGCCGAGCAGTAGCTGAGCTCTGCCTTACCACCTTCAGCTCCCACTGTCCATGTCCTTCGGGGTCCTATCCCTGAATTGTAGCCGAACTGTAGCTGATTAGTAGATGAGTTGTATCTGAATCCCCCCACTCACCTGCTGCAGGTCCTGCAGGATCCTCTCCCTGAGTTGTAGCTTAACTGTAGATGCGTGGTACCTGATCTGTAGCTGAGTGGTACCTGACTTGTATGTGAATCCCCCCCACCCACCTGCTGCAGCTCCTGCAGTGTCCTCTCCCTGACTTGTAGCTGATCTGTAGCTGAGTGGTACCTGACTTGTATCTGAATCCCCCCCACCCACCTGCTGCAGCTCCTGCAGTGTCCTCTCCCTGACTTGTAGCTGATCTGTAGCTGAGTGGTACCTGACTTGTATCTGAATCCCCCCCACCCACCTGCTGCAGCTCCTGCAGTGTCCTCTCCCTGACTTGTAGCTGATATGTAGCTGAGTGGTACCTGACCTGTAGCTGAGTGGTACCTGGCATGTAGCTAGGTTGTAGCTGAGTGGTACCTGAGTTGTATCTGGATACCCCCCACCCACCTGCTGCAGCTCCTGCAGTGTCCTCTCCCGGCCCTCCACCTCACGCTCCCGAGACTCCGCCAGAGACTGCAGGCTACGCAGCCGCGCCTCCCCACCTTGCACCACACCCTCCCGTTCGCTCAGATCCTGCGTACGAAGGGGGGGGGGGCAATTATATAAGAAATCAATACCCTGAGGCGTGGATTAAGGAATCCACCTTCCCACCTTGAACCACACCCTCCCGCTCACTTAGATCCTGCTTATGAAAGGGGGGGGGGCAATTACAAACGTATCATGAAAGCCACACTACCCCCACACACTTCCCCCTGACCCTACCCCCACACACTACCCCGAACACCCTACCCCCCACACACTTCCCCCTGACCCTACCCCCACACACTACCCCGAACCCCCTACCCCACACACACTTTTCCCCACACACTACCCCCCCCACACACACCTTTCCCAGCCTCTGCTCCTTCTCCATGAGCACCCTGGACCTTGCCTCCACTTGGCGTCAGGTGCAGGGTTTAGGATAGCTTGCTAGGCTTCACCCCCCCACACACACACACTACCCCCCTCATGCTACACCACAGACAATACCCCCCCCCACACACACACACTACCCCCCTCATGCTACACCACAGACAATACCCCCCCTCCACACACACACACTACCCCCCACACACACACACTACCCCCCACACACACACACTACCCCCCACACACACACACTACCCCCCACACACACACACTACCCCCCTCATGCTACACCACAGACAATACCCCCCCCCCACACACACACACTACCCCCCTCATGCTACACCACAGACAATACCCCCCCCTCCACACACACACACTACCCCCCTCATGCTACACCACAGACAATACCCCCCCCTCCACACACACACACTACCCCCCTCATGCTACACCACAGACAATACCCCCCCCCCACACACACACACTAACCCCCCTCATGCTACACCACAGACAATACCCCCCCCTCCACACACACACACTACCCCCCCTCATGCTACACCACAGACAATACCCCCCCCTCCACACACACACACTACCCCCCTCATGCTACACCACAGACAATACCCCCCCCCCCACACACACACACTACCCCCCTCATGCTACACCACAGACAATACCCCCCCTCCACACACACACACTACCCCCCTCATGCTACACCACAGACAATACCCCCCCCTCCACACACACACACTACCCCCCTCATGCTACACCACAGACAATACCCCCCCCTCCACACACACACACTACCCCCCCTCATGCTACACCACAGACAATACCCCCCCCCCCCCACACACACACTACCCCCCTCATGCTACACCACAGACAATACCCCCCCCCCCACACACACACACTACCCCCCCTCATGCTACACCACAGACAATACCCCCCCCCCACACACACACACTACCCCCCTCATGCTACACCACAGACAATAACCCCCCCCTCCACACACACACACTACCCCCCTCATGCTACACCACAGACAATACCCCCCCCCCCCACACACACACACTACCCCCCTCATGCTACACCACAGACAATACCCCCCCCCCCCCACACACACACACTACCCCCCTCATGCTACACCACAGACAATACCCCACCCCCCACACACACACACTACCCCCCTCATGCTACACCACAGACAATACCCCCCCTCCACACACTGACACACTACCCCCCTCAGGCTAACACCACAGACAATACCCCCCCTCCACAACACACACAGCTCACCCCCTCATGCTACACCACAGACAAGGTTTGATACCCCCCCTCCACACACACACAAAACTACCCCTCATGCTACACCACAGACAATACCCCCACACACCCACTAACCCCCTCATGGCCCAGACATCCCCCACCCACACACACTACCCCCCTCATGCTACACCACAGACAATACCCCCCCTCCACACACACACACTACCCCCTCAATTGCCTAACACCACAGAGCAAATACCCACCCCCCTCCACACACACACACTACCCCCCTCATGCTATCACCACAGACAAGACCCCCCTCCACACACACACACTACCCCCACTCATCTACACCACAGACAATACCCCCCCGTCCACACACACACACTACCCCTCATGCTAAACCACAGACAATACCCCCCCCTCCATCACACACACACTACCACCCCTCAGGCTACACCACAGACCAATACCCCCCCCTCCACACACACACACTACCCCCTCATGCTACACCACAGACAATACCCCCCCTCCACACACACACACTACCCCCCTCATGCTACACCACAGACAATACCCCCCTCCACACACACACACTACCCCCCTCATGCTACAACCACAGACAATACACCCCCCCCCACACACACACACTACCCCCCTCATGCTACACCACAGACAATACCCCCCCTCCACACACACGACAACTACCCCCCTCCATGCTACACCACAGACAATACCCCCCCCTCCACACACACACACTACCCCCCTCATGCTACACCACAAGACAATACCCCCCCCCCCACACACACACACTACCCCCCTCATGCTACACCACAGACAATACCCCCCCCCACACACACAACACTACCCCCCTCATGCTACACCACAGACAATACCCCCCCCCACACACACACACTACCCCCCTCATGCTACAACCACAGACAATACCCCCCCTCCCACACACACACACTACCCCCTCATGCTAAACCACAGACAATACCCCCCCTCCACACACACACACTACCCCCTCATGCTACACCACAGACAATACCCCCCCTCCACACACAACACCTACCCCCCCTCATGCTACACACAGACAATACCCCCCCTCCCACACACACACACTACCCCCCTCATGCTACACCACAGACAATACCCCCCCCTCACACACACACACTACCCCCCTCATGCTACACCACAGACAATACCCCCCCTCCACACACACACACTAACCCCCCTCATGCTACACCACAGACAATACCCCCCCTCCACACACACACAAACACTACCCCCTCATGCTACACCACAGACAATACCCCCCCCCCACACACACACACTACCCCCCTCATGCTACACCACAGACAATACCCCCCCCTCCACACACACACACTACCCCCCTCATGCTACACCACAGACAATACCCCCCCCTCCACACACACACACTACCCCCCTCATGCTACACCACAGACAATACCCCCCCCTCCACACACACACACTACCCCCCTCATGCTACACCACAGACAATACCCCCCCTCCAACACACACACTACCCCCCTCATGCTACACCACAGACAATACCCACCCCCTCCACACACACACACTACCCCCCTCATGCTACACCACAGACAATACCCCCCCCTCCACACACACCACTACCCCCTCATGCTACAACCACAGACAATACCCCCCCCCCACACACACACACTACCCCCTCATGCTACACCACAGACAATACCCCCCCCTCCACACACACACCACTACCCCCCTCATGCTACACCACAGACAATACCCCCCCCCGCCACACACACACACTACCCCCCTCTGCTACACACACGACATACCCCCCCTCCACACACACACACTACCCCCCTCATGCTACACCACAGACAATACCCCCCCCCTCACACACAGAACACCTACCCCCCTCAATGCTACACCACAGACAATACCCCCCCTCCACTCACACACACTAACCCCCGCATGCTACACCACAGACAATACCCCATCCACACACACACTACCCCCTCATGCTACAACCACGACAATACCCCTCCCACACACACACACTTACCCCCCTCAATGCTACAACACCAGCAGACAATACCCCCTCCACAACACACACTAGACTACCCCCCCTCATGCTACAACCACAGACAATACCCCCCCCTCCACACACACACACTACCCCCCTCATGCTACACCACAGACAATACCCCCCTCCCACACACACACACTACCCCCTCATGCTACACCACAGACAATACCCCCCCTCCACACACACAGCACTACCCCCCTCATGCTACACCACAGACATACCCCCCCCCTCCACACACACACACTAACCCCCCCTCATGCTACACCACAGACCAATACCCCCCCCCCCACACACACCACTACACCCCCTCATGCTACACCACAGACAATACCCCCCCTCCACACACACACACTACCCCCTCATTGCTACACCCACAACATACCCCCCCTCCACCACACACACTACCCCCCTCATGCTACACACAGACATAACCCCCCCCCCACACACACACACTACCCCCCTCATGCTACACCACAGACAATACCCCCCCCCCCACACACACACACTACCCCCCTCATGCTACACCACAGACAATACCCCCCCCTCCACACACACATACACTACCCCCCTCATGCTACACCACAGACAATACCCCCCCCCTCCACACACACACACTACCCCCCTCATGCTACACCACAGACAATACCCCCCCCCCACACAACACACACTACCCCCCTCATGCTACACCACAGACAATACCACCCCCCTCCACACACACACACTACCCCCTCATGCTACACCACAGACAATACCCCCCCTCCACACACACACACTACCCCCTCATGCTACACCACAGACATACCCCCCTCCACACACACACACTACCCCCCTCATGCTACACCACAGACAATACCCCCCCCTCCACACACACACACTACCCCCCTCATGCTACACCACAGACAATACCCCCCCTCCACACACACACACTACCCACCTCATGCTACACCACAGACAATACCCCCCCCCCCACACACACACACTACCCCCCTCATGCTACACCACAGACAATACCCCCCCCTCCACACACACACACTAACCCCCCTCATGCTACACCACAGACAATACCCCCCCCTCCACAACACACACACTACCCCCCTCATGCTACAACCACAGACAATACCCCCCCTCCACACACACACACTACCCCCTCCTCAGGCTACACCACAGACAATACCCCCCCCTCCACACACACACACTACCCCCCCTCATGCTACAACACACAGCAGACAATACCCCCCCCTCCCACCACAACACTACCCCACCTCATATGAAGCTACACCACAGACAATACCCCCCCTCATGCTACACCACAGACACTACCCCCCCCCCACCACACACCACTACCCCCTCGATGCTACACCACAGACAATAACCCCCCCTCCACACACACACACTACCCCCCCTCATGCTACAACCACAGACAATACCCCCCCCCACACACACACACACTACCCCCCCTCATGCTACACCACAGACAATACCCCCCCCTCCACACACACACACTACCCCCCCTCATGCTACACCACAGACAATACCCCCCCCACCCCACACACACACACTACCCCCCTCATGCTACACCACAGACAATACCCCCCCCTCCACACACACACACTACCCCCCCTCATGCTACACCACAGACAATACCCCCCCCACACACACTACACTACCCCCCTCATGCTACACCACAGACAATACCCCCCCCTCCCCACACACACACTACCCCCCCCCTCATGCTACACCACAGACAATACCCCCCCTCCACACACACACACTACCCCCCTCATGCTACACCCACAGACAATACCCCCCCCCCCACACACACCACGCACACTACCCCCCTCATGCTACACCACAGACAATACCCCCCCTCCACACACACACACTACCCCCCTCATGCTACACCACAGACAATACCCCCCCCCACACACACACACTACCCCCCTCATGCTACACCACAGACAATACCCCCCCTCCCACACACACACACTACCCCCCTCATGCTACACCACAGACAATACCCCCCCTCCACACACACACCCTACCCCCTCATGCTACACCACAGACAATACCCCCCCCCCCACACACACACTACCCCCCTCATGCTACACCAACAGACAATACCCCCCCTCCACACACACACACTACCCCCCTCATGCTACACCACAGACAATACCCCCCACTCCACACACACACACTACCCCCCTCATGCTACACCACAGACAATACCCCCCCTCCACACACACACACTACCCCCCTCATGCTACACCACAGACAATACCCCCCTCCCACACAACACACAACACTACTACACACACGCCATGCTACACCACAGACAATACCCCCCCCTCCACACACACACACTACCCCCACTCATGCTACACCACAGACAATACCCCCCCCTTCCAACACACACACTACCCCTCCTCATGCTACAACACAGACAATCACCCCCCCCCACACACACACACTACCCCCCTCATGCTACACCACAGACAATACCCCACCCTCCACACACACACACTACCCCCCCACATGCATACACCACAGAAATACCCCCCCTCCCCACACAAAACACTACCCCCCTCATGCTACACCACAGACAATAACCCCCCCTCCACCACACACCACTACCCACCCTCATGCTACACCACAGACAATACCCCCCCTCCACACACACACAACTACCCCCCTCATGCGACACCACAGACAATACCCCCCCCCCACACACACACACTACCCCCCTCATGCTACACCACAGACCAATACCCCCCCCTCCACACACACACACTACCCCCCTCATAGCTACACCACAGAACATACCCCCCCCCAACACCCACACCTACCCCCCTCATGCTACACCACAGACAATACCCCCCCCTCCACACACTACACACTACACCCCTCATGCTACACCACAGACAATACCCCCCCTCCACACCACACACTACCCCCCCTCATGCTACACCACAGACAATACCCCCCCCTCCACACACACACCCTACCCCCCTCATGCTACACCACAGACAATACCCCCCCCTCCACACACACACACTACCCCCCTCATGCTACACCACAGACAATACCCCCCTCCACACACCACACACAGCTAACCTCCACACTAACACACACACACTACCCTCCACACACACACACTACCCACCGAACCTCATGCTACACCACAGACAATACCCCCCCCCACACACACACACTACCCCCCTCATGCTACACCACAGACAATACCCCCCCCCCCCACACACACACACTACCCCCCTCATTGCTACACCACAGACAATACCCCCCCCCCCCCACACACACACACTACCCCCCTCATGCTACACCACAGACAATACCCCCCCCACACACACACACACTACCCCCCTCATGCTACACCACAGACAATACCCCCCTCCACACACACACACTACCCCCCTCATGCTACCCACAGACAATACCCCCCTCCACACACACACACTACCCCCCTCATGCTACACCACAGACAATACCCCCCCCCACACACACACACTACCCCCCTCATGCTACACACAGACAATAACCCCCCCCCCACACACACGACACTACCCCCCTCATGCTACACCACAGACAATACCCCCCCTCCACACACACACACTACCCCCCTCATGCTACACCACAGACAATACCCCCCCCTCCACACACACACACTACCCCCTCATGCTACACCACAGACAATACCCCCCTCCACACACACACACTACCCCCCTCATGCTACACCACAGAGACAATACCCCCCCCCCACACACACACACTACCCCCCTCATGCTACACCACAGACAATACCCCCCCCCCCCCACACAACCACACACTACCCCCCCTCATGCTACACCACAGACATACCCCCCCTCCACACACACACACTACCCCCTCATGCTACACCACAGACAATACCCCCCCTCCACAACACACACACTACACCCCTCATGCTACACACAGACAATACCCCCCCTCCACACACACACACTACCCCCCTCATGCTACACCACAGACAATACCCCCACCACTCCACACACACACACTACCCCCCCTCCACACACACAACACTACCCCCCTCATGCTACACCACAGACAATACCTACCCCCCCACACACACAACTACCCCCCTCATGCTACACCACAGACAATACCCCCCCCCACACACACACACTACCCCCCTCATGCTACACCACAGACAATACCCCCCCCACACACACACACACTACCCCCCTCATGCTACACCACAGACAATACCCCCCCCTCCACACACACACACTACCCCCCTCATGCTACACCACAGACAATACCCCCCCCCCCACACACACACACTACCCCCCTCATGCTACACCACAGACAATACCCCCCCTCCACACACACACACTACCCCCCTCATGCTACACCACAGACAATACCCCCCCTCCACACACACACACTACCCCCCCCTCCACACACACACACTACCCCCCTCATGCTACACCACAGACAATACCCCCCCCCCCACACACACACACTACCCCCTCATGCTACACCACAGACAATACCCCCCCTCCACACACACACACTACCCCCCTCATGCTACACCACAGACAATACCCCCCCCTCCACACACACACACTACCCCCCTCATGCTACACCACAGACAATACCCCCCCCCAACACACACCACTAACCCCCCCTCATGCTACAACCACAGACAATACCCCCCCCCTCCACACACACACACTACCCCCCTCATGCTACACCACAGACAATACCCCCCCTCCACACACACACACTACCCCCCTCATGCTACACCACAGACAATACCCCCCCTCCACACACACACACTACCCCCCCTCATGCTACACCACAGACAATACCCCCCCTCCACACACACACACTACCCCCCTCATGCTACACCACAGACAATACCCCCCCTCCACAACACACACACTACCCCCCCTCATGCTACACCACAGACAATACCCCCCCCTCCACACACACACACTACCCCCCTCATGCTACACCACAGACAATACCCCCCCCCCACACACACACACTAACCCCCCTCATGCTACACCACAGACAATACCCCCCCTCCACACACACACTCTACCCTCCACACACACACACTACCCCCCCTCCACACACACACACTACCCCCCTCATGCTACACCACAGACAATACCCCCCCTCCACACACACACACTACCCCCCCTCCACACACACACACTACCCCCCTCATGCTACACCACAGACAATACCCCCCCCCCCCCCACACCACACTACCCCCCTCATGCTACACCACAGACAATACCCCCCTCCACACACACACACTACCCCCCTCATGCTACACCACAGACAATACCCCCCCCTCCACACACACACACTACCCCCCCTCATGCTACACCACAGACAATACCCCCCCCTCCACACACACACACTACCCCCCTCATGCTACACCACAGACAATACCCCCCCCCCCACACACACACACTACCCCCCTCATGCTACACACAGACAATACCCCCCCTCCACACACACACACTACCCCCCTCATGCTACACCACAGACAATACCCCCCCCCTCCACGACACACACACTACCCCCCTCATGCTACACCACAGACAATACCCCCCCCCACCACACACACACACTACCCCCCTCATGCTACACCACAGACAATACCCCCCCTCCACACACACACTCTAAACCCTCCACACACACACACTACCCCCCCCCCTCCACACACACACACTACCCCCCTCATGCTACACCACAGACAATACCCCCCCCCCACACCACACACACTACCCCCCTCATGCTACACCACAGACAATACCCCCCCTCCACACACACACACTACCCTCCACACACACACACTACCCCCCCTCCACACACACACACTACCCCCCTCATGCTACACCACAGACAATACCCCCCCCCACACACACACACTACCCCCCTCATGCTACACCACAGACAATACCCCCCCTCCACACACACACACTACCCCCCCTCCACACACACACACTACCCCCCCTCCACACACACACACTACCCCCCCCTCCACACACACACACTACCCCCCTCATGCTACACCACAGACAATACCCCCCCCCCACACACACACACTACCCCCCTCATGCTACACCACAGACAATACCCCCCCTCCACACACACACACTACCCCCCTCATGCTACACCACAGACAATACCCCCCCCTCCACACACACACACTACCCCCCTCATGCTACACCACACACAATACCCCCCCCCACACACACACACTACCCTCCACACACACACACTACCCCCCTCATGCTACACCACAGACAATACCCCCCCTCCACACACACACACTACCCCCCTCATGCTACACCACAGACAATACCCCCCCCTCCACACACACACACTACCCCCCTCATGCTACACCACAGACAATACCCCCCCCCCACACACACACACTACCCCCCTCATGCTACACCACAGACAATACCCCCCCTCCACACACACACACTACCCTCCACACACACACACTACCCCCCCTCCACACACACACACTACCCCCCTCATGCTACACCACAGACAATACCCCCCCCCCACACACACACACTACCCCCCTCATGCTACACCACAGACAATACCCCCCCTCCACACACACACACTACCCCCCCTCCACACACACACACTACCCCCCCTCCACACACACACACTACCCCCCCTCCACACACACACACTACCCCCCTCATGCTACACCACAGACAATACCCCCCCCCCACACACACACACTACCCCCCTCATGCTACACCACAGACAATACCCCCCCTCCACACACACACACTACCCCCCTCATGCTACACCACAGACAATACCCCCCCCCCACACACACACACTACCCCCCTCATGCTACACCACAGACAATACCCCCCCTCCACACACACACACTACCCCCCCTCCACACACACACACTACCCCCCCTCCACACACACACACTACCCCCCCTCCACACACACACACTACCCCCCTCATGCTACACCACAGACAATACCCCCCCCCCACACACACACACTACCCCCCTCATGCTACACCACAGACAATACCCCCCCTCCACACACACACACTACCCCCCTCATGCTACACCACAGACAATACCCCCCCCTCCACACACACACACTACCCCCCTCATGCTACACCACAGACAATACCCCCCCCCCACACACACACACTACCCCCCTCATGCTACACCACAGACAATACCCCCCCTCCACACACACACACTACCCCCCCTCCACACACACACACTACCCCCCCTCCACACACACACACTACCCCCCCTCCACACACACACACTACCCCCCTCATGCTACACCACAGACAATACCCCCCCCCCACACACACACACTACCCCCCTCATGCTACACCACAGACAATACCCCCCCTCCACACACACACACTACCCCCCTCATGCTACACCACAGACAATACCCCCCCCCCACACACACACACTACCCCCCTCATGCTACACCACAGACAATACCCCCCCTCCACACACACACACTACCCTCCACACACACACACTACCCCCCCCCCACACACACACACTACCCCCCTCATGCTACACCACAGACAATACCCCCCCTCCACACACACACACTACCCCCCTCATGCTACACCACAGACAATACCCCCCCCTCCACACACACACACTACCCCCCTCATGCTACACCACAGACAATACCCCCCCCTCCACACACACACACTACCCCCCTCATGCTACACCACAGACAATACCCCCCCTCCACACACACACACTACCCCCCTCATGCTACAACCACAGACAATACCCCCCCCCACACACACACACTACCCTCCACACACACACACTACCCCCCCACACACACACCTTGCCCAGCCTCTGCTCCTTCTCCATGAGTGCCCTGGACCGCGCCTCCACTTCGCGTCGGGTTGCCTCAACGTCCCTCCGCTCCACCTCCAGGTCTCGTACGGCCTGCTGACGTGCGGCGGCCACTGAACCCTGGGTGGGTAAGGGACGCATTCATCAGCTACAATTCAGCTACACTGCCGCATGCTGCCGCGTGGCGGCCACTGAGCCCTGGGTGGGAGCAGCACGCATTTTCAGCTACAATTCAGCTATATTTCAGCTATGATTCCGCTAGATTGCAGCCTGCTGCCGCACGGCAGCAACAGAACCCAGGGTGAGAGTAGTACACATTTTCAGCTACAATTCAGCTACATTGCAACATGCTGCCAGGTGGCGGCCACAGAATCCTGGGTGGGAGCAGTGCAGAGGTGTCACCCTTTACTTGACGATGCCTCAGCTGGGAGTCTTCCCTAGATCCTAGATCCCAAATCCTAGATCCCAGGAGTGGGTTGCACCAGTGCCTCTTCAAGTTCCCCCTGCTCCTGGGTTTCCCGATCTTAGATCCTAGATCCGAGATCCCAGGAGTGGGTCGCACCAGTGCCTCTTCAAGTCCCCCCTGCTCCTGGGTTCCCCGATCTTAGATCCTAGATCCTAGATCCCAGGAGTGGGTCGCACCAGTGCCTCTTCAAGTTCCCTCTGCTTGTGCTCCAGCTTCCGGCTCCATTCTGACAGGCGATGCTCCTGATCCTGCGAGTCAATCAATGAAATCAAAATATCGATGGTGCGCCTGATCATGCAAGCAAATTCGAACAGTTGAGTGTCATGATTGTGTATTAAGATTGCCTTCCAATGCTTGAGCTCCTCCTCCTCCCCTCCGCCCCCTAAACCTGAACCCAGTCCCCCCCTGCCGCTCCCTCCTCTGATTTTGAAATTAATCCACTTTGCAAAACTCACCCACCCACCCCCACCGACTCACCCACCCTGATCTGTGCCCAGCCCTCCTCTATCCGATTGTCCTTCCAATGCTTGAGCTCCTCCTCCTCCCCCTCCTTCCCCTCCGCCCCCTAAATCTGCGCCCTGCCCCCCCCCCCCCCTGCTCCCTCCTCTGATTTTTATCTCTGCTACACCCACCCACCCTGATCTGTGTCCAGCCCTCCTCCAGCTTCTTGTCCTTCCAGTGCTTGAGCTCCTCCTCCCGCTCAGTCAGGCCCCGCTCCCTCCGCAGCAGCTCGCCATGCTCCATGGCAGCAGTGGCAGCGGACCGCTGGGGCGGAAGGGGGGCGGGGCACAGAATTTGTTGGTAGATTTCAGCTACATTTCAGTAACATTTCAGGTACATGTCAGGTACATTTCAGGTATATTCAGGTACATATTAGGTACATTTCAGCTACATGTCAGGTACATTTCAGGTACACCCAGCTCCCTAGGTAGGAGCTCTCCATGCTCCATCGCGGAACGCGCAGCAGCACATTGCGTCGGGAGGGAGAGGGGGGAATACCGGTAGAGAGTTGTTTGCTGCATTTCAGCTACATTTCAGCTACACCCCCCTCCCTCCAACACGGCGATCTCCATTGCGGCAGTTGCAGCGGCACGGTACCGCGCAAGGGGGAGAGGGCACAGGAACCCTTTATGGATTCGACTAAATGGCAGCTACATTTCAGCTACATTTTAGTTACATTTCAGCTACACCCCCCTCCCGTCGTAGCAGCTTGACATGCTGTATGGCAGCAGTCACAGCGGCATGCTGTTGCATGGGGCGGGGTGGTGGAAATACAAAAATAAAGGATTTCAGCTACATGTCAGCTACACCCTGCGCCCGTCGCGGGGGAGGTGGCGTCGGTGCGGCAGTCGCGGTGGCACGCTAGGTCGAGAGGGGGCCATGCACAGGAACAGGTGATGGACCTAAGCTACATTTCAGCTACGTTCTCAGCAACGTTAGAGCCACATTCTCAGCTACACTATCAGCTACGTTGTAGCCACATTCTCAGCTACATTTCAGCTACATTCTCAGTTACCGGTACATTCTCAGCTACGTTTCTGCTCCTCCCCGGGATTCAAGTAAGAGATCCAATTGCAGCTAGCCATGTTGTTCTTCGAAAACCGGCCACAGTAAATATCATGACGTGCACCCTTGACCAGTTTCTGATTTTAGGGTTTAGGCTTTAAGGTTAAGGCTTTACGGTCTAGGGTTTACGGTTCAGGGTGTACAATTTAGGATCAGCGGTTTAGGGTTTACGGTTTTGGTCAGAGGCCTGCCACACATATCAAGGCACCCACCTGAGCTAGCTCCAGGTCAGTGGCCAGCTTCTCACGGAGCCTCTCCACCTCCGCCTCACGCTCGTGAAGCTCCACGGCCAGCACCGACATCCTGAATGAGAGGGGGGGGGATTGCAGGGTTTAAGGGTTCAAGGTCTAGGGCTTGTTGAAGGTGCAGGGTTTGTGGTTTCAGGGTTTGCGGGTTCAAGGTCCAGGGTTAGTTGTAGGTGCAGAGTCTCTGCACCTAAAAGTTTTGGTTTCAGGGTTTAAGGGATCAAGGGTTTAGGGTTTAGGGTTTAGCTCTCCCCCCCCCTGTCCCCCCTGTCCCTGCACACGCACCTTTCCTTGTCCTCCCCAAGCTTGATGTGTGCCTCCTCCCTCACCCCCCCCCCCCCCCCCCTGTCCCCCCTGTCCCTGCACACTCACCTTTCCTTGTCCTCCCCAAGCTTGATGTGTGCCTCCTCCCTCAACCCCCCTCCCCCCCCCCCCCCTGTCCCCCCTGTCCCTGCACACTCACCTTTCCTCGTCCTCCCCAAACTTAATGCGCTCCCCTCCCCTCCCCCCCCCCCCCCCCCCCCTGTCCCTGCACACTCACCTCTCCTCGTCCTCCCCAAGCATGATGCGCCCCCTCCCCTCCCCCCCCCCCCTGTCCCTGCACACTCACCTCTCCTCGTCCTCCCCAAGCATGATGCGCCCCCTCCCCTCCCCCCCCCCCCTGTCCCTGCACACTCACCTCTCCTCGTCCTCCCCAAGCATGATGCGCCCCCTCCCCTCCCCCCCCCCCCCTGTCCCTGCACACTCACCTCTCCTCGTCCTCCCCAAGCATGATGCGCCCCCTCCCCTCCTCCCCCCCCCCCCCTGTCCCTGCACACTCACCTCTCCTCGTCCTCCCCAAGCATGATGCGCCCCCTCCCCTCCCCCCCCCCCCCCTGTCCCTGCACACTCACCTCTCCTCGTCCTCCCCAAGCATGATGCGCCCCCTCCCCTCCCCCCCCCCCCCCCCTGTCCCTGCACACTCACCTCTCCTCGTCCTCCCCAAGCATGATGCGCCCCCTCCCCTCCCCCCCCCCCCCTGTCCCTGCACACTCACCTCTCCTCGTCCTCCCCAAGCATGATGCGCGCCCCTCCCCTCCCCCCTCCCCCCCCCCCTGTCCCTGCACACTCACCTCTCCTCGTCCTCCCCAAGCATGATGCGCCCCCTCCCCTCCCCCCCCCCCCTGTCCCTGCACACTCACCTCTCCTCGTCCTCCCCAAGCATGATGCGCTCCCCTCCCCTTCCCCCTCCCCCCCCCCCTGTCACTGCACACTCACCTCTCCTCGTCCTCCCCAAGCTTGATGCACGCCCCTCCCCTCCCCCCTCCCCTGTCCCTGCACACTCACCTCTCCTCGTCCTCCCCAAGCATGATGCGCTCCCCTCCCCTCCCCCCTCCCCCCCCCCCCCTGTCACTGCACACTCACCTCTCCTCGTCCTCCCCAAGCTTGATGCGCGCCCCTCCCCTCCTCCCTCCTCCCCCCCTGTCCCTGCTCACTCACCTCTCCTCGTCCTCCCTGAGCTTGATGCGTGCCTCCTCCCTCCTCCCTCCCCCCCCCCCCTGTCCCCCCTGTCACTGCTCACTCACCTTTCCTCGTCCTCCCCAAACTTAATGCGCTCCCCTCCCCTCCCCCCCCCCCCCCCCCCCCTGTCCCTGCACACTCACCTCTCCTCGTCCTCCCCAAGCATGATGCGCCCCCTCCCCCCCCCCCCCCCCCCCCCTGTCCCTGCACACTCACCTCTCCTCGTCCTCCCCAAGCATGATGCGCCCCCTCCCCTCCTCCCCCCCCCCCCCCTGTCCCTGCACACTCACCTCTCCTCGTCCTCCCCAAGCATGATGCGCCCCCTCCCCTCCCCCCCCCCCCCCCTGTCCCTGCACACTCACCTCTCCTCGTCCTCCCCAAGCATGATGCGCCCCCTCCCCTCCCCCCCCCCCCCCCCTGTCCCTGCACACTCACCTCTCCTCGTCCTCCCCAAGCATGATGCGCCCCCTCCCCTCCCCCCCCCCCCCTGTCCCTGCACACTCACCTCTCCTCGTCCTCCCCAAGCATGATGCGCGCCCCTCCCCTCCCCCCTCCCCCCCCCCCTGTCCCTGCACACTCACCTCTCCTCGTCCTCCCCAAGCATGATGCGCCCCCTCCCCTCCCCCCCCCCCCTGTCCCTGCACACTCACCTCTCCTCGTCCTCCCCAAGCATGATGCGCTCCCCTCCCCTTCCCCCTCCCCCCCCCCCTGTCACTGCACACTCACCTCTCCTCGTCCTCCCCAAGCATGATGCGCCCCCTCCCCCCTCCCCCCCCCCCTGTCCCTGCACACTCACCTCTCCTCGTCCTCCCCAAGCATGATGCGCGCCCCTCCCCTCCCCCCTCCCCCCCCCCTGTCCCTGCACACTCACCTCTCCTCGTCCTCCCCAAGCATGATGCGCCCCCTCCCCTCCCCCCCCCCCCCCTGTCCCTGCACACTCACCTCTCCTCGTCCTCCCCAAGCATGATGCGCTCCCCTCCCCTTCCCCCTCCCCCCCCCCCCTGTCACTGCACACTCACCTCTCCTCGTCCTCCCCAAGCATGATGCGCCCCCTCCCCCCTCCCCCCCCCCCCTGTCCCTGCACACTCACCTCTCCTCGTCCTCCCCAAGCATGATGCGCTCCCCTCCCCTCCCCCCTCCCCCCCCCCCCTGTCCCTGCACACTCACCTCTCCTCGTCCTCCCCAAGCTTGATGCGCGCCCCTCCCCTCCCCCCTCCCCTGTCCCTGCACACTCACCTCTCCTCGTCCTCCCCAAGCATGATGCGCTCCCCTCCCCTCCCCCCTCCCCCCCCCCCCTGTCACTGCACACTCACCTCTCCTCGTCCTCCCCAAGCTTGATGCGCGCCCCTCCCCTCCTCCCTCCTCCCCCCCTGTCCCTGCTCACTCACCTCTCCTCGTCCTCCCTGAGCTTGATGCGTGCCTCCTCCCTCCTCCCTCCCCCCCCCCCTGTCCCCCTGTCACTGCTCACTCACCTTTCCTCGTCCTCCCCAAACTTAATGCGCTCCCCTCCCCTCCCCCCCCCCCCCCCCCCCCTGTCCCTGCACACTCACCTCTCCTCGTCCTCCCCAAGCATGATGCACCCCTCCCCTCCCCCCCCCCCCCTGTCCCTGCACACTCACCTCTCCTCGTCCTCCCCAAGCATGATGCGCCCCCTCCCCTCCTCCCCCCCCCCCCCTGTCCCTGCACACTCACCTCTCCTCGTCCTCCCCAAGCATGATGCGCCCCCTCCCCTCCCCCCCCCCCCCCTGTCCCTGCACACTCACCTCTCCTCGTCCTCCCCAAGCATGATGCGCCCCCTCCCCTCCCCCCCCCCCCCCCCCCTGTCCCTGCACACTCACCTCTCCTCGTCCTCCCCAAGCATGATGCGCCCCCTCCCCTCCCCCCCCCCCCCCTGTCCCTGCACACTCACCTCTCCTCGTCCTCCCCAAGCATGATGCGCGCCCCTCCCCTCCCCCCTCCCCCCCCCCCTGTCTCTGCACACTCACCTCTCCTCGTCCTCCCCAAGCATGATGCGCTCCCCTCCCCTCCCCCCCCCCCCTGTCCCTGCACACTCACCTCTCCTCGTCCTCCCCAAGCATGATGCGCTCCCCTCCCCTTCCCCCTCCCCCCCCCCCTGTCCCTGCACACTCACCTCTCCTCGTCCTCCCCAAGCATGATGCGCCCCCTCCCCCCTCCCCCCCCCCCTGTCCCTGCACACTCACCTCTCCTCGTCCTCCCCAAGCATGATGCGCGCCCCTCCCCTCCCCCCTCCCCCCCCCCCTGTCCCTGCACACTCACCTCTCCTCGTCCTCCCCAAGCATGATGCGCCCCCTCCCCTCCCCCCCCCCCCCCTGTCCCTGCACACTCACCTCTCCTCGTCCTCCCCAAGCATGATGCGCTCCCCTCCCCTTCCCCCTCCCCCCCCCCCCTGTCACTGCACACTCACCTCTCCTCGTCCTCCCCAAGCATGATGCGCCCCCTCCCCCCTCCCCCCCCCCCTGTCCCTGCACACTCACCTCTCCTCGTCCTCCCCAAGCATGATGCGCGCCCCTCCCCTCCCCCCTCCCCCCCCCCCTGTCCCTGCACACTCACCTCTCCTCGTCCTCCCCAAGCATGATGCGCCCCCTCCCCTCCCCCCCCCCCCTGTCCCTGCACACTCACCTCTCCTCGTCCTCCCCAAGCATGATGCGCTCCCCTCCCCTTCCCCCTCCCCCCCCCCCTGTCACTGCACACTCACCTCTCCTCGTCCTCCCCAAGCATGATGCGCCCCCTCCCCCCTCCCCCCCCCCCCTGTCCCTGCACACTCACCTCTCCTCGTCCTCCCCAAGCATGATGCGCGCCCCTCCCCTCCCCCCTCCCCCCCCCCCTGTCCCTGCACACTCACCTCTCCTCGTCCTCCCCAAGCATGATGCGCCCCCTCCCCTCCCCCCCCCCCCCCTGTCCCTGCACACTCACCTCTCCTCGTCCTCCCCAAGCATGATGCGCTCCCCTCCCCTTCCCCCTCCCCCCCCCCCCTGTCACTGCACACTCACCTCTCCTCGTCCTCCCCAAGCATGATGCGCCCCCTCCCCCCTCCCCCCCCCCTGTCCCTGCACACTCACCTCTCCTCGTCCTCCCCAAGCATGATGCGCTCCCCTCCCCTCCCCCCTCCCCCCCCCCCCTGTCCCTGCACACTCACCTCTCCTCGTCCTCCCCAAGCTTGATGCGCGCCCCTCCCCTCCCCCCTCCCCTGTCCCTGCACACTCACCTCTCCTCGTCCTCCCCAAGCATGATGCGCTCCCCTCCCCTCCCCCCTCCCCCCCCCCCCTGTCACTGCACACTCACCTCTCCTCGTCCTCCCCAAGCTTGATGCGCGCCCCTCCCCTCCTCCCTCCTCCCCCCCTGTCCCTGCTCACTCACCTCTCCTCGTCCTCCCTGAGCTTGATGCGTGCCTCCTCCCTCCTCCCTCCCCCCCCCCCTGTCCCCCCTGTCACTGCTCACTCACCTTTCCTCGTCCTCCCCAAACTTAATGCGCTCCCCTCCCCTCCCCCCCCCCCCCCCCCCTGTCCCTGCACACTCACCTCTCCTCGTCCTCCCCAAGCATGATGCACCCCTCCCCTCCCCCCCCCCCCCCTGTCCCTGCACACTCACCTCTCCTCGTCCTCCCCAAGCATGATGCGCCCCCTCCCCTCCTCCCCCCCCCCCCCCTGTCCCTGCACACTCACCTCTCCTCGTCCTCCCCAAGCATGATGCGCCCCCTCCCCTCCCCCCCCCCCCCCTGTCCCTGCACACTCACCTCTCCTCGTCCTCCCCAAGCATGATGCGCCCCCTCCCCTCCCCCCCCCCCCCCCCTGTCCCTGCACACTCACCTCTCCTCGTCCTCCCCAAGCATGATGCGCCCCCTCCCCTCCCCCCCCCCCCCCCCTGTCCCTGCACACTCACCTCTCCTCGTCCTCCCCAAGCATGATGCGCGCCCCTCCCCTCCCCCCTCCCCCCCCCCCCTGTCTCTGCACACTCACCTCTCCTCGTCCTCCCCAAGCATGATGCGCCCCCTCCCCTCCCCCCCCCCCCTGTCCCTGCACACTCACCTCTCCTCGTCCTCCCCAAGCATGATGCGCTCCCCTCCCCTTCCCCCTCCCCCCCCCCCTGTCCCTGCACACTCACCTCTCCTCGTCCTCCCCAAGCATGATGCGCCCCCTCCCCCCTCCCCCCCCCCCTGTCCCTGCACACTCACCTCTCCTCGTCCTCCCCAAGCATGATGCGCGCCCCTCCCCTCCCCCCTCCCCCCCCCCCTGTCCCTGCACACTCACCTCTCCTCGTCCTCCCCAAGCATGATGCGCCCCCTCCCCTCCCCCCCCCCCCCCTGTCCCTGCACACTCACCTCTCCTCGTCCTCCCCAAGCATGATGCGCTCCCCTCCCCTTCCCCCTCCCCCCCCCCCCTGTCACTGCACACTCACCTCTCCTCGTCCTCCCCAAGCATGATGCGCCCCCTCCCCCCTCCCCCCCCCCCCTGCCCCTGCACACTCACCTCTCCTCGTCCTCCCCAAGCATGATGCGCTCCCCTCCCCTCCCCCCTCCCCCCCCCCCCCCCCCCCCTGTCCCTGCACACTCACCTCTCCTCGTCCTCCCCAAGCTTGATGCGCGCCCCTCCCCTCCCCCCCTCCCCTGTCCCTGCACACTCACCTCTCCTCGTCCTCCCCAAGCATGATGCGCTCCCCTCCCCTCCCCCCCTCCCCCCCCCCCCCTGTCACTGCACACTCACCTCTCCTCGTCCTCCCCAAGCTTGATGCGCGCCCCTCCCCTCCTCCCTCCTCCCCCCCTGTCCCTGCTCACTCACCTCTCCTCGTCCTCCCTGAGCTTGATGCGTGCCTCCTCCCTCCTCCCTCCCCCCCCCCCCTGTCCCCCCTGTCACTGCTCACTCACCTCTCCTCGTCCTCCCCAAGCTTGATGCGTGCCCCTCCCCTCCTCCCTCCTCCCCCCCTGTCACTGCTCACTCACCTCTCCTCGTCCTCCCCGAGCTTGATGCGTGCCTCCTTCACACGCTGCTCCTCTTGCGCCGCCCTCTCGGAGGTCTCCTTGGCACGAGCATCGCTGGCCAGCGACCGCGCCTCGACATCACCACGGGCCCGTTGGGACTCAATCTTCAGGGGGGGGATATGTGTGTTGAGGGGGTAGGATTTAGGGTTTAGGTCTGGGGTTTAAGTCAAGGGTTTTCATTCTTAAGGGTCACTGTTTTGAGCTCAGGCTAGCCAGCGACCACGTCTCAATGTCACTACGGGCCTGCTGGGCCTCCATCTTCAGGGGACATATATTTTTAGGGTTCATGTTAAAGGGTTACGGGTTTGGGTTTTGGGTCCAGAGTTTGGGTGAAGGGCACGCATGTAGGGTTTTTGTTTAGGGTGTTGGGCTGAAGGTCACATTAGAAGGGGGGGGAAACGGTACGCAGGCTGCACCTGCCGCACCTGCACCTTCATCTGATACCTCCCCTCTCAGACCCTCCCCCTCGTCATACCGCACCTGCACCTTCATCTGACACCTCCCCTCTCAGACCCTCCCCCTCGTCATGCCGCAACTGCTCCTCCATCTGGTACCCCCCATTACAGCCTTCAGCCCTAGACCCAGAAGCCCTTCAGCCCTAGACCCAGAAGCCCTTCAGCCCTAGACCCAGAAGCCCTTCAGCCCTAGACCCAGAAGCCCTTCAGCCCTAGACCCAGAAGCCCTTCAGCCCTAGACCCAGAAGCCCTTCAGCCCTAGACCCAGAAGCCCTTCAGCCCTAGACCCAGAGGCCCTTCAGCCCTAGACCCAGAAGCCCTTCAGCCCTAGACCCAGAAGCCCTTCAGCCCTGGACCCAGAAGCCCTTCAGCCCTAGACCCAGAAGCCCTTCAGCCCTAGACCCAGAAGCCCTTCAGCCCTAGACCCAGAAGCCCTTCAGCCCTAGACCCAGAAGCCCTTCAGCCCTAGACCCAGAAGCCCTTCAGCCCTAGACCCAGAAGCCCTTCAGCCCTAGACCCAGAAGCCCTTCAGCCCTAGACCCAGAAGCCCTTCAGCCCTAGACCCAGAAGCCCTTCAGCCCTAGACCCAGAAGCCCTTCAGCCCTAGACCCAGAAGCCCTTCAGCCCTAGACCCAGAAGCCCTTCAGCCCTAGACCCAGAAGCCCTTCAGCCCTAGACCCAGAAGCCCTTCAGCCCTAGACCCAGAAGCCCTTCAGCCCTAGACCCAGAAGCCCTTCAGCCCTAGACCCAGAAGCCCTTCAGCCCTAGACCCAGAAGCCCTTCAGCCCTAGACCCAGAAGCCCTTCAGCCCTGGACCCAGAAGCCCTTCAGCCCTAGACCCAAACTCTAAAGCGCTTTACCCGTAAGACCTTAACCCCAACCTACTGCACTTGCATCTCCATCGCTCCCTCTGATACCTTACCTCACGGCCCAAACCCCAAACCCTTAACCAGGCCTAAACTCTAACCCTCTCATACCACATCTGCACCTAAATCTGATATTTCCCCTCACGGCTTCCACCCTTGAGCCCGAACCTTAAACCCTAACGAACCGCACCTGAACCTCCAACCTCATATGCTGAATTGCCTCGAGGTCAGCCTGCTGCTGCCTCGCCCACTCCTCAGTCTCCCGCCCCCGTTGCTGCACGCGCTCCTGCTCCTCAGCCTCCCTCCGCTGCGCCCAAAGCAGCGCCTCACCGGCGCGCTTGCGCTCCTGCGCCTGCGCCAGCTCTTCCAACTCCGCCCACTCGCGCTCCTGGCCCTCCACCCGCCGCGCCCACTCCTCTCGCTCTCGCTCGCGCTGCAGCGCCCAGGTCTCGCGCTCCAGGGCCAGCTCCGAGACCGAGCGGGCCAGGTCGGTCTCGGAGCGCTCGCGCTCCGAGACCAGCGCCTCCCTCTGTTCGAGGATCTCGGCTGCGAGGCGCTCCCGCTCGACAGCTAGGCGGGCAACTTCTTCGATAGCGACCTGCCAGGGTGGGTTCCCAAGGTTCAATTAATTAATTTAATCACCGGTGATGAAACCACGGTTCACAGGTTTTCAAACCACAACCCGAAGCCATTATGTGCAGGATTAACCCACGACCCTAAACCCCAAAAAGTAATGCAAAAATTTGAAATCTTAATCCTTAACCCTTAATCCCACAACCCTTAATCCAACAACCCTTAATCCAAAAACCCTTAACCCCACAACCTTTAATCCAACAACCCTAAACCCTTAATCATACATGTCCAGAGGGGAGGTGCGGTACAGATGCTGCCAGATGAGCGTACCTGACAGCCCTGCTTAGCCTCTCACATTTAGAATTTCTAACTTAAAATCAATGCAAAAACTGAATTGTAAACCCTAACCAGAACCCTAACTGCCTGCTTAGCAGTTCCGCTGGATCCCTTATGCTCCTGGGTTTCTATACACCGTAAAACGGGATAGGGTCCGCTCACCCTGGTTGAGAAGCAATAAATTAAATTCGCTGCGGAGGCAAAAAATATCCTACTCCGCGTACGCACAGCTACTTGTTTTTCATATTTAGAGCCGAAACACAACCCGGGACTCCGTGCACCCCCCAAAATAGTTGTCAATTATTATTCTGTCGCGCACAACTCCGCGCACCTCAAAAAAAATGAATTAAACCCTAACCGGTTTTACGGTGGACTCATTCAGACTCGATGCAACACCTGAGCCCTAAACCCTAACTGCCTACCTGGCAGTTCCGCTGGACCTCCTGGAACCTTCCCGTCACCGTTTCTGTCGCGGATCCCACCGCCTCCGCCTCACGTCCCGCTCTCGCCAGCTCATCCGCAGCCTCCTGTCCCTGAAACAACACGATAAGGATGAGCATGGTGGGTTGCACTACCAGTGGTTGTACTGCATGCAGTTTATGTACTGCCTGCACTTTTATGAGTGTTGACTGCATGTACTGTATGGACGATTTGTACGGATGCAGCACGCCATGTATCGCAGCCCATGCGCTGTCCGTACTACATGTACTGCATGTACCTGATACGATGCAATAAAAGCGTGACCATCATGTACTGCATGTACAGCATGCATTACGTGGCACATGGCAGGTGGTGTGAGGTCACGCACATGGGTCGGTGAAACGATCCCGACGAGCGACCGGCAGTGGCGGTGTGCAAGGGGGTGTGGACTTACTAGGTGCCTTCCAGACCCTTCTAGATCCTTCTGGATCTTTCTGGATCCTTCCAGACCCTTCTGGATCTTTCTAGATCCTTAAGGATCTGTCTGGATCCAAATCCTTTTGAATCATGTTCGTCTGCATGGCACCTGGACAGACACGCGCTTCCCCACACACTCCACCACAACACTCACACCACCAAGGCTTCGCCTCGGCTTAAACGCATTTTCGCGTTCACAATTTTCCACACTTGGTGTTTTTGCAATTCACACAGACAGAATGAATGAAAGGAAGAGCATTGGCCCCTTCCACACACAATCTTACCTGCTGCTTCAGGGCCAGCAGCAGCGCCTCGTACTGCGCCTGCTCGTCACGGAGCGCCCCCAGGCCCCTTCCTACCTCCTCCACCTGCACCGGCATTTTGGCACAGGTGCAATTTCTGATTAGGCGATGCGCAGCCCAGAGGCAGTAAGCGGGCTGACTGCCAAAATACGTCCGAATGTGTTTTGACATCCCTCACGATGAACGTTGTTTGGGGGTGGGGAGAAAAGTTACAAAAATAATTATAATGATTGGTCACTGATGCTTTTTGTCGGAAATGAAAACGCTTCTTGCCGAAGTGTTGTCCAGAGGGCAAACTGTTAGAAACTCATATACTCAGATAGACTCATACCCTAAGGGAAGCAACTACGGTAAGTACCGAGAAAAAAAAGCTACAAACTGGTGATGCTAAAAAAAGCTACAAACTGGTGATGCTAAAAAAAGCTACAAACTGGTGATGCTAAAAAAAGCTACAAACTGGTGATGCTAAAAAAAGCTACAAACTGGTGATGCTAAAAAAAGCTAAAAACTGGTAAATGCCGATAGATACTGCTGAATATCGACAAATGAGGTAATGTAAGTCATGTCAGGGAAACAACCTTTGCTAGACGGTTGCCTCAGCCCGCAAATTGTTAAATACCGTGGAGAAAAGGATTACAAAAAAATCAAATGCACACGCCGACTTTGTTTCACAGCGCCTGCGCCTAGGGCTCCCCCAGCTCCGGCTGCTTTTCATCCTGTTGGTCACCAAAAATGCATGCATCAATAAAAAAATGTCAAGCTCCAACCTGCACGGGCGCAGCGCACACACCTCCAGCTCCCTCAGCTCGCGGTCCTTTCTACTGGTGGCCACAAACAATACACGTATTAATAAAACCTTGATAAATAAAAACGAATAATTACATGTAAGGCTCTGACCTGCCCACGCAGTGCTCGCGCCTCCAGCTCCCTCAGCTCCTTCTGCTCGCGATCCTGCTGATCCTGCCACACGCGTTGCTGATCCATCCTGCGCTGCGCCTCGGCCGCACGCGCCTCCTGCGACGACACCTCGGCCTCACGCTCCTAGTTCAGGGTTGAGAATTGAGGATTGAGGGTTGAGGGTTGAGGGTTGAGGGTTGAGGGTTGAGGGTTGAGGGTTAAGGGTTAAGGGTTGAGGGTTGAGGATTGAGGGTTGAGGGTTGAGGGTTAAGGGTTGAGGGTTACTGGTTGAGGGTTGATGGTTAATGGTTATGACAGTAACGACATAAGCAACAACAGCAGCAACACAAATAGTGCAACAATTCAGAAGTGTGAATCTTGTTGGGCCAATGAGGACGGGCCTGCGACAGGCAGACGGTCATTACCGGTATAATAATAATAAATGATAACAACAGCAACAAAAACAGCAACAAAAAGAGCAACAATTCAGAAGTGTGAATCTTGTTGGGCCAATGAGGACGGGCCTGCGACAGACGGCCTAAGAAACGGGGAGGGGGGACGGCATGCCACACGCGCCTGCTGCGGCAAAACCTCGACCTCGCGCTCCTGACAGCAACACCAACAGCAACAGAAGAGCAACAATTCAGAAGTGTGGATCTTGGTGGGCCCCAAGAAACGAGCTCTAAGGGCTCCAGAAACGAGCTCTAGCAGCCAGCTGAATCATCCTACAACCTAACCCTAAACAGAAACAAGTTCTGCCAAGTCAGCCAAAACCCTTAACCCTAACCGCAAAACCCTAACCTCGAGACCCTAAATCTAAGGTCCCTCACATGGAGAGCCTGCGTGGCCGCCTTGCATTTCACCGCGTGCGCCTGCCTGGCCTGCTCCAGCGCCGCGCTCTGCTCCTCAACCTGCTGGGTCCGGAGCCGGGCCGCGGCCTGCTGCCTCACCGCCCCCTCCATCTCAGCCGCCATCTCCGCCTGAGTGTGGTGACCAAGGCATGGAAGGTTTCGGTCTCAGGTGGATGTTATCGAAAAAGAACGAAAGAAATAACTCCTGAATCGTGCTGAGAACGTTGATTTCTTCCTTCCTATCCACCCTTCACCCCACCCTGCTGGCCTGCAACTCCTCGTGCTGCTGAAGGTAAGACTTAGGTTTTTGGCTAAGTCTGGAGATATGGTGCGGGTAAGGGTTGGGGGTCAGGTTAGAGAAAGGCTTGAGGGTTAGAGCAATGTTTGTGGGGTTTTGTGGGTTTTCTTTATTAAAACATAAACACTCTAACCAACGTTCATAACTAAGATCCATTGTTTTTTTTCGCCCACCCCCCCACCCTGGAAGTCTGCAGCTCCTCGTGTTGTTCAGGGTTAGGCTTAGGGTTTGGCTTAGGCTTAGGGTAAGTGTTAGACTGTTTCATCCACCACCCCACCCTGATGGTCTGCAGCTCCTCCTGTTGTTTAGGGTTAGGGTTAGGGTTAGGGTTAGGGTTAGGGTTAGGGTTAGGGTTAGGCTTAGGCTTAGGCCTAGGCTGTTTCGTCCGCCACCCCACCCTGATAGTCCGAAGCTCCTCGTGCTTGCTCCCCAGATGCTGCTCCCGGGCCAGCAGCTCCATCTCCCTCGCCTGCAGCTGCTGGGTGGCCAGCTGGACCCCAGCCTCGGCCTGGCTGATCTCCGCCTCGCGCTGACTCAGCTCCCATGCCTGCTGTGTCGCCTGAAAGAGCACAAATAATTTATTTGAGTGCATGACACAATCGCTTCAGCACACCATGCCATGCCATGCCATGCCACACCGCTCCCCGCCTGGCCATGCCATGCTGTGCCATGCCATGCCACACCTCAGCACACCATGCCATGCCATGCCATGCCACACCGCTCCCCGCCTCGCCATGCAATGCCGCGCCATGCCATGCCACGCCTGAGCACACCATGCCATGCTATACCGCTCCCCGCCTCACCATGCCATGCCATGCCATGCCATGCCACGCCTCAGCACACCATGCCATACTATACCGCGCTATGCGACACCACGCCTCACCACATCATGCCATGGCATGCCACACCACTCCCCGCCTCACCATGCCATGCCATGCGGCGCCATGACACGCTTCAGCACACCATGCCATGCTATACCGCGCCATGCGACGCCACACCTCAACACACCATGCCTTCTCCTGGTCTTGTCAGGCCGTGCAATGTTGTACCATGCCATGCCACACCATGGCACGAGGGAAAGCCCAGGAGATGCGTAGATGCCGCGGCATGTAGGTCGTGTGAGTGTGCGGCCCTCCATCCGCACCTGCTGCTCCAGCTCCTGAGCCTGCTGGTCGAGCTCCTCCTGGGCTAGAGCAACCGCCTGCAGCGCCGCCTCAACCTTGCGGCCCTTCTCCTGGGCTGATGCCGCGATGGACGCCGCAGTAGCCTTTTCCTTGGTCAGCAGTGCCATGGCGCGTTCATGCTCATGGCGGAGCAAGGCTGACCTCCGCGCCTGGTCTTGCAGCTGCGGCTGAGATGTAGCAGCTGGTGGGCGAAGCTTGCTGGCCGCTTGAGTGGGAGACCTACCGGTGCTGAGGTATGAGACGTTGGGGTCGACGTTCTCCGACATTGCGCGCTACTAGAAGAGGAATTGAGATGCTGCGCAGCACGACATAGGACACAACAGGGATAGCACTACAACCGTGTGTTTCGTTTTTTCTCCATTTATTCTATTTGCTGGAGTCATACTTCGAGCGGGAGGTCATTTGTTTTTTGAATTTCACACTTTCCAATTTCACACAGTTTGCGGTGCGAGGGCCGGACAGCACCAGGGGACACACTGCCCATGATACAGACCTGCCCACAGCTTCGGCCATCGAAGCAAAATTGTTTCCAAGGAATCTAAATGCCGCGTCACGGATGCCTTAAGCATGCACAACCACACGATCACAGATGAGGACGATGTCACTGCAGCCCATCTGCTGATGCTCGCCTAGGACGCCAGCTGCATTTGCCTGATCCGTAGTCGAGAGTGAGGATAGCTTGTCCCCGCAGCAACATGAAGCAGGCATGGCCGCCAGGGCCCCCGCATGAGGCACCATCACAGGCTACTGGCAACCAGGACGTCGTAATGAGCGCTTAGGGCCCAACCCAGGCAACACAGGTGCCTATCAGGCACAACCTGTAGGCAGGGATCAGACAAGCAGCACCCACACTGCCCATCTCTCTTGCCCTGCACCTCCACCCCCAGCTGCCCGGCCCCCTACAACCCTGATCAGCGAATCAACCACCGGTTGGGGGGTGGCCATGTCCTGGCCTGGTCTCTGCTGGCCTGGCCTGGCCTGGCCTCTCCTGGCCTGGCCTGGCCTCTCCCGGCCTGGCCTCTCCTGGCCTGGCCTGACTTGGCCTCTCCTGGCCTGGCCTGGCCTCTCCTGGCCTGGCCTGGACTGGACTGGCCTGGCCTCTCCTGGCCTGGCATGGCATGGCATGGCCTCTCCTGGCCTGGCCTGGCCTGGCCATGCCCAACCTGGTCTCTCAGGCCGCGGCCCCCATGACCCACATTGGTCTGTTTTCTAGCCCTACTGCCTTCCATCAGGGAACACACGGTGCCACCCCACGTCCCTTCCATGTACGCTCTAGCAGCAACGAGGACGAGTTGCCAAGGCAGGCACCGCCTTCGCCACAAGCCTCCCGAGCCAAAGCTAAAAGAAACAGCTTAGGCCGCCTGGCTGGCATGCTTGCTTCCCTCCAAGTGCAGGTCACAGATATGGATATGCGCATGCAAAAGGTGGCAAACATCCCCCTGCCAGCCCCGCCCATGCCAATGTCAACACTGCAAGCGCTCAGCATGACTGCCAGGCCAGACCAGCCTGCCGCCCCGGCTTGCAGCACCGCCGGGCCCCAAACGTTGTACTTCAAGAATGACATCAGCAAGCCCGAGCAATACATGGGCCTCCTGGTCAATAAGAAGCTATGTGTGTCACGTAAGGCGTTGGTGGACACTAGGTGCTTATGCCATGTGATTATCTCAGCCACAGCCCGCCAGCTGGTGCATATGGGGGGCAAGCTTTACAGCACCTTAGAGACCATCCGCACCACGGATAACGGGACCGCACCGCTAGCATGAGTAATGATGCTAGATGTTATCTACGGCCCTGGCTCCCCCAATGTTGTCTGCGAGCCCGCCCTGGTCAGGGTCAAGGCCACGCCGTCCAACACGTTGGAGCACCTCTGCGGCAACCCCGAGTTCCTGCAGCACAACGGGGTGCTGGAGGCCAGGGGGATGCTCACCCTCCACCCGACAAAGGCAGGAGCTGCCAAAGACTTGCAGTCCACCCCTGTAGCCTTGCCTTTGCGCATGGGCCCACCCGGGTCAGGTGGCCAGCTGGCTGCCGTCTCTGCCCACCAGGGTAACAGCAGCAGCAACAAGACTGCACAGAGTCAGCCCCCCATGCCCACAAAGGCGGACGTGGCTCTGGATCAGGAGGCCGAGTCCTTGCTGAATAGGTCACAAGGGATGGTAATGCATGCTATTTCATGTGCCACATGCCTGGCCAGCACTCGAATAAACCCTGCGAAGAGGGTCTTGCAGCTCAGCGGGTGGCAGAAGCTGACGCAGCAGCCGCCTTTGAGAGAGAGGGCCAGCGCATAGCCCAGCGCAAGCACAGCTGGTACCAGAGGGAAACTCCCCGCAACAGTAAGGAGGACGGCGGAAGGTAATACGCCTAAGGGCCCCTAATCCCGCCGGCAGGTAGTATCAGCTCCGCCCCTCTGTGCGCCAGAGCCCCAGACCGCGGCCCTGCTCTGCTACAGCTCCGCCCTACTCAGCGTAGGTCTCCCAGACCTCTGTCCAGGACAGACCGCCCCGCCCGGCGCAGGTCAACTAGAGCTCCTGCTCGGGCAGCCCGTCCTGACCCAGCAACCGTGCATGACCTCTTCGACCAGGTTCAGGAGTCCAGCATGGGTTCCTCGGCAAACAAACAACCAGGGGCTTTCACGCCTGCGGGCAGGGGCCCCGCCCCTCTGGCAATCCCCACCAGCCCACGGAAGGCGCAGCCTGAGGAGGGGTCTCAGCCCCCCACCAGGACGATCGAGCCCCGCCATTCAGGCATTCCCAGCAGTAAGTAGTCGAGTTGATTCTGGAAACTTGGTTCATTCCTGGCAAGTTCCTGGCATACCTGGCGTTCTTGAATCTTGACAGGGCGAAGCTTTCTGAAAGGTGAAATTAAGCATTGCTTCACCAATACATTATTCATTTTCGTCTTTTGTTTCTTCCGCAGGTCGAGTGCTATTTACTTGTCTTCCTGGTGGGTGGCTCATCCAAGGGGTTGCAAGTCGACAAGGGTTGCAAGTCGACCTTCTCTTCCTGAAATGCATCACGGCTTGTGCATGGCACGCATCCTAATCATGTTACATTTCAAAAAAGTGATGTGTGGGATAGAAGCAGTGAGGAATAGGAGCAGCGAGGATTGGTCGGGTATTCCTACCCAGGGGACCCAGGGGATGGGCCAGGGGACCCAGGGGATGGGCCAGGGGACCCAGGGGATGGGCCAGGGGACCCAGGGGATGGGCCAGGGGACCCAGGGGATGGGCCAGGGGACCCATGGGATGGGCCAGGGGACCCAGGGGATGGGCCAGGGGACCCAGGGGATGGGCCAGGGGACCCAGGGGAAGGGCCAGGGGACCCAGGGGATGGGCCAGGGGACCCAGGGGATGGGCCAGGGGACCCAGGGGAAGGGCCAGGGGACCCAGGGGATGGGCCAGGGGACCCAGGGGATGGGCCAGGGGACCCAGGGGATGGGCCAGGGGACCCAGGGGATGGGCCAGGGGACCCAGGGGATGGGCCAGGGGACCCAGGGGATGGGCCAGGGGACCCAGGGGATGGGCCAGGGGACCCAGGGGATGGGCCAGGGGACCCAGGGGATGGGCCAGGGGACCCAGGGGATGGGCCAGGGGACCCAGGGGATGGGCCAGGGGACCCAGGGGATGGGCCAGGGGACCCAGGGGATGGGCCAGGGGACCCAGGGGATGGGCCAGGGGACCCAGGGGATGGGCCAGGGGACCCAGGGGATGGGCCAGGGGACGCTTCGAAAATGGGGATAAGTAAGGCCATGGGATAAGGCTAGGCTGCGCATCACAAATACCACTTGCTTCGCTTTTGAACCCGGGGAAACTGCCAATTCACGCAACGACAGCAACCGTTAAGATAACAGACGTCCCTCGACAGGTAGGTGCGTGTGCCCACGTCCCCTCCCCCGCCTGAGACCCACTCAACCATGCTGAAGCACACAGTGATAAATTATGCGTGTCCACGTGAAAGGAAGTAGTTGCAACGGACGCGCTAGTTGTGTTGTAATCCGGTCCAGTCCGGTAATGTTTTTGCCCCTCCACCCGCCCCCCATCCACAGGATGACAAAAATAAAACCGCGTTGCTGGTCTCGCCGGCTGAGGCTTGCGTAACAGGGTGTCGTCGCCGCTAGACATGTTAAGTGGGCGAGGAGGCTGAGGCGCAGGGCCTAACTCTAGCTCAGTAACCATGGCCGTCTCGAAAAGCAGGCTAAACAGCAGAAGATAAACTGATGCATGAGGAGAAATGTGGCTGTTTGGTCCATTATTTACATGGCATACTGAAACGTGTAGCTGTTTGGTTTCATGCAACTGAAACAAACGCATGAGCGTGAGGCAAGAAAAAGGGAGGATGATATTTTGCCATGAGAGCTCGATCACTCCCTGTGTTTGATGTAATTCGAATGCTTTGATTACCTATTTGGCTTGACAGTGGCGTTCACTGGGTTGGTTGGCCGCTGCTGATTTTAAAGGACTTCAGCTACAATTCAGCTGTGTTACGATCTGCAGCATGGGGAGCATGTTGCTGCATGCCCTACTGCTTGGGACACAGGCATTCCACGATTTAAGTATGACTGGCGTGAACATGTTAGCAGATCAGTATTCGAGTTTGGAAACGCCTTGAAAATTAAACACTGGACAGAGTCACTCAGTCACGGCGCCATGGCCGTCAGAACTGTCAATGTAAGTTATGAAAACAAAATATTCGTCTCATAGAGTTCAGACATGGAGTTCGAAAACGAGATCAAACGACTTATACTGGACTTAGCTCAAGACATTAAGCTGTTTGCATGCAACTGGCTGAATTTTATTATATCTAATTTGAAGTACAAAGAACCAATTCTCTACCAATCTGAAATTTTAAGAGAACCAGCACATTTTTAGAGTGAGGCAGTTAGAGTGAGGCAGTAAGAGTGGGCTGCACTGTTGCCTCTGCATTAGACCTCTCCTCATACCTGAGCTCCAGCTTGGAGTGAACCTGATCAAGGAACCTTATCCCATGAAGCATGTGTGTAAGTGGTGTTAACGCTGCCCTGTCAGCATGTAGGACAGAAGCTGTGTGTGCTAGGGGTGCCATGACAGGCAGCATGCATTGCACCTGTGTGTGCTATGGGTGCCATGCCAGGCAGCATGCAATGCACCTGTGTGTGCTATGGGTGCCATGCCAGGCAGCATGCAATGCACCTGTGTGTGCCATAACAGTCAACATACAGTGCACCTGTGTGTGCTATGGGTGCCATGCCAGGCAGCATGCAGTGCATATGCTGTGGGTGCCAGGGGTGCCATGTCAGGCAGCATGCAGTGCTGAAGCTGTGGGTGCTAGGGGTGCCATGCCACTGTCTGTCGTCCATTCCACCTTGC
The DNA here is from genome assembly GCA_037349105.1 of Limnomonas spitsbergensis. Taxonomy (NCBI): domain Eukaryota; kingdom Viridiplantae; phylum Chlorophyta; class Chlorophyceae; order Chlamydomonadales; genus Limnomonas; species Limnomonas spitsbergensis. The sequence continues at coordinate 48,996 of JAYJMM010000087.1, read as the reverse complement.
GCCTGCCGAACTGCTGTCTGCCTAGTAGTTTTCCGGTCGACCTCGGACAGCGCTCACTGCCTTTTCCAGCTGCACCGACCTCCCCACCTCGACGTTTAATACCGAGTTCTTAGGTGCCCATTTTTTTTGAATGCACGTTCGGCATCGCTGGGCAATCCACCGTCAAACATGGGGCCTCGGTCAATTGCAGAGGGAACGCCCCCCCCCCCACGCAGGGCAGGCAGGGCCATATCTGGCTGTAATAGATGGGTTTTAACCTTAGAGGAAGCCCCAAGTCGTCTAAATGTCGACGTAGTTTGGGGGGATCGGGGGGCTTGCCGGCATTAGGGAGCAGGGGACCCGTCCAAGAAGGAGCCCTGTCCCCTGGTGTGAACAAACTACGACCCAAACTACGCGGTCCTCTGCCCCCCCGTATTGTACGGGTCGCGTCGACCAATTTTGCTTTTCCGAGCGGTTCTAGGAGAGGAACCTCTAATAAAGGAATTGTTTAAAACCGGTGTTGCTCATTCCTATCATGCAGTCTGCAGGACCCCGGAATGGACCTTTAGGCCTATCTGACATTCTTTCTATTTTCATCAAATTTGTTCATGAAAACAGAATTCTGCCGGGCAGATAATGGATATTGTCGTCGAAGACGAAAACGGCAAGGAAGTTGTCAAGTACCGAGGTGGTAGACCTGCGCCTACAGCCAGAGAAGCCATCGATGCAGGAGGTTGGGGACCGGGAACGCCCACCGACAAAGACGGCTACACGATCACTCAGACAGCGACCCTCGATGCTGCTGACGGACCCTTCAAGTGGTGCCCAACTGCAGGTTCGTTTTTCTTCCAGCTCATATGCAACCGGGATTCCTCACTCCCCCAATCTGTGGAAGGCACCTGTTGGATGTGGGCCTTCCGTTCAAGGGGAGGGGCTGGTGCCGAATTGCCGTGTGTTCGTCGCCATGTGGCTCCATATGCTGCCAATGAGGCTCTGCGTGCCCATGCTAGTAGGGGGAAAGGCATGGTGGGGCAGGGGCAAGGCAGGTGGCTGTGCCCTGCATGGGGGTACTGCCTGCCAATCAACAGCCCTGGCCATGCACGGCTGCGTGTGCCCTGAGCTGCCTTTGCCCATTCAGAAGCCCATGCTTGGGGAGCTTTGGTGCATATGAGGCTAGGGTAGGCGCATGCATGGGGGTGAATGAAATGCATGGGGGTGCAATGAGCCCATGCTGGTTGCCGGCATGGTGCTGCCCGTAGCGCCCAGCATGGGCTCCGTCTGCATGCTGCCGAAATGGACTGCTGAACCTTCTACACACGCAGGCAGGCGGGAGGGGGCCCTGTCCCCCGGCCCCCTTCTTTAATTGTGGGCGGTATTTGGGGGGACGACCATCCTCCACTAGTTCCTGCATTTCTGCGCCCCCCTAGCCCCCGGACCCTGATGTGAAGGGGCATGCACCCTGAGGCCCGACATGGGCCCGGAGGTGCACCGTCAACCTTTGGGAGGCCTCCCCGCACCCACCAGAGGGCAAAGGCCTGACCTAAACCGGCCTCCGGCCGGAGCCTGGCCGGACGGTTGCTGACAAGCAGCTGAACATCACTAAAAATAAATGCTGAAGGCCCCAACCAGCTTTGTCCTTGCGTGCACGTAATCCCACCGGAACCCGCTGTCACGCGTGCGCTTGGGGCTCATCACTCGGGTAGCAGGCGATGCGCCACTGCGTGAATCCCATGTGTGGTCAAGCATGCTGCCCGGGCCTTCGGCCGGAGTCCAGTTCAGGTTGCAGAGCTGCCGTGCTTGTCAGGCCGGTTCCCGTGCCTGTGTTTGTCGCCACAGGGTGCAGTTTCCCAACCGTTTCGACCTCCATTCAGCTTTCGCACCACCTGAGCACGCCCCCTGAGGCACATGTGCTCGCACCACCTGCACCTCATTTCAGTTCCATCCAGCCCGCCCCCCCCCCCCCCGGCCTGCCCCCCCATGCCATGTGTCACTCGGCCCCCCCTTCACGGCAGGTTCCTTCATACGCCTCTCCCGGGGTGGGTGGGATTCAGTCCCCGCATGGTCTCACAAGAGCCTCAAACTCCATGCATGTGCTGCCGTCCGTCAACTTGCCCCATCCCCCCGCATTTGGGACCCCCATGCCCCCTGAGGGATGCACACGAACCTCCCCACGTGGACCTGGGGGTGCAGTGAGTGCACGCAGCTGAAGTGTGAGCTCATGCATGGGGTGCTCTGGCACGGCAGGTGCTGTCGCACACCTCCCCGGGGTGGGAGGGACTGCCCGATCAGTCCCCGCATGGTCTCCCAAGAGCCCCGGCATGGGCGAATGAACTCGATGCATGTGCTGCCATGCGCCATCCACTGTGGCTGGCCGCGCGCGCACGGGGCCTGCTGAAGGGTAGCTGAACTGCAGCATGCCAGCTGTTTTATCCCCCTGCTGCCAGCTTTCGCACCACCCGAGCACGGCCCCTGAGGCGCATGCGCTCGCGCCGCATGCACCTCCTTTGAACTCCCCCACCCCTCCTTGCTGCCGCCAGCCCCCCCTTCTGGCCTGCCCTCCTGCATGCCGCCCTCCTGCGCGTCCCGATGTGACTCCATCCCGGCCTGCACCCCCCCCACCTGCCCCATCCCGGCCTTCACCCCCAGACCTGACCCATCCCGACCTGCACCCCCCCGGCCTGACCCCTCTCGGCCTGCCCCCCCCCCTGGCCTGCCCCACCCTGGCCTGCCCCACCCCGGCCTGACCCCCCTGGCCTGACTCACCCGGTCTGACGCACCCTGGCCTGCCCACCCCCAGCCTGCCCCCACCCCCGGCCTGTCGCCCCAGGCGTGCCCCCCCCCCCCCCGGCCTGCCCCCCCCGGCCTGCCCCCCCAGCCTGCTCGGGGCTGCAGGAAAAGGCTGTAGGTCAGTGACGCGCGGAACTGCAGCATGCCAGCCGTTTTGTTCCCCTGCTGCCAGCTTTCGCACCACCTGAGCACGCCCCCTGAGGCACATGCGCGCGCACCCCGTGCACAACCTTTGAACTCCACCACCCCTCCTTGCTGCCGCCAGCCCCCCTTCTGGCCTGCCCTTCTGCATGCCGCCCTCCTGCACGTCCTGATGTGGCTCCATCCAGCCTGCCCATCCCCGGCCTGCCCACCCCCGGCCTGCCCCCCACCCCCGGCCTGTCGCCCCCCGGCGTGCCCCCCCCTGGCCTGCCCCCCTCCAGCCTGCCCCCCCCGGCCTGCCCCCCTGGCCTGCCCCCCCCACAGCCCGGCCCCCCCCAGCCTGTCCGGGGCTGCAGGAAAAGGCTGTAGGTCAGTGACGCGCAGAGCCTCCATGGGCTGACTGCCCGGCTACTAGCGCCGCATGGCCATCCATGAGGCTCCATGTGCCCTCCGTCGGATGCCCTGATCTACTGTGGCAGAAGCCTCAGTTGATGGTCACCCAATGCGCATGAGGCTGCACTTTATGAGCCCCCCTGAGACTCGTCCGCACGCACCGCCTGCACCCCCTTCGAGGGCCCTGCCTCACACCAACCCCTCCCTGCTGCCGCCATCCCCTCAGCTGAGCAAGATACCCTGCCGCACTTTGAGCCCCGTTATCTTTCACAGCCGCCGTTGTTGGGGCTAGGGTCGGGAACCCAAGGGTCTCTCAACATAGACTGCGCAGTGTTAGTGCGGCGGTCTTTCTGGGGAGAGCCGTACCCCCACCCTGCGACTCACTGGGGTCGCATGGCTGAGAGCTGCACCCGCTTCAAATGTTATCCCGCATGGGCTCCCAAGAACCCTAGGACTCCCCCTTACCTCTCAACCTCCACTGCTGCTACCCAGTGGAGTGCATGGTTTGCATTGGGCCTTAGCCAAGGGTGCATGCATGGTGGGGCCGGAGTGCATGGGCCGCATGGGGACTAAACCAAAGGTGCATGCATGGTCAGGTATGAGTGCATAGGTTGCATGGGAATTTAGCCTAGGGTACAAGCATGGACAGGTAGAAGTGCTTGGGCCGCATGGGTGCATGCATGGGCAGGTAAGAGTGCATGGGTGCATGCATGGGCAGGTAGGAGTGCATGGTTTTCATAGGGCGTTCGCCAAGGGTACAAGCATGGTCATGTAGGAGTGCATGGGTGCATGCATGGGCAGGTAGGAGTGCATGGTTTTCATAGGGCGTTCGCCAAGGGTACAAGCATGGTCATGTAGGAGTGCATGGGTGCATGCATGGGCAGGTAGGAGTGCATGGTTTTCATAGGGCGTTCGCCAAGGGTACAAGCATGGTCATGTAGGAGTGCATGGGTGCATGCATGGACAGGTAGGAGTGCATGGTTTTCATAGGGCGTTCGCCAAGGGTACAAGCATGGTCATGTAGGAGTGCATGGGTGCATGCATGGGCAGGTAGGAGTGCATGGTTTTCATAGGGCGTTCGCCAAGGGTACAAGCATGGTCATGTAGGAGTGCATGGGTGCATGCATGGACAGGTAGGAGTGCATGGTTTTCATAGGGCGTTCGCCAAGGGTACAAGCATGGTCATGTAGGAGTGCATGGGTGCATGCATGGGCAGGTAGGAGTGCATGGTTTGCATAGGGCGTTCGCCAAGGGTACAAGCATGGTCATGTAGGAGTGCATGGGTGCATGCATGGACAGGTAGGAGTGCATGGTTTGCATAGGGCGTTCGCCAAGGGTACAAGCATGGTCATGTAGGAGTGCATGGGTTGCATGGGAACTTAGCCAAGGGTGCTACCGCAAGAGGAAGTGTGCTTGTGTGCGCACAAACTTGAGGCTGCGGCTCCGCGCAATCAGCATGGCCGTCAGCAGGGGGAAGGCGCAGCGCTCAACATCGCCACACCCGCTGCTGCCAGCGATGTTGGGCAAGGGGAGACGGCAGGCATGTGGAGGTTGCATGACATACCTGCTTCCAATGTGTAACGTTATTGACATACTTGCTTCCAATGCCCCAGTATGCAATATCACTTTAGGGAGCAGGGATGGGCAGGCCCCCCAGACGGTGCTACTGACTTCCACGCTTTGTACCAGGGCAGGCTAGGGTGGGATGCTCTGACTTCTGTGGGGGGTATGGTAGCTTTCGTCGAGGCTTTGTAGTTTCAAAGTCTTGGGCTTCCTTTGAATCCTTTCTCTTCTTCCCCCCCACTCCAGCCATTTGTGCGTCCCTTCATTTTGTTTCCTCTTTCCGGGTTTCCCCTACTGTCCCAGGGGGGGCCAAAAATAAGGCAGACACCCCATCATAAAAAAATGTGAAAATACCCCTGGCTACCCATATGACTCAAGCGTGCTGATGTCTGCTTCAGAAGCTTGGTCTTATGCTTCTTGGGGAGCTCCTTGCCCACACACCCCTTCAATTCTGATGGCATATCTCGTCACGTCTGCCTCCGTCAGCTTCTGAACAGGGTGGGCTGACTCCATGTGATCTAGGAAGTGAGAACTCCACACATGAGGGTGGATGGTACCCTCGATGCTCCTGCAGATGGTCAATAACGTTACACCTCTGGGCCCGCTCAAAGCTCATGCAGATGGTGCAAGCCAGTAAGCCACTGGTCTGCTGGTACAAGGATTGGTGGCAGATCCCCTCTCAGCAATCGTGTATGACATCCTGCACTTCAGGGGGAAGCGGGACTCAACTGCTAGCGTGCCGCTGGTAGAGCCTTTGCCCAAATCCGTTTTTCATATGCCTGATGTCCTGTAGTAACACACAATGTCGCAGAAGCCGCATGCCTCAGCACCACTTGGCTCCAAGCTACAGGCTGCCCCACATTGGCGCAACAAGATGTGCGCTCCGACGTGCAACCGCATAGCTGATAGCTTGGTTATCTTCCCACAGCCAGGCACCTTGCACACCGTCGGCGCATCCCCAGCTACTGGTGGTCCATATTATTGTTTAACATCCTCCAACTCAAGGGGGGTGTCACCTCAAAGTGGCCAGGGCATGGCATCCTCGCCTCTGTACAGGAACTCAGCTGACATGCTCAAGCTGTGGCTAGAAGCTGGTGGAAGCTGACCAGGGCCCCCCACCAGCTGGTCTAGCAGGCTCGGTGACAGCCACATGCTCGACAGCAGCAGCAAGAGCAGGAGCAAGAGCTGAGTGAGTAGCAGGAGTGAAAGAGGAGTATAATGATGTGATTGTGCGTTGTCGCTTCGTCGAGTACTCCTTGGCCAGCTTCTCAGCTACTCTCTTCCCCTGTTGGTGGGCCCTGCTTAAAAAGGCTTGGCCGCGTGGGCGCCCAACTGTCCCTTATGAAAATAATTTACGGTTGGAGGGAAAGAAGGAGAAGAACACAAAGGAGAAAAAATAATCCCCCAAGAGGAAAAGGCAGCCCGAAGTATCCCTAATGGGTACGTCCATAATGGGTGTACGCACAACGGTGCATGTGGTCCCGGAGCCATGATCCCCCCATGCCAAATTGCATGCCAAGAGGGGTCTGGTATTCTGTGTGGAATGTTTTACGATGCATATCTGTAGCAAATGACAGTATGAATGCAACGATGTAGCCATCGTCTCAATCTGATGTTTAAAAACATATACTAAAAATCTCCAATGAATCCTTACTTTTTTACCCCCCTCCCCCCTCCCACTTTGACCCTCCATACCTCCCAGCCCCCTGGGCCAAAAACAATTACAAACCAGATATGGAAAGCTCTCGTCAAGCTCTCGACTTTCGATGATGGTGTGTGTTCAGTTTCTTTTGCCCCCCTCTCGCCACTGTCTGGTATGTTTGGTTCTTTTCTCTTTTTGAAGGCTAGACGGGCTTAGGGGTTCTTCGGACATCCTTCACTTTGTAGGATGGTCTTCTCTTTCTCCTTTTCCGTCTGGCCCTTTCCTTTCTTCTCTAACCTAGTAGCCTCTAGTTTATTTTCCTCCCCACCAGACAGCCGGGCGCCCAGCTAAGCCTTTGTGGCATGGCCCATAGGTGTGATTTTACTGACTGGTTGAGGGACTGAACCCACCGCCACACGATCTTCTCTCTCTCCCTGTCTAGATCTCCGGGATCCATGTTCCTGCCTCCTTCACATAGGTGCGTGGTATGGCTATACCATAGCCCTGGTTGTGAATGGTCCTGTAATTCAGCTTGCTACATCCCTTACCAGCCCCTTGCGTTCAACAGGGCCCAGCGGGCATGCGCCGTTATAAAATCTGCACAACGTCAGGTACACTACACAACAAACTGCATCCATAAATATCGTCTCAAGTCTGTCTTGGAATCATGTGTTTTAGGTGCCATTAGAACATACGAGAGGATATCACATAAAACTGCGTCATACGAATTCATGTTTCAGTTTGTGCCCTCAGCATGTACCGGTAAGATTACTTGTGTTGCTAGCATGCAGAAATGAGGGTTTTACACTTAAGAGATACAGTTGGGCGCCCTCGCGGCCGAGCCTTCTTGAGCAGGGCTCAGAGGTGTCATGTCATTGACACTTTGACATACGAGGCATCAGGGATCATGTCCTGGTTCAAGCTACTAGACAGCCAAGGCTGTCAGGTCGAGAGCTGCCGAAGGTCAGTAAGGCACCATCTGCGCCTGCGCGTCCATGCGGGCCTGTAAAGGCACGAGAGCCAGGAAGGCGTCTAGACGGGCTTGTGCCACCGCCAGCGCTTGCGCCGAGAACTTAGAGTACTGGGCATTTTGCAATCCGGAGATGGTTCGGATGGGGATGGCGTCAAAGTATTTGTTGTAGTCCCTGAGATCCATCAGCCGGGGAGGGTGCAAGGAAGGGGTGTCACTGTGTCAGTCAATAGGCCGGGGGCAAAGTGTCCATTGGCGTTGGGTGCCAGGAAGGGTTGAGGATGGCATGTATGAATGTGGGCAGAGTGTCCCGAAGGGAACAGTCAGTCTAAAGCATTGGAGTGTCGAAGAGAGCTCGCATGCCGTGGGCTCCACCTACCGTATACCACTACAACAAAAACTCCTCAATCCCGAGGTTTTAAAAATTGAACATGAATGTGAACGAATACTCGCGACCGCGCCCGTGCCAAGCCCTTACTTGTCCCCTTGGGGTTCATTCCCACGCCACTGTCCTGTGGTGGTGTGCTAGTTGCTTGCCCAGGGGGGGTCACTGGTTTTCGCTTTCTGTCCCAGAGCATCAAGTGCATGTACCGGTTTACGGGCACATGTCCCATGCATCAAATGTGATGCTCTGTTGGACTGTAAAAACTTCACCCCCACACTTACATGCTGTCCAAGTACTCGCAAACTTCTGTGGCCAGGAGCTGTGCCTTCTCAGCCGTCCGGGTGTCTTCCATCAAGGCGACGACATTTTCCAAGTTCTCCCTTGCGTTGTTAGGGTTGCCGAACACTCGAGAGAGCACAATGCGCAGCGTAGCCCTGGCCACGAGGGGGCAAAGATAGGATTTATAAGATTGGCAAGAAAGGGTTCATGTAAGATTTTTGTAATTGTTGTTATTAAATTAATAAAAATAGAAACACGGTGTGCCTCCAACATGGGATAAGTCACACCTAGCCTTCAAGTCAAGGCCGAAATAGCAGCAAGCAACAAGATAAGCAGCGCTACAAGACTTAAGCTAGGTTGATACCGTACGCACTCTAACAACGCGCGCTTGATTTGGGAACACGCACCCTTCCAAAAATCGAGTGTTGTACTTTCATATTATAGTGCTATGATTGCATGTTAGAGTGTCTCATCAGCTCGTATATTATCCGGGCTGTGCTTCAGTGTTTGCCTTTCAGGCTTTGTAGGGTCCGGCGGCCAGCCTCATGCCTTGTTAGGTCCAAGCAAAAAAACGACTGATTCCTTGCTGATCCTGCAAACGACCCCCCTCTGGGCTAGGATGATCTAATGAGGCGGCTCTCACCAATCCGCGTCATCGATAATGGGCTTGAGGTCCACCAGCAAGCCCTGAGCGACACAGCAGCAAGGTCCTCAGTCCCTCACAACACAAATCATGGTCAAGTGTTTGACTGAATATTGTCCTGCAAAGTGCAAGGGATGCATGTGCGTGTGCATGCCATGGCACGATACTCGCCACCGTTCCCTTTGCGCTCTTGAAATGTCATATCGAAGCTGCCGTCTTGTACAGCGCGTGAGCCATGCCGACGTCCAGCTGGACCCCTGATGTTGCCCTAGTCCCAGCCCCTGTGCGCAATTACAGCATTTCCACCCACCCTCGGCAAAGCAGCTACCCTTTTGCCCCACAAACTAAGCTCTGTCCGGACCAGTATGCATTTCCATTCATTTTTGATGATCAGTAATGTCCGATGACGCGATTGATGGCATTCACATGGTGACAGCAGGGTCAGTCCACCATGTCTAATACGAAACAAATCCATTCACGAGGGAAAGCATCAAAGTCAGTCCCCACCTTGATCCTCAGGAGGGGCACCAAATAGCAAAACATCCACCCTGGAACCCCTGGTTGGCTGGTTGCCCCCTGGTCCCCACCTTGATCCTCAGGAAGGGCACCAAGTAAAATAATATCTGCCCCGGAACCACGGGTTGCCCACCCCCTGGTCCCCACCTTGATCCTCAAGAGGGGCACCAGATAAAAAAACAAGGGCTTGGAGGGCTTAAACCGCAGAGCTTCGGTTGGAATAAAACTCAGCGCTCCGAAACCAGCGGTAATCAGCAGTCCCAGCACAAGACGCTTCTGCAAAGGTGCGATTCAAAATCACAGATTCAGGGTTTCCAAATAACATATTCAGGGTTTCCAAATAACATATTCAGGGTTTCACAATTCCTGGCATCAGATGCCAGGGTTTGGCTGCTGCAGGACGCAAGCCCACAAAGCCCTTTTCTAAGGCCCAGGCAGAGCGAACCGGCGGGAAACGAGCGACAAGAAGCAAGACAGAACCTTGACTGCATCCAGACACCTCCTGCATGATGGATACAATCCCCTAGTTCGACCAGGTTGGACGCTGGGGGAAATTGGGAAGAGGTTCACGCACCTGCACCATGGCTTGCATGTCCGGGTCCGCCTCGCCCGCCTTGTCCCCAGGCGCCGACACGCCCTCAAAGAAGTCCAGGTCTGCTTCACTCAGCCATGTGGTACGCGTGGCCTTGCCTGCAAAGCCAAGCAGCCACAAGCAGTTCGTAAGATTGAGGTGCAGCCGGTGAACTTGAATCTAGCTGGCTGATTCGGCAGGTTGATCGGGCGAACAGGGAAGCTCTCCAGCTCTGGCCCATCAGTGATTATTTTTTCCATGTATGAGAGGGATTTCATTCCCCATACTTAAACGCATGCGACAAGGCATCAGAGGTACTGTTGTGCAACACTGAAAACGAAGGAGGCTGGTAATTGTCAAAAAACGTGTTTCCTTGTATTGAGCGACCTAGAACATTTCCTTTCTGGCTTCAACCAACCAACGTCGCACATGTTGAAGATTTTTTTTGTCTTGAAGAGAAAACGAATGCGAGAGACACCGGTGCCTGAGCCTGCAGCAGTTCCCATCAAGCACTGATGAAGAGTGTGGACAGGGGGACACCGATAAAAGTGTGGGCAAGGGGACAAACCGGTGGCTGGGCCTGCCACAGTATCCAACAAGCACGAAACCCTCGTGATCCCAGCTTCAGGCATGTCCAACCAGTCCGTGATGAGTTCCATGGCTCCGTGGCATAGTTGCGAGCACTTGACATGCATTAAAATCCGACGAGAAGGGGGGCAGGCGAGATCATGGATCAAGCTAAGTCACGCTTTCAGATTTTAATGGCATTGAAATTCCTGCACCCTGCAGGCTGTCATTTCGGGGCACGGCCTCATGCCGTCAACACACGCTACACATGCCATAGCATTGCAAGAATGGCGCCATTCATGCAATGCTATGGCATATTTTTAAGAGGCAATGGCCTCAAGAACCACAAGTTTGCTACCTTTTCGAGACATAATCGTTCGCCGCAAAAGCAGGTTAAGTTGAACACGCATTTTTGCGGTTTTCACTGTGACTTTCCATTCTTCTAGATTCGGACTTCACACAAGTTTCAATCAAAGCTTGACCCTGCTAGAAGCCCAAAGTGAGGATTATGGAGGTGGGGGAGGGGGATTCGGAATAGGCCATTGGGCACTAGCCGTTACTACGAAGACATCATCCTAATATGATTGTAATAATAGGATTGCCTTTCGAGGCTATCAAATCATAATGGGATGGGATTCATTTAAAGCGTTAATTTATTCTGTCGAGTGAACGCACTGCATCCCTGGACACGAGCTTGACGTGAGCTCTAGAAAGCGCTTTCATGCACCACAAAATTGTCCACACAAAGTTGTCAAAAGATTGAGATTGAGGCGACAATGTGAACACGCCCGTACTCTCGTGCTGATTACAGATAAATCTACTCTTCGTCATAATGCATTTTCAGGAACCGAATGCTGTCAGCGCAAAAAAAACGGGCCAAGCCGCGGGGCAGGCCAACCTGAGGGAGGCAGGCTAAATTCGGGGAAAGTGTACATCCGCTGCAGCCCTAGGCCCACCCACTTGCCCAGCCCTAGGCCCACCCACTTTCCCAGCCCTGGTCCCACCCCCTTTCCCAGCCCTAGGCCCACCCACCTACCCAGCCCTAGGCCCACCCACTAACCCAGCCCTAGGCCCACCCACTTACCCAGCCCTAGGCCCACCCACTTACCCAGCCCTAGGCCCACCCTCTTACCCAGCCCTAGGCCCACCCACTTACCCAGCCCTAGGCCCACCCACTTACCCAGCCCTAGGCCCACCCTCTTACCCAGCCCTAGGCCCACCCACTTACCCAGCCCTAGGCCCACCCACTTGCCCAGCCCTAGGCCCACCCACTTACCCAGCCCTAGGCCCACCCACTTACCCAGCCCCATGGACTGCGTACATGGTTCTGACTACAAAATAAGTTGTATGGGAGTGGCAGCCTAAAATTAGCACTGATGTGCATGAGCTGAGCAAATGACATGTGTACGGGAACTCACCATCAGCAAAAACAGATTCTCTTGAATCGACCGAGTTTAAGCGCTTGGGTTTCCCGTCAATGATGTCTGGCACGACTCCTCCCTGCAAGACGGAGGAGCTGCCTGAGAAAGATCATCCCCACGATGCATGCAATGTGGTCACCCCATGGTGCATGCCCTCGCTCTTTCACAGCATTTGGGTCATGCATGGGAGTGTTTTTAAATCTCAATATGCATGTTGTACTTTTTCCATTCATCGCCATGCATGGTAAGCCGGTATCTGCCACTGGCACAGTCACAGCCACTTGTGTATCTGCTGCATGCCGGTGACGACGTACCCTTACGACATTCAGCTCTTTCCGCAGCATGGCTGCCTCTTCCTCAGCAGCCTTCAGCCTAGCGAGGACATCTTCATTTAGTCCCAACGGCTGGTCTTTCCCAGACTTCACGACTTGTCGGCAACACGGCCGGCCCGACTGCCTCCGATGCGAAAGGAGAGCCTGGCAGCGATTTGCACGAATGCCTAACATTTTACGTCCGAATTCCTTGCGTGATAAGTACCTGGATTAAAACCTCTGGTGAACTTTCATCCCCGTGGGCCTGTGAGGTATGAGGTCAGATGCAGCATGCAGGAGCCTGAAGTGTGACGCCCTACTTTATTTCTTTCGTCAGTTGGGATCAGGGGAAAGCGGATCTAGGGCGCATGTTAGGGGCAAAATCGCAGCTCTTCAGAGCAATTGTATCGTCTCTTCAACATTGCAAAACTGCGTATTGGTTAGCATCCCCTCAGAAGCATTGTGCCCCGGCCTTTGCTCATACAAGAGGTTTATATTCTGAGTTGATATTCATACATCCCGTTAGAAATTGCTGGAGCGCTCACATAGGAGAATCGAGAGGCATGTCGAAATCGGTTCGAGAGTGGTACCCGCCGGCAGGGGCAGAGAACGGCACATCTTCCACGACTTTAAAGCTCTACAATTCTTTGCTTGATGAAAAGGTTCCTTTTGTGCCCGTTGGAGGCCTTGGGTCTAAACAGATCACTTGGTACACTTGCGGACCCACCGTGTATGATATTGCGCACGTCGGACACGCTAGGAACTACCTCACGTTCGACATCATCAGAAGAATACTGGAGGACTACTTCGGCTATAACTGCCTATTCGTCATGAATGTGACAGATGTTGATGACAAGATCATCCTCAGGGCTCGTAGGAACTACCTGCTGGCTCAATATAAAGGCAGCGCAAAGGGCGCGGAAGAGGTAGATTAGCCTCCTCCACATGCAACGATTTCTCCCGCAGAATGTGCATCTGCGCATGGCAGCGCATGCCCACACTCGTCCATGCTTCTCAACATGGGTTGCTTGGGCAACAAACACCATGCTTGCTCTATCTTGCCCAGGTCTGGGCCTATGCTCTCTTGTCCGTTCAAGATAGTCTCGACAAGCAGCTGAAGAAGCATGGCCAGGCTGTAGCCCTAGTCGAGGTGGCAGACAAGTGAGTGGCAAGAGCTGTCCAAACTTCATAATAACTGGAGAGGAGGACTGCGCACCCGGGCTTTTTTCCGTGTTTTGTCTCAGGTTTTGAAGGGTTGAGCGGCCAGCCTCTCACTTTATAAGGGTCCATGCAAAAGAAAGGACTGACCATCGTGGCACGAGCTTGGTTCGCTTTATGTCCGGCAGCTGTCCGCGCCTGTCTAGGCCTTTCTTTGACTCTTCTGCCTTCCCATCTTGCTGTTGACCAGGGAGGTTCAGGCGGCATCCGAGGACACCGAGAAATCCGCCAGAAAAAAAAAGGCAGAGCTCGAAACTGCTGTAAAAAACGAGGCCCACAAACTACATCAGATTGAGGTTGCCCTGGCGTCACTCCATGCGCTCAAGCCCTCAGGTAGCCTTTGACTATTTTAGCGCGCTGCATCTACAAATCAGCTACGGTACATCACGGTCCACAGCCGTGAGGGGCTGGCTGCTTGGACCACCGGCCGTAGGCTGATCAAGGTTTGGCCCCACCGGCCGTAGGACTTGGACCAGGACTTGGGCCACCGGCCGTAGGGTCAAGGTTTGGTCCCAATTTTGTGATTGACCCGATGGTGGCCGCCCAGCGGCCCCCCAAAGGTGGTCAGGCACACACTAAAATAATCACTGCAGGTGACGCTAATGGCCTCATGCTTGCGAGCAATAGTTGCGGCTGATTCTTACCATCTTGAGATTGGGTGCAATATTATTTTGTCGTCATCGAAAATCGTGACTCTCTGCTCTCACCTACCTTAATGATTGCTCAATCTTTCCTGAATGATGCATGTAGGTTAGCAGTGAGTGATATAGTCATGTAGATGGCGAAGGATGTTATCCCCAACCCTGTGACACTCAAGAAAAGCCACAGGCTACATGGTGGCTGAGCGACACGCACTGCTGACCGAGCTGTTCACACTCCCATGCACTATACCCACACAACAACCCACACCAAACACACATTTGTCTGTCTCGTGCGGCCAGTTGGTATTGTGTGATTTGTGATCACATCCCCGCTGAAGAATTATGCGTGGCTGCACACAGGGCCTGACTCCGCCGGCATTGAGGCCATTCTGTCCGTGACGGGGGACTTTGTGGCGGAGTCCCTGGACAGAGCACTTGGGTCTGACTTGACCGACAGCTCAATCTACCGCGCGCATGCTGCCAAGTATGAGGTCAGTGCTGTCAGCGCAGTAAGGGTTTTGCGTTGGCTCAAGGCCCTTGCTGCGGCTCAAGACTGATTGTGTTGAGAGATGGTGAAATCTCTTGAAGCAGTCAGAGGGTCAGGCAAAGCAGGGGCTTCTAATTGACTTCAGGATGTCCTAGACACCCTCAAGAGGTTGTCTGCTTAAGTAGTAGACCGGGCCATGGTGGTGGTGGCTGTAATCTGCTTCCCTTTAGTCATAATCCCCAGTAGGCTGAGTGGTATGACGTCGCTTGGCAGCACACCCTAATGTGTGGGGGTCGAATCCTACTATGGTTTATTTACTGTGCTCCAGGTTTAAGCGGGGAAAACGTTTGGCGCTTCATTGAAAAGGCCCCGTAGAATGTCGGAAGTGGGCTTCCCTTCATCGGAATAGCACTGCTGTGGGCCGAGCAGTACCTCACGCCTCGGAGGAGCTCACAGTCTTTCTTTCTTTCCGGGGCTGAAACCTGTGGCTAACAGCCGAGGCTCGACTCGAGCCCTCACCTCCCTCGCCCCCCTTCCACGCCTGTCTTCTCAGGCCGAATTTTTTCAGGACCTCGACACATTGGGCTGCCGCCCACCGGATGTGATCACGCGTGTCAGCGAGTACATTCCAGAAATCGTCGAGTAAGTGTTGCTGTTATGAAGCTAATGCAACCACCCAAAATGTGAACTGCATGCCCAGTAACACAACGTGAGATGTATGTGTGGCTCACGGCCTGCTCCTAGTGCGCATACTAACAATCCTTGCACAATACCCTTGCATTATCCTTTCATAATATCCTTGCATTCAATTATCCTTGCATCCAAATACTCTTGCATTATCCTTGCATTCAATTATCCTTGCATTATCCTTGCATTATCCTTGCATAATATCTTTGCATTCTCCTTTCTTAATATCGTTGCACTCAAGTATCCTTGATTCAAATATCCTTGCGTTACATTTCCCAGGTACGTACAGCGCATCATGAGCAACGGCATGGCGTATGAGAGCAACGGCTCCATTTACTTTGACACGCGCAACTTCAGGTAACGCCTCGTTGCAGCCTGGGGCCTTTCGCTGGGTCAAGGTCCGAGTTAGAGTCTCGACCAATCCCGTTGGAGCTGGTGCAGCACCAGGGATGCAGCAGAGCAGAGTACAATTATTAAATCCCTTGCGACGCCAAATCTTTAGTCAGCGGCGTCGGGGGTCGTCGGGGGTTGGGGCATGTTTCAAGGGCTGATGGCAAGGTGTGGGCGGAGGGGTGGCGAAGCTTGTCCTGGATGCTGTCTGGGGCATGGGGGGGGTCTGTCCATGGACTCCTGCCTTTGAACAGATGCGGTCGAACCCTGAACCCTAAAGGCTATATCAAAAGGTTTGGTGCAAACATCTCACAGCCACCATGCACCACATTGGTAAAATACGACCAGTACTGGTAGGCTACTGGTACCACTATGCTACTGGTACCACTCGACGGTATGCTGATCCTGATTTCCTGAACACGGATGGCGATTTTATTCAGCTGCATGACAGGAGGTAGCTAAGAAATAGGCCATCGATAATGTATTGTGTGACCGGAAAAATGATACTCACGGTTGCGGAGCGGCATGCCGCTGACGTATATTTTTTGCATGGGGAAATCCCGTACCCGGCTTCAGAGGCTTAGGAGGGAGGCACACACCTTCAGCACGATTTTCTTCCGTTTTTTCCTTAGCTAATTCTAATTGTGTGCGCTTTTTCTAATATTTTTTTGATTTTGAAATTCGTTTTGGCACGCCGCAGAGAAGTATGCAAGGGGTGAACCCTTGTGACGCAGTCCTGGTGATAATCAACAAAAACTCTAGCTTCATGTGCAGCTTCATGTACAGCTTCATGTAGAGCTTCATGTACACCCTGAAATTTGCCGCCGGAGAGAAGCGGGGTGGTGATGGGAGGAGAAGGGTGACATAAGGGGTAGCGAGGTAGACTGAGTGCTACTGCTTTAGGTAGCTTTTGTCAGCCACTTACGCTGCCGTAGATTTGATTTGCCTTCCCTCGGGAATCAAAAACATATTTCTTTTAATGCTGCCCTCAGGGCAGACTGTCGACCAAAACTCTAGATTCCTGACGGAAGATTGGCATCGATTATCGATAAGTAATAAAAATGCATGGATCCCCCAACCACCCAAAACAACAGTAAGTGTGAGGGAAGGCAAAGCAAATCCATGGTACTGTTGGTATGTCGAAACTTGGATATCCTGGAAGAAAACCTGGTGCCTTGAATATTCGGTCCGCTGCAGGGAGTGTGTTCACACCTGCGGCAAGTTGAAACCCTGGGCCCTGGCTGCTGCAGGGAGTGCGGCCACACCTACGGCAAGTTGAAACCCTGGGCCCTGGCTGCTGCAGGGAGTGTGGTCACACCTACGGCAAGTTGAAACCCTGAGCCCTGGCTGCTGCAGGGAGTGCGGCCACACCTACGGCAAGTTGAAACCCTGGGCCCTGGGATCTGCAGGGAGTGTGGTCACACCTACGGCAAGTTGAAACCCTGGGCCCTGGCTGCTGCAGGGAGTGTGGTCACACCTACGGCAAGTTGAAACCCTGGGCCCTGGCTGCTGCAGGGAGTGTGGTCACACCTACGGCAAGTTGAAACCCTGGGCCCTGGCTGCTGCAGGGAGTGCGGCCACACCTACGGCAAGTTGAAACCCTGGGCCCTGGGATCTGCAGGGAGTGTGGTCACACCTACGGCAAGTTGAAACCCTGGGCCCTGGCTGCTGCAGGGAGTGTGGTCACACCTACGGCAAGTTGAAACCCTGGGCCCTGGCAGCTGCAGGGAGTGTGGCCACACCTTCGGCAATTTGAAACCCTGGGCCCTGGCTGCTGCAGGGAGTTTGGTCACACCTACGGCAAGTTGAAACCCTGGGCCCTGGCTGCTGCAGGGAGTGTGGTCACACCTACGGCAAGTTGAAACCCTGGGCCCTGGCTGCTGCAGGGAGTGCGGCCACACCTACGGCAAGTTGAAACCCTGGGCCGTGGGATCTGCACTCTTGGCGTCGGAAGGCGAGGGGAATTTTGAGACGAGCGAGAAGCGGACCGCGACCGACTTTGCGTTATGGAAGGCAACCAAGCCAGGAGAGCCGTTCTGGGAGTCCCCTTGGGGCAAGGGCCGACCAGGTGAAGGGAGGGATAGAGGAGGGGGGAAGGGAAGGGGGACAGGGGAGGGGGGCAGAGGAGGGGGACAGGGGATGGGGGCAGAGGAGGGGGGAGGAGGAGGGGGGAAGAGGAGGGGGCAGAGGAGGGGGGAAGAGGAGGGGGCAGAGGAGGGGGGCAGAGGAGGGGGCAGAGGAGGGGGGCAGAGGAGGGGGCAGAGGAGGGGGACAGGGGAGGGGGCAGAGGAGGGGGACAGGGGAGGGGGGCAGAGGAGGGGGGAAGAGGTGGGGGCAGAGGAGGGGGGCAGAGGAGGAGGGGCCTGGAAATTTAGTCTCCATCTTGAAACCAGAAACACTGACTGCTTGCTGCTGCTGCTGCATAGGCTGGCACATTGAGTGCAGTGCCATGGCCAGCTCCATCCTGGGGCCCCAGATGGACATCCACAGTGGTGGGGAGGACCTCAAGTTCCCACATCACGACAACGAGCTCGCGCAGGCAGAGGCGCACTATCACCACGAGTGAGCTGCCATGAGGGGTCGGGGTGGGCTAGAATATCTGCGGTGCAGTTCAGAGGATTCGAATTGGCTTCCCTCATCATTCACGTTGTTGAGGGGTGAGGGATTCATTAGATGGCTTATTTTCGCTTGATGTCAATGCCTGGTTTAGTCGAAATCTAGAGTTTGTGTCCATGTTTGGGACTGAGGGAAGCATTAAATGAACGAAGAAGCCATGCTGGGGGGAAGGCAATTCAAATCTACAGTATCTGCAAACACATATCTGCAAACGAATATCTCCTACAAATATCTACGGGACCTGCAAACAAATATCTCCTACACATATCTGCAAATAATTATCTGTGATAGGGAGCTGTAGGGCCAGGGATGGAAAGGGAGGTACCGGAGAGGGCGGACTGCCTCTCGCCCCTGAGAGGCTCGCCTGAGCAGATGTATGGCCCCGAGGCTGCCCTGTCTTGGAGGTGCCTTTTGATGCGCCTTTCAGCCCAATGCCTGGTTCTCTTGCCGCTGCTTGACAGGGGATGCCGGCAGTGGGTCAACTACTTCCTGCATGCCGGGCACCTGGAGATTGAGGGCCTCAAGATGTCCAAGTCGCTCAAGAACTTCATCAGCATAAAGTGAGGGTTTAGGGTTTCATCAGCATAAAGTGAGGGCCCAAATGTTGGCTCGCTACACTCTCATTCGCCACTCTCTTTTGGTTGGCTTCCAGACAACATTCGACGAGAACTGGCCTGGTGAAGCAAGGGCCCTAAACCCGAAACCCAACCCTGGCACATGGCCCCCTTCATGCATCTTGCATGTGCTGAAATAGGAGGATAAAGACTTGGGTAGGGGGTGCTGGCAGCTCCCGTTGTGATAGGCACTGATACCCCAGCGCCACCTCATCACGCTTGACTAGTCGACACGCATTCAAGCCAGTTGGCTGCCCGAGCCTGGGCGGCGGGGTCAATTTGGGTCGGGCATTTGGCGGCGCCGCGCCGAGTCAGTTGGCGGCGGGGTCAATTTGAGAGGGTACGTTCCCAGCAATGTCTGGCCCAGCCCAAGACTGCGCGCCAGGCTCGTCCTCGTTCGAACGCCATTCATGTCTGTTGATGGGGTCGTATCCCTCTCTCCCGCGTTACCCAAGGCACACATTTTTTGCAATCTGATTAGGAACAGCCGGCGCTCCTTGTGGTCCCGGAGCTTCTGCCTCTCAGATACAGCTGGGATGACCATGCTAGGCTTAGGGTGTAGGCCCTTGACCCTTAACCCATGCTGGGATGACCATGCTGGGCTTAGGGTTTAGGGCTTGAACCCTAAACCCTTTACCCATGCTGGGCAGCTGTGTCTAAGCGGGTCCAGGGTGTTGCATGCAGCCTGCCCGCCCTCCTTTCAGATGTGAGGTGGCCTACAGCTCTTCTGCCGGCCTCCACAACTTACATAACTTATATGACTTCCGGCCACAGCTGTCAGGGGGGTGCTTTTGTTGTCAGCTTGTCAGCAGGGATTCCTCGGCCCAGTGTCTATTTTCGTGACTCAGCTACATGTCAGCTACAGCCTGGCTCCTCGCCAGAGGCCCCAGGTGTGGTGAGCGATGCAGCTTGGGCCGCCGGCCATAGACCGGTCCAGGTTTGGTCCCAATGAGGCCTCTGACGGCCGCTGAGCAGCCTCGTAACCGGGAAACAAGCTTGGCTGTGTTCACACTTACGTTGCTGGCTTGCAGGGAGTCCTTGGTCAAGTTCACACCTCGCCAGCTGTGTTCACACTTATGTGACTGGCTTGCTGGGATTCCTTGGTCAAGTTCACACTAATGTGACTGACTTGCCGGGATTCCTTGGTCAAGTTCATACTAATGTGACTGGCTTGCTGGGATTCCTTGGTCAAGTTCACACTTATGTGACTGGCTTGCTGGGATTCCTTGGCTGCATTCACACTTATGTCACTGGCTCGTAGGGAGTTCTTGGCCGTGTTCACACCTTTGTTGCTGGCTTGCAGGGAGTCCCTGGCCAAGTTCACACCTCGCCAGCTGCGCCTCATGTTCGTGCTCCAGTCCTGGAACAAGTCGATGATGTATGGAGATGCCGCCAGGTAGGACGCCAGGCTGTGGGCTGGACCTACCTAGAAGCAGCAGTGGCAGAATCACCCGCGGTGTGCTGGAAAGCAACAGGCAGTGTATCTTATTTCGTGACTCAGCTCAAACATCAGCTACAACCCAGCACCCGCCAGAGGCCCCGGTTGTGGCCAGCTGTGCCGCTAGGGTCGCCAACGGTAGACCGGTCCAGGTTGGGTCCCAATGGGGCCTCTGACGGCCTCAGGGCGGCCTGCTGATGGTGGCCTCGTAGCAAAAAGAAAAGAAACACTGTGGCCCACAGCCAACGCTTATTTGAGCCCGGACAGGCGGGTGGTTGCTACCTGTATGTGTGTGGACTTCAAATGTTCCCTTCAGCTTTTACATCTCGGAGCTTGAATCCTGAGGATGCCTGCCTGTAAGCCTGCACGATAGCCTTCATTACCCTGCTTGGGTGTTCCCCCACCATCTCCCACCAGCCGTCCTCCACACCTGAGGGCGGCTGAGTCTCCCCCTTTTCCTCCCGGGTCCCCACTGCTCCCTGCACAGGGTTGGGACGATGTCTCGTGTGCGTCGACTTCAAATATCCCTTCGATTAATGTATCTCGACCTTGAATCCGGAAGATGCTTGCCTGCGAGCCTGTGATAGTCGTCCTCATGATCCCTGCTTGGGTGCCCGGTTCCCACCAGCCACCCTCGCTATCCCTGCTTCAGTGTCCAATTCTCACCAGCCGCCCTCCCTAGCCCTGATTTGGTGTCCCACCTGCCCCCACCAGTCGCCCTCCGCACTGAGGGCAAAGAACTGAGTACCTCTGTCACAGAGGCTCTGTGAGACCATGCCCTTTTTCCATATGTTCCTTTCCTCCCTCCCCTCTCTGGGCGCTTACTAATTTACCATTTGCCACGCAGGGGAGAGATGAAATTTACCATTTTGTGGTAAATTGAAAATGTGCGTGGGATTTTTTTAGGGATCTCCTTCATGGGAGACTGTAAAAAAAGTGTGCCTAGAAAAAAAAAGTGACTAAAAAAACAAAAAAAATTGAGAGAAGACACGCAGCAGAACCTACTATGCCGGCCTGGACGGCTCACGACGCTCAGCAGGCACCGGGCAGGCGATCAAAATATGCGCATTGACAATGTGATTCTAATGCACTCAACGTCGAGTGTAGGCGATATGTATTCGAAAAGTTATTGCAGTCGCTGCGAATTGGGGGCCGATGACATCTCTCGCCGGCCAACCACCCATGTTACATACCGAAACGAGTGGCGACGCTCGGCATGCACGGCCTGGGTTGCAACGCAGTGTTATGCCGCAAGTGCGGCCTCGATCAAAAGCAGCGCATTAGCAATGTGGTTATATTGTGCTCAACGTCGGGTGTAGGCGATGTATATTCGTGAAGCTTTTTGGCCGCGCGGCGATGACACCTCTCGCCCGCCACCCACCCAATCGTCCGTGACTAATGCCGTACTGGTGTCAGTCGCTTACAGCCTAGCACCGACGATGCTGATCAAGCGGAGGTCGCGAGTTCGATACCTGCTGGTGGCAGAAAAAGTTGTTGCATACCGTGCGTTATCGCACTGACACGCCGATGGTTGTTCGCACCCGAAAGAAAACAACCCTGAAAAAGAGCGAAAGGTTGAAGAAAAGTAAATACACCAAAAGAAACCCGGGAAAGGTGCCAAAGATCCCCACGATTATTTTTTTTACTAATTTACAATTTCCCACGCAGGGGAGAGATGATTTCGCCGAGGGCTGAGTACCTCTGTGAGAGCATGCCCTTCTCTCTGGCCCGGTTGCCCCTCACCAATCTACCATTTCCCACGCAGGGGTGAGATGAGATGGACCAATTGACCAATTTTTAAACTTCACAATTTACCCTTTCCCACGCAGGGGTGAGATGAGATGGACCAATTGACCAATTTTTAAACTTCACAATTTACCCTTTCCCACGCAGGGGTGAGATGAGATGGACCAATTGACCAATTTTTAAACTTCACAATTTACCCTTTCACACGCAGGGGTGAGATGAGATGGACCAATTGACCAATTTTTAACTTCACAATCTACCCTTTCCCACGCAGGGGTGAGATGATTGCGCGGGAATCGCAGCTCAAGAACTTCTTCCAAAACGTGGAGGTAGCGACCCGGGGCGTCAATCAGACGGCAACAGTGGCACGATGGACGGTGAGGCGAAGCCCTTGAAATGCTCATTGTTTCTTTTTTCGGCTACGAGGCCACCGTCAGCAGGCCGCCTCACGGCCGTCAGAGGCCCCATTGGGACCAAGCGCCTACCGTCGGCACCCCAAGCAGCACAGCTGGCCACAACCGGGGCCTCTGGCGGGGTGCTGGGTTGTAGCTGATTTTTAGCTGAGTCACGAAATAAGAAACACTGCTGATGTCCGGGATGGCATGCCTATGAGACTCACGACTCTCCTCTCCCAACCCTCCATAAACGCTTTCGCTTGTCTGCTGCCCTGTTGGAATCATCAGTTACTCTTAGCATTGTGAGCTAGCCAATCCCGAGCAGGCACTAAACGGCGTCCAGAGCTCCCGAGTTATAACTCCCCTCTCTCTGCATGTGTGTGTGTGTGCCGGAGGATGAGCTCGACTTGGTGTCCCGAGCAGCACTCAACAGCTTCCTGCTCCTGCTGCTGCTGAGTTTACTTTCCTCTCTCTCTGCACGTGTGTGTGTGTGCCGGAGGATGAGCTCAACTTGGTGTCCCGAGCAGCACTCAATGGCTTCCTGCTCCTGCTGCTGCTCCTGCTGCTGCCGAGTTGACTCCTCTCTCTCTGCATGTGTGTCTGTGTGCAGGAGGATGAGCTCGACTTGTCCCCAGCAACACTCAACGGCTTCCTCCTGCTGCTCCTGCTGCTGCTGCTGCTGCTGCTGAGTTGAATACTCCCTCTTTGCATGTGTGTGTGTGTGTGTGTGCAGGAGGATGAGCTCAACTTGTCCCGCGCAGCACTCAACGGCTTCCTCCTGCTCCTGCTGCTCCTGCTGCTGCTCCTGCTGCTACTGAGTTGACTCCTCTCTCTGCATGTGTGTGTGTGCAGGAGGATGAGCTCGACTTGTCCCGGAAGCTGCAGGCTGTGCAGAACCAGGTGCACGAGCGGCTGTGCGACAACGTGGACACGGCCGGAGCAATGGACGCCATCTCGGGTCTCATCAAAAGTGTGAACACGTACCTGACAAAGAAGGAAGCGGTCGCAGAGACGGCCCCGCCGCAGGCCCTGCTCCTGCGTAAGGCAGCAGCTTTCGTGACGCGGATTCTGTCCGTGATGGGCATCGTTGAGATGCCTGCAGACAGGTGTGGATGTGTGGATGTGTGGTATGGGGTGCAATCATACTAGTTATTCCGTGTGTGTGTAGCATGGCAGGCCCTGTTGCACCTCCCTGGGATTGCTTGCAGTTTACGCAAACCATCGGATGATGTCCGACCCCTTTCAACTCTGCGGCGTGTTTGATCCTGGCGCAGACCTGGCTCCGTTGTGTGGTACGGGATACAAGGGTCTGGGTAGCATGACTTGCCCGGATGCACCTCCCTGGGAATGCTTTTAGTGCACACAACCCATCAGGACATGTCTGACCCCTGTCGTTGTTTGTTTGATCCTGGTGCAGACCTGGCTTTTCTGATGCGGCAATTTCAGCGGGGGATGGCAGGGGCGCCGCTGTCCTGGATTCGTTGGCAGCCTTCCGTGATGAGGTATGAATGGAATGAAACACGGGGGAGGCACACTATGATATGAGGGAGGTCACACTAAGACATGAGGGATGTCACACTATGACACGAGGGAGGTCACACTTTGGCACGCAAGTTGTCACACTATGACATTGAGGAGGTCCCACTGCGGTTCCGTCTCCTGCAGGTGCGCTCCCTTGCACGCTCCAAAGCAGGCAATGCAGAGATCGAGGCGGCATGCGCTCGCTGCCAGGCTGGTCTCGACAATACCCATGCCTCTGGCAAGGCCGCAGCCTACCTGGCCACCCTGAAGGCTTTCATGGATGAGGTGAGCGCACGGGGAGGGGGGGAGGGGAAGGGGCCTGTCACTTGGGTGGGCGGACCCATCTCCCAAAACATCTGCAGCAATATAAGCCGGGGGATGGTCATCCCTCCCAAGTGACAGGCCCCTTGGGAGGGGGGCAGATTTGTATATTTCTTGTGCTGATGTACTGGTAATGAAAAGTGACTAGACCCTGATAGTAGGGACTGCAGCTTCATAGGATGCGTGTTACTGTGTGCTGACTTGTTTTTGAACGTTTGAACATGACTGCTTGCATTGAGGTGATAAGCCTTCCCCTGCTCATGCCTCGCTCCTGTTCTGCTGATCTACAGCTCACTGCGTTGATGCGGACGGGAGCCGAGCCTAAGGAACTTCTGGCTGCCTGCGACCGCGTGCGGGACGGAGCACTGGTGGACCTGGGGGTACGGCTGGAGGACAGACCCGATGGTGAGACCTGGGGAGTAACTTGTTTTTCTTATTATATATTATTTTAAAGAAGAAAACGCGCTGAATGGTGGTGGCTTAAGCCAGGCAGGCTAGAAGCTCAGGCGTGGGTGCAAGACAGCCTGAATTCTGGCATGTAGTGTGCCATATGCTGACCAGCCTGATTTCTGGCATGCTGTGTACCATATGCTGACCAGCCTGATTTCTGGCATGCTGTGTACCATATGCTGACCAGCCTGATTTCTGGCATGCTGTGTACCATATGCTGACCAGCCTGATATCTGGCATGCTGTGTACCATATGCTGACCAGCCTGATTTCTGGCATGTAGTGTACCATATGCTGACCCCTACGTCACACATTTGGCCCCTTGGTTGACCCTGTCAATGAGCCTGGGTAACTTCTCTGCCTCTCTGTTGTGAAGAGACACAAGGTTGTTTTACCTTTTACCACCTTGCCTTTCCCAGGGAGAGGTGTTTGGAAGCTGGATGACCCAGCACTGCCCACCACTGCCCACCACTGCTCACCAGTCACCACTGCTCACCGCTGCCCACCACTCATCTCTGGTTGTCTTGCCACCTTGCCTTTCTCAGGTAGAGGTGTTTGGAAGCTGGATGACCCGGCAGCTTTGCGCGCTGAGCAGCAGGAGCGTATCCGGCAGGCAGCTGAGCAAGCCCTCAAGAAGTTGCAGATGCAGCTGGCCCTCAAGGTGAGGCTCGGGGGGGAGTACTCACCCAGTACCCTGTCTGGGTATGCTGTCTGGTATACTTGGGGGGGGGTACTCACTCGTTGCCCTGTCTGGGACAAGGGGCATGCAGTATGGTATATTTACACTATCAGAACTTGAACATCTTGGTTGAACGTCTTGGTGATATGATGTTGGTCCTCCTCCCTCTTTCTGCAACAGCAAAAGGACGGAGAAATTCGAGATGCTGATGGCCATGCCTAGCCAGGAGCAGTTTTGTTTTCCACAAAATAATAATGTAAGTCCTCCTCCCTCGTTTGCTGCCATGTGTCCACAGCTGAAGGACAGGGAGAAATTCGAGAAATTGATGGCCATGCCAAGCCCGGAGCAGAGCCTGGCTGACAAGTACAGCCGGTTTGACGCGGCAACCGGGGAGCCCACGCACGACAAGGACGGCAATGAGCTGGAGGGCAAGGTAAGCTGCAGTTCTCACACCAGTGACGTGGATTTAGGGATTGGGTTAAGGGTTTTTAAACCCTCAATCCTGCAGTTCTCACACAATCGACATCCATTCAAAGGGTTCAGATGTTAGGGTCTAGGACCTGGACCCTGAACCCTGAACTAGGCAGTTCTCACACAAGTTGACAAGTGGCACGGATTCAGGGTTTAGCTATAGGGTGTGTGGTACCTAAACCCTAAACCCTGCAGCTGTCACGCTAGTGGTAGTGTTGTTTGCACATCGCTATTGAATTTCGGTAACAGTTTGTGCGATCCCTGGAATTGTGGGATTATCAATATTCTTGTCCGTGTTTGGTATCGTGCTGCCCGGATGAGACCAGAGAGCTGTGCTTGCAACATTTCATGCTTTTTTGTGCTTTGCTGTATCCCTGTGCAGGCAAGAGACAAGGGCAGGAAGGACATGGAGAAGGCCAAGAAGTTCTTGGAGCCTCTTGCCAAGAAACTAGCGGAAGATCCTGATTTCATGTCGAAGCTGGCAAAGGAGATTGAAGTCATTAGCATGCAAGTTGAATCCCTTGCAGTCTGAGTATTTAATATGGCCACTCTGTTGGGTGTGACGACCGTGACCAGGAAATGTTGACCCCCTTTTCCCTCAATTTACTGTTTCGACTTTTTGATCTTTACTTGAGCCGCTTTACATTCGCATTATTCCTTAACTGCATTGCACTTGCTATGCTTTTACCGTCAAATGAATGAGCTATTTTGAAGGGCCATCCCTTAACCTGCACACATTTGGTCTGCGCCCACGGAAATCAGCTGACCTTATGGAAGGTTATGGTGTAACACCTGACCTCAGGTTGCTGCTCAAAAATGAAGCTCGAACACGTCGGTAAACAAAAATTCAGGAAAGTCAAGGGAGAAGGTACAAGAGGAAAGAAAGGAAAGCAATTTCACCCTCCAAACAACACGAACAAGAACACAAAGGTCGGGCAAACCGTAATCCCTTCCTGAAGAGACTACCTTCGAAAAGCTCAACTACATGAATAAAAGCGAAGATGGAGAGCATCTCCCCCGAGGAAAGTCCAGGTAACAGAAAAAAAAGTGCCACTCCAACAGGAAGCGCGAAGGCAGAAACTGAAAGCCCTGAAGACCTTGCCCAAAGAAAGGACCAAGAGCCATCAAGCGCATGTTCATATGACCACAATTTATGATGCTGGTGGAAGCATAGTAATATATTAGATATATCGCCTACTGGTTCCTCATACAATCATTTGGTAGTTCAATTGCTAGTGCAATGTGCTGCAAAAGGCCAAATATTTCAATGACGTTTCACCCCTGGGCCCTGCTCTAAAATGCTCGGCCGCGTAGAGGGAAGGAAATGGCAGAAGGGAAAAGAAATAAGAAGAAATATATCAACTCAGCACCACACAGCATTGCATGCACGTCAGCCTTTTCTGCATGTTTAGAACAGTGCATACTGCATACCCGCTGGGCCTTGCTGAACGCTTGGCCACGTGGGGCTGGTGGGGAATGACTGACTAGGCTCAATTCCAGCTACCATGCACAGCCTGGGCCTTTTCTGCATGTGATATAGCAAGATCTATAACGCACGCATGCAATATCGCGTATCAATAACGTTACACCTCTAAGCACAGTCAAAGCTAGGCCGCGTGAGTGCCCAAATGTTCAGAAGGAAGTAAAGAAGGCACTAAAAGGAAGAGAGGGGGAAAGGAACAAAAGGAGAGGCCGGGAAGGCAACGAAGACCAATATCGCGTGTGAGCTTGCATTGTTTACTTAGTGCGGGCTCTATACTTAGGCGCCCACGCGGCCGAGCCTTTTTTGAGCAGGGCCCAGAGGTGTAACGTCATTGACTTAGTGCGGGTTCTACCAACTAGTACCATGGCGGGGCTACCCCTGGGCCGCCGACTGTGACCAAACCTAGACCAACATAGGGCCGGTGAAAAGAGAAGCAGATCTTGCTGTACCAATTGAATCAGCAGATATCTTTGTACTATTGGCAAGCTCTGCAGAGCGGAGGCTGTGACGTCCCAGAAAAAAACTGAAACGTCGTAAAATAATTGAAGTAGTGGCTTGCAATACCGCATGGTGCGCAGTGGGATGTCTCAAGCTGCGGCCCAGGGACTTGCCCATCCATAAGGCAACTGACTCTCGGAAGCGTATAATTCCTTTTCTTGCATGCTGCTCAAATTGTCGACGACCTGGGCAGGTGGGTGCGAACTGAAGCGCATGCGGACCGTGTGCATGCGGACCGTGGACGGAGCTGAGCTACTATTTGAATGCCGTAACAAGTGTCGCTTCCACTCAGAAGCCATCATACATCACGTGTTTACGCACTTGCCGCCTTGGTTTGCGATGTTTGTTGGTGTCGAGGACATCGCCCGAACTCAGTCCAGTCACGCCCGGAGTCCCCGCTCGATCGGACGCTTTCCCCGGTCATCCGGAAATGCCGCAGTTGAAAGCTAGCTTCACTGCAGAATCCGAGCTCTGGCGCACAGCGTGCAATATAACTATGCGCAGCGCAGAATGTCGAGTTCTGGTGCAGTGGGTCTTCGCATGTGCGCGCTTTCCTTATTCGCAAGCTGCGACGTTTCTATGCGATCAGTCCAGTCAGAAGACAAACTTTTCTATTTTTTTCTGTCACGTGATTGCGAGCGTTTTGCAGGTGGTGAAGGCAGGGATATACGGGATGACACGATACTGACCCGGGGATGCTGATGACATAATCATGACCTCCGGAAATTGATGACGTAATCGTGACCCCCACCCGGGTATTCCCATGACGTAATCATGACATACCTTGACATACACGCTGTTTGTTGCCATAGGAGGGCTATTATGTGTGGGAGGCTATCCATACCGGTCGGCAGTCGACCACAAAGCAGCAGCTTGCTCCTCGTCCTTCAATACACACGAGATTGCTTTGCTTTCTGTGAATCGGCAAGATGGTTGCAGCCTATGGTACATCGATCCAGATATTGAAGCCGGCAGTGCAATCGGCGGATTTAGCGCCGGGCAGTGATGTGGAGGCGGGATCGTCGTCGATGGATCTGTCTCGACAGCCGTCCCACCGTGGAATTGATGTCACATTCAAGGTGAGCGGCTGATATCCCTTTAACTTCCAGGCCGGGTCCCAAGTGATGGAGATGCGAGGGGGGAGACAACAGGGGAGCCAAGTGCAGGTCG
Organism: Limnomonas spitsbergensis; assembly: GCA_037349105.1. Taxonomy (NCBI): domain Eukaryota; kingdom Viridiplantae; phylum Chlorophyta; class Chlorophyceae; order Chlamydomonadales; genus Limnomonas; species Limnomonas spitsbergensis. The sequence continues at coordinate 20,004 of JAYJMM010000087.1, read as the reverse complement.
GTGTATGCGGAGAGTACGCACTGACCGTACCGTGCGTTACGCATACACAGCGTAAATTGACACGCGTCAGCCGTAGCAATGCCGGGATTTTGTTGTTGGTTTTCGGTTTTAGAAATCGCCTCGCCTTCGCTTGTTTGTCACACGCGTTGAGAACAAGCAGCTCACCCCTGCAACTTCCCGACTGGTACTTCATTCGTACCGACGGATTGTGAGAACAATATCAGCAGCTTGGCTGACTTTTTTTCTAACACCTAAGTTTGACCTGTTATCGGTATAGCTCTGCCTGGCTGTTGATGGTGCATGATTCGCCGCGTCCCATTCCCTCTCCTCCAAGAGATAACTGCTGCAAACAGCTTTGCCGACCCCCTACCATGACCAGCTACGTGCTCATGCTGCTGATGCTGCAGGATCTTTCCTACTCCGTCCCCTCCAACATGAAGAAGGGGGAGCCTGCTGTCTTGCTGGCGGGTGTCAGTGGTTTCTTTACCAGCGGCCAGCTAGTCGCACTCATGGGGCCCTCAGGCAGCGGAAAGACGGTGGTCGCGGATTTGTCTAGGGTTTAGGGTTTCATGTCGTCTGGGTTTAGGGTTTGGGGCTTAGTTGCCGACACGATGGCTGGCCAAGCACATGTTCTTCAGCAACTCAAACAAAATTAGTTTAGGGTTCAGGGTTCAGGGTTTTCAACATTTCATCCTGGAGGACAGCAATGGGCCCCAGCCTGACACTGCTTTGTTTCAGCTACCATTCAGCTACAGCACGACATATGCCCTACGGGCTCCTGTCGCAGGGGCCTGGTGGAACATGTCCTGCTTCAGCTACCATTCAGCTACAACATGGCCTATGGGCTACCGCTGCAGGGGCCTGGTGTGACATGCCCTGCAGCCATGGACACCAGCTGCAGGTTAGTCAAAGTTTGATCCCGATCAGCTGACTCAGTGGAGACTCTCCACTGCTGTCGGACAGCTCAGGGGCTTGCCGAAAGTTCTCAGGGGCTTGCCGCAAGTTCTCTTGGGCACACAAAACGAATGCTGTGGCTTGGCAAGCATAACCCCATTCAGCAGATGCAGACCTTGATTCATTTGCCCTCAAACCATTTGTTTATTTAAAATATTCCCACCGTGCTATTCTGTCGAACAGACCCTGCTGGACATCCTGTCCAGACGCAAGACCACCGGGGGCATTCAAGGCGACGTCCGGTTCGGAGGCGCAGCACCCAGCAAGGCCTTCCTGCAGCGACACACAGGCTTCGTGGAGCAGTTTGGTGGGAAAATACATTATTTGCATGGCAACCTGATAATACAGGATATCACAAAAAACAGCACTTATTTACAGGTTACAGGATACTGTGTGTAATTTTGAATTCTGACTGAGATATTTGAATTGCAATGGGTTCCGGAGACGGAGGGTGGGTGGGTGGTAGGCTTTGGTGCTCGTTTTTTTTGGGGGGGATGGGGTCCCTGGCTTTCTTGTTTGCCCCCCCCTTGGGATACTGCACAAAACAGCACAGTTCAGCCGGATTGCACTACCAATATGGCACCAATATGTAGCACGGCACGGTACGGCACAGGTTCAGCCAGCTTGTGCCTCCATGTAAGTGAATATGCTGCATGCCTGAAGCGTGGATTGAGGCAGATGCCCATGCTGGCAGTAGCATAGGGCAGGGCAGGTGGCTGAAACATCGTCAGCCTGAATCCTGAATCCTGAATCCTGAATCCAGAATCCAGAATCCAGAATCCAGAATCCAGAATCCAGAATCCTGAATCCTGAATCCTGAATCCTGAATCCTGAATCCTGAATCCTGAATCCTGAATCCTGAATCCTGAATCCTGAATCCTGAATCCTGAATCCTGAATCCTGAATCCTGAATCCTGAATCCTGAATCCTGAATCCTGAATCCTGAATCCTGAATCCTGAATCCTGAATCCTGAATCCTGAATCCTGAATCCTGAATCCTGAATCCTGAATCCTGAATCCTGAAGCCCGGAATTAGAATCCTGAAACCTGAAAATTTGAAAGGAGACCCCGCTCTGCTCATCAGGTCATTCACCACACTGACGACTGCTCACGCGTGCGGCTTGACGCCCACAAATAAAAATGCGAAAACATCAAAACTGAATCCTTGAGCCTGAAGCCTGCTATGTTTGCAGACACGCTCATCAGTTCATTCACCTTTGCGCATATGCTCATGTATATGGCTTGAATCCAGACATATGGGAACTAATTCCTAACATGCTCATCACCTGCTACCCGTACAGACACGCTCATCAGTTCATTCACCTTTGTGCACATGCTCATGTATATGGCTTGAATCCAGACATATGGGAACTAATTCCTAACATGCTCATCACCTGCTACCCGTACAGACACGCTCATCAGTTCATTCACCTTTGTGCACATGCTCATGTATATGGCTTGAATCCAGACATATGGGAACTAATTCCTAACATGCTCATCACCTGCTACCCGTACAGACACGCTCATCAGTTCTTTCACCGTTGAAGAGATGCTCATGTACACGGCCTGCCTGAAGCGTCCGTTGGGAGAGTCACGGGAGAGCAAGCAGCATGCGGTGGACGTCCTGTTGGAGAAGCTGGGCCTGGTGGGCTGCCGGGGAGTCCGCATTGGAGACCCGCTAGCCAAGGGCATCAGCGGCGGCCAGGTGAGGGGCATTGGATCTCCAATGTTGTTAAAATTTCCCCAATTTCCAATAATTTCTGATTTTCAAATCGAAACGACATTATAAAACCTTGATCTCAATAAACTTCCCAAGCTTTGATTTTGGAAGCTGGGTCAAGAGATCACATGGTATGTCGAGCTTGTGTTGTCTTACCTGCCAGCTTATCTGCTGTTCTTGCTGTTGCTGTTGTTGTTGTTGTTGTTGTTGTTGCTGCTGCTGTGGCTGTTGATGCTGCCCCTGTTGCTGCTGCTCTTGTTGTTGCTGCTACAAGCCCAGCCGCTGCCGCTGCTGCCGCTGCTGCCGCTGCTGCCGCTGCTGCCGCTGCTGCCGCTGCTGCCGCTGCTGCCGCTGCTGCCGCTGCTGCCGCTGCTGCCGCTGCTGCCGCTGCTGCCGCTGCTGCCGCTGCTGCCGCTGCTGCCGCTGCTGCCGCTGCTGCCGCTGCTGCCGCTGCTGCCGCTGCTGCCGCTGCTGCCGCTGCTGCCGCTGCTGCCGCTGCTGCTGCTGCTCCTGCTGTTCTTGCTGCTGTTGTTGCTGCTGTTCCTGTTGTTGTTGCTGTTGTTGCTGCTTCAAAACCACCTATTGCTGCTGCTGTTGCCACATGCCTACTTTGCAGGCCAAGCGCACCAACATTGGCATTGCGTTGATCACCAACCCCCTGGTCCTCTTCCTGGATGAGCCGACCAGTGGCCTGGACTCCTTCACGTGAGCCCGAGGAAATAAGGGAGGGGGGTCTGTAGTTGAGCAAAGATAAACCCGCGCACATCGCCGGCCTTGATGTTTTCATCCGAGCACTCGGAAATAGAAAAGGGGTGGGTCTGTAGTTGAGCAAACCATTAAGTCGGTCAGCAACGCAGGCCAGTGGCCTCGACTCTTTCACACGAGCACTGGGAAGGAGGGGGAGGGGGGTCTGTAGTCGCACAAAGATGAACCCACGCACATCACTGGCCTCGATGCTTTCACCTGAGTGCAGAGGAGGTACTGCAGGTGAACACACATGTAACCACTCCGACCAGTGACCTTCCGTGACTCTAGCACTCCAGAGCTAGGAAAACCCTGGTGCGAGGGCTTGCAGATGTTGGCACCTCCGTGTGTGCGACCATCCACTCCCCGACTATTTGGATTCGTATTTTAAAGTCAACTTGAAATGCCGGGTTCGAATGTCATGCACGCAGGGCCCACGAGGTCATGACCCTGGTGCGAGGGCTTGCGGACGATGGCACCTCCGTGTGTGCAACCATCCACTCCCCATCAGCCTCGACTTTCCAGCTGTTCCATTCCATCATGATCCTTCTGCTTGGCGGAATGGTGTACTTCGGTCCGGCAGGTGTGTACTGCAGAGGACATTGTATGTACTGCATGGGACGTTGTATGTACTACAGGGGACGTTGTATGTACTGCAGGGGACGTTGTACGTACAGTGGACGTACCTTGGCCCATCAGGTGCACAGTGTCGCAGACTGGCATATTTCAGTACAGCAGGTATGTACTGCAGAGTACATTGTACATGCAGTGGACGTACCTAGGCTTATCAGGTACGCAGTGTGGCGGTATGGTGTACTTCGGTCCAACGGGATAGCACAGCGGCGCCAAACATGTAGACGCCATACTTTGGTAGCCCTCATCCACAGACTCAGCCCCCCTCTCCTCCCATTTGCCTCCGCTTGCCCTTGACAGGCACCCCTGCCATGTCTTATGCCAGCTCCTACTGGGCGCCCATGGAGGGAGGCGACGCCGACCAGACGGACGCCGAGCTGCTCGTGGCCCTCATCACCACCGCCGACCGGCGAGGAGAGGCCGCGGCGCTCCGCCAGATATACGACAAGAGCCAACTGAAAAATGCAAGTGCCTGGTTGGTTAAGTGTTCAGTCAGGGTTTATGGTAGGGTTAAGGTCTTGGTTGGTTCAGGGTTTAATAAGAGTTCACAGTGCCCAGTACGTAAATTTGATTTGCCTTCCCTCGGGCATAAAGAATGATTTCTTTGAATGCTGCCCTCAGGGCAAACAGTCGACAAAATCTCTAAAATCCTGACTGAAAGGGGTGTCGACAATCGACAATTAGTAGATGTAAGGATCCCTCAAAACCCCCAATAACGCTAATTATGAGGGAAGGCAAAGCAAATCTTCGGCAGGTTTCAGGTTATGAGCAGTCCCTGTTGAGGGCTTAGGTTCAAGCCCATGTTTAGGGTTCAGGTCATATGTCCTGGTTTAGGGCTTACATCAAAAGTCCATGTCATCAGTCACCTAGCAGGACCACAATGCGCTTCTAGCCCTAAACTCCATACCCTAAACCCTAAACTCTAGACCCTAGACCCTAAACCCTTAACCCTAAACCATAAACCCTAAAACAGCTTGGTGTGCGTGTCTTCACGCAGAAGAACGAAGCTCTCCTCAACGGAATGATGAAAGCTGACAGCGCCGACAGCCCCGGCGGGGATGTGAAAGGAGCTGCCCCGGTGGCCGCCTCCAACGCTGCCCTGACGGTTCAAAACGCAACGGCCACCCCCTGGTGGTATCAGGTGAGATTGGTTACCACAAAAACCCCAACCCTATACCCTATATCCTGCACCATGCACCCTTAACCCGAATCCACCAACCCTATACCCTGCACCCTAAAACCTGCACCCTACACCATAGACCCTGCACCCTAAACCTTATACCCTATACCCTGCACCCTAAACCATTAAACCGAAACCCTACACCCTGCACCCTAAACCTTATACCCTAAACCCTACACCCTGCACCCTAGACCATTAACCCTAAACCCTACACCCTATACCCTGCACCCTAAACCCTGAGGTGCAAATCCTGACCCCCAGATCCCCAAGCCCCGGACGCTTATAAGCGTCCCATGCTTCTAATCGTTCCACTCTTATAATCGACCCATGCTTCTAATCGTTCCACACTTATAATCGTCCCATGCTTCTAATCGTTCCACACTTATAATCGACCCCTGCTTCTAATCGTTCCACACTTATAATCGTCCCATGCTTCTAATCGTTCCACACTTATAATCGACCCTACCCCCCCTCGGTGGCATCTGGGGTCACATGCGGGCACAAGCATTAGCCCAACATCCTACACCCTACGCCCTACACCTGCTACCTGAAACCCAAACCACAAACTCTCAACCTCTTTTTTGACGTGTCTGATAAAAGCGACTCAGACATTTTCCCTGCCCGCGCCACAGTGCCTCCTTCATACTCAATGTGGCTCCAAGGCCGCTGCAAGAGTTTTCCATTCTTTCAGAAAATTAGAATCCGGCCACGGCCGTCCATGTAGCTTTGCATGTAGCTTTTACAGCAACCGTTTGATTCTGCTAATGGCACGCTCCACCTTCAACTAACCTACAATTAAGCTACATTCAGCTACATCACGGCCCATAGCCGTGGATGCCGGTCGTTGCAAGACAGGCAGCATGGGCCTTCGGCAGCAGGCTGGTCCAAGTTTGGTCCCCATCAGCCCATTGGCGGCTGTCCAGCAGCTTTCTAAACATGGTCTGATGCGCACAAGCATGACCATCGTCCCCCCAATGAGTACTCTTGGGTCAAGCCTCTGGATCTGACCTAAACCCTGAACACTAATCCCTTGGGTCAAGCCTCTGGTCCTGACCTAAACCCTGAACACTAATCCCTTGGGTCAAGCCTCTGGTTCTGACCTAAACCCTGAACACTAATCCCTTGGGTCGCCTCTGGTTCTGACCTAAACCCTGAACACTAATCCCTTGGTTCAAGCCTCTGGTTCTGACCTAAACCCTGAACACTAATCCCTTGGGTCAAGCCTCTGGTCCTGACCTAAACCCTGAACACTAATCCCTTGGGTCAAGCCTCTGGTTCTGACCTAAACCCTGAACACTAATCCCTTGGGTCAAGCCTCTGGTTCTGACCTAAACCCTGAACACTAATCCCTTGGGTCAAGCCTCTGGTCCTGACCTAAACCCTGAACACTAATCCCTTGGGTCAAGCCTCTGGTTCTGACCTAAACCCTGAACACCAATCCCTTGGGTCAAGCCTCTGGTCCTGACCTAAACCCTGAACACCAATCCCTTGGGTCAAGCCTCTGGTTCTGACCTAAACCCTGAACACTAATCCCTTGGGTCAAGCCTCTGGTCCTGACCTAAACCCTGAACACCAATCCCTTGGGTCAAGCCTCTGGTTCTGACCTAAACCCTGAACACCAATCCCTTGGGTCAAGCCTCTGGTTCTGACCTAAACCCTGAACACTAATCCCTTGGGTCAAGCCTCTGGTTCTGACCTAAACCCTGAACACTAATCCCTTGGGTCAAGCCTCTGGTTCTGACCTAAACCCTGAACACTAATCCCTTGGGTCAAGCCTCTGGTCCTGACCTAAACCCTGAACACTAATCCCTTGGGTCAAGCCTCTGGTTCTGACCTAAAACCTGAACACTTATCCCTTGGGTCAAGCCTCTGGTCCTGACCTAAACCCTGAACACTAATCCCTTGGGTCAAGCCTCTGGTCCTGACCTAAACCCTGAACACTAATCCCTTGGGTCACGCCTCTGGTTCTGACCTAAACCCTGAACACTAATCCCTTGGGTCAAGCCTCTGGTTCTGACCTAAACCCTGAACACTAATCCCTTGGGTCAAGCCTCTGGTCCTGACCTAAACCCTGAACACTAATCCCTTGGGTCAAGCCTCTGGTTCTGACCTAAACCCTGAACACTAATCCCTTGGGTCAAGCCTCTGGTTCTGACCTAAACCCTGAACACTAATCCCTTGGGTCAAGCCTCTGGTTCTGACCTAAACCCTGAACACCAATCCCTTGGGTCAAGCCTCTGGTCCTGACCTAAACCCTGAACACTAATCCCTTGGGTCAAGCCTCTGGTTCTGACCTAAACCCTGAACACCAATCCCTTGGGTCAAGCCTCTGGTCCTGACCTAAACCCTGAACACCAATCCATTGGGTCAAGCCTCTGGTTCTGACCTAAACCCTGAACACCAATCCCTTGGGTCAAGCCTCTGGTCCTGACCTAAACCCTGAACACTAATCCCTTGGGTCAAGCCTCTGGTCCTGACCTAAACCCTGAACACCAATCCCTTGGGTCAAGCCTCTGGTTCTGACCTAAACCCTGAACACTAATCCCTTGGGTCAAGCCTCTGGTCCTGACCTAAACCCTGAACACCAATCCCTTGGGTCAAGCCTCTGGTCCTGACCTAAACCCTGAACACTAATCCCTTGGGTCAAGCCTCTGGTCCTGACCTAAACCCTGAACACTAATCCCTTGGGTCAAGCCTCTGGTCCTGACCTAAACCCTGAACACTAATCCCTTGGGTCAAGCCTCTGGTTCTGACCTAAACCCTGAACACTAATCCCTTGGTTCAAGTCTCTGGTCCTGACCTAAACCCTGAACACTAATCCCTTGGGTCAAGCCTCTGCTTATGACCTAAACCCTGAACACTAATCCCTTGGTTCAAGCCTCTGGTTCTGACCTAAACCCTGTACACTAATCCCTTGGTTCAAGCCTCTGGTTCTGACCTAAACCCTGAACACTAATCCCTTGGTTCAAGCCTCTGGTCCTGACCTAAACCCTGAACACTAATCCCTTGGTTCAAGCCTCTGGTTCTGACCTAAACCCTGAACACTAATCCCTTGGGTCAAGCCTCTGGTTCTGACCTAAACCCTGAACACTAATCCCTTGGTTCAAGCCTCTGGTTCTGACCTAAACCCTGAACACTAATCCCTTGGGTCAAGCCTCTGGTTCTGACCTAAACCCTGAACACTAATCCCTTGGGTCAAGCCTCTGGTTCTGACCTAAACCCTGAACACTAATCCCTTGGGTCAAGCCTCTGGTTCTGACCTAAACCCTGAACACTAATCCCTTGGGTCAAGCCTCTGGTTCTGACCTAAACCCTGAACACTAATCCCTTGGGTCAAGCCTCTGGTTCTGACCTAAACCCTGAACACTAATCCCTTGGGTCAAGCCTCTGGTTCTGACCTAAACCCTGAACACTAATCCCTTGGGTCAAGCCTCTGGTTCTGACCTAAACCCTGAACACTAATCCCTTGGGTCAAGCCTCTGGTTCTGACCTAAACCCTGAACACTAATCCCTTGGGTCGCCTCTGGTTCTGACCTAAACCCTGAACACTAATCCCTTGGGTCAAGCCTCTGGTCCTGACCTAAACCCTGAACACTAATCCCAACGCTCATCCCTCAACCACGGCTGGTTGGAGTTCCCCCTCTCATCTGGAATTCTGCTCTCTCTCACAACGGTACTCGTTTTGGGGGTAAAATCCCGGACATCCCGAGAAGGAAAGAATACATAAATAAAATATGGTAAATCCCAAGAAAAATAAAGACAATAAATTGAAACAAAAGATGGCAAAATCCCAGGGGCCTTCTTGTCGCTGCTGGGCCTTTTTAAGTATTCCTCACTTATGCCTTTTTGTTGCCCTGTGACCTTCAAAAAACCGACGCATCGTATTCGGGCGACCTTCAGTTACAGCCTGTTCATGTCCTGGCCTAATCCTGAATCCCAAACCTTGAACCCTAAACCACCGTGTTTATACTCTGAATTATTTCTGCTCCTCCCGCAACCACCGCAACCCCGGCTGGGTGGGGGCCATGCCCCTCCGGGAGGCCATGCCCCAAGCCTCATGTGTCAGAGCTCTGCTTTGTTCCTTTCCTTCTTACTCATCTACCACCGGTACAATGCCCATGCGCCTCTGTGGTGCCTGGTGGCCTTGTTTTTACAAAATCAGTTTCAGAGCTGTCGCCTGCCCCTGCATCTTCCCCCACCCACCTCATCCAGGCATCAGCCATACATCCTAAACCCTATGCCCTGAGCCTGCCTGAAACTTAGCCCATAAGTCATAATAAACCCTTTTTGACATGAAACTCCAAAACGTTCAATAATAACCGCGCCTGCCCCCCCGCATCTTAGTTTCACCACCCTCCCGCCTCATCCAGGTGGTCACGCTGCTTTGTTTCTGCTCCTTTCTAAATTGCCCATGTACAGGCGCGGTGCCCATGCGCCTCTGCGGCGCCTGGTGGTCTTGTTTCTGGACATTCTGGAAGCTTCAGTAATAATCACCAGCCCCTGCATCTCCCCCCACCCACGTCATCCATGCATGAACCCTTGATGCCCATGCCCATGCCCATGCCCATGCCCTGCCCTGAGCCTGCCTGAAACCCAAACCATAAGCCATAATAAACCCTTTCAGCTTCATTAAATTCCGGACCTTTCAGTTATAACCGCCTGCCCCTGCATCTTACCCGCCCCGCATTATCCAGGTGGTCACGCTGCTTCGCTTCCGCTCCTCCCGCAACTACCGCGACGCGGGCTGGCTGGGTCCGCGCATCCTCGACAAGCTCATCTTCTCGCTGGTCATCCTAACGCTGTACCTCGGCATCGGCGACTTCTTTGCTGCGGAGAACATCGTGAACATCGGCGCATCCCTGTTCATGTGGTGCGTTGGAATGCATGGCGTTGGAATGCATGGCGTTGGAATCCATGGCGTTGGAATGCATGGCGTTGGCATGCATGGCGTTGGAATGCATGACGTTGGAATGCATGGCGCTGGAATGCATGGCGTTGGAATGCATGGCGTTGGAATGCATGGCGTTGGAATGCATGGCGTTGGAATGCATGGCGTTGGAATGCATGGCGTTGGAATGCATGGCGTTGGAATGCATGACGTTGGAATGCATGGCGTTGGAATGCATGGCGTTGGAATGCATGGCGTTGGAATGCATGGCGCTGGAATGCATGGCGTTGGCATGCATGGCGTTGGAATGCATGACGTTGGAATGCATGGCGTTGGAATGCATGACGTTGGAATGCATGGCGTTGGAATGCATGGCGTTGGAATGCATGGCGTTGGAATGCATGGCGTTGGAATGCATGGCGTTCAGATTCACGGCTTATCTTGCAACCTGTTCATGCATGTGTTGCGTTGGACTCCCTGGTGCATCTATATCGTAAATATGGATGCCTTCTCTATATATAGTTGCCAGTGGGGCAAGATCAGGCTCTGCGGCAGAGAACATCGTGAACATCGGCGCATCCCTGTTCATTTGGTGCATGTGGTGCATGTGGTGCATGTGGTGCATGTGGTGCATGTGGTGCATGTGGTGCACGTGGTGCATGTGGTGCATGTGGTGCATGTGGTGCATGTGGTGCACGTGGTGCATGTGGTGCATGTGGTGCATGTGCTGCATGTGCTGCACGGTTTGGCTTGATGTGTCGTGGCTCGAGGGATTTGGCTTCACGCCAATTTTACCTACAATGCCACATCCTGAAACCCTAAAACCGCTGAAACCCTGATCTGAACAAGACGCCCGCCTGTTGAAAACCCAAACCGTGAACCCTCGTACCCTTTAACCCAAAACTCTGATCCGGGAACCCTGAACCCTCCTACCCTGAGCCAGTCATATCTTCAACCCTGATCCCCGAACCCTGGACATTTTTCAGGACCGTGCTCCCCGCATTCGGAGCAGCTTCATATGTTCCCTCCATCGTGCTAGGTGAGTACAGGAAACACGCCATACCATATTCAATGTTTTTTTTTATTATGATGTGTCTTATTTTCTCACGGTGACGGCGCGAATGTGGCTTCGGCCCAGGCCGCGCTGTTTCCTGACTGAACTCCCACGCCCCCCACGGGGCGTAGCTTTCTTTCTTTCTTGCTTTATTTTTAAGCTGTTCAGCTACAATTCTGCTAGGTGAGTGCGGGATACACGCTATTTCGTAGATTTGATTTGCCTTCCCTCGGATATGACAACAGGATTTCTTTATTTGCTGCCCTCAGGGCAAATTATCGACCCAAAATCTGACTGAAAACTGGCGTCGACAATTGATCATTAGTATATTCGATGATCCCTCAACCCCAAACAACATTAATAGTGAGGGAAGGCAAATCAATTAATAGTGAGGGAAGGCAAATCAATTAATAGTGAGGGAAGGCAAATCAATTAATAGTGAGGGAAGGCAAATCAATTAATAGGAGGGAAGGCAAATCAATTAATAGTGAGGGAAGGCAAATCAATTAATAGTGAGGGAAGGCAAATCAATTAATAGTGAGGGAAGGCAAATCAATTAATAGTGAGGGAAGGCAAATCAATTAATAGTGAGGGAAGGCAAATCAATTAATAGTGAGGGAAGGCAAATCAATTAATAGTGAGGGAAGGCAAATCAATTAATAGTGAGGGAAGGCAAATCAATTAATAGTGAGGGAAGGCAAATCAATTAATAGTGAGGGAAGGCAAATCAATTAATAGTGAGGGAAGGCAAATCAATTAATAGTGAGGGAAGGCAAATCAATTAATAGTGAGGGAAGGCAAATCAATTAATAGTGAGGGAAGGCAAATCAATTAATAGTGAGGGAAGGCAAATCAATTAATAGTGAGGGAAGGCAAATCAATTAATAGTGAGGGAAGGCAAATCAATTAATAGTGAGGGAAGGCAAATCAATTAATAGTGAGGGAAGGCAAATCAATTAATAGTGAGGGAAGGCAAAGGAAATCTGCTGTATTCAATGTCTGTTTGAAAGCTGTTCAGATGCGATTCAGCTACCATACATTACGGAATAGGGCCGTCAGGGCATGCTCCTGCAAGCCACGCTGCGTGGGCAACGGGTTTAGGGGTTAGGGGCTGGGGGTTAGGGGTCAGGATTTGTTCCCAACCGGCTGTAGACCTGCCAAGGTTTGTTCCCAATCAGCCTGTTGGCGCCTGCCCGGCAGGCCCCCGAAGGTGGCCTGATGCACACTGAAATGAACGCTGGCAAACTTCACAGCCGGGAGCTAGCACTGCTTTTACCATTCTCCTCCTATTTCCTTCGTTCCCGAATCTTTCCCTACTTTCTCTTTTGCTCTGCGATTTTGAAAGCGTGGCAAACCAACCAACCAGCCCTACACCTCCTGTTCCCCCTTGTCCCGCCCCTTCTTGCTCGGTGGCCCTACTAGACCGCAGGCTGTTCATCCGCGAGCGGTCCGACGGGCTGTACAACGTGATCTCGTACCTGCTGTACAAGATCTGCGAGGAGGTGACGCTGGCGCTGCTCTGCTCGATCGTATTCAGCTCCTTCGTGTTCGCCGGTATCCAGTACCAGGGCTCCTTTGCGCTCTTCTGGCTTGTGTACTATATCACCTTGTGCAATGGTATTGGTGAGTGCTGGGGGGGTAGGTGAGCAGGGGGCAGGGGGCACACTGAGGTGGGGACCGGGACAGGAATCGGAACTGGGCCTGGGCCTGGGCCTAGGTCTGGCTCGTGCACTATATCACATTGTGCAATGGTATTGGTGAGTGCTGGGGGGGTATGGGAGCAGGGCGGAGAGGCATGCTGGGGACCCCCCCTGCCCCCGCCCCTGCATGACATGACATCTTCATCCCCTCCTACAGGAAGTTATGCATCAGCCCGTCTTGCAGGGAACTAGCCCTCAACCCTTCTGTTCGCGTAACCCCTCTGCCCCCCCTGCATGACATGATGTCTTGAAACATTTGTGTAGGAAGACAGTCATCAGTCCCTCTGCCCCCCCTCCCCCCACCTCTGCCCCCCCCCCCTCTTGTGGATACACAGTCATCAGTCCCTCTACCCCCCCTTCCCCCCCCTCTGCCCCCACCCCCTCTTGTGGATACACAGTCATCAGTCCCTCTGCCCCCACCCCATCTTGTGGATACACAGTCATCAGTCCCTCTACCCCCCCTTCCCCCCCCCTCTGCCCCCCCTTCCCTCTTGTGGATACACAGTCATCAGTCCTCTGCCCCCACCCCCTCTTGTGGATACACAGTCATCAGTCCCTCTACCCCCCCCCCCCTCTTGTGGATACACAGTCATCAGTCCCTCTGCCCCCCCCCCCCCTCTTGTGGATACACAGTCATCAGTCCCTCTGCCCCCCCCCTCTTGTGGATACACAGTCATCAGTCCCTCTGCCCCCCCCCCCTCTTGTGGATACACAGTCATCAGTCCCCTCTGCCCCCCCCCTCTTGTGGATACACAGTCATCAGTCCCTCTGCCCCCCCCCCCCCCCCCCCCCCCCTCTATGTGGATACACAGTCATCAGTCCCTCTGCCCCCCCCCCCCCTCTTGTGGATACACAGTCATCAGTCCCTCTGCCCCCCCCCCCCTCTTGTGGATACACAGTCATCAGTCCCTCTACCCCCCCCCCCCCCCTCTTGTGGATACACAGTCATCAGTCCCTCTGCCCCCCCCCCCCCCTCTTGTGGATACACAGTCATCAGTCCCTCTGCCCCCCCCCTCTTGTGGATACACAGTCATCAGTCCCTCTGCCCCCACCCCCCCTTGTGGATACACAGTCATCAGTCCCTCTGCCCCCCCCCCCCTCTTGTGGATACACAGTCATCAGTCACTCTGCCCCCCCCCCCTCTTGTGGAGACACAGTCATCAGTCCCTCTGCCCCCCCCCCTCTTGTGGATACACAGTCATCAGTCCCTCTGCCCCCCCCCCCATCTTGTGGATACACAGTCATCAGTCCCTCTGCACCCCCCCCCTCTGTGGATACACAGTCATCAGTCCCTCTACCCCCCCTTCCCCCCCCTCTGCCCCCCCTTCCCTCTTGTGGATACACAGTCATCAGTCCATCTACTTCCCCTTCCCCCCCCTCTGCCCCCACCCCCTCTTGTGGATACACAGTCATCAGTCCCTCTACCCCCCTTCCCCCCCCTCTGCCCCCCCCTTCCCTCTTGTGGATACACAGTCATCAGTCCATCTACTTCCCCTTCCCCCCCCCTCTGCCCCCACCCCCTCTTGTGGATACACAGTCATCAGTCCCTCTACCCCCCCTTCCCCCCCCTCTGCCCCCCCTTCCCTCTTGTGGATACACAGTCATCAGTCCCTCTACCCCCACCCCCTCTTGTGGATACACAGTCATCAGTCCCTCTGCCCCCACCCCCTCTTGTGGATACACAGTCATCAGTCCCTCTGCCCCCCCCCCCCCCCCCCTCTTGTGGATACACAGTCATCAGTCCCTCTGCACCCCCCCCCCCCCCCCCCTCTTGTGGATACACAGTCATCAGTCCCTCTACCCCCCCTTCCCCCCCCCTCTGCCCCCCCTTCCCTCTTGTGGATACACAGTCATCAGTCCATCTACTTCCCCTTCCCCCCCCTCTACCCCCCCTTCCCCCCCCTCTGCCCCCACCCCCTCTTGTGGATACACAGTCATCAGTCCCTCTACCCCCCCCCCCCCCCCCTCTGCCCCCACCCCCTCTTGTGGATACACAGTCATCAGTCCATCTACCCCCACCCCCTCTTGTGGATACACAGTCATCAGTCCCTCTACCCCCCCTTCCCCCCCCTCTGCCCCCCCTTCCCTCTTGTGGATACACAGTCATCAGTCCCTCTACCCCCACCCCCTCTTGTGGATACACAGTCATCAGTCACTCTGCCCCCACCCCCTCTTGTGGATACACAGTCATCAATCCCTCTGCCCCCCCCCCCCCTCTTGTGGATACACAGTCATCAGTCCCTCTACCCCCCCCCCCTCTTGTGGATACACAGTCATCAGTCCCTCTACCCCCACCCCCTCTTGTGGATACACAGTCATCAGTCCCTCTACCCCCACCCCCTCTTGTGGATACACAGTCATCAGTCCCTCTACCCCCACCCCCTCTTGTGGATACACAGTCATCAGTCCCTCTGCCCCCCCCCCCCCTCTTGTGGATACACAGTCATCAGTCCCTCTACCCCCACCCCCTCTTGTGGATACACAGTCATCAGTCCCTCTGCCCCCACCCCCTCTTGTGGATACACAGTCATCAATCCCTCTACCCCCACCCCCTCTTATGGATACACAGTCATCAGTCCCTCTGCCCCCCACCCCCTCTTGTGGATACACAGTCATCAGTCCATCTACCCCCCCTTCCCCCCCCTCTGCCCCCCCCCCCCTCTTGTGGATACACAGTCATCAGTTCCTCTACCCCCCCTTCCCCCCCCCTCTACCCCACCCCCCCCTTGTGGATACACAGTCATCAGTCCCTCTGCCCCCCCCCCCCCTTGTGGATACACAGTCATCAGTCCCTCTGCCCCCCCTTCCCCCCCCCTCTACCCCCCCTTCCCCCCTTCCCTGCAACCCTGACCTACCTGAAAGCGTAACAGCCCAGGGAGCTAATCTGATCCCTGAAAACCTGAACCCTGTCATGTATTACAGGCTGTCTAGCCAGGCCCTGAAACCCTGCAACCCTGACCTACCTGAAAGCGTAGCAGCCCAGGGAGCTAATCTGATCCCTGAAACCCTGAACCCTGTCATGTATTACAGGCTGTCTAGCCAGGCCCTGAACCCTGCAACCCTGCTGTGTAACCTGATTCCTGATCCCCTAAACCCTGCCTTTAATTACAGGCTGTCAAGATAGGCCCTGAACCCTGCAACCCTGCTGTGTAACCTGATCCCTGATCCCCTGAACCCTGCCTTTAATTACAGGCTGTCAAGATAGGCCCTGAACCCTGCAACCCTGCTGTGTAACCTGATCCCTGATCCCCTGAACCCTGCCTTTAACTACAGGCTGTCAAGATAGGCCCTGAACCCTGCAACCCTGCTGTGTAACCTGATCCCTGATCCCCTGAACCCTGCCTTTAATTACAGGCTGTCAAGATAGGCCCTGAACCCTGCAACCCTGCTGTGTAACCTGATCCCTGATCCCCTGAACCCTGCCTTTAATTACAGGCTGTCAAGATAGGCCCTGAACCCTGCAACCCTGCTGTGTAACCTGATCCCTGATCCCCTGAACCCTGCCTTTAATTACAGGCTGGTCAGCTCATCACCTTTAACGCGATGCCTAAGTGGTGGTTTTGGTGAGTGGCCTTGTAGTACATGATGTAGTACGAGAGACAACATATGATGCGGTACAGGAGGCCAGGAGCGCGCAGTACATAGTGCAGTACTTGTTGTAGTACAGAGTGCAGTACATCACACAATACCATGTGGTGGTATTGCCGAGCAGCCATCAAGCAAGGGCCAACTAGGCAGGTTGATGCACTACGGGGAGCAGTACAGAATACAGCAAAGGAAGCAGTACACAAGAGTATGGAATACATTACGGTAAGCAGTACAGAATACAGCAAAGGAAGCAGTACACTAGAGTGTGGGATGCATTACGGTAAGCAGTACAGTAAACAGCAGCAGATGCAATATACAATAGTGTGGGATCGTTTTGCCAATTCAGTGTCAAGAAGGGTCTGTCACAGGCTGTGGAATGTATTAAATATTTAGTCCTATATATTTGTATACTAAATATTTAGTCCTATATATTTATATACTAAATATTTCAAAATAAAAAGCGGGGTCCCGCACAAAGCCGGGAGCAATTTTGCCGTAGGTCTAGGGGGGACAGAACGGGATTCAACACAAGAAAGAAAGAAAGAAAGAAAGCTGCGCCCCGTGAGGGGCGTGAGAGTTAGAGGAAACAGCGCAGCCTGGGCCGAAGCTACATTTGCGCCGTTACTTCAACACATTCCTTGCGCTACCATGCCCATCAGTCACCAGATCAAGAACGTCTCCATCCATCTCTCCCTCTTGACCTCAGCACCTGGATCCCCGTGTTCTGGTTGTTGCTAAAAGCCATGCTATCACTTGTGTTCAATATACGTCAAGCAACTGAAATCTGTTATGCTTTCCTGGATGCCTGTCATACCGTAGATTCAAATAGCCTTCTCTCATAATTAACGTTGTTTGTGGGTGAGGGTTGTGTCTGAGGGCTAATGAAATAATCATAATTAAATTAGCATAATTGTAAATAAATTATCATAATTAAATAAACAAATACTGGTAATCATTATTAAATAATCAGTATTAAATAATTATAATCATAATTAAATAATCACAATTGAATAATCATTATTATATCATTATATTTTGGTTGAGGGACGGCAATCGGGCTTGCGGCTTTGACATCAAGCGAATTTCGATGCCGAGGGAACGGAGTAGATCTGAAATCTGCCCTGAGGGCAGCACTAAGCACTTCATTTACCCCGAATTAAAACAATTGGACATTTGAAACCGAGGGAAGGCCTTCTTGAAATCTACGGTACACCTTATTTTATGGACCTGCATTGGCCTCTGCCTTTGGCTGCTCCTCAGGGCCCCCTTGTCCTCATCCTACGACTAGTTCATTTCAGCCCCTCGCTCCATCCCACCGACCCCACCCCTCTTCGCCCCCCCCCCTCCTTTTAGGTACAGCTACATTGACTTGCTGAGGTACATGCAGTAGAACATTGAAGGCTATCTCCCCCCCTCCCTACCTCCATTGAATTCACCCCTTCCTGGCCACCCCTCTTCGCCCCCCCCCCCCTCCTTTTAGGTACAGCTACATTGACTTGCTGAGGTACATGCAGTAGAACATTGAAGGCTATCTCCCCCCCTCCCTACCTCCATTGAATTCACCCCTTCCTGGCCACCCCTCTTCGCCCCCCCCCCTCCTTTTAGGTACAGCTACATTGACTTCCTGAGATACGCATGGGGCGCTCTGATGGTCAACCAGTTTCAGGGAGAGAACAACGTGGTCTGGACCCAAGGTGCGAGGGTTTAGGGGGGGGGGCAGGGTTCAGGGTAAAGCTGGTGAAGAGGTTTTAGTAAGGGTTAAGTGGTTCAGGTTTTAGAAGGGTTGCATTGGTGGACGGTTAATGGTAACGGCACAGATTTGGCTACGGCCCCAAGCTGCGCTGTTTCCTGAACCTCCACGCCCTATTAAGGCGTAGCTTTCTTTCCTTCTTAGTTTGAGGACAACAATGACAGGGGGGGCAGAGGAGGACTGCCGTGAGAGAGCATAGGGGCTGGGAAGGGGGACGGGTGGGGAATCTGGCTTTGCCTCTTGAGGATGGTGTAATAAAAAAGTGTGGATAAAACGCCCGTGGATAAAACGCCCGTGGAATAGCGCATGGATTGGGGAACAGAGGTCCTCGGACGCGGCGGAGGTGGATGGTAACGGCGCAGACGCGGCCTAGGCCCATGCCGCACTGTTTCTGTAACCCTCACGCCCCTGCGGGGCCTAGTTTTCTTTCTTTCTTTCTGGAGGCGGCCGAGGTGGATGGGGGGTGTCGTGGGACCTGGGAATGGGACTGTCTGACTGTCCCCCCCCCCGCATGATTTTATTTATTTGTGGATGCCATTGTACGTTACAACGGATTCTGTCACGATTTCCTACGTTTCCACCTTTTTGTAATTCTGCCAGATTTTTTTCTGTTCCCCAAGATGACCAAGAGTTTTTCTAGACTTCCTAGTTTTTCTTATTTATCTTCATCCCCCGCCCTGTTCCCTAAAATCGTCAGTTTATTCTGTTGATTGATGCCTTACTCTTGGACAGTGAGTCCCATGCAGTTCCAAGTGACTTTTACGAGCATGCCACTCCATGAGAATCCAGCGCGGACGCGTCCTCGCCCCAAGCCGCCCTGCTGCATGCGCTACAGCATGCACAACATTATATATATATTTTGATTTTTGAATTCAAAATTCGACCCCTTCACACGCTCTTCTGTACAGGCATCACCGTCCTGGACTACTACTCGCTCGGCCACGTCAACAAGTTCAGCTACGTGGGATACAACGCGTTGTTCTTCCCCGCGTTCACCCTCCTGGCCTTCCTGGCGCTGTCCTACGTGAAGCACAGTCAGCGATGAGCTGCTGGCGACCCATCCAGTCCATCCAGTCCTGGTTGATTGGCAATTGGACATACCGCGCGTTGGCATGGCTCTTGATGTTACCCTGTTGTGTTGTGTTTAACTGAGTGGCTGTACTATCCCCAGGCCTGGTGGAATGGAGAGAGGGAGGGGAGGCGAGAGATACTTTGAGATCGTTTGACTTCAAGACCTGTTGCGTTGTGTTTCACCGAGTGGCTGTATCCCCGGGCATGATGGAATGGAGAGAGGGAGGGGAGGCGAGATTAATACTTTGAGATCCTTTGACTTCAAGACTTTCTAGCGTTGTGTTTTACTGAGTGGCTGTATGTATCCCCAGACGCGATGAAATAGGGGGAGTATGTACTGACTGGGGCGAGAGATCTAGAGATCCTTTGAGATCTTTTTACTTCAAGATCTTTGGGAAACTTCGGAGTCCTTTCCCGTCCTCAGGTCGCTGTTAGTTTCGTTCATGGTGGTTATCTCCTAGACTGCTAGACTGCTAGAGGAGCACCGGCCTCTCCGGGTGCTTTTACTTTCGAAAGATGAACATAAAATACGTCAGAATTGTTGGATGGTAGCTATTTGTCGTTACAAGATCATTGCAACCACTAACAGCCCTTACCGAAAGTGCTAGGCTGGCTGGGAGAACTGATCGGCAAGCAATTGACGTTCTGTTCCTTAACATTCAGTATTTTGCTTTAGGTTCTCGCTCTGCAGTCTTGAATGTTTCAGTGTCCTATGGACCTTC